>OV884059.1:3641250-4855000 GCA_930367215.1 Pollenia angustigena
TCCCTACTATACATTCAAATACTATTTACAACATTTCAATGACCTTTTTCTAGAGTAAATGTGGTTGCCTCGAATGGTTGGTTGCTTGTTTTCCGATGGCTTTGTTATGTTTTTGTAAAGCTCAATGTTAATCATTCATGGATAGACTTACTAATCATGGCTTTACAAAAAAAATAAAAAAAAAGTGATTTAAAAATATTTTAAATATTTTTTAAGCGTTTAAATAACTACTCAATGAAAATAAGAAATCGGTAGTTTATGTGAAAGCTGGAAAGGCTTTTAAATTTTTCAATCACAAACATTTTAGTGTCTATCAGCAAATTGATTTAATGTAAGAAAAAAAATTTAATTTTATTGTTTAGATATTTAACTAATTAATCATGTAAATAACTCAAAAAACAGAAAACATAGTATGGGAAAAATATAAACAAATTATGATATAACTTGCCAACTACACAGCATGCGTTTATCTTTTTTTTTTACTAATTTTTGTGGCTGCATTTTTAATAAATTAATTGCATAACTAGTATAAATATTATAAACAATTGCTAACATTAAACCTAAGACATAAACAACAAAAAAGTCAAAAAACCTGTAATAAATGTAAAAATTATACACTGTAAAGTCGAAAAAAAAAACAATAAAAAAATACTTCATGCTTAATTTTTTTATATGACGGTAGTATGAAAATTAAATACAAAATCATTTATTATAAGTTGATGGTTATGAAGAAGATAAAAAAGTTATTAAAATATTTAATTAAAAGTTTGGTTTCACAATTTTTCACAAAACAAAACAAAAAAAATACATTAGGAAGTTTTTAAAAGAAATAAGTTGTGGGCCCTGAAACTTGTTTAAGTCTAATTAAAAATGCAGCAAGAATATTTTATAACAAATTAAGAAATTAATCAGAAATAATTGTAGAAATCTAAAAAATTTCCTCTTTTAAAACTTTTGGTTACTGCTTACTTGCTTCCGGGCATACATTTTAAATGATTTTTAGACTTTTTATAATTTTTAAAACAATTATAAACATACATATTTCTTAATATGTACGATTGGCAACAAAATGATTTCAATTAATATGTTGCAACTATGTACATTCATACATACATCTTATTTACCTGGCCAATTTGTCCATAAAGTCATGCGTAAAAAAAATTTCAACTAACCCACTAACCCGATTAGAAGAAAAAAAATGCCAACTAACAAATAGAAGAAAATAAATGCAATTGAAAAATGCAATAGAAGAACACACCTTTTGTGGAATAATTTGCTATAAAAACTAAAAACAACAACACTATTAAAAGATATAAATGTATAATAAAATTAAAAAAAGACTTGGACGTTTAAAAATACTGTATGGCAAGAAGTCACCATTTAAACAATAAAGCAGTACGTTTTGTCTTAAGAATTCCACACAACAAAAAAAAAAAAAACTAGTTGACTGACATCCACATACTTAACCTGAATTAATGTTCAAGTAGGAAGAAATTGCAGTATAGTCTAGGAATTATGGTCAGTGCAATTTCAGTGTACGGAATAAAACTCTTCTAAATTAAAAGATACAAAAGAAAAACTATTTTGTTTTTTAAGAAAAGAGAGTTATAAAAAAGCTAACAATTTGAGGTTTTTTAGGTCATGAGTGCATTAAAAATAAAGCAAAAAAATCTAGAATTGACGTTTTAATAAATTTAATTCAAAAACATTTTCAAACGAATTGTTTAGCAATCGGCCACACTATTATGCACAAAATTAAAGAAAAGTATTGGTGTTGCCAATTAAATAGTTAGGGAAAAAATATGCAGTAAAATTATAATATGGTTAATTGTTTTTTTTTTTTTTTTGTATTTATAAATTTGGGTTAAATGCGAATTTAACAATAATTTTCCTTAATATGACTCTGAAGTAGGGCTGAGACTCTCATGCCAGTGATGGAAAATTCAGTACTATGGTACTTTTTTCAGTACTTTTTCCTTTAAAAAATACTACGGTACCCCCAAGTCCGTTTAAGTACTCTTTTCTTGTTATGCTTCTCTGTTTAGAAAAGTACTAACTCCGACTCAAACCGTTGAAATTCAAACTCCGACTTCTAATTTAACCTTAATGCTAAATGTATGTATACTTAACTGGTCCTTATTTGACTTTAAACTATTTTTTTA
Organism: Pollenia angustigena; assembly: GCA_930367215.1. Taxonomy (NCBI): domain Eukaryota; kingdom Metazoa; phylum Arthropoda; class Insecta; order Diptera; family Polleniidae; genus Pollenia; species Pollenia angustigena. Next base: position 3,643,413 of record OV884059.1, read on the forward strand.
ATGCAGTACATTTTAAATGGTTAAATATAGCAAGAAAAGAATTCAGTGAAAATTTAAATATTGCCTCGCATTATTTTTTTTAAATTTTTTATGCCGAACAATTTTCAAGTCGGAGTCGCGAATTGTTTGTGGGTACTTCGACTCCGACTCCTGTACAAAAATCTCAACTCCGACTCTACAACACCGACTCCACAGCCCTCTTGACATTATTGCCTACACAAAATTTATTCTTATCAAAAGTCAGATATCCTCATCAGAATTTTGCTGTTGAAATTTAGCCAGCACCGTTAAAAAAAAAAAAATATGTTTGTGAAAAAGTACCAAAATGTTGAAAAAAGTACTCTTTTGCTTGGTGGTCAGTACCATCTAAATTTTTTAAATTTTCCATCACTGTCTCATGCACTAAAAAAAATCAAAAATATGCACTAAAATCTGAATCCATTAAAATCTGAAAATTCAAATATCTTTTAAATACTTAAAAAGTTGTATATTATCAAAAGTAAAACTTTGTCTGTTCGGACAAAAAAATCATTTGGACATGGATAATGATCTCTCAACGTCAACCAAAGTTATAGTGAATACCTTCCATTTTGTTAACTTTACTTTCTGAAATATCAATTGATTTGACTTGAGTATTAAGTGAACTAAATCCCTCCAATTTAGCTATTGTTTCACCAAAATATATCCGCAGTTAGCAAATACAAATCGATGGCTTAATACAAAAAAGACGTAACTAATTTCGTGTAAAAAAAATGTTTGTTTATTCAGGTATATAAATGACAAATGCAGCTTGCTTTAATATAAATATAATATAATATAAAGTTAGTTGCATCGTTTTATTCATTATTGCCTTAAAACTTTTTAAATATCTTAAATTGTGTATATTTTATTGAGTTTTTTTTATCCCTTGTAAACTAACAAAAAATCGAGTTAGGCCTTTTTTATATTAAGCCATCGAAATGCTAATTGAGAATCTGATGTTATTTAAATTAAATATTTCTTTTCCTTTTTTTTATTGCATAATCATCGGTACCGCAATTTCTTTAATATCATTCTTAAATTGCTCAAAGGTTTTTAATAGCATTCTAGTCACGTTCGCCATCTTGGTAAAACTGGCTGCAGTGGAAGGGAACCAAGAGATATATTTTATTAAAAACATTATTTCCTCTGCAACACGGTGTTACCCATGTGCCTAACTTTCACCCATTTTGGAAAAAATATTTTTAACCTATTCTGCATCAGTTAAAAATAGAAGGATCTTTTGTCGAAATCTGAAAATTTTGAATTTTAAGCAGAGCTCCAAAAGAATTTATTTATGGATTTTTTGTGTATATTTGGAAATTTATATAAGATTTTTTATTATAATATGGAGATTTAGAAGAAAAAAAATCACTAAAAATTTCAAAATACGCAAAAAATATGCATTTAAACCAACATATGCACAAATATACATTTTCAATAAAATATGCAACAATATGCAAAAACAAATTCGGAAAGTTAATTGGTCGACATCGTTCTTAGATTATCGACAAAAAACATGAATTTTCATGGAAATCGCAGCCTTACAATAGAATTTTTAACAGAAAAAAAATTGGTGCTACCAATTAATTAGTTGGAGAAAAATGCTTAATATGTATTGTCTAGGTATGCTAGTTATATGCTAATTTAAGTAAAAAAGTGGGAAAGAAACAAACAGTTAAAATAATTTCACTATCCAGTAAAAACTTTGCTTACAAAATAATGTGTTTAGTAATCAGAATAATCTAAAAGCAATATTTACAATTCTACTGAAAGAACCGATGAATTTTACAAGGGATGTCCCAAAATCAACGCATTAAAATGTAAGTCATTATTTTTTTTACCTACAAACATCCAGAAAAAGTAGTTATAGAAGTTGTTATAGAAGTAGTTAAAGAAGAAAACTACTAGATAATTAGTGAAGGAAGCTATTCATTTTGAAAAAGTAAGCAAGGTTTTTACTGGGTAATAAACATCCCAGTAAAAACTTCGCCTACAAAATAATGTGTTGAGTAATCAGAAATACATAAAAGTACTACTTACAATTCTACTGAAAGAACCAATGAACGCATTCAAAAGTAAGTCATTATTTTTTTACTTAAATGCATCCAGAAAAAAGTAGTTAAAGAAGTTGTTATAGATGTAGTTATAGAAGAAAGCTACTACATAATGAGTTTAAGAAGCTATTCATTTTGAAAAAGTAAGCGTAGTTTTTACTGGGATTATAGGCCTTATTCATTAAAAAATATGTCATGTTAATAACAGGCCTATAAGATAAATTTTATATGAAAATTTGTTTAATGAACCTCTTATAAAACTGAATTATTTTTTATGCATATATATATGTTCCTTTTACTCCTGTGGGGAGCATAGGGCCGCATAAGGTTGTATAAATATAATTATAAAGTTGTATTCAAAAAACAATCGAATATGACCACTTAACAATATCTTCTCATCTTTCTGCTAAAAATGAATTATTTTTTGGGCGCAAAAGCGAACCAGCCAATTTTCGAAACTTTTCGCTAAAGTTATGTGTATTACTGCAAGATATTTCTAAATCTATCGGAACTAATGAAAGTAAGACGATTAACATCTGAGGATATAAAGCTAGTGAGCTTAATTTTTTAAGTCGCTATTTACCAGATAGCTTTTTGCAAGTGTAGCAACACTAATTATTCTTCTTAAAGATCTTACTAGTTTAAAAATGTCTACATAAAAAAATCTCATTCACTTAATTTAAAAAAAAAAAAAATTAAATAGTTTATGCCAAAAAAAACACCTTAAAAAATCAATTAACTACCTTCTTTGAAAATCTTAACTATAAAAGCTTTTATAATACCTTTAAATCAGATCGATTTAGACAAAATGAATTGATTGTTAACAACAGATACAGATAATTTTTTTTTTTTTTTTTTTCTTTAGCCACAAACATAAATTGTTTTATGGCTTTTGTTTAAGGTATTTTCTTGAGTTTTGTTTTTTTACAGATAAAATTTGAAAGTTCATTATAAAAGAAGTACAAATCTAAAATAGTTTGTTGCTTAAAAGTTAATTAATTTTAAATAAAAAACCAAAGAAAAACAAAACAGAAAGAAAAACTAATTTACACAATGTTTAGGAAAAATATGCTAGGCCAAACTAAATGAATGTAAAATGCTATCAAACAAATTCTAAAGATTATAACCCCTCGATTTCAATAAAAAGAAACCTTAAATTTACAAAAAATTAATGGAGTGAACGAAACTCGATTTTTTTATTATACGACCCAATTATGAATAAAAACTCCCCGGGAGGTTTTTCCCACTTTTACAATTGAATTTAAATAGGAAAAATGGGAGGAGGAAAAAAAACTCACGCTAAAATAACAAAGCAATGGTTCTTAGATAGTGAAATAAAGGTTATGGAGTGACCATCGCTCAGTCCGGGCGTTAATCCGATAGAGTCTGTATGGGCAGATATAAAAAGACGCCTCAAAGGACTATTCCCGAGCTAAAGGCAAAAATTAAACCATTGTGGGACTTAACTACACCTAATCAATGTAAAACATTAATCGAAACGTTGACTTTAAGAATAAAAGCAGTGATTGACGCAAACGGTGATGTTACACAGTATATTAATAAGATTTAAATTAGCCGTAAGAACCTAATTGTGGTAAATTTTTCTTACAAACAAGGACATAAAATTATTACATTTTTGTACACCCTATTTGCTCTATGAAATAAAAATTTTGGTTCTGTTAATCTATCTATATATATAAAAGAGTTGCGAGAGTGACTGACTGACTGACACATTCATCATCGCCCAGCCCAAACCGCTGACCCTAGAAACTTCGAAATTTGGACTAGCGATTGGTCACTCCCCAAATCGATCCACCAAGATCGATTTCGAATGTTTAGGGGGTAAAAAAGGTAAAAGCGGGAAAATTCGGTTACCTTATATCTCCAAAACTAAAAGAGATGCAAAATAAATGTAATACTTATCGTTGTTCTTTAGAAAAATAAGCGGGCAGGTGTCTGGTACTTTTTTGAAATTCGGCCCCATTAGGGAGTAAACGGGTAAAATCTGAATTTTAGTACTTTTTTGCCATCCCATCTATCTTTTGAACCAATAAACATAGAAACAAAGTTAATTCGAAATTTAAGGGGTAAAAATCGTAGCTATTTTTGGTACTTTTTTTACAAAACATTTTCCTCCATTCATTGACATATTCGTACTAAATTATGGGCTGCCACTACAAAACTGAAATTTTTGATACTTTAATGATGGAAAAATATAGTACCCCAAAAAGGAAATTGTAAATTTGATATTTTTCTTTAGCTTTTTGGTTCTACTAAAGTAGCGGGTTAAATAAACTTTGGCATAAAAATATGTCCACGACGAAAAATTAGACGCTAACGAAGTAGCGGGTATATGCTAGTATAATATATAAAATAAATTTGATTAGCTTTACAGGAATGAAAGGCAATTAAATTTCAAAAAATGTGTTTAGAGTAGTGCAGACAAGAATTGATTAGTCTGAAGAGAGTACAACATTCCACCAAGTATGAAGACAGACAATATTTGACTTGTTTGTAGAGATCAATTAAAGAAAATATCAATTAAGGAAAACACGTTATTGCTTTTCTTAATTTTGTTGTACTAATAAAAAAAGAGTTTGAACTACAACTTAATCAATTCAAGAAAAAACTGGCTGTAATACGATTCATTTCTAATGTAAACAATGAAAAATGCTTTGCGCCAAAATATCGATATTTTTATTATTTAAAATACAACTATGAAGACATCTAACAGCAGCTATACACACTCAGTTTTTTGTTTGTTATAATTAATTCGCGCTGAATTACAGCAATGAATACAAACAAGAATGGCAAGTGGTATGGATTGCTTAGCAGTGCTTTTTACTGCTAATTAAAGGCCTTTAAGTGGAAATTTGTACATGTTTATATAGGGACTGAAATGTCAAATATTTTTGTAATGTTGTAAAAAAATGCAAATCCAAATACAATTGCAAGCATAAGACAAAACAATGAACGACCATTAGAGGATAAGTCCGCTAGATTGATTACCTTTGTGGGTTTATAATTTAGAAAATTTTTTAAAGTTGCAATGGAATATCTTATAGTCCCTGTTACTTCGGTTCCTTCAGAAAGGTACTTATCAATTTTTAAAAAACTGCAATCTAAAATAACGTGCGTACACACATACGTCTCATACATTCAATAAAGTGATAAAAACAACGAACTGTAGCCTTATAAAAAAATAATTTAAGTTTTCCTGCACAAGTACAAACATTCAGTCGATAGTAATATCGATATATCGATAGTGAAATCCGAACAATCGATAAATATCGATAGTAGAAAATATCGATAGTATCCCAGCACTACCATCTGCTGACCAAAAGCTGGAAGGAAGTCACTTTCTACAGAACGAAAATGAAAAATTTAATTAAAGCCAGACGCGGATTCAGGGGGGGGGGGGGGGGGGGGAATAAGGAAATTTCCCCCCCGTAAATTATAAAAATATGTTTTGTTAATTTCGATAATACAAGAATTCCCAATAATAATATTTTTTTTACATGTACAAAAATTTTGGTTTTTTTGTGTAACGAAATTTTCAATAAGTATTTTTTGTTTTTTAATGAATCTCTAACGAAATTTTCAATAATATCCAAATCTTAATCCTAATAGTTATTTATTAGATATTTTCAAAGAAACATCTAGTTTACAGTATTCAAATACTTATTATTCTACATTCAGTCCCAGCAGGTGCCATGTTGTCCAAAGACTAAAAGTTTGACTTGATAATGCGTGCGGTTGAGTTATTAATAAGCCTTAGTAAATGCAATACATATTTATGTATGTATGTGTTATATGAATCAAAATTCTATTCGATTATTTTTGACGAAAGCACTGATTCGTCGGGGAAAAGCCAGATTTCCTTATCTTTAAGATATTTCAACATGCAAAAAAAGTTTTTTAAGGAAGAATTTATTGGCTTTATTGTAAACGCATTTGAAGAGGCTTCAAAGGATATTGATGACGTTGATGTGTCAATTGATGCGAAGGCACTATCATAAATAGTTCATAAAGCTTTGACAAATTTTGGACTTCACCCAAAAAACTATGTAGGAGAAGGAACAGATGGGTGTCCTCTGATGTCAGCAAAAAATGGTGCTGTTTAAAAACTCTGGAAACCGCGGCAAATGCGAAACAAACGCCTTGCGTTTCCCGTAAATCAAACAACTCATTTTCTAAAAGCAATAAAGTGCCATTAATACAAAAAGTTGTATCATTTGTTAAAGAAATGACAAAATTTTTCAAATATAATCATCCCAAGCGAAACACAGTTTAAGCAAAGTATTTGGGAGCCAAACTCTCTACATTATGCGAGACAAGATGGGTGGACCGTCACGACTGAATTTTACACTTTGCAACAAGTGTACATCATATAGTAGAAGCTTTGGAAAAAATATCTGAGTGGAAAGGTTGTATCTCTACCTCTATATTTAGGAACTCACTTGGTACTTTTTAATTTATTTGCGGAATATACATTTAGATACTTATTGTAACACAGCCACTTAGTATCATTTTATAAAAGAAAGATATACATAGATCTGCAAAAAACAATCAAGCCTTATCAAAACAATTCAAAGCGATTTTTGAAAAAGTTTAAGTTATTTGCGTTCAAATCGAGGTTCCAATCGAAAAGACAAGATTTGAACGAAATAATCACATCTAAATGTTGAGGATTACTACCGAGTTGTAGGTTACATTCCTCTTATTGAATTGATTTTGAAGATCTCAAAATACCTTTTCCAATAGATATCCTAAATGTATTAAACATACCTAAACTTCTACCTCAAAGTGTAATCAAGTCATATACAGACACAAAACTTTTAAAACCACAACAAGCTGATGAGCTGATTATATTTGATAAAAGAGATAAACATCTACTAACATCTAAACTTGAGCCTGATCTATCAGATAACGTTGTAGATGCTTTAATAAACTGTGATGAAGATATCTACCCAAATCTAAGAAAAATATTTCAAATTTTCGTTTCAATGCTCATCAGTAATACTACGAGCCGGAGGTAATTTCCTACCCTTCGTCGAATAAAAACATGGCTCAGATCAACAATGACAGAAGATATACTGTACTGTCTAAATTTGCCTCAGAAGGAAATCACAAATTGCTTATTTATAAAGATTAATGTATATTGAACTGATCTTATATTTAATTTAACCTTTTCGTTGAGTTTTTTTTAATATAATATACACACATATTGGCCCATATTCATTGTCAAAAATAAAATCGACTTTAAGTTAAAACCGGCTTTAAATGGATTTCAATAACATTGACTCTGAATATGGGTCATTATTTTTAATAAACAAATTTTTTACTTTTTTGTATCATACAATATTTCCCCCCCGTAAGGCTCAAGCTGGATCCGCGCCTGATTAAAGCAATTCTATTTGTTTAACAAAAAACAACGAAAATTTTTTTATAGACCTATTATTATCCAAATTGAAGGTTAGAGCCTTCTGAATAAAGCTAATTATAATTTCTTAATTAAATTCTCTGTAATAGTTACTAAAATATGGATTTTTACAAATTTAAAACGTAGTCGTTATCATTCGTACTTAATAATCAGGCAGAATAAACATTTATTTGACAATCTCTTTTGCAGAACACGTCAGTGTAACGGTTTCTAATGTAAACAAATTAGGTTGCCAGTTTTGCTAGTTTAAAATCCATTTTAGCTTGTTTAAAAATAAGGTGCAAATAATCTACATACAACAACAAGATGTTTGTGTGACAATTAAAAAATTTTAATATTTACACAAACATGCTTCATACCTTTTTCTTATGTTTGTTTAACCGCTTGTGTGGTTTATTTAGCCCTAAAATCGGTTTAAAAGTTTTTTTGCCAAAACAATCAGTGTTGCCAATTTGAACTAATTCTAATATAATGAAAATAATTGCAAAATTGTTTTTTACTTAAAGCTTTTTTTAATTCTTTAGAAATCTTTTCATTTTGTTACTTTTAAGAAGTGATACTTATCTTTTCATTGAATTTAGCAATATTATCGTCTTTTCTGTGGTGCAATTTTTTTACAAACTTAGGAGTTTGTTGGTAGCTTTTTTTTATTTCAAAGCATTTTTTAAAAGTAATATAATGAAAGTTGTAAATATGATAACATGGTATTACAACGAAAATTAACAATGTGCAACGAACCAAATGGGGGACTAGCAAACTGAGTATTTTTTTTCTTGTTACAATAACAACCAAGTGTCCATATGATACAATATAAAAAAAAAAACTTAGAGGCATGAAGGCATGCAACTACTACGCATTGGCAAACTACAAAAAAAAAAAAAAAAAACTTACAAATAAAAGTATTAAAAAGTGAAAAATAACTTAAATATAAGAAGAAAATTTGTAAATCATTACTGCAAAGAAAAATGCATTTAAAAAAACTTTCTTTGGAAGTAAAGTGTTATATTGGAGCTACTTAAAAATCCCGGAAATTTAGTTTCTAGTCATTTTTTTAAATAGGTATTTTAAGCAATTCAAGGAAATATACAATTTTTTTTATGCTTTAGATTGAGTTAGAAAATGTATTTTACACTGGTTTCAACTAAAAAAATTGTTTGCAATTTTATGTTGCAGTTTTTTTTCAACTTTCGTTTTTTATTTTACACCTTTAATGTTAAATTATATAAACAACAACAAAATATCTTTGTTATATTTTTTATTTAAGCTGGCCACTAAAACTTTTGAAGAAAAAAAAAAAAAAGACGACCACTACCAATTAAGTAATTCAACCAAACGTAACGTTAAATATTAATTAGTTAAAAAAAAAACAACAACAATGCTAACAAATATTATAAATAAATGAATAAACGTACTCGAAATCTAACATTCGAAGTATGTTAAGCTTGCACATATTAATACGCTTTTGAAGGTATCTATCTATCTATCTATCACTTTTTTCGAGACAAAAGTTTATAGAACGTGACTATAATTATTTTGTTTTAAAACAAAAATAAAATTAATAAACATTTGTTTTCGATAATCTTAATAAATTTTTTTTAGTTTTATTCTTAAACTCCTAATTTATAATGATTAAAATTCAGTTTTACTTAAATAAAATTCTGAAGATTTTTTGTGTTTAATTAAAAAAAGGGAAGTTAGCAAGTTTATTTATCATATACATACAGGTGTCAACCCAGCGGGAAAGAGGCCTTCTAGAAGGCATCCGTACTCCTTCTTTTGGATATACAAGGCCTGCTCGCCCCATTCCATACTCATATCCTTTTTACACAAGTAGTAATTGCGGAGTAGGCCTTCCTCTCTTGCTTCTTTAGCAGTTACATAAAAATGGTAACGGGATAAAAAAAATAATTATACCTATTGCTTTGGCAAAAAAAAAAAAAATTTACTCCTATCTCGTAGACGCGAATGTGGAATGTGTATCTTAGCTTTTATACAAATGAATCGAGGCCTTCTATGAGGCAGTCTTTAACAGTTAGATAAGAATAGTAGTTGAACAAAAAAAGCAGGCTTTTAAAAAGGCCTGAGGTAAGGAGGTCTTCTGAGTTTTCCCGCTGGGAAGTGGATATCTACATATGTATATGTGTAAATGTATAAAAATTTCCATGTTTACCTTTTTAAATCTCTTATTAGGGCTTTTTTACTACCTCTACTCTCATTTATTTACATATGCTAATAAACATGTGTTTGGGTGCATGTGTTTGCTACTGTTTATGTTTCTATAACTTTTTTGACCTTAAATTAAATGTAACAACAAATAACATTGTCAATACCGTTATTTGTTAATAAAAACAATTGATTTCAATTGCAGTAAATTTTGTGTTGAATCTTGTAAAGTGCTGCGAAATAATTCCATTAGAGTTTTGAATTTTTCGGTCTTATTCTGTTGCCGGGAGAGTACTTAACATTTCTTAAAACCATTTCAATTGGTTTTAAAAACCAATACATACATACATATTTCGATTCTTTTCTTATAAAAGTTACTGGTTTTTTTATTGGCTTAAGTCATTTGTTTAAAAGTTTTTGTTAAAAAAAAAAACAAAACGTCTATTTTTATGTTTATTTTTCTTCCGTGTTTGTTTTAATACATAAAACATAATGTTTGAGGTTTTAAGAGATTTTTTAAAAAAAGAGCCCTTAAGAGCCCAAGGCAACATTTTCATATGAGCAGAATAAAAATTTTTATTGTTGTATTCTTGTGTTTTATAAAAAATTGCTTGAAATTCAAATTTTTGACCTTGAAAAATAAAACTTTTAAAATCGAAAATTGACAAAGATTTATTTTAAAATATAGTCTATTTCAAGGTATATTTGCACAAGGTAGACTCATTTGAGAGTTTAGACATGCTGCTCTATAAAAGGAACCGAGTTGTCAAAATTGTCTTTATATAAAACAAAAACAATTTAACGCACACATGTACAAATTTTGGCTCATATACACGAAATTTGACTTTTGGGTTCAAACTAGGGGTAATCAGCTGACAAACATATGGGCCAACGAGTTTACCTTGTGTAAATATACCTTGGGCTTTTTATTATTTCAAATCCTGTGAAGTGCAAAATGTCGGATAACTTTAAATGACATTGCGAAACATTGGTAGATAAGACCGGTGAAACCAAATAGCAGATATACTTGCCAAAAAGGTGGTCCACCTAAACTGTTCTAGTCTATAAGACTCGCGCTGAATAACTGACTTACAGCGAGCTAGTGAAAATACAACAAATCTTTGAACTGATTCTGGCAGTCGTGATCGAGTACTTTCTCGATTCGAAAGCAATTTTATTTCTAATTCTTTCAGTCGATACTGAACGAATCGAAATTATTTTTTCAGTATTGTGAGACTCAAATTAACGCTTTACAACAGTGATTCCGATTCGTTCAGTATTGACTGAAATAAAAAGATATTAAATTGCTTTCGAATCGAGAAAGTACTCGATCACAACTGCCAGAATCTGGTCCCAGATTTGTTGTATTTTCACTAGCTCGCTGTAAGTCACTTATTCAGCGCGAGTCTTATAGACTAGAACAGTTTAGGTGGACTCCACCTGCTCCTTGTCAAGTTTCGTGGGCTGGCTACGATGAAAGCTCAATAGAAAACAAATCAGAACAGTGATCTCAGAAATAACTGGGTCTGGAATTCAATAACTACTGCAAAAGTTGTCTTGATGAGTAGGAAGAAGAAACGGTGTTTTACAGTCCTAGAATTCAGGACATTAGAAGGAGTTAGCTAGAGAAACCCAGAGTTTATCTTTTTGGATCTATCTACGATAAAACAAAGGTTGCTTCTCTTCTCATTAGGAAAACGAATAGGTTCAAATCTGCAGTGACACCTATGAAGTAGCTGCTTTTTAGGATGGGCATTAGCGCTTGCCTTATTGGATGACTGCTTCAGGAGTCTAACCTAACTTAAAATCCTAAAAAATATTTTAAATATTTAAAAAAAAAAGAAACTTTTTATAAATTCATTTTCACTTTTTTAAAAACTTTTGGTTTTAATTTCAATTGTATTGAATGGCTAGACTGTTTCATTACGAAATATTTATTTATTATTTGAATTCAATGCGTATTTAAGTTATAAAATTTGTTGTCGTAGTTTCTCATTTGACGATAATGTATGGCTTAGTTAACAATAATGTTTGGCAAGTCTTAAATTTAATTCAAATTATGGCTAAAACCAAACATGGTAGCACTGCTAAGATTATGGAAGAAATGGAATACAAAGGCTTCCGTTGTGTGACAAACGTTTTAAAATGTTTTTCAAAATGCTTTTAAGATATTTGTTAAATATAAATTTATTTGGTAGAGGGTACAAAAACAAACTATTAAATAAGTAAAAATGAATAATTAAAACAAAAAATAACTGCATACCTACTTGGAATCTTAAATAGACTCGTTTAACTATTTTATTCGGTAGCGGGTAAATAGTTAACTAAACATGCCTAAAAACTCTATAATCATTTTTGCCATTAGTTAGCCTTAATGTTCGTGTCTTAATGTCTGTAATTTAGTTTTATTATTACAAATATTGAAAAATTTTACTTTCAAATTGATTTGGTTTTTTTTTTTTTGTAATTTGTTTTCGCTTCATTTGTTTTAAGCCTTGTTTAAAAAATGCTTGTCTTGTTTATATTTTTTACTAAATAACCTGTTAAAGCCTTAGCTAAATTTATATACATTTTTAAATATTTTATTTAAAAAACAACAAAAATCAAGTTTAAAAACGTTTAAAGCCAAGTTTGTAAATTTTTAAACCAGTCTTCATAAAATTCTACAAATTATGTTTAATGAAGGTATTTTAATTAATAAAAAAATCTTTTTTAACAAGTAAACTTAATTTGTAAGGGATTATTGTAAAATAAATAAAAGGGTACACAATATATTGAACGGCTGCTTAGTTCAATATATTGTGCCACCTTCGATCACATACACATTGTCGATATAATTGTAATATATAAAAAATTTAATAATTATAAAATTTGACAATGATTTGACATTTGCTGACGGTAATTAGAAGTTTTGTTTGCAAAAGAAAAAATAAAATAAAAGTAAAAAATAAACAAATAATAAAATATAAAAATTCTGCTTTAATTTTTTAGTTTTATGTAATATTTGTTTTATGCTACTTTTCTTCTACTGCTACTATTCTTCTTTTTCTGTTAATTTTTTAATTTGTTTAGTTCTTATAACCACCCGTTTCCACATGCAAGTGCAAGTTCGAAAAACTCAATACACTCACACTTGTTCACTAACATTCACACATGTTTTGTACTTTCAGCCAATCGGCTGTTTCATCGATTTTTCGTTGATAACACGTATACACTACTTGCAAGTAAATACTTGTATGTGGAAACTTAGGGTTAACACGTTGCAACTTGCACTGCAACGTTAAGGGTTAAAATTTGTTTAAAAGTAAATTGTCTTAGCCCTGCGGCCACACGGTCAAGTTGTTCTTGATAGTCTTTTACATACATATGTATATGTACGTACTGCTTGTCAAAATTAACATAAATTGAAAGCTGTGATGTAGGCTGCATTCAATTTTTGAGCAATTTACTTTTAAGATGCCATCAAGAAAACAATTTATAAAGACTAACGAAAAATTTTCTCACTAACCTTGAAATCAGCTGTTTTCTTGAACGTAAATTGAAACACTCACTGGAAAGAGAATTTTAAAGGCAAGTACGTATCAATTTTTAAAAGTATGAGTGTATTGGTAAAAAAGTGTGAGTGTATTAAAACTTGATAGGCAAAACTTGATCGTGTAACCCTCAAGTACCCTGCAAATAATAGGACCAGTCCAAACACGCGTGTAAAGAGTAGTCCACAAGGGACCAGGACTAGTCCACAAGTAACCCAAACGTATGGAAAAAACCTGGTCTATTTAACATTACGATGTCCTAGGAGAGGACCATATAACCCACCTTTGGACCACTAAGGAGTAGTTTTAAAACTACTCCAAGGTATATAACCCACCTTTGGACCAGTAAGGAGTAGTTTTAAAACTACTCCATGGTATACTCAAGAGGATTAGTTTTGAAGTCGTTTAAACACGAAAGCATGTCGTTAAAAAACGAAGACATGTCGTCTCACTACAAACACTTTTTAACAATGGCATGGTCCATGCTTGCATTACATCGGACTAGTCCATGGAGTAGTCCATTTTATCAAAATGGGTCAGGTGGTCCAATTTTATTTGCAGGGTAATAATAGTCCAGACGCCTACGTCACGAAGACAGTTAGTAGTGTTTTTGACAACTAATTTGTATTTTCCTACTGTATTGACAGTACTATCAAATGTAAACGATGTGTAAAACCATCCCAGCCAGCAAAATACTTCGACATTGTCGGAATCAGACATTTCGTGCAAATGTCTGACTTCATTCTTAGAGATTTCGTTCAGATTTCTGTCAGACATTGAATATTCTTACTGTCTGGCTGATTTCTGATCGATTTCGCATGAATATATCGGGGGGAATTTATGTACAGATATGTCCAATAGAATTCCGACGGAATTCATTCAGATTTGTCTAAAGAGACTTATTATTTTTTTTAAATAATGACAATTGTCATTTAGTTGGAAATAATTTTATTTTTATTTTATTTGCTTAAGATAAAAAGCATAAAAAGGTACGTACGTGTAAAACTTTATTGTAAACATTTTGCAATAAAATTATTTCTTTCAGCTATCAGTACGAAAGCAAAAACATCTCGGCTAACACATAATTTTTCTTTAGGTTTCTGTTAGATATCTATCAGAAATGCCGACAAAAAAACCAAAATTTCCCACGACATGTCTGTCAGAATTCGTGTCAACCACTCCATACGTTTTTGGGTCAGAAATCTGACAGAATTCGTATACGATTCCGACTTTTTTGCCGACGTTTCCCTCAGATATCTGAACGAAGTCGGATTTTTTTGCTGGCTGGGATGGTAGAATAATACAAGGTATGCATAGTCATTAGAAATTTTGTTCTCAATTAGAAAACCCATAGAATGTCAAATTTATTTCAAACAAAAGAAAATGCCAAAAAGTAAAATATGTATATTAAAAAAAAAATTTAAAAATTAAAATAAAAAAAGTTATTAATATAATTTTTTAAATCAGACAAAAAGTTTTATAAAAAATGTTGCAAATGTTCTTTTGAACAAAAAAAGATAAATTTTATACATGTCCGAAAATAAAACGAAATTGTGGAGTGATTCATGCGGTGTTGATAAAAAAAAACCTTCAAAAATCTGTATGTTCCTTTTTGAAAACACCAATTTTTTTTATCTGAATCAAAAACCAAAACGTGCCCGTTGATGCGCTGTGATATACCATCTGTCCTTGATGTGAAAGGAATAGAAGAATTTCTGATGTATGCTAATAAATTCTCCGGTAAAATTTTTTTTATTCATTTGTGTCCTTTATAATATTACGTTTTTTTTACATAAATAAACAAAATGTTTTTCTATATTATTCGGAAATTTGTTTTATTTTTTATTCTCTATTTATCTTGTTTGACATTACATGGGTAACAAAATTGACAACTCTCTCTAATGAACCTACCTGGTACTTATTATACCATGGTGTAAAACAAATAATTTAAGTAAATATTTATTTTCAGTGAAAAATGAATACCATATAAAATATTGTTAATTCAAAAATTGAACAGTCTTCTTAGCCAAGCTCCTGGTTTCTTTTCAGGAAAAAATTTCATTGTTTAATATTAATTTTCAAAAGCTTGATAATAAATGGCGGCAGATGGTTTTGTAGATTTCGATAAATATGAGCTTTATAGAGATTCAGAACAGAGACCTGCGCCTTGACGGCTTAAGCCGGCTGAGCCGCGCCGCCGATTATTTTTAACAGCCGCCTCCGCCGAAAATTTATCGACTAAAGTCGGCTTAAGATCAGCCGCCGGTCACAGTCATTTAATCGAATATTCCCTACAAGAAATGCATAACCAAAACTAGAAAAACATTTTTTCCATTCTTTTTATTTTTAATAAAAACAGTTTTTTTTTCTAATAAATAAAAATGTTAATGAGTAAGATATAGTCCTTGTATATTTTCAAAGGTTTTGCGGTAAAAATTTAAAATCTCATTTAGGAATAGATAATAGTCCACAAGCATTAAAATAAGTATATATGCAAATTAATTTTATTATTCAAACTAAAATATAAAAGTTGGTAAGAAAAATAATTTTTAAAATGGTCTAAGTTTAAGTCGGCTTTGAGCCGCCGTCGGCAATATTTTAGCAAGCCGCCGCCGCCGACGACAAAACTTGACGGCGCAGGTCTCTGATTCAGAACCTAAAATTTACTGGAGAAAGGTATTCAAACTAAAAGATATGTTTTCAACATTTTAAAACTGTTCTTTTTCGAGTATGTTGGCCTCGAATGCGTCAATAGTTAAGTATATGTGACTTAAAGTAAGCCATTGGAAAGCCAACGAATTAATTAATAAATGTGTCATCCAGACGACCACCTCGTTTGGAAAGCTCATATGTTATCTGGTTGCCCAGACAGTTCGCCCTGGTACCCACATTAGCGTTATATTCGTTATTTAAGGCCGTTATACACTATCCCACAAAGTCTTAAGTATTCCAAAAAACAATAAAAACTTATCATAACATGTTTGTATTTTTTTCAAAATACGTAAGACTTGTGTGATAGTGTTAAGCAGCTTTAAAAGACGTCGGACATTCTGCAGTTAACCTAGATGTCGTATAGACACCCGCTAGGGAAGCAATGACAGATTTGCTATCTGCAAATATACCTCCTTTACTCCTAGTGTTCCAAGCTGCAACAATCCTGAAATATTCTTAGTCTTTCAGTTATGGTCACTTACATATATATTGTTTTAACAAGATTGAAGAACAAAGATGATGTAAAATAAACGTCAATACAGGGTATGCTTAAAAAGGGGTTCTCTTCAGTTTTTATCAAAAATTTTGTTTTTCAAGAACTATTTTGAATTACTTTAAGATTTTTTTTTTTTTTGTAATATTAACTCATTATAATAAATCATTGAAAAATAGTTTGTTTTCTTAATTTTTTTTAACCATTATTAGTTATTTACAATTTGAACGGTTTGTGTGCCTGGCAGGGACAAGCTTTTTAGCTAGTAAATACATATATGAATATGAATAAATGATACTAAAAGATTAAAAAAATACTTAGCACTTACCCAAAGACTTAAGTGAGATAACAATGTAGTCCGAACTAAAAAAAACGGTAGCGTTTTCCATAATTAATGGAAAATCTTGAAATTGTTACCTTTTTCATTTTTTAACTCAATAAACTTGATTTTCCACATTTTAAATTTTTAATGTTTGCTTTTAATGCTAATCGGGATAATATTTTTTAGAATGTTGTCAAATCTGTAAGAAAAACACAAATAATAACAGTTAAAGAATCGCAATTTTAAATATAGTATATGTATGTATGTACTTTTGTCCACATACAATTCGTTAGCGTCTCCCTTTCTATCTTGGATACTTTTATTTGTCAAAGTTTATGTTTCTAGGTTTTAACAAAAAAGTATGTACCCACATTTGTATACCCTCCACCACAATTAGTTGTGAAGAGGGTATATTAAGTTTGTCATTCCGTGTGAAACTTTTTTATTATTCATCTCAGACCCCATAAAGTGTATATATTCTGGGTCCTTGAGTAATTCTAAGTCGATTTAGCCATGTCCGTCTGTCTGTCCGTCTGTCAGTCTGTTGAAAACACGCTCACTTTCGAACAACTCAAAAGAAATGAACAAACTTGGTGCCAAATTGCTTGTAGTTATCCTTAGCAGTTTGGGATTGAAATCCAGCAAAATCGGCTCAGTATGACCAGAGCTATGAATCAAAATGTGGAACCACCACTTAAAAAAATTGATAATTTTGTTACAAAAAATAACATAAATGCTGGAACAAGGCACGGAATGAGATAAGATTTTGCAAAAATTTGTTTTATTTGACTGGAAATCACGCTGTTAAATTTCGTGAAGATCCGTCCATAATTAACCCTAAGAATCATATAAACACTACTCCCGGAAAACAGTTGAGTACGCATAAAACCGTAAAAAATAACGCTAGCGTAACAAAATTTGGTTCGTCACAGTTTTATAGGACTATAAATGATACTGTGAAATTTCGTCAAGATCGGTACATAATTTACCCTAGGCCCCATAGAGACCCTACTTCCGGAAAACAGTTTAGTACACCTAAAACCATAATTAATAATGCTATCATAACAGAAATTGGTACGTCACAGTTTTAAAGGACTAGAAATGACGCTGTGAAATTTCGTGATGATCGGTCCATAATTTAACCTAGGCCCCATATAAACCCTACTACCGGAAAACAGTTTAGTCGCCTTAAACCATAAATGATAACAAATCGTCACAGTTTAAGATAAGAATAACATCATACAGATATTACTTCTTAAACATTCGAGCTGTCGGTGGAGGCTATCAAAGATTCGGCACAGCCGAATATAGCACTCTAACTTGTTTATCTTATAATTCTCATTCACTTAGGACCCTGCACCTATAATTTTATGTTTCTAAATTCAATATTATAAAAAATTCAAAAAGTACAGGGGCCTAATTAACGCATTCGATATCGAGTAAGCTATCGTATCGAGTAAACTATCGTATTTTCTTTTTTTTATTCTGCACACGAGTGACACTGACATATCGAATGAAAACTAGAGAGATGTAATGTCTTTGGCTACTCGATATCGAATTTTATCATCCCAAATTACGATACATTTCATTCGATATCGAGAGTCATAATACCAAAATAAAAAATTTCGATAAATTTTGCTAGATATCGTATGCGGTAATTAGGCCCCACGCGTCATTGTCATTATTTCTGGGAAATCAAGCCGCCTCTGATTGTCTGTCTTCGCGAGTTCAACGTTTTGTCCTCATAGATAAATAGTTTGGAGTCGCATATCTGTACTGCGTTACAGTTTTTCGGCGTTTAACTTTAACTAATCATTTCTAACCTAACTTTTTGCAACGCAATAGAAAACTTACAAAAACTCATATTAATAATGATAAGGAGCAGACTTTTTGGATAGTTTGTAAAGGAGAACCATCAGGCGTTTGCCGTAATTCGTTCCACTTTTGTGGCTTTGCCGTTTAGAGAGTAACTTAAACCTAAAACAAACTTACTACAATTTAAAATAAGAACAAAGAAAAAAACTAGAGAAAAAAATCTTTAATCTAGTAAAATACGAAACAAAAAATATATATAGTACATATATTCTCTTAAATTTAACAAAACTAACCCTATCAATTTCTTATTTTGTTTTTAGCGATGCCATAATGGAACCAATGACTGCCCTAGTATTGGCCTTTCAACTTTTGGCCCTTTTCTCCATAGCTGGAGCTCTTATCATTTATCTCATTTGCAAGGTACGCGAAGACAATGTCGAAAAAGCCGAACAAATTAAATCGAATACGGTTTTAGTAACCAGTGCCGATACAGCCTTGGGTCTTCAACTATGTACCCATTTGGCGAGCAAAGGTTGCCGCGTTGTGGCTGGTATGCGTGAAGGTGTAGATAGTTTGCCTGCCAAACTTCTAGTGGGATGGTTGAAAATGCGCGAATTTACCGAGGCCCCTGTCTCGGGCACTATTATACCCATGCTGTTAGATGTCACCAAAGATGATGTATTGCGTGACGCCACCGAGACCATGGGTTCCCATTTAAGTGTAGGTGAACAGGGAATAGCAGCTGTTATAAATACCAGTGGCACTTTCTATCGTGGACGCATTGAATCCCAAGAACTCTATCAAATGGAACAAATGTTTAAGACCAATATTTTAGGCTCTTTGCGTATAGCTAAGGCTTTTGTTGACTTCTTAAGACCAACTCGTGGACGTTTAATTTATTTGGGTGCCGGCAGTGGAGGTCAGGGTGATGGTCTAATAGCCTATAATGTATCACGTGTAGCTACTGATAAATGTGTGCAAGAATTACGCCGCGAATTACAGCCATTTGGTGTAAGTGTTGTGTGTTTAGATACTTGTGGTTTGCATGCTGAGACGCTCTATAAACCACCAACAGCCCAAAGTAAGTAAGATGTGGCCAGTAAAATAATACAAACAAAAAAAAATGCCATGAAAACTCAGTGAAGAGGAAAAATTTAATTTAGAAATATAATGCAATATTTTTTCTTTTGATTTCATTTTACTTTTTTCCCTTTTTCTTGTTTTTTTTTTATATATATGTGTATACATTACATTAGTATCCAGCGGTGCCCCCACAACATATACGGCCAATGTTTTAAGTCCCAGTGCATTGCATGTGGTTGAGAGAGCTTTATGGGATCAAGCACCTCACGAACGTTATTCATTGTTGGCCTCTACTAAATATCAATTCGCGTTGCCATGTCGTTCTTCGATACGTTTGACAAACAAGAGCTCAAACCCTAACATCAACAATGTCAAGAAGCCAATGGAACAACAAACCAAGGGAGAAGTACAACGTGTTTAAACTGCCACTAACCAATACCGCATTACACAAACTTTAATAAGTAGCAACATCAAATATAAAAAAGTAGTGAGGTTTTTTTTTTTGCTTCGTTTTGTTTGGAAACGAAAGAAATTTAAATTGGTAGAATTCCTTTTACATATAAAATATTTTTTTTTCCTTAAGAAAACGTTCAAAGATTTAGTTAAAAGAAAATTCAAATTAAAGGAAACATCTAGTAAAATTCGAAATTTATTAAAAGACATAAGAAATCGAGTAAAATTAATAAAACCAAATTTGTTTAACGAAATCTTTGTTTATATATTATTTTTTGTTTCAAAGAAATTATGTAAATAAACAGAAATTATATTTTATAATTTTTTAACACTCCACATATATATTTTTTAATATTATAACTTTGTATTTAAAAAAAAAAACTACTCAAAAGAAAAAATGTATTGAAAAAATTGGCCACAAAATTTTAAAAACTGTAAATATAAGTTTATTTTTTTTATAATATTAAACCCTAAAATAATAATATTTTTTTTAAAGAAATTATAAGTATGTAATATCTTTTACAATAATAAAACATAATTTTACAACTTTAAATTTTATTAAATTTGTGGTTTAATTAAACAAAACAAAATAAGAAATAAGCAGTGATGTTTTAATTATTGTCTAACCCATAACCAGACTATAAGCGGCAAACTATTTACCAAAAAAACAAACTTTCATTCATATTTAGTTATGAAATCATAACGCAATACACTGGCTGGCAATATATCACCAGCACAGGCCTCCGGTTTACTTTCAATGCGTGCTGGTAAATGTACAAGTACATCAGCTCCTACAATACTTTGCAAGCGACTGCTCATCTATTCAGGTGTGGTAAATAAAGGCGAAAGTGTTATTAATATTTTTTTTATTTGTGTTTAATTGAATGAAATGAAGGTGTATTAAAACAAAATTTTGTGAAAAAGAGAGTGCGGGTATTTAAAGTTTAAATGAGAATTTGCGTTATTAATTTGTTTTAAAACCAACCTGATTGCCTGTTATTGAAGCGTATAGTTGACCATTTTTACTCGTTATAGTGGCACGCATATATTCCGGTCTAGGATCCAAAGCAACACTCGGATTTTGAAGCTGCCAAACAAACAGAGCACAGAGAAAGAATATAAAAATATGAGTAGCGTGCCCAAATTTGAGATGTATTTATTTTCAAGCTATTTGCTTCAAAAGATGGTTAAACGTGGGAATTAATGATGAACAAACGTATAGGCTATTAGCATGTCAATAATGTGGTTTAAGAGTTACTTTTGTATATTGAGAAAAAATTATAGAAGCTAACAAACTTATCTTCTATATATGTATTTATATGTGCCAGCGCATAGAGAAAGGGACCAGTAAAGTAAAGGGAACAGTAAAAACCAACTACACAAAACAAGAGGTAGGGACGACCTACGCGCGTTTTCAAGGTTGACCAACAAGGTTGAGATGTGTCGCTTTTAAATGTGACCAATACCAACACGCTCAGTGATGGTACACCAAAGATACACGTAAGTATTTAAATCTTTAAAATGGCAAAACCCTTGGGTCCCTTTCTATTGTGCGCGTCAAATATATATATATATATATATATATATATATATATATATATATATAGACGCGATTTTTGACTTACGTATTGCGCCGCATCACGTTCAAAAACGTCGACCGTCGACGTTAGGGGGGGGGATCTTTATGGTTTTATTAATTTTGGTTGAAATCTGAAATCGCATGTGAGCCATAAATATTTTTGAAGAATACCATAAATTCATTGTTTTGTTTTATTTGTGCCTGCTCGTTATAAGAAATGACGACACTGTGCGGTGGCATGTAGCAATAAATGTAAGTTTTGTAAGTGGGCTTTTCAGACTGCAAATTTTAAAAGTTAAAATACTTTTTTGCTTAAACTGTTACCAGAGACATCTATCTATATATATAAAAGAGTTGCGTGAGTGACTGACTCATTCATCATCGCCCCGCCCAAACCGCTGACCCTAGAAACTTGAAATTTGGACTAGCGATTGGTCACTCCCCAAATCGATCCACTAAGACGGGATTTTTCGAAATTCGAATGTTTAGGGGGTAAAAAAAGGTAAAAACGGGAAAATTCGGCAACCTTATATCTCCAAAACTAAAAGAGATGCAAAATAAATGTAATACTTATCGTTGTTCTTTAGAAAAATAAGCGGACATGTGTCTGGTACTTTTTTTGAAATTCGGCCCTATTAGGGCGCGTAAACGCGTAAACATGGAAACAAAGTTAATACCACATTCGAAACTTATCAAAAAAATACGAATATAAATTTGATACTTTTTCGAAGTTCGAAAATGTATCAAAAGGTGTGAAAAATCGTAACTATTTTTGGTACCCAAAAAAGAAAATACGGGAAATTTAATATTTTTCTTTAGCTTTTTGGTTCTACTTAAGTAGCGGGTCAAATGCTAGCATTTAAACAAGTTTAAACCTAGAAAAATAAACTTTTTCATAAAATATGTCCACGAAGAAAAAGGAGATGCTAACGAGGTAGCGGGTTAAATGCTAGTAGTACATATAAATAAAAAAATTAATTTGAAGGGCCGAAACAGGGAAAAAATTAGTACTTTTTTAACTTTAAAGGGGAAGATTTATTCATTCCGCGTATTCCAATGATCCTGCAATTTCCAAAACGTCTTGCATGTTATACGACAAAAAAAAAGCGCAAGGGCAATAATTGCCACTGTCAATTATATGTATCGTGTTCACGTGTAGTTAATCTTGTCTACCAAGCTTTTATATAAGAGTCTGTCCACGTTTTAATGGTCATTCGTATCCAACCAAATATAGATCGTTATCTAATAAACAGCTGCCCGAAACTTAATGATGTTCATGAATTCATCATTATAATTTTTTGTTCGCATTCAGTAAGATGAATAACTATGACATGAGAAAAATCAACACTCGATATTTAAGAGCCGAGAGAGATGAAGTCAGTTTATTCGCATTCACATTAACAATTGTGAAACAAAAAACCATTCAATAAATTTCTTTTAAGTTCATGGAGAAACAATATAATTTAAGTCAGTATTTTCAGTTGTAGGAAGAGAAAAACATTAAAAAAAAAAACAAAAATAACCACGTTTACGCTACATTAGTAGCGTAACAAAAAAGGAAGTAAATTAATATTAAAATAACAAAAAAAAAAAACAAATTTGTTTTTGTTTTCAATGTAAGTTAATTGTTTTCAATGTAAATTTTTAATATTATATGTATTTAATTTAACATATATGTAATCAAATTCGATCAACGAAACCAAACAATGTTTGTTGTTCAGTAAATAATAGTTCAATTTCGTTTAGTAAATCGTTAAGTCGAAATTTGTTCATATATTCCAATATATTCAGGTATGTGATGAAAATCGATCGATTTCAAAACGAACGTTTTTAAAAGGTGTGATGAATTTCGAAGGATTTTAAAATCCATTTCTGAATTATAGTCTAAAATTTTCGTTCAGAATACACTTCAGTTAACGTATATAATATAAAATTTGAAAGAATCAAGACTGAAAATAAAAGGAATATGCATTTAAAATCCATTTTAAAAGATACTGAAAACGATATTATCGGTTTCAAATCGTATCGTTTTTAAAATCGATTCCATCCTGATTAGCAACAAACAAAATTTATATAATTTAAATCTGTGGCTTCAAACTAAAAGAGCAAACATCAAAATATTAACACACCCCTTATAAAGCTATTCTGGGTTCAACTCAGCAATAACTGTATCAATCGAATGGTTTTTTCTTAGGCGAGAACTTCCGATGACAGCAATTATATTACAACAACATTAACTCAAAATACTGACAATGGCCCTTTTAGCTCCAAAACGTATAAATAATATATGTATCAGAACTATTATATGTATGTAGTATGTATGTTTACTATAAGTGGCGAACTAAATTGAATATTTCTAATTTTTAAAAGAATATAAAAAATATTTATTTAACTCACCGTTACTTGCACAACGGGCAGCATAGATTTTTCTTTAGTCCAGCCACTGGCCCAGCGTATGGCTGGCAATGAAAACATATGGAAACAAACAAATGCTGATACTGGATTGCCAGGTAAGCCAAAGAAATATTTATCATTTTTAGAGGCAAAAGTCATAGGCTTACTAGAAGTTAAAAATTATATATTTTAATTTTAGTAAATCTTAAAGAGATTTATAAAAACTTACCCCGGTTTCATATTAACCCTTCCCACTTGTAAGCTGAAACCTAATTTTTTTAAAACTGGTTTTATATAATCTTTATCGCCCATAGAAACGCCACCACTGCAGATAACAAAATCTACCTCATAATAGATGGAGGATAAGGTTTCGTATACTTCCTCAAAGCTAAAAAAAAAACAATTCTAAATTTTATAATTTGTACATATTAAAAAATACATATGGGCATTTCCATGTCATCGTACGTGACATTTATACGCCTTCAGAGAGATAGAAATTTTGCAAAAATAGTATTAGCTGGAAATTTTTTTGTATCAATATGCTTCATTTAGAGGGAACTATATATGAAAAAAAAAATTTCAAATTCGGAACCTTGTTGTCCAAAATATCGGGCAAAATAAGTGCATACCGTACGTGACATAAAACGGAAGTGATATTTGGGTGAATGTAAAAAATACGAAAATCTGCGAACTGTGGGAGGTTTTTCTCCTTTTTTTAATTTCATACATTAAACCACATATTTTTTCTTTATAATCCGTAATTGGAAAAAAAATAATTTTTTTGGATGGTTTTATAATGAACAAAATGTAATATCGTTCGTGACATACCGTACGTGACAGATTTTTCTCTTATAGTATTTACTTGGCATGAAATATATTTTTTGTATATATATGTATATAAAAACATAAAACAAACAAGTAAGAAAGTATAGTCAGTCGAGCCCGTCCATATGATACCCTACACTATAATATTTAAAACAATTTTTTTTGAGAGTGTACTTTACTTGGGGCCCGTGGCCAATCAAGATCGCCAGAACTGGAGTCTAATCACCGCATACGATATCGAGCAAAATTGATCGAAATTATTTATTTTGGTATTATGAAACTCGATATCGAATGAAATGTATTGAATTTGAAATAATAGCATTCGATATTGAGTAACTCGACATTACATTTATCGAGTTTCCATTCGATACGTCAGTGTGTATCGTATGCAAAAAAATTAGATAGTTTATTCGATACGATAGTATCGAATGCGGTGATTAGACCCTTGAACTATGCTATGAGGTTAAGAATTATATAAAAGTTATTTGTGCCGAATATTATTTAGCTATCTCCATCAATATGAGGTTTGTTTGCCCCTAGCCGATTTAAGGAAAGGGGTTTATATGGGACCTATGGTTAATTTTGGACCTACCCGCACAACATTTTGTCATGACATAGTACTATCGCAAAAGTCATTGTCGGAAATTTGTATGTAAATACCAACATTTATAAGGAACCCAGTAAAAACTTCGCCTACAAAATAATGTGTTAAGTAATCAGAAAAACATAAGAGCACTACTTACAATTCTACTGAAAAAACCAATGAATTTTACAAGGGATGTCCCAAAATGAACGCATTCAAAAGTAATTCATTATTTATTTTACCTGCATACATCCAGATACAAGTAGTTATAGAAGTTGTTATAGATGTAGTTATAGAAGAAAGCTACAAAATAATGAGTTAAAGAAGCTATTCATTTTGAAAAAGTAGGCGAAGTTTTTACTGGGTAGTTATGGCACTTGAAGCTATTTTCGGAAGTAGCACTTGTATGGGAGCTATGGTCAAATATGGACCAATTCCAAAAACAATTTTGTAAGATGATTTTGATTGACATAAAATAATGTTTGACCAAATTTAAACTAAATACCAACATAATAGGATTATGCATTTAGTTGCATTTTAGTACTTACAATATCGTACGTGACGAGCTTTAAAAGCTTATAAAATTTTTATTATACCAATTTAAAAAAAAATTCCGACCAATATTTTTTTGCAGCAAATCACCCCTATTATGTAAGGCGTAGTCGACGTCGACATAAATTTTTAATTGTTGTCACATCAAGGCGACGACTGCATCACTTCGACGTTAATTTGGTATTTTATAAGAATGTTGTGTCGACGTCGACTAGTTATCGAAAATTTGACAAAAAAAAAAACCCATCTCCAATTGTTTTTTTTTATTTTTTGTTCTTCACTCACTTTTTAACGCTATTTATGCTATTTTCCGACATATTTTTTTAACCGATTTAGCTTTTTAAAATAAAGTGTAGAGTTTGTTACCAATTTTGAATTTTTTTCGCGAATTTTTGGCATGTTTTTGATAAAAGATATTTTTACTGTAAGTTTTCTGATTCTTTATAGCTTTAACGTTTATTAATAAATACATATAAGACTTTTCTTTCATGCCGCTGTTAGCAAATTTTCGTTAATTTAGCAATTTTCACCGAATGTTTGCCATTCCTTTCAGTTTAAGGGACTTTTAATCATTTTTAAGGCTTGTTTGATATATTAAAAATTTTCGCGAATTTTCGCTGTTTTGCATAATTTTTTTATAACTTCCCGACATTTTGTTTTTTCCCCGATTTAGCGATTTCAACCCAATTTAAGGGTTTGTTTCAAAGTTTGCAATTTTTGCTTATTTTAGCCATGCTCGCGATAGCAGCGACTTTTTCCTAAAAGTTTTCTGATTCTTTACAGCTTTAACGATTTTTAATAAATATTAGACTTTGCTATCATGTAGCTGTTAGCAATTTTTTGCGAATTTCCGCTAATTTTGCAATTTTAGCAAAATTTTTGCCATTTCTTATAGTTTTAGGGCTTTTGTTATATATTAAAAATGTTCCCAAATTTTCGCTATTTTTGCAAATGTTTCCGAATTTTCGCGTTTAATTTACTAATACAATTTGTGCCCATAACTTCTTTTAAATTTGCATTTTTTATTTCAAACGTACTATTCAATAAATATGTTAACATTTCATTTAAAATTTCTTTAACTTTCATTTGAGTCGTCGCAAAATTTTCTGTCGACTAAAACGGAGACAATACTACTCGACGTCGATTTAAAAGCGCCTTAGAAAATATCACTTGACTGTCAAAAGTAATCGATTATTGTCAACAACGACTCAGAAAATACCATTAATGTTCAGGTGCCGTCGACTTGTGTCGATGTCGACTTTGATAATAGGGGTGAATATCTTGCTTTGAACTTTTGTTTTGAAATACCAAAGACTGACCCATTTCATATGACAAAGATAAATGATGTTTTCGCACCACGTACGTGACATTAGAATAGCATCCAAAACAAACACAAAAATATACCGCTTATCGAACTATCAATTTGTTCTTTCGTCATGGATCTTGTTCATTGTTGTTGTAACATTAATTTTAAAGTATAATTGCAATATTACCAGTATCTGTATTTAATCGGCAGATATTAAAAATTGTCAATTGCAGTTTCTAAAAATGAATCAATGAGAAAGTGAGTTTAAACTATTATTTTTTGCTTTTTAAAAATTGTAATAAGCTATAAGTACTTTGGCATAGTAAAATTTGGGTGTTTTTTTCCTTTCTACCATATTTGAAAAAAAGTTTCAATCGTTTTAATTTTTTGAGTCGTGGTTGACATTCTCATGGAAATGCCCATATGCTATATACATATGTATATATTATTTCATGTATGACTATATAGTATGAAGATTACAATTTTTACTTACTCATCTGTCAAAACTTTAGTAACCATACACTCAAAACCGAAATATTGCAAAAGCTGTTTAATCATCGTGGTATTTGAGTCATATATCTTTCCTTCTATGGGATAATCCAAAGGATCTAAAAGCTCACTACCCGTGGATATAACAGCCACCAAAGGTTTGTGCAAAGGTACAACATGACCAACAGAAGCCATTAAAGATTTAACTACTACAGAAGAAAGATCAACACTGGGGAAAAGTACCGAGTTTTTGACCATATCACAGCCAATAGGTCTGTAATTTTAAAATTTTAATAATAATTTTGTTTAATATTTTTTTTTTTTTTTAATACAAAGTACCTTATATCCAAATTCTTTTTAGGCTCAACTAATATCTCCACCAAGTCTTCCATGCCATTTTTCTTGGTTTTCAACAATTTTGTATCCTCCACTTGAATGACACAATCAGCCTTTAGAGGCACCGGAGCGCCGGTATTTATTTTATAGCATTCATCTTCTTGAAAATCAATTTCTATAACCGAATCTCCTGCAGATATGTATCCTAAAACTTTTTTCGAACCCGAAAATCCAGACGATTTCATGGCATAACCATCTTTAACGGAAGCTTTAAATGGTGGTATATCTACTGGAGATCTAAAATCCTTTAGAAGCTGAGGCAAAGTAGCTTGGGGTTTTACGGTGTTTAAAATAATGTTTAAGGCTTCCGTTACTTGTATCATGGGAAAGGGAGAATTACGATCATTAGCATCACCCTTGCCTGTTTTATGAGGACAAATGTGTATTTCTGCTAGAGCTGAAGCAGGCGTCTGTTGGTTGCTTTGTATATTGTCGTGGGTCTTCTTAACTAAAGCCAATTCATTGTTAAGTAAATGCAAAGCATGTGGCAATAAATCTTTAACATATTCAAAACATTCCAACACTGCCTTTTCACTGCCTGGAAAATTTAAAATTAATGTTTTGCCCGCAATGCCACAAATGCTGCGTGACAAGACAGCAAATTTTGTCTTTTGCAAGGAATGTAAGGCTAAGGCCATAGACAGTTGGGGGCATTCTTTATCTATAACAGTCTTTGTTGCTTCCGGAGTAACATCTCTTGGAGCAAAACCCGTGCCACCGGTAGTTAAAATACAAGAGACACCATTTTCAGCCACCGATAATTGCTTTAGTTTTTGTGAGATTAAATCTTGTTCGTCGGGTAATATTTCCTTAATAACGCGAGAATTTGCAAAATTTTCGGAAATTAATTGCACCAAACGTGGACCACTGCGATCTTTGGTGGCTTCTTGGTGGCAAGAGTCACTTACTGAAAAAACAATAATAAAACATCAAAATATATATATTTAATAAAAGATTATAAAAACTCTTCTCAAACTTACCCGTAATAACAGCAAAAACAATTTCTGACATTATTTTTTTAGAGAAATATTAAAAATCAAAAAAATGCGCAAGAAAACCCGGGACTATAAGAAATAAACAAAATATAACACAAAATGTTAACTTAATAAGAATGATGTAAGTTAACAGTTTTTTGTTAAAGATAAAAGTAATTAAGTACCAGAGATGCCAACACGTTAAAAATAAAATTTTAGCGAGTAATTATAAGAACAAAAAAAAAACTCAATACACCCACATGGGCTTTGTATTACCTAACTGATGAATAAATAAATAAATAATCAAAAATTTTAAAAATATTAAAAACTAGCTGGCCGCCCGGCTTCGCTCGGTAGCTGATTACTAATGACCGATGGAGCCGTTTTCTGATTTAAGGTAAATCGAACAAAGTGGGCGTAAAAGTGGGCGGGGCAATATTTTCTCTCCGTAAAAACCTAAGTTGGACCATGGCGATTATTTTAAAGAAAAAATCGTCCAAATCGGTCCAGCCATTCTCAAGCTATGCGAACAGCAACAGACAAAATTTCATTATTATTATATTGATTGTTTAAATAAAATGTAAAAGAAATATAATTTATATTAAACATTTTTTTCATTTTTCGAATTTATTCTATGAGTTAAATTTCAAAAAAGCTTTATAAAATACAGACCTGAAATTTAACTCATAGAATAAATTCGAAAAATGAAAAAAATGTTTAATATAATATAAAGTAACCTTCACAAGGAAATAATTCCCAGTTTCGAAATATAATTTAATTATTTCAGCTGTGTCCCCTATTACAATTTGGAAATTGAAAGGTAGACAGATGAAATTTTTAGCCTATATGTACTAGACATTTTTCATGTTTCTATTCCACTGTTCGCAATTTTCATGTTGCTGCTTCATATCATTTTTCTCACACTAATGAAATTTTCATTTTATTTGTTTCATGTGAAATTTTAGTATCAATGCTTGTTAAATGTGCATTTCCGTCAACAGCGAAAAAGAACGAAAAAGGAAATGAATAATTTCTGTCTGTCTATTAATTTCGCGATTGTGAAATGCTTAGTCCAAATTCACACGTTGCAAGTCTTATTGATCAGCTTGCTACTTTATAACGAGAGTGAAGAGAGGAAAATAAACGTTTCTCTCTCACTCTCTCTAGCCTATAACCCCGGGTCTCCACGTAGCAATATTTATTGCGGCAAACGTCAAATTTGATTGCTCCATAAAATTTGCGACGTATAGACCGCATATTGCTATGAGTGGCAATCCATTGCGCAATGATTGCTCTTCTTATTGCTTGAGCAATTATTGCTTAGCAATCTGCTGTCAAATCAGTTGTAATTTATCTGACATTTCATTTCTCTGTACGGTTGTTTATTTGTTAGTGTGTTTATTTATTAAAAAAGCAATTAAGAAAAAGCCGCCAAGTGAAAAAATACTTCAACAAAATACAGAAAAAGTGTTTATATATTATATTTTTAAATAAACGTCAATATTAACAAAAACAAACGACACGTTTTTTTTTTTTTTTTTTTTTTTTTGTATATTTTTATTTTTTCAATAGAACAATACAAGTTTTAGGCTTTTTTCATACGCAAGTAAACAAAAAAGTAATACAAAACACAGCTACGACAATTACAATTAATTATTTTATTTTATTAATTTAATTTATTGATTTAAAAAGAATATTTAACAATCACTTCAAAACACAACATGAAACATTTGTTATAAATAAAGGCACAAAACTTTATACAACTACTCGCGGTGAAAATTGCAAATTTATGGCAAAGCAATAACAAGTGTTCTCCAGCAATATAATCAGCAATTATTGCTCCATTGTTCTGTCATTGTTCTGCCGACGTTATTGCTTGTACTTAGCAATAAAAATTGCTACGTGGAGTCCCAGCGTAAGGTAGCAAGCTGATCAATAAGACTTGCAACGTGTGAATTGGCACTTAGTCAAGTTTAAAAGAGAATAAGAAAAATGTTTGCACTTCAATTTCAACACTGTAAAAGCGGACTATAAGTGTAATTTTGCTAACCATTCTCTGTTATTTGTGATTTGTTTTTGTTTGTATAACATTTCTGTTTTTATTTCTGTTTATTAAACTACATTCACAAACAAGAGAATTAATAATTTTAATTTTAGCTCAAAAAATGGCATATACAAGTACTAGCAACAAGCCATATGAGGTAAAATTATAAGCTTTTTATAAACAAGTACCTTTTTATATTTAAAATGTAAATATGTACATTTTTTAGAACCATTTACTTAACAATGTCATTACTAATGCCAACAACATAAATGAGGAAAATCTTTCACCTGGTCGCCGCAACTTGAGACGCTGGTTGGGCAAACCCTTTAGAGTTGTCATTACAGATGGCCGTGTTTTGGTAGGTTTCTTTAATTGTACCGACAAAGATGCTAACGTTGTTTTGTCCATGTGTGTGGAGTTTTTAGAAGGTGGAAAAGATGCCCGTATATTAGGTAATGTCATGATACCCGGCAAACATATAGTCTCAGTATCGGTAGATATGCCTCAGGAAGAAGTCTACGCAGTTTAGTTTTAATACAATACAACAAAATGCAACTTTGAAATACAAATTTTTTATTAAATTATTTAGTAACATAAACATTAACAATAGTATTTATTATGTATTTGCACTTGATATTTGTACAAAATCATCATTGACCCGTTTTTTGGGCTCTGTCATCTAAGGGCTCATAGCCTTTTTTTATCTTCTCGGTAAATTGTTCAAAAGTTCTTTTACGATCAAAATGTTTCACCCAGGTTGCTGGACAACTTGACTCGAACAATTTGCGCAAATTTTTACAAGCTTGAGGCACTTCCTCTCCTGATGTAGAACTGTGTTGGGGAGCATTTTCACTTAAACACTTCCAATATTCATCACGATAGCCCCAACATTTTGTTCTTTCTTCTTTGTTAAGGAAACTCATGTTTTTATTTGATAATTTTTATATTTTTGCACGAAACATGTAAAAATAGTTGCATAAAAAATTACTATAGAACTAAAACATATGACCGTTTAACAGGGTTGTTAAAAGCAGCGCTTTTGAACATTTAACAGGAATGACAAAAACTTTAATAACAAATACCTTAGCCGCCAAAGCTTAACAGCGGCTGTAAGCCGGCCACAAAAAAGTTTCTTAACAAGGGAATTTTGCAGGAGTTTCCGACTGTATTTTAATTATTATACCCTTCTCCACACACAGGTGGAGGAAAAGGGTATATATAAGTTTTTTTTATCGATTTGCAACAAAAAACTAAAATTTTTTAGTATGTATAGCAATAAGTGTAATTAAAGTTAGATTTTTTAAAGAATTCAACATAAGTGCCCGTATTCATAAAAAAAATTTTAAATTAAATATGTAAAGGTTTACAGAAAAAAATTTTCTATGAAAATTTAAATTAATAAAGGTTTGTTAAATTTAATAATCGTTTATGAATACGGGGGAAGTTAGTAGTACAGATTTTTGTAATTTTGTGTGTTATGTTGACTTTTTTATTACTGTAAATAATATGAAATACATAAAAAGTTTTATACACCTACATTCATATATTTTTATTTTATTTTAGGTTTTATTGCAAATAAGTTAAGTCTGTAAGGTACATTGTTATTGGTAAAAATAGATTAAATATAAAAATTGTTAAATATTGATAAGTTTGCATAAGAATTTCAAACTGAATTTTTTAAAAAATTGAGTTAAAGTAAAAATTATAAGACAAGTTTATGGTTACTTTCAGGGTTTAAAAACTTCAGTCGAAACCAAAAACTGTCAAAACATAAACGAAAATATTGATAAGTTTGCATAAGAATTTCAAACTGAATTTTTTTAAAGTTTTTAAAAAATTAAGTTAAAGTGAAAATTATAAGACAAATTAATGTTTACTTTCAGGATTTAAAAAACTTCAATCGAAACCAAAAACTGTCAAAAAAAAAACGAAAATGTATGTACAACTTTTCGCTCTTTGAGTTGGTTTGACAGCGACTGTTTACATTTAATGAATTAGAAGTAAAAGCAACAGTTTTTTTCTACCCATGACAAATGAAGAAGTGGTAGAAATGGCAGTTTTTCAACTTTGATTGCAGTTTTTTAAACGCTGGTTTCTTTGTTAAACAAAATCTTTAATTTCCTTAATAGTAATAACAAAGCTTAAAAAAACTTTAGAAATTATTTAAAAAAACTAAAATATTTTTATCATCTACCTAACTTTATAGGCCTTATATTGGCCTCTCCATGGTCAGGTAATATCTTTTTAAAAGTACCCACACAAGTATTTTTTAAATGTTGTTCTTTTCCTCTTTTTAAACACTCATCGTAGTAGCATTTTTCTACATTGTGCAAAAATTCTATAAGTAATTTTGAATCTCCTCCATTTGGACCCACATAAAACTCACATTCTAAACTAGAACTTTTTAAATCACGCACACAACAATTTAAAAACTCCGGATTGGCGGAAAACCAAGAGTTTAAACGCTGTAATGGTATAGATACAGGTTCACGCAGCATTCCTGTTACCCAAGTATCGTCTATCCAAAATATTGGGGATTTGGTGGATTGTTCAACCAAACGCAAAGCCGTTTTAGGATTGGTAATGTACAGCCAACCGGATAAGTACGAAGGATACACATTTTTAGAATATTCTTGTTCGGAAACATACCATTTGTTAGCCTGATTACGTATGACTGGTTTGGACTCTAATATATACCCTGCTAGGAGGTCTGCTGAAGAAGTTAATTTATAGTTTTCCAATTCTAAAGCATCCAAATAACGTTTTACATGAAATATATCATAGATTATGTCATCATCCACTTTAATAATAAATCTTGCTTTGCTACATTCCGTTGCCGCCCACTTTAAACCCATTATATGCTTATAGCTTAGATTTCTATAGTTTTCCATAAAACTTCCTTGCAATAAATCGCCAAATCTTTTTTGCTCATTTTTTAGTTGGGTTTGAGTTATAAAATGCTCCTGATTTGGAATGTTTGCTAAAAGAAAAACACGTTGTAAACCTAATTCTGATAGTTTAGTCTGAGAGATTGCTTGTCTATGTGCGGCTCTTAACTCATCATGACCGACGTAAGAGGTAACTATTAATATAGCTAAAAAAATTTAAAGCATAAGTTTAGTTTACATTTTGATTGGCTTTTTCAAAGAAACTTACCCAATAATTCTTTTTTATATTGTTGGCACAAACTATTTTCCATTAAAAACTTGAAATTTGTTAAATTTAACAATTGTCCGTGAGGCTTAACATTGCTAGCAGTAATATCTTTTGAATTTTGTTTTATAATTGTTATAAATTCATCAGTTTCGGGTTGCTTTGAAAGAAAGATTATTAAAATTATTAAAACCGTACCTAAAAGGGTTAATAGTTTATAAAGAACTTTAGCGCGCAGGCGCATTTTTATTTATTTTCTTGAAATAAGTACTTTTTTGTTGTAAAATGAATTTTGCAAAACGTAAACAAAAAATGCAAAAGTATTTAACCCTTAAGCAATCTGTAAGGGTCTTTACGAAAGTTTCTTAAAAATAATTTAACAAGTTTATGGCTGCTTAAGAATATTGTTCACTTTAAATAAATTGTAAAATTATTTTGTGTAAGAAATGTTTTTAAGATACATTTTTTTACTTAAAATGTTCAAATTAATTTTATATGTATAAAATTAGAGGGCTTAAGTCCAGTTTACCAACGCATCTCAAAGTAAAAAAAGTACATAGAAAAAAAAGAAGAAAACATCAAATGACAAAATTCTCGTAAGCGCATAGTTTCCGAGTTATGGACCTCTAAAGTTTTCATATAAATTTGCGATTCCCCACTTCATTTTTGAACATATATAGCCAATATTGGTATCATTTAAAAGCTTTTGAATAAATTGTTCTAGATATAAACATTTTATTTAAAAATTATTAATTCATTAAGGATTAAGGAGCCGACTTTGCGGAGAAGCTTTATTTAGCGAAGCCGGTGTTTGTTATACCATATAGGAGAAAATCCATGCGCCCGGCCGAAGGCCGGCCATGCGGAGAGGCTTTATTTAGCAAAGCCGGTGTTTGTTATACCATAGAGGATAAAATCCTTGCGCCCAGCCGAAGGCCTATGCAGAGAAGCTTTTTTTAGAGAAGCTGGGGTTTATTTGATTATATTTTTATTACCTAGTGCACTTCCGTAACATTTTGATATAAATTTTGTAAAAACTGTACATATTAGCGCCTAAAGTGTTAAAAAGTTTTAAATAAATTTTGCATTTCCAGAAAGATCTGTTCAAATGCTTTCAAATAATACCAATATTGTTTTTCTTCCTATTTTTCGATTTTCTATTACCCTAAACTGGACTTGTTCCAATTAGAGAATTTCATTACAAGGTTAATTAATGTGTTAACATGCCTGTTTTAACAACCCAAACAGAGCAGCTGTCGTAAACAGTGCTGCCACATCTTTTTTCACCTTCGTCGCCAAATAATATATCAAAAATCAGCAACATTTTGATTTTTTAGATTTTTGGTAACTTGGCAGCCACACGATCAATTTTGCCTAACATTAAAATTTATTTTTAAATTCATAAAAAATATGTCTGTTTTATAACCCAACAATAGATATTAACGTGTGGACTGCATAAATATGTATTTGAACACATGTTCAGCAACAAATGTTATAATACATTGCTGAGCAATTATCTTTTAACCCAAGCTGTCAAAATCAATTATCAGTTACAAAAAAAAGGGAAAAAATTTAAACTTAAAGCTTCGTTCACAATCAAAACACATTTTCACTTGGTGTTCATAATAGAGCAACAATTTCTTTTGTAACTACACTAACGGTTTCTTGATGCAAAATATGTGTAGTTACAAAAGAAATTGTTGCTCTATAATGAACACCAAGTGAAAATGTTTTTTTTTTTTTATTGTGAACGAAGCTTAAAACGTATAAAATTTATACACAAAATTTACAAATTAATAAAAAAAATAATTCAAAATAAATTGGTTGCCAAAGAAAAGTAAGTATTTATTTACATTCAAATTCATGTTTTGTGTTTAGACATACGTTTACTCCACTTTGAAAAAAATATTAAATATAGAACATTTCTGTGACGCAAGTCTGCCGACGTCGTTGCTTATGTTAACAAATACAATTTGCGCGTATAGACGTAGGGTAAGAGGAATCAGTGTCAAACTGCCATACAAAATTCAGTTTAATGAAAGTTTATAAATTAAATTTTTTTATATGGCCATTACAAATAACAACATTTGTACTTACCAGTTATAAAAAACAAAAAGGAAAAATTACATTGATTTCCGCTTTTTAACTGTCAGTGGGAGGGCTGTTAAATGTGGCGATTTCTAGTCAAACATGGCGATGGAAATTTAAGTAAAACCATCACGCGTTTTTTTTTAATTGGTAAATACTTTTTAAATTACATACATATATACGTATATAAAATTTTAAAAGAACGGATATAAATGTTTTCTTTTGTTCGTAAATTTTATTTAAAATTTATAATTGTTAAGCTTCGTACAGACGTTGGTCAGATCTTACAATGTTGTCATTTTTCTGACAATGGTGCCATTGTCAGATGCATTAATTTTACATGTATGTATTCCTGTTTCATAATTGTTCGTTTTGAAATATTTTGTGAAACATTGTATTTCTTTGGCGAACATAAATAAATTCACCTTTCGGAACGAACATTTTTCATCGGGGAAGAAGAATATGATTGACAGTCAAAGGTTTTTATTATTAGAAATTAAAAAAGTTGCCAAATAATTATCTGAAAACAATATAAAATAATCTAAATTTAAAACGTTTTACTTTTATTCAGGCTATTAGAAACACTAAAATTAATTTTATGAAATTTTCCAGCCATGTTCTGAAATCAATTCCGAGTAATATTGAAAAGCATTGTTATACATTAACTACTCTTAAAATCAGGAAAAAAACTACTATTAAAGAAAACTAATTGAAAATCTCCATCAATTTAAACTTCAATTCATTTAAACTTCCAGTTTCTAATATAAAAATTGCATTTGGCGATATTTTTCTTAACAATAATAAGAAAAACAAATAATATGGAACAAATCTAGTTTACCGACGCAGCTCCAAATAAAAAAAAAAGTACCCAGGGTGATAGAAAATTGAAAAATAAGAAGAAAAAATAAAATAAAAAAGTTGGCGGAAACGCTTAGTTTTCAAGTTGTGGACGTTTTAAGTTTTTATATAAAGGTCCGATTTTCCACTACATTTTTATCGTTATATGGCCAATATTGGTATCATTTCAGAGCTTTTGACCATATCTTTTTAGATATACAAAATTTATTTGAAAATTACTATCTGTTTACCTCACATTACATTCTTTTTGCATTTTACATCAAAATATTACAGAAGTGCACCAGGTTAGTATGTAGTTTATTTAAATAAAAGTGTAATACAAACGTAATCAAATTATAAACATGGGCGTCGCAAACGAAAACACTCCTGCATAGCCGACCTTCGGCCGGGCGCAAGGATTTTCTCCTCTATGGTATAGCAAAAACCGGCTTCGCTAAGTAAAGCTGCTTTGCATATCCGGCCTTCGGCCGGGCGCAAAGATTTGCCCCTCTTTGGTATGACAAATACCGGCTTCGCTAACTAAAGCTTCTCTGCATAGCCGGCCTTCGGCCGGGCGCAAGGATTTCCTAATCTATGGTATAGCAAGAACCCTCTTCGCTAAGTAAAACTACTCTGCATAGCCGTCCTTCGGCCGGGCGCAAGAATTTTCTCCTCTATGGTATAGCAAAAACCGGCTTCGCTAAGTAAAGCTTCTCTGCAAAGCCGGCCTTCGGCCGGACGCAAAGATTTGCTCCTCTTTGGTATGACAAATACAGGCTTCGCTAACTAAAGCTTCTCTGCATAGCCGGCCTTCGGCCGTGCGCAAAGATTTGCTCCTCTTTGGTATGACAAATACCGGCTTCGCTAACTAAAGCTTCTCTGCATAGCCGGCCTTCGGCCGGGCGCAAGGCTTTTCTCCTCTATGGTATAGCAAGAACCGGCTTCGCTAAGTAAAGCTACTCTGCATAGCCGGCCTTTGGCCGGGCGCAAAGCTTTGCTCCTCTTTGCGATAGTAAGTACCGGCTTCGCTAAGTCAAAAGCTTTAAAATGATACCAATATTGACCATATAAAGATAAAAATGTAGTGGAAAATCACACTTTTATATAAAAACTTAAAACGTCCATAACTCGAAAACTAAGCGTTTCCGCCAACTTTTTTATTTTATTTTTTCTTCTTATTTTTTAATTTTCTATCTACCTAGGTACCTTTTTTTTTATTTGGAGCTGCGTCGGTAAACTAGATTTAAGCCAATAATATTAATGGCCAATTTTTTTTATTTTTTCACATTACCAATTCTATTTAAATATCAATTGATATTCAAATATAGTTTTTCATATAATTTTATTTTTATTTGACTTGAAAAACTTCTTTTAAACATAAATTGATATTTAAATAAATTGGTGAAATCGGCCATGAGAAAATGAATTTTGGCGATTTTCAAAAAATATTTGTGTTATACAACAAACGTAATGAAAACGGTAAATAAAATTGTTAAATATCAAAAAAACGTGATTTAAAAGTTTATCAAAAATATTAAAAAAAATATTCAGTAGTATTTTTTTTTTGGCGGGGAAAAAGTATTCAAAATAAAAAATATTCACATCTCCACATTGCGAAAAAATTACCAAATGTTTCGCAGGAAATGTTTTATAATATGGACGGGAACAAAACATTTAAATAATTATTTAGGAAATGGCAACGCTGATTCAAGTTCAAATTAAAAACTACAGTAACAATGAATACACGAATAAACTAAAAATCCGCGCGTGCGGTGAAGAACTTACGAATTTAAAGTTAAAGAATAGAACAAGAAAAACACAACAAGGAGTAAACAAATGCAAGAGAAGTTTTTGTTGGTTGTTAGTGTTGTTTTTAAACAAAAAATTGTGCAAAAGAAAGAAGAAACAAGAAATCAACAGCAGGAACAACAAAAATTAAGTAAACGAACGAACATGAAGAAGATTTAAACATTTTAACAATAGTGCGACGCGAAAAAGGAGCGAGCAACTGTAGACCGCGTGTGTAATTAAATAATAGTAACAGAAAAAAATGTAAAAGAAAAATCAATATTTTTTTGTATTAAAAAAATTATAAAGAAATCCAGTGTTTTATTTAAAGAAGATAAGGAAAATAAACTTAATAATTTATTATTATAGAGTTTAACTTAAAAAAAAATACATACTGAATATTTTGTTTCAATTGAATTTAAAATAAAGAAAAGGGTAAGTTTGCAATTGTTTTCCAAAACGAATACATATGTACATACATACATACACATATTTTAACGTAATGAAAATTTTCTTTATAGGTACCAATTAGTGTTTTAATTATTCAATTCTTAAAAATACTTTTTACTACTTCCTTAATTTGGAGCTATTCCATTTTTAGCATCCATTTGATATGACCCCCCATTAAAGTAGACAAATAGATACCTACTTCTTTTGCATGTCTCCTGCAATGGTGTTTAATATAGAATTCTTGTTTTTATTGTACTCCTCATTTATTGTTTTATTTTGCATATTTCTTTTTTTATATACATATATTTTGATCTTCATTAATATATTTTATTACAATAGTAGTATATATTTATGTAGTTCTAATAAATATACATTTACACACACATACTCGCGAATATACTCCTTTTGTTTTTATTTGTTTTGTTTTTTTTTTTTTTGCTTTTTTTGTTTTATGTGATTTTTTTGCGCTATGCTATGTTTCATTTATTCCATAACGTTTCAAAGGCAAGAATTGGAGAGAGAAATTAAAAACGAGAGTTCTAAGAAGATGAGTATTAAATAAAGTTGCCATATCATTTTAAAAAAATTTATTAAGGAAAATCCCTTCATAAAATTTTAAAAACAAATTTTGTGCAAATTTAATAAAAGTTTATTTAATTTGCATTTTAAATAAAAAAATTGCTGTTTATTATTATAAAAGAAGTTGCTGAATTTTTAATGGATTGTTTTTATACGCTAAAATTTCAATAATTTTAAATATGCGAGTACCTACCGTGAATTTGATGCAACCTTATTTTATACGGAGTTTGTTCCAAAAAGATACAATTAATAAGAAAATTGTTCATAAAAGTTGATGTAAATCTTATTACAGTAATGTAAAAGGTCATCGATATAATCACTTTATACTCTAAAGCTTAGAGCCATCTAAAAACAATTCTCAAAATAAATATTGATGATGTTATGCCTAGCAACGAAGCAAATTCCCACCTTAAAAAATTTCATAAAAATCAAAAGCGGCGTACTAGCCCAATGTGTTACTGAATATGGTTTTTCAGTATAGCTTTACAAAAATCAAAATTAATAAGGGTTTAATAAAATCTTTACATTTTAAACTTAGAAATGCCATCAAGTTCTACACAATATGGGCGTTAAAAATGGAGTTCTATAACATATACATATAGGTACACCACATATATGTAGAACTCTAAGATGAACAGGACGAAAATGTTGTTGAAAAATAAACCAATATGTATTTGACTGAACTTAAGTCCTCGAAATACATAAGTATATATTTCAATAATGGAACTTCTGTCCATTTTTTAATCTTAAGGCCGTGACCAGAAAAAACTTTTCCGTTAGTTAGTGCTGCTGGACAACATTAAGGCCCAACCGGAATATGCATAAACAAACTTAAGCTACTGTCAAAAATAAAGGAAAAAGCCTCTCAAATGCATTTAAAAAAACAAAAACAAAATAAAAAACATTTGATTTCGTACGGAATGTGCGATTAGTTTCTCACTTTGTTTAAGCAAATTACAGTTTCATAAAATTTAACAAAAAGTTCCCTTAAGTTCAACATGGTTTTACACATATGATTTACATGTATTCGCTCAGTTGCTTAAGCCACGTTATTCACATTCTGGTTAGGCCTTAATTCAGACCGAAGAAATACTCTACACAGCATAAAAGCAACAAAATTGCTTTTTAGCCGTTATTATTATAATAAAATATTAAATTTTGAGTTCTAATATTTATTCTATACTGAACCCTGTGTACCATGGGGTTTTCTGCGTCTATATTGAACTTTTTTTATATTTTCTGATTTTTTAAACTTCTGAGTCTTTAAAGTGCAATTTATCTTTTCATTTTGCATATGAAACCCTGAAATTTTAATTTGTTTAAAATAAATAAATTAAAAAAAGCATGTATTATTGTTTAGATTTCGGGTTCGGTCTGAAAAAGTGCTTTCGGTCGGATACCAAAAGTAAGTATTATCAATACATATCGCACTTGTTCAACAATCAATAGTGTATTAACTCAAAATTTGTATTTTTACACCTTTTGGAAAAAATCGACACGCAATATTCATAACTAATCGCTGTTAAAATATCTTGCTATTTTGTCTACTATTTGATAAAAAAAAATGGTTGGTTTTAAAATTCATTTTCATATGCCTTTGATGTAAAACTGTTTTGCTTCTACTTAAAATTTTAAAATTTTGAGTTAATGCAGTATTGTTGAACAAGTACGATATGTGAAGTTTAATTGTTGAATATAATTTATTTTTAAAACTGAAATAAATATATATCAAGTATATGATGGAAATCGATTTTGAAAAGAAAACTATTTAAAACCGCAAACATTGTGTTTTTAGTATCTAAAAAAGTTAATATTTATTACATTTTCCTTATACCAACGTATGTATATAAAGCATGTATATCCTTTTTACTTGTCTCTTTTTGTTAATTAAACTGTATTTTGTTTAAAAAATTTAGAATACCTATAATTTAGAAATAGAATTAAAAGTTGCTCGAATTTACACACCTTTAAAACGATCGTTTTAAAATCCATTGATTTTCATTAAATACCTGTACCTATATTAAAATTTTCTTTAATTTTTCGATTGAGAAATACATACATATAAAGGTACATACTTATATTTATCTCATAAAAAGTTCTTTAAAGCTACATACATATAAACATATTGGATTATTTTCAATTTTAGTACATATTTCAAATGTATCATTTTATTTAAATTGTCAGAAAAAAAATTTTTATTTACATAACTATGCAGGTGTGAACAAATTTAATTTTTCCTAATTTAATTAAAAAAATCTTATAGGTATTTGCTGTTAATTAAATGTATTAACATTTGTAATTTTAGTTTTAACAAATTTTTTTCTAAATATGGCATCTTAGGTTTGGGAAAGTTTGAGTTGTTTTAAATGCTTTTCCCCCGCTCTTTATGTTCAACTTTAAGCAGATTTTTTTATTTACAAATATTTTTTTGTTATATTTAACGATTTTCAATTAAACAAAGAAATAAAGTATACTACTACATTCAAAATAAAATCATAAAGGACGCGCGCAGAAAATAAGTTAAGAAAAAAATCTAATTATGTATCATTATTTATGGGTATGGGTGTGTTTAAAATAAGCATTGTGGGAAAAACACTTAATTTAGAGAAAAACTTGCGTTTAATATAGGTAGGTATATTAAAATAAAGATTAATTAAAAAAATCAAATTAAACTAAAATGTTTATTAATTAGGTACAATAAATTATCAAAGTTTGATAAGTATGTATGTATGTAGGTACATACATATGTACCTATAATACATTTTAATGAACCTTTTTATGCACTTGTTGTATGTGTACCTACAACAAGACTAAAACTAATTTTACATTTCTAACGGTAACATAGGTAATACAACCAAAAAAATGTCTTTTCCCTTTACTTCAGCTTAACTTTCCACTTGCACATAATTAAATGCTTTTTGTGTTTCATATTTAACATTTGAAAAAAATTAAATTGCCTCGAAGACGTTTGGTGCATGAAACGTTTAAATAAAAGAAAATGTAAATGAGGAGGTTCCTTTCAAAACTTGACTCATCCACTTTTTGTGTTTTTGAACAATTTAAGAATTCGCCTAATGGTCAAAATTCGACCATAATTTTTTTTCTAAATCTGAAGAAAACATAATTCATCTAAGTATACCTACATACTTATATGAATTTATTTGTTTCGAGCATTTATTTTTCCCTTCAAAGTGGATCGATTTGGCGAGGGACCAACCTCCGGTTCATATTTTATCTTCTACGTGAGGTAATTTAATTTTGTAAGTTCAGTATAAAAAATACCAATTGAAAAACAAAAAAGTATCAAAAAGTCATCTCCTTTATAGGTATATTGTCATCCACTCAGGACGTTGCACGTTAAATTTTATGTTGTTATGTCTAATATTCAGAGTTCCCAGTTTTATTTTAGGCCTTATCCCCAATTTGCGATTTTTCATGCCCAAAAATCCCCAAAATAGCCATTGTCTTATCCCCAAAAATCCCCACATTTTCGTTAAAAAAAAATATGTCAATGGAAAAATATGCATACATCGATTTATTTAAATAAATCCATTTGTGTAATATTATTAAAACTAATGTTATTTATTAGGGCATTCATTCGGTTAACCGTCAACCGGTTAACCGATTAATTACTACCCGATTAACTGATCGGTTAATTTCAAATTGGTTTTTTTCGATTAACTATTAAACCGGTTAATTTTAGTCGATTAACCGATTAACCGAAGTAACAAAATTTTCAATATTTTGTAGTATTATAACATATTTTTTTTTTGTGTTTTTATTTATTTGTTTCGTCTCATATACAAAATGTATTTGTTTAGTAAATATTTTTTCATACAAACAAAGAAGGTGTTCAGTTATCTTAATTTTAACCCATTTTCCACCGACCGATGACTAAAATTACAATATATTTTTATCTTCATCATCGATCAACAGGAATGTTGCGAAAAATGGGTTAAATATTTGATTGCCAACACCTTTTTTTGTTTCACGTACTTTTTATATGTATGTGTTTAGTTATTTGTTTCTTCTCATATCAGTCTTTTAACAGAATGAACCGAAAAAGTTAGAGGTGTTAAAAATTTAAAACAACTTTAATGGCATAATGGAGTATTTTATATGTTAAGAGAAATCCTGGAAAAGGACTGAAAAATTACACATTCATCTTCGATAAGTGAAATAATATTTTCCAAGTCAAATTTTTTTAAACTAAAGAAAAGAGTCGCTTTAATCCTAAACATTTTAAATAAATAACTTTTCTTAAAGATCATTTTATAAGATCTCCATTAACGATTGAAATAACTAATAAAATAATCTCAGTTTATTTTTGTATAAATATGTAAATATTTGGGGGATTCACAAGGTAGTCATAAAGTCTTATGTCTTAAAATAAATACAGGAAATATATATCGTCGGTTTAATATGCCAAGCGGCTAAATCCACTTTTTATGTAAATTGAGATTTTGATGCCGTGTGGTAGAGAAAAATACGCCTCGTCGACCAGCATGAAGTTTTTCTTCTATTTAAGTCTTGAAGTGTGTAAAACTGACTGTAATTTTAATTTTCTATCAAGCTTTAAATAGGAAAAATAAAAAGTTTATTTTCTTTCCTGTAAAATGTGCTGAAAGTGAGTTAGCAGGTTTGCATATTAAGCCAACGATATGACTGTTGTATGCTACAGCTTATAATTTAGATTTCTACTATACAGTTATGACGAATCAATGAACACAGCATTACAATTTTTATTTTGTTTGAAACA
This sequence comes from Pollenia angustigena, assembly GCA_930367215.1. Lineage (NCBI taxonomy): Eukaryota > Metazoa > Arthropoda > Insecta > Diptera > Polleniidae > Pollenia > Pollenia angustigena. The sequence goes on from OV884059.1 coordinate 3,688,301, forward strand.
CAACAATATTTACTTTAAACAATTTTAAATTTTATTTAGGATATTGTGACGATATGACTTGATACAACACCTTGTGCATTAATTGGAAAATGCGTATGGGCACATCCACAGAAAAGCTCTCGTTTTGTCAGGTCACGTCACCTAGCAAGTTTTCTTGTATTTAAGAACCACGTTGTTCAAATATTTAATCTCTTTCACTTAACTGCCCGTCTACAACTGACATGATTTGCTGTTATAACTTGAAGTTATAAAAGCGTTGTTAAAACATTTGCATTAACAACCGTGTTATAACATGAGAAAACTTCTAACATGATGAGTCTATACCTAACACTAACATCATATTAGTGTTAAAGTTAAGCATTTCATGTCAGTTGTAGACTGCATGTAATGAAAACCTAGTTGCGCTCTACACTCAAATGCAAAAAAGTAAATAATATTTTCAATATTCTTTGAGAAACAATTAAAAATGGTTGGTGACGTTACGTGACAAAAAGTAGACATTTCTGTGGAAATACCAATATTAGATATTTATGAATTGTTTTTTTTGTTTGCTCGTTTTAGTTCAAGAATTGTTATGTTTGGTATGTTATTGTTTTTTTTGCTTATAAACTCCAAATAATAAGCAATTAATGCATTTTTATATATTGAAATTACTTAATTTATAAAAAAAATTTATTAATCGGTTAACCGATCAAAAACTAAATTAACCGATTATTAACCGGTTAAACCACAACGTCGGTTAATTAATCGAGCGATTAACCGATTAAAGCAAAAGGTCGATTAAATGAATACCCTATTATTTATTCTTTGAGTTCTACGTATCTATGTATACATGTATAGTATGTAACAAGGGTTACGTAAAAACGCAAAAGAAAAATAATTATGCGTCAATACATATTTATCATTTCCAAAACTAGGGAATCATAATCTTCTAATTCATAAGCCAATGCAATTTTGATTTAAATGTTGTTTGTTTAAAGAGTGCATTTGAGATTATTGAATAAATATATGTCACAGCAAGCTTCATTATTTTATGTGTATTTATTCTAAGAAGAGCTCCTAATAACTCATATTGCATTCTGTTGCAAATATTGATTTTGGTTGTATTCACTACAGAAAAAAACTAGTTCAACAGAAGTAACGCTAGTTGGTACAAAAAGCATATTTAAAACTATTTCAACAAGTTCTTGAAATAGTTTTTAACCACAAAAAAGACTAAAATTTGCACCCACATCTTGACCAAATCGCTCTTGCCATTGCAAAAATGAAATTAATTATAATGAATTATCCCCAAAATTCCCCAGCGAAAAAAGTGCTTTGCCCCAAAAATACCCCTGGGTATTTTCACGAAATTTGTTTGTCAAAAAATCCCCAATTTGGGGATAAATCCCCAAAACTGGGAACACTGCTAACAAAGTCTATCCAATAGGTCTGCTTAAGAAGCCAGATGTTTATTTGGTTTATTCCTCAACGATATCAAAAGTTGTTTACATTTTCCTTATACGTGTATATTTTTGTTTACTTTTTTGGTTTTTTGCCACACATACATGCACACAAAACACATTTTTCCTTTTGTTTTGCCTATGTGGTAGAAAGATTTTGACAACGGCGAGGAATTTTACACAAACAAAATGCCTGTTGTTTTTTGTATTGTTGTAGTAGTAAGCAGACCTATTGGATAGGCCTTGACTGCTAATATTAACGAAAATTAACAAAGTACCAGAAGTAGAACGAAAAGTACCAAAAAGCTCCCCTTACATGTTCTTATTCACCCAGTTTAATTTATAGTTTTATCTTTATAGGTCGAATATTAGCGAAAATTCAAAAAGTTTCAGATGAAAAACAAAAAATACCAGCATTTTTTATCTTATAGGTTATTACTCACTCAGGATCCTACACATATAATGTTATGTTTCTAGGTTCTATATTATAGAAAATTTAAAAATTATGACATGAAGCACAGAAAAGTAAAAAAAAAAAGAAATTTAGTTTCCCATATTTCCCTTTCCCCCCCCCCCCCCCCCCCCCCATAGAGGTTCGGTTGACAAACAAAGGAAGAAAGCGTTCTTAACTGTTTTGCCTGGTCTGATTTATATAGTCGAAATATTCGAAAACCTTTTTCTGAAAAATGTCGAATAATCAATCGCCGTAACTTTTTATTATTTAAAATAAATTTTTATTTATTTAATTTGCATTTGTGTTAGTAACAATTTTAAACGCTTATAACTCTGAAATTATTAAACAGATTTAAATAAAATATACATTGTGCACTTCTTTGAGTAAATACCTCTTAAATGGTGTATATTTTGTTCAAATCGGTTGACATACAGAGGAGTAAAGTGTTCTTAACTGTTTTGCCTTAGCCGATTTATATATACTTACATAGATAAGTTTTTAGTTTTTACCCAGCCAGGAAAATAATCCGACGTCATTCAGATATCTGTGAGAAATGTCGGCAAAAAAGTCGGAATCGTATACGAATTCTGTCAGATTTCTGATCCAAAAATGTATGAAGTGGTTGACACGAATTCTGACAGACATGCCGTGGGAAATTCTGGTTTTTTGTCGGCATTTCTGATAGATATCTAACAGAAATCTAATGAAAAAGGCATGGGAAGTTTTGATGTGTTAGCCGAGATTCTTGCTGCTTTCCAACTATTAGCTGAAAGAAATAATTTTATTGCAAAACATGTAAAAGTGCACACACACGGGTGTGTTCTAGAATCCGAATCCACTCGAAAGTGGATTACTTTAGCATTTTTGGTGTTCTGCATTTCACATCCACAAGTTTTTATTCGTTTTCAATTAGAGTAGTAATGGGTTGGTGAAAGTAAAGCGAATCGACCATTATTCTAATATTTGATAACATTTTTAACAAAAAAATAAATTCTGTTTTTAGCTTAAAATCTTCTTTATCCAATATAATCAAAAATATATCGTTATCTAAAATGCAAAAGGCCCTAACTAACCATAAATTTAAAATTAAATTTTTCATTTATTATGATGTAATTATAGCTCATTTTTTATAGTTTTTTATGTTATTTTCAGACAATTGTTTTTTTTAATCGATTTAGGGCCATTATTACAACTTGAAGTTAGCTAAAGTTAAGATTAAATTGACAGATGATAATGTGTTATCTGTCAAAAAGCGTCTGTTAACTGTTATAATAATGACCTTAAGTGATCTCAAATTAGTTTTTGGGTTTGTTTAAAATTTTTCAATTTTTCGCGAATTTTAGCCATGTTCGCAATAGAAGCGATTTGTTTCTGTAAGTTTTCTGATTCTTAACAGCTTTCACGATTTTTAATAAATAGTAGACTTTTCTATCATGCCGCTGTTAGCAAATTTTTGCGAATCTCCGCGAATTTAACAATTTTTACCGAATTTTCGCCATTCCTTATAGTCTTAGCGACTTTTAATCAATTTTATGGCTGATTTGAAATATTAAAAATTTTCGCGAATTTTTGCTATTTTTTTATTATTTCCCGACGTTTTGTTTTTTTTTTAACCCATTGAGCGGTTTCAAATAAATTTTTGTGTTTGTTTAAAATTTTGCAATTTTTCGCGAATTTTAGCCATGTTTGCGATAGAAGCGATTTTTCCTATGAGTCTTTACAGATTTCACGCTTTTTAAAAATATTAGATATTTCTATCATGCTGAGGTAAGCAAATTAGCGATCTTAAGTTCAACAAAAGTTTTTTCTAACATAAACTTCGAATACACAAAAACATGCGGATTTGAGAACACCAATTTATGAATTATGCGGATTTAAAAAATTTTTCGTTTTCAATTCGAGTCGAAACCTAGAACATACCTGACAATTATAAATTTTACACGTACGTACCTTTTTTATGCTTTTTATCTTGAACAAATAAAATATTGGAGTTATAAAATAAATGTTATAAAATTTTTTATATAAAAAAAGAAAAACCTCAAGCTTAATAAATTATATTAAAATCAAATAAAATAAAATTAAAATTATTTTCAATTGAATGACAATTGTCATTATTTAAAAAAAATAATAAGTCTCGTTAGACAAATCTGAAGGAATTCCGTCGGAATTCTGTTGGACATATCTGAACATAATTTCCCCTCGATATATCCATGCGAAATCGATCAGAAATCGGCCAGACAGTAGGTATGAATGAAGCCAGACAATTGCATGAAATGTCTGATTCAGACAATGTCGGAGTATTTTGCTGGCTGGGTAGGAAGATTTGGTTTATTTACTTTTTTTAAAAATCACCAATTTTTGGAAAATTAAAGAATTTTTAAGGGATACGTACTAATCTATGTGACTGTACATACGTTTAGCAATTAGAGGCAGTCGTGGTTTTTGCTCATATCTCAGCCATTTTTGGACCGCTCAGCAAACAATTCCGGACTATATGTGACGTAAAGGTATAACTACCTAGACCACATCATATCTGGAATATGAAACAACATTTCAACGGACACACGGACAGAAGGCATCGTCAAATCAATTTCGCTTCTCATAAGGACCTAGATTATATACATATACGTTATGGGGTCTTAGATCAATATTTTAGAAATTACAAACAGAATTACAAACTTATATATTGTACATATATACTAGCTGTTTGGTCCCGGCGCTGCTCGGGATTTTCTAAATAAAAATTAAATACTGGAGAATTTTGTTAATAACTTGACCTTAGCGGGTAAAAATTTTATCAGGAAACTTATTTTTGTTTAATAAATATATTTTGTGAATTTCAGCCAAATCGTACCAAAAATAAAAAACTGACATGTTTAATGAAGATTCCCAGACAGACAAAGTTATTATAATTCATTTCTGTTTAAGGAATAATAAAATTGTTTTCTAAAAACTGGTACAACAGTTCCCGGCTGTAAACTTTGAAACGATAACTACACGGTGTTGCTGTTAGTGATATAAACCAAATTGGAGAAACTTTCGTCTTAATCGTTATAATTTTAGGCGTATCAAAGTATTTTTCGAGATGAAAAGGCATGGGACCTACGCTAAATAATGTACTGCACAAAAAAGGCAGTGTAATTTACAGTCTTATACTCGTAGAACTAAATTGGACACAATTTCAGCAAGATTATTTTTTACAGTTTAAGGCGTTATTAACTAATTTTCGAAAGAAATTTTTATATAAGCCTATGGTAAATTATGGGCCGATCTTCAGGTAATTTCTTCGTGTGATTTAGCCTCATATCAAACAGGAAGTTGTTCCACATTTGAGAATATTACTATTTTCCTATGAAAGTAGTATGAAATTCCTAGGGAGAACTAGAAGTAAATACCAGCTTCGCGAATAGTTCCTCTGCATAGCCGGCCTTCAGCCGTGAACAAAGATTTATTCTCTATGGTATGTATAACAAACACTGGCTTTGCTTACTAAAGCTTTCTTGCATAGCCGGGCTCGTCTGGGCGCAAGGATTTTCCTTGATGTTATATCACAGGCTTCGCTAACTTAAATTTCTCTGCATAGCTATTCACTATTAACTGAAAATGCTTGTATTTTCGCAAACGCTTTTAATAGGTTTAGAATTATTAATAAATAAAAAAAGGTTCACACGGTATGCCAACTTAGTATATCCTTATTCAACATTGGTGGCGGCTAAACAATTGTTTGGTTTATTATTGTAGTATGTTTACAAAACTTACCTCTTTAAACGTACATATTTTACATATATAATACATTTTAAGTAATTTCTTGTTTTTTATTTGCATTCTGCCAAAATATTTTCAAACAGGGGAAACTCCTGCAGTCCTTTTAAGTAAACAAATTTGAGTTTTACTCTTTAATTCACTTTTCTTACTAATCATGTTTTCGAAAATCAGGTAATCTGAATGGAACTCTGATCTCGGCAACTGAATCGCTGGAAGAAGATTCCGTTTCCATTACTTGTTTTAAAAAAAATTGGTAATTTTGTAATTTCAACGTAGATTATTTTTAATTGCAGCCAAAAATAATATATGTATGTATGTATGTATGTACATATTTTCAAAAAGAATCAACATTCACGACTGTGTTACAAAACTAGGGGTTTTGCCAAAGTTTTAGAAAGTTTAAAAAACAATCAACTATTGCACCAATGTTAATTAATTTTCGTGTAATATGTTTTATAAATTTTGATTAAATTTTGGTGCTTTATAAACAAGAACTGATTTTTAACTGGAAAATTATCGTCTACCAATATTTATCGGCGGCTGGCTTAGCCGGCTATTAGTCGCTTCGGCGCAGGTCTCTGCTCCTTTTTATATTGGGTTTGTTTAATTTTTATGATTTTTTTTTTTAATATTATCCCACTCTTCAAAATATCTCGCTCTTACTTTTGGTACACTCTTTAAGGCTCTTAAAAGTTTATAGCAGCAACTTCTACACTATTCTTAACATTCTTGTATTTGGCAATATTTTTTTTATTTTCCTGAGGATTTCTTGTTTTTTGTTATTAACTTTTTTTTAGTTAAATTTTGTGTTTGTGTGTGTAGGTTATTGTGAATGTATAAGTGTAAATTTTAGTGTTTTTATGCTGCTTCTCCTTGTTTTATTTATTTTTTTTATATTTTTTTATATTAAGTACAGTGTTCAAAAATTGTTCTTTTAAGCTATTTTTCTGCAGTATTTTTATGTGTGCGTTGTTGTTGTTTGATTTTTTTGTTATTATTTTTTGTTGTTGTTATTGCTGCTGTGACTGCTGTAAATTTTTAATATTACCTTTAGTATTTGTCTTTGTGTCTTCCTGGCGTCATTTGTTTAAAATATAAGACGGAGTATAATAATTAACAATATAAGTACATATGTACATATAAAAAAATTAAGAAATTATAGATTTTTTTTGAAATTTTCTAGTTTTTATGATACATAAATATGTACCTACAAGTGTAAGAATGAATTTAAAATATTTTGTTAAAAAAAGGAATTTCAAGTTTTTAATTATGATTTTTTTTTTTTGCTCCAATCAACATCCTTTAAGAGAATAATTATAAATTTTAAAGATGGACTCCCTAATTTTTGGCAAACAATTTTAATCAAGAAAAAACATGGAACTATATTTTCCGTTAAAAACTGTGTTTTTTTTTAAACTGTTTAAATTTTAAAAAATTTGTAAGTAGGTACCTACCTACCTTTACTGTTAAAATATTATACATAGATATCAAGGTATATTTATAACAGGTAGCCGCGAGATTACAACAATTGTACAATAAAACAAACAACAGGGCTTTTTATTGTTGTTTTGTGATACGAACTGTCAAACAGCAAAGGGGTTGAAAAGAGATAAAAAAGACAAAAGATAAAGACAAAAAAGCTTGTTTACTATACAACACAAGGTATATTTACACAAGGTAAACTCGTTGGCCCATATGTTTGTCAGCTGATTACCCCTAGTTGGAAGCTTAACGTCAAATTTCGTGTATATGAGAAAAAATTTGTACATGTGTGCGTTAAATTGTTTTTTTTTTATATGAAGACAATTTTGACAACTCCGTTCCTTTTATAGAGCAGAATGTATACACTCCCAAATGAGTCTACCTTGTGTAAATATACCTTGATACAACATTTGACAGTTTGTATCACAAAACAAGCAAATAAAAAATTACCAGCTGGCTTTCCGATACTACCTGCTATAAATATACCTTGATAGATATTTTGGGTGTAATCAGCTGACAAAATCAGACTTCGAAGCCAAACGTTTAACAGCCGTCGAAAGCAGAACGCTGTCAAAATTATAAAAAATTTGTTGAAATTTATCTTCGCAAGTATGATGACATAAACAGGTGGCATTACAACGCCAGATTACGACTTTTTTCTTTTGAATTGTTTGTCCAATCTTATGTTAAAAAGTTTATGTTTACAAAAAGTCCAAGTTTTATGGTTTGATTAGTGTATTTAATTTAAGTTTTTGATACTTAGGGTGTGTGTGAAACGGTAGCAAAGTACTCATGGAAGTAAATTTTTGACACTGTTGAAGTGAATAAAATTTCACTAGCCCTGGGGGCTAGTATAAATTTTGACATTAGCGTAGAAATTTTACGCTTATCCTAACTTTAAAGAACTCATTACAATTTATTATGGAGAAGCTACTTGATACATGTATTAGAAGATTATCTATTAAACCAAAAATTATTACAAAATATGTAGATGATATATTTTGTATTATTTCAGAATGTGAAATAGAAAATATGTTAAACATATTTAACTCCTTTCACCAGAATATTAAATTTACAATTGAAATGGTATGTAATCATAAACTTCCATATTTAGACGCATTAGTAATAAAAAAAGGAGAATAACTTATTAGTAGATTGGTACCAAAAGCCGATTTCTTCAGGAAGAATTATTAATTATTATTCGAAACATCCGAGAAGGGTTATTAATACTGCCAAAAATTGTATAGATAAGGTTCTAAATATTAGTGATATGGTTTTTCATAGGAATAATAAGATGAGAATCAAAAATATTTTAGGGGATAACAATTTCCCAAGAGAATTGATTTGTAAATTGATTGGACAGTACAAAGGAAAGACTAAACTAATAAGTCTTTAACTTATGTACCAATGTTTTCAGAACGATTGCAAAATTCTAATATTTATGATATGAATAATTATAAGATGGCTCATAAAAAATATAATACATTGAATAGATTATTTAGTAAAATGAAAGATAAGACAGAAAAATTAGAGAAATCTGATACTATTTACAAGATACCTTGTAAGGGTAAGGATAATGAAGTATGTAGTAAAGTATATATAGGTACCACAAAAAAACAAATTAAGAACTGGATTAGCAGGACTTAGATCTGATCAAAAATACAAAAAAAACATCTTCTCATAAAAGTGCATTGTCATCGCATTGTGCCAATTTCAATCATACACCAGATTTTGAAAATGCAACAGTTTTAAGTACAGAAACAAACGACGTTTCATGTTAGAAATGTTGCAAATTATAAACATACCAATGGAACAAAGAATTAGTTTTAAGACAGATACGGACAATGTAGCTCAAAATTACAGAGATTTAATTTATAAGAATAAGATAGGAAATTAAATAAGTTTATAAAAATGTTATAGAATAATTTTTGTTTCCTGTGTATAATTTTTATTAATTTTTATAATTGACAATTATGTTGTTACATTAAATTTTGTTAATTAAAAAATTTGTTTGAAATATAAAAAAACCAAAAAATCCCTGAAGAAGCTATCCATTGAGATAGCGAAATATTGGATAAATTTTAAATAAATATTCTTTATATAAAACGGACCTTGAGCTTGAAAAATTATTGAAAGGAAATAATATTAAGAAGGTCGAAGAAATAAAGCTAAATAAAATAAAATATATTTAATGTGGATGTTGACTTGAACTTTTATCTACAATTCATCAATAATAATGTTTAAATATGATTTTTTCGTCGTTTATCTTATAACTATTAGGGTTTCTGAAAAACATGCATAGCTTTGTTTTTATACAATTTGTGTATGTATGTATATGTATGTATTTATTTAATTTAAAAAATGTTTTCTTATTGTCTAGTTAATTCCAGATTCAATGCCTAAAATCTTCCTTTTGCCGTACTGAATTCTTTGTGTTTAAAAAGAAAACGAACAAATAGATCTTCCAAGCTAGTCTTCAGATATTAAAAAATTATTTGCTAATTTAACACATCACGTTGTTGCCACTTGCACAAAATGTCCGCATCTCATCGACAGGAGTTTTGTGTTCGCTGGAACAGTCATTTGGGCAGTATAGGTGCTGCCTTTCCCCAGCTTTTAGCAGGCCAAAGATTTGTCGATGTTACTTTGGCATGTGAAGGCCATCAAGTCCACTGTCATCGTTTAGTACTGGCCGCATGTTCTTCCTATTTTGAAAGCATTTTGGCAGAAAATCCCTGTAAACATCCTGTCATAATATTACCCTCAGAAATTAAACTATGGGAAATACAAGCTTTGGTGGATTTTATGTATAAGGGTGAGGTAAATGTCACTCAGGCCGGTTTGCCGCAATTACTAAGATGTGCCGAACAATTGCGCATAAGAGGTTTATATGGGTCTGATGCGGCACTTAATCTAAATCAACTTAAAGCGATGACAAGTAAGGTGTCATCACAAAATAATAATACGGCTAATACTAACAGTAATATGAACACAAACTTACAACCGGATAGTAATGATGAAGACACCGCCACTAATTCTACTACCACGACCACTGCTACAGCCGCCAGTACCATACAACAGCACACTATACAAAATCAAATTGTTATCAAAAAGGAACCCACCACATCTCATTCCTCAAATCAATCGAATGTGTCGCAAAATCTAACAATTCTTAATCCTGCTAATCTTAAGAATATGATGTCTAATCCGGCCATGGCCAATGTTGTAGCTGCTGCAGCTGCCTCTTCTACATTTGCCTCAAATGACTCAGGCGATGAATCGACTTCAAATGCCTATGAACAATATGAAAATAGTCAAAATGCTAATACTTCAGCGGCGCCGGCTCATATGATGGCTCATCATATGGACTCCACAGTGGAAGAGGATCACAATTATGTGGCTCACGATGAGGAAGATAGTTTTGGTGGGGCTTTGGCTGATTCAGAACACGACTCCACCGCCAATAACTCTATGATGCAGTCAATGGATAATAATTGCTCGTTAAGACGCATACGCCGATCGGAAGAGTCCTTAGAACAGGCAGCTAAATGTGTCTCGAAAGGACAAACCTTCCAAACTGTTAGTAATATGTTCAATATACCTGTTTCTACAATACGTTTCTATATGGCACGCAGAGGTATTTTACCTAAACGTAAACGAGGACGCGGCGCGTCTAATACTGGGGGCGTTTCTGGACTTAATATATCGGGAGCAGCAGCAGCTGCCAATGCGGCGGCTGTTATGTCTCAGGCTTTGGCTCAAATAAAACGTGCCGATAGTCCCAGCGCTGCACAATTTGGTGAGACACCCTACCACTTAATGGGTTATAAAATGGAACCTGGTACAGCCCATCTGGTTTAGAATGGGAAAGTAAACAATAGAAATGAAAAAATCTATCAAACTAATGTTGTGAGTTTTTAAAACTAAAACAAAATTATTCATGTAGACAAAACGCCAATTTAAATTAAAAATATTAATTATTTTATGACTATTTTTATACATAAATAATTTGCGAAACGAATTAAAACTTGACTAACACACGAAAATTATTTAAAGAAATATAAAATGCCAGTAAAAGGCTAAAATGTAAAGTCATGGAGTAATATTTTGTAAGAAATTCGAAATTAATGTGTAGTTTATAGAACACGAGCGCCTTACTCGTCCGTTCAACTTACATTTAAAACAAAAACAAATTTCGAAATTTTGTTTTTGTTTTAAATGTAAGTTGAACGGACGAGTAAGGCGCTCGTGTTCTATAAACACCACATAATTAATTAACTAATTTAAGCATTATTCAATGCACACTCAATCGAATTTTAAACAGTTTATTATAATCTTGAAAAAAAATTAAACATAACCTCAAAGTTAATTATTTTTTTTTTTTAATTTTTAACTTTAAAAAAAGTTTCCGGCTATATTAGTAACAGTTATTGAACAAAGCTACCATATGTTTTGGAAAACCTAGTTTAATTTTAAAATATAGTACACAAGGCGAATTCATGTAAACGGTGGTGTCGATACTACAACAAGTAACAACACCAAAAACACAACAATGTATTTTGTTGCTGCTTTCGTTGGTCGATATGTCAAAAACATAAGTAACTTTTGACATTCCTCTCTAATTTAAAAAAAAGTAGCACAGCTGTGCTTTCAACGCCACCTGAAAAAGGAATTCGCCTTGATAGTACATATTCATATATATACATACATACATATGTATATCAGTTATGTCAAACTTTATTCGCTCAAACATGTTTATTTTTCTATTCCACATAATTACGCAATTAAATTTATTTAACAATTTGAAGACAATTGGCTTGTACGAAATCATGACTGAAAATAATTTTTTTCTTCCAATTTTTAATATTTCTGACAAAAAATAATTTTTTTTTTTTTTTGGAAAAAAAAGCAAAATTCTTTATAAGGATTCTTCTTTAACTTTGCAAGCTTTAAAAACTTATCTATAGTTTTTATAAGTAGGGTTTTCAAAAACATACATAGTTTTGTTTAAAAGAAAACTAAAAGTACATATTTACATAAAAATTTTTACAAATACACATATATTTTTTCAGACGAAATCATTAACAAACATAATACTCAACAAGAATAAAAAATACTTATATGTTCTAAGAAATTATCTAAATAAAAATTAAGCTTTTTGCTTTTTAAAAAACAAAAGCTACAAATTTGTAATAATGTATAGAATATTAAAACTCTACTGTATTATAATAACCATTAAGTTCGAACGAAACGAAAAAACCCTACAAAATTGCACAAAAATATCTTTCTTAATAGCATTAAGTAACCAAAACTCTCCTTAACAAACACCTTTTTGTAAATTACACTAATTCTTGTCTCATAATTATCTAAAAAAATAAAATAATAATAATTTATATACTTATACTGTATTATCATTATGCTTTAAAAAATAAGTTTAAGTTTTAATTTATAGACGTCTTGTTTTTAACAAATTATATTTATTATAATTAAGCCAGTCAGTATAGTTAGTATTTAAATACGCAAACTTAATACAAATCTTAATAATTTTAAGAGAAAATTTTTGGGTAAAACTTTTGGTTTTTAAACAAATTCGTATAATTAAATTCAAAAGCCATTTTCTTTAACAAATATAATTAATGCAACGTAAAGTATAAACAGAGTTTTATACATGTTTCAAGATGTATTTTTACAAAAAAAATTTTTTTTTTTTTTTAAAAAAAATTAAACAAAGTTTTCTTATATTTTTCATATACACATAACACAAATTGTTTTAGTTCTGTTATTTTGATAACAAAATTGAAAGCAATGTCTACTAACTGTCTACTACTGGTTGTCTTTGTTAGGGTATTGACCGAATATATCGGGTAAATTCGTTACCTAGGAATGACTTCAACAACATTATTAAACATCTGGACAAAGCAGGTACACCTTAATCTTAACATCTTAGACAATGGCGTTCAAATATATTATCTTTGACATCATATTTTCGTCTGTAGTTCATGCCACTCAATCGCTCACAAGTGTTTATGTAAAAACTAGTTTCTTATTTAAGCGTTAGTCGGTAGCACTTGTGCCATAGATAAAAGTAACAAGACAATTGTCCGGTCAGTTGTAAGGTAGCGTGCCTTAATTAATTTGGAGTCTTCCCCGACAGCGGTCGCATTAATGACCAATGTTCATGGTAGACGTAGAGATAATCTAGTTTTGGAATTAGCTGTGCAATTAGCACAATTTTGCAGAACATTCTAATTGGAAACTGTTACATCAACAGCAACAGTTAACTATTAGTGCTGGCAAATGTGTTGCAACAAAGAAACCCCCAGACAAAAAAATCAACAAAAATGGTTTAAATTTTAAAACAAACATTTAATTTCAAAACAAAATGAAAAAAGTATTTTTTAAATTTTTAGAATGCTAAATTCATAACTTGTAAAATTTGTAAAATAAAATCATAACTTTTTGTATTTTAACAAAAACTATGGTTTCTGTTTATATTTAAGAAACCAAAAATTGTACCCAAATATTTTTCTTAAACATTAAAATGCTTCAGTTTTCATAGGTTTCCTATTTAACACTTACGTCGTACATACATAAAAATGATGTAAAGCTTAACTCATTAATTAAATTATATATTAAAAAAAAAAAACTTACAAAAAATGCTGCTTCGTAAAATACTTATTTTTAAATAAAAAAGATCAATTAAGTTCTTTAAAACATAAACTATTTAAGTATTGTTTTTATATTATTAAAAAGAAAAACAAAACATTAAACTCACATTATATTAAATATATTTAAAAAAAAAAGAAAATTTAAAAACAATCAGTAATTTTAAGCATAAAATTTAAAATTAATTATCAAGAATATTTGCTTAATTGTGGTAAAACAAATGAACTTTTTGAGGAAAATTTTAAAATAAATTTTAAATTTTCTAAGGAATTATGCAGATTTTACTAAAATTATGCTTCTTCACTTATATTTAAAAAATGTTTCATTCGTCACAAGGCGAATTCGCCTTGATTCGTCATTTAATTTAAATTTTGTTTTACTAAAGAGAACTTGGAATTGTTTTAAAAAAAATAAACACTTTTTTTAAATTAACCAAAAATTTTATAGATAATACGTATAGGGTGAAGCAAAATAATGATATAAACAAGATTACGCATAGCGCATGTTTTCAAAATTCAACTGTTTAATAAGACGTCACATCAGCATATTACACACATGTTTGTTTGCTTGTGTTTCCTTATTTAAGCTGTACTTATACGTTGGTGTGACGTAGATGCGCAGAAACATTTAATTTTTAAAAGCTGAATGCGTTATCTTGGTAACGGTATATTAAATCATAACGTTGAATAAATTTTTTGTTTACTTTTTTTTTCTTCAGAATTTACTTTGAGAAATTTATGATGAAATCAGCAAAGAACAAAGTTGTTCAATTTATTTTGAAAGGCTGCGGTCTATTATTCAGGCAAAGATAATATCGAATAATGAGTTGTGAGGCCCATTTTCACCACAAATGGCCACTTGGATAAACAAAATTTCTTGAGACTCAAGAAAAATTGTTGAACATCAAATGCATCCACCCACTTAGATGCACATATTTTTTTCAAAACGACAAACAAGTTCCTGTTTAAGTGAATGGGATTCAAAACCTGGCAATAATTGGAAATATATTAAGGCCCGAAGTAGACAACAATCCAGAATTTTTGGCGATCGAATAATATCGCGTTTTCTGATTTTACTTGCCCACCGTGTTCGCCAGATTTAACTGCTCCCGATTTTTTTCGTTGTGGAAATAAGCCAAGAACTATCCAACAGCTTAAGGCAAATTTCCAAGATGAAATGAGGGCGCTGGGACCTGAAATTCTAAAAAAGTTTTGGAAAATGCTCTGGAAAGATCAAGTCAGGTTGAAGCATACAAAGGGCACAATTTGAATGATACCTATTATCTTT
This sequence comes from Pollenia angustigena, assembly GCA_930367215.1. NCBI lineage: Eukaryota > Metazoa > Arthropoda > Insecta > Diptera > Polleniidae > Pollenia > Pollenia angustigena. The sequence goes on from OV884059.1 coordinate 3,703,397, forward strand.
ATAAAAACATAAATTCTAATAAATGCCAACGTTATGTATGCAGAATTTAACAAGCAGTTTTATTTATAGTTCTGAAAATATTACGAAAAAAAATTTGATACATTTTCATTCATAATATGGTTTTTGTTTTGAACTTAACCTTAAACACAAATTTAAAAATGGTTAAAAGTTATGGACAAAGGCCGCCAGATGTGCTAGAACAAAACTTAAGACGCCTTTAAAAAAAAAAAATAAAACTGACACAATTTTTTAAACTTGCTTAAAGTTATTATTAAAAAAATGTTTTTTGTTGAAACAAAACCAAAAATTGGGATTAATTCTAATATCAAATAATACTTTTCTCTACAATAGAGTTCATGTAAACTGACTCAATTGTTTTCTACCTTAGTCCCCATTTACATTATACGATTTTTGTCGTTGCGATTCTTACGATTGTACTCTTCGATTCATTTTGTTCGCTCATTTGCGAAAAATGTAATTCATTTCGGTGGCACAAAAAAAGTTGTAACGACAAAAATCGATCAATGTAAATATAAGACCGACTTCAAAGAAGAAACAAACGAGTGACATTAATATTAAAAGAGAGTTCAATTCTACATTGAAACAGAACCATTTGGCCGCTATGTTTGAGAAAAGTTCTGGTAAAGATAATTAAATTATTAGGTATATAAAAAGGAAAACAGGAGTATAATTAGTAGCTGTCTAATTAGTAGCTTTTATTAACCATAAAAGGCCCTAAAGCCTCGGTGATGTAATTGAAGAAAATAAAATAAATAAATAATCACCGCATTCAACATCGAGTAATATATAATAATAATTTTGATATACCCAATAGTCGTTTTCAAAATTGTTTGATTTTAATTTCACTCGAATTTGATTTCCAGGACATTCGTATAAAGTTTTTGAAATCATTTTAAGACACAATATTTTTGTTTGAAATTGTAGATGTTGAATTTATACACTTTCGAAAAACATTATTTTTGTTATTTTAAATTCAGTTTTTATGTATATCTTTTCTTACCAATTTGCATTTATTATCATAAGCTTAGAATAAGATTTATATCATCTCATCATCAGGGATCTGTTCACGACTCCTTAGTATGGAACATCAGTGACTTAAAAAAATTTCTGAGAGAACAATATGATAATGGCGAAAGAAATACTTGGTTATTAGGTAAGTTTAAAATGTGTAACACCTTTTTCAAAAAATTCAAAGTTTGGTGCAGCAAACTATTGAAATTTAAACCAAATTAACTTTGAAATATTTTTTAATGGTCAAAAATTACCAATTTTTTTTTTCTTATTCAAAATAAAAATTCATATTAAACATTGTTATCATTTTCAGAACTTTAATTAGCCTTTGTAAATTTCAATTTACCTTTTTTGAATTTAAATTGTCATTTTCTATGTTTGTAGGAGACGCAGGGTACCCCTTAGAAAAGTTTTTGATAACGCCATTCAGGTCTGCTGGAGAAGGTTCTTTAGAAAGTCGTTTTAACTATATACATGCAAGAACTAGAAATATAGTTGAACGAACTATTGGTGTTTTAAAAAACAGATTCCGGTGCATACTAGGCGCAAGGCAGTTGCATTACACACCAGATATGGCTGCTAAAATTACTTCTGTTTGCGCATCTTTACACAACATATGCATTCATTATAAAATGGAAATTCCTGAAGTTGATGAAATGAATGAATTACCACCAACAAATTCTGTTGTAGATGACGATCTAAGCGCAATAAATATAAGAACATTAATAATGCAATCATTAAATATTTAATTCAGTTTTATTAGTACATTATTAAATACATATTTTTTACTAAAAATAAAATAACAAAAATTGAAAGACAAAAATTAAATGTAGATTTTTTTAATTTTAAAAAATAAAAAACAAAAATTTACATATATATGAAGTATAGTTGTCAACCGATTAAGAACAATTCGATTAATCGATCAAACAAAATAAACTCTTGTTCGAATAATTTTAAAATAGCTATTTTCAAATGATGAATAATTGTCGATTAATCGAACATTTTTTTTTTTATTAATTTAAATAAAAGCTTATGAGCTGAGTACTCATAGTATTTCGAAAATGTATTTATGTTCTTTTTACTTGCCGGTGAAAAATAAAAAAAAGCTTGGATTTTGCTCCAACAGTGACACCATTCGGCTAAATTGCCTGTGGTTTGTAATTTTAGTTCTAAATTGATTGAATTGTAATTAAAAAAGTTAAATTTATCATTATTAAGTAGTTTTTTAGTGTTATAAATACTTACTTTTTATTTATATCCATTTAAAATTGTTTTTAACAATTTTTTTCGTAGAGTCGTTAACCAAAACTTTAACGACAGTAATTGCAATTTTTGACATTTACAAACGACACTCATGGTACCGTAAATTGTACTAGAATTGCCAACAGTGCTGTATTTTTGTCGTTTTTCGACATTCATAATACCGATTTTAAAAAACGCCTAGCTTACGACACGCCAACGACACTCATAATAAGGCCGATTATTAATAATTTATTTTTTATTTATATAACTTTTAAATTTTATTATTTATATAAATTAAAACAAGTACAATTTGTATAACACAAATCTAAAAACTCGACTAAATAAGAATCTAACAAAATCTCTTTTTTTTCAATTGTATTTTATAAGAAAAGTTTTTAAATAATTTTTTTTTTAACGAAAAGACTTGTATTGCCATTTAGGTTTTAAGTTTTACTTTAAGTTTTTTATTCTTATTTTTTTTACTATTATAATTTAACAATTTTTATACAAAACAAGAAATATTTTCAACCAGCCTTAAGAAAAATTAAAATCTCTTAATAACTGAATGAAAAAATCATAAAAACATTAACAAATATTAAGAAATATATACCTCGTAACAAAAAAAGAAAAGAAAATTAAAAGCCGTTTATTATTACAAAATAAAACATAGTAAAAAAAACTAAAACTGTTGAAAATAATTATTGTTAAATGACTGCAATTTGGAAAAATTAAAAGCGAAAGAAAAATTAAAACATTTGTTATATATTTTTGAAAAGTTTTCCACGATTTTTTAAAAATGTCCAAAATTTTGAATGAATTTTAGTAAAACCTGAAATAATAAAAAATTAATAATTAAAAAAGTTTAACAATTTTTGAAAAAAAATTTGATATGGGAACCTTGCAAAACAAAATTACTATTTTTTTTAAACTTAAGGTTATTGCCATTTTTTTATAAGTTTTAATTTGTTGTTAAAAAAAAACATGAAGAATATTTTCCTAAATACTAGTAATTCCTACTTGAAAGTTAACAAGGACTTAATAGTCATAACTTTTATTCGATAAAAATTGCGAATAATTATTATGAATAAATTTATATATATACATATATATAATATATATATATATATATAAAAAGAAGTGTACACCAGAGAAAGCCAAAAAGTTATATTTTTAATACTTATAACCTATTCATACGCCACCGAGCACGAGTACAGGCAGGTATGACTACCAATAAGTATGAGCATGAATAAGTTTTTATATCGACCGGTATGAGTATGAACAAACACGCATGCTTATGGGTAATCCTTTGAATGCGTATGAGTATAGACATGTATCGTAAATATCGACAAATAACTTCAACATTTTGTATGGTCATTTTAAAGCAAGCAGTGTTGCCACGACCTAAAAATTTATGTTAAAGTTATATTAAAACATAAATATTTGCTATCAAATTAAAATAATGCTTCTAAAGCTATAATAAATTATAATCTATTTTACGAAAGAGGTTTTTTATAAAAATAATTAAAAAAGGAGGCTATCAACTATTTTGGGATCTTTTCTGTTTCTTTTTTTATGTTTGCAGCTAAAGAGAAATCTTAATCTAATGCTGCGCTGCAGGCAGGAAATTTTATAAAATTATTGATTCTTATTAAGACAACCGTGGTTACCTTGTGGAGTTGTTTTTACACCATAGCATGATGTCGAAGTCTTCTTTAAGGCTAACATTTTCGTTGGCATACTGATTGACTTCAGCAATTAAATTTTAAACCAGATAAACTACTCAAACTCATAATATAAATGAATGTATTTACCTATGATATCTCATTTCTTAACTGCGAATATGAATATTCGATTTTTTTTTGGATTACGGTAACTTTTTCTGTTTTTATTTAGAACGATTAAAATAACACGACGTATTTTAATTTGCATCCATTTAGTAATTTTTTTAGATTTTCTTAAATAAGAACGCAAATCTTTATATTACAGAAATTTTTTTAAAGTCAACAATCGTTTTCCAATAAAATTTTGTTGAATTGTACTCAAACGATTTTGAAAAAACGTATTTATTTGTGATTCAGCAATTTGGAAAAGAAAAATTCTGGCAACATTTATGAAAAAATTTGACAAAAAAAAAATTGTTTGAAGTCAATGCTATAACTATGGGTGTATCTGAATATGTGCGAGTATGAAACACAATAAGTATGATACCATACATGAATGAAATCAAATGCGCATGGATATACACAAGTATGAGAATAAACAGATACGAGTACGCACACATATTGAAAATTGTCGATATGTGCTAGAGTACTTTAATTTTTTTTTATACCCATTGACTTTCTCTGGTGTACACTTTGATGCCACCACTAACTGCGGAAACGGGTAGACCGATTTCAACCAAAATTTCAGGGTACGTTGGGGATAGTCTGTAGATGGTTTATGTGACGTTTGCAAGAAATCAGCCCAGTGGTTCCGGATATATGGCATTTAGATTTTCCTGTATATCCCCATACAGATATCAACAAAATGACCACCATTTTGAACTCCTCCGAAACGGCTTGACTGATTTTTATGAAATTTTGTATGTGTATTTGTAAGGTATGAGAAAAGGTCCTAAAGTATATTTAATATCGTTAAAAAGTGCAACATATGGCAAAACCTCCCCCTCCCTATATCTTCTTAAATAATCAACCGGTTTTCTTAAAATTTGGCATGCGGACACTGTAACATCTGAAAGGAAATAGGGCAATAGGGGTAAAAGCTCCCCCTCCCTAGATCTTCTTAACTAATCGACCGATTTTCTTAAAATTTTGAAGGCAAATAGTGTAATATCTGGAAAGAGCTATAGCCTAAATTTTTTATTATTTTAGGGTATAAGCTCCCACCTTCCCAATCTTTTAAACTAATCAACCGCTTTTCTCAAAATTTGGCATGCAGACACTGTAACATCTGAAAGGAAATATGTATTGAATAAGGCGTGAGATAGGGCAATAGCGGTAAAAGCTCCACATCCCTATATCTTTTAAACTAATGAACGGGTTTTCTTGAAATTCGGCATGCAGGCAGTGTAACAGGGAATAGAATGTTAAATAGGGCAAGAAGGGTAAAAGCTCCACCTCCCAATATCTTAACTAATCGACCGATTTTCTTGAAATTTCGCTGGCAAATAGTGTTTCAGCTGGAAAGTACTATTGGTTTTAGTTTTTATTATTTAGGGCGTGAAATAGAGCTTATCTAAGTCTGAGTTTATACGGCTCATGTCTTATTGACAAGATTCTTGAATCATGTCATGTTGACGACATGTTTTTTATTTTGTTTTATTTAATATTGAAAACAAAAACAAAATTAAACAACGAATAAGAGCGCAAAACGTAAAGACAGTACATGCATCTGTGTACTCGTTTCTTTTTCCCTCGTCCCTCTCGCCTATAAAGTTGCAATCTTGTCAATAAGACATGAGCCGTATGAACACTGACTAACCAACCGGTTTTCTTATAATTTGGCATGCAGACACTGTTACATCTGAAAAAAATAAGTTATATGGTAAAACAACGTTTGCCGGGTCAGCTAGTAAATTTATATTATTATTTCCAATTTTTATTTTTAAAAATTGATGATAACTATTATGGGTATCAAATAAAAGTATTTCTCAAACATAACTATGTCTATTCGATAGATATCAGAGATGTAAATGAATAATTAATTTTTAATTTTAATTCATTACGAATTAGCTAAAAAAAAAAAAAATTTCCTGAAGAAGATTTCCAATGGAAATCGAAATATTGAATAAAACATTTTAATTAATTTTTTTTTAAAAAGTGACCTGAAGCTTAAATAATTTAATAAAGTATAAAATTTAATAAAAAAATTCGAAGAAAAAGGATTATAATTTAATAATAATTAAAAGAAATTTTTATATATTTCTTAAGGCCTGGAACAGAATTAAGTAGTTGTAGTAGAAGCTAAAGTTGACGAATGCTCTGTAGCGCAACAAAGTTAAAAATTTCGAATTTTGCGCTTCAACTTCAACTGCAACGACTACTACAACTACGAATTCTGTTGAGACTACTTTGAAACTGCCATTCTTAACTTTTGACAACTTGCAGAGCTATTCGTACCGTTGTACTACAGCGACTATTCTGTTCCTCACTTAAAAGTGGTAAATTTTTTTGGTACCTGAAAAATGAGCATAATTATTCTTTAGGGTCCTTGAAAATTAATGAAACGTTTAATAAATAATTAAGTTAAGTTTTGCACAAAAAAAAAAAAAAAAATTCATAATTTATTTTAAATTTCTTACAAATTTTCTTAAAAATATATTACACATTTTGAATATTTTTTATTTAAATTTACTCCCTGTCCCTAGATATCGAACGGAAACTTCGTTCGCCTAACTTACATTTAAAACAAAAACAATTCATTACAGTAAAGAGAATGAAATTTTTGTTTGAAACCGTGGGAAACAAATTTTAACATAATTTTCAATATTATTTCAAATTTTCTTTCGCTTTTAGTTTTTAAAAACTTTATTCTTAAACGTTTTTAAAACCCAATGTGTTTTAAATTTAATTTTAAAAAGCAGTTATAAGCACCATACAAAAACATAGATTTGAATATACATACATATTTATATTTTCTTGAAAATAGTTTTAAAAGCGCAGCAAATTTAAAATTAAATTGTAAAAAAATAACTGAAACAGATAATATATTATAAACTTGTATTATGTATGTATGTACATATATAAGAAAATAAATTAAAAAATATTTTCAACAAAAACAAAAAATTATTAAGGAAAACATAAGAAAAGTGTTTTATTTAAAAGAATTAAGAAATTTTAAATGGTTCTTCTTTGAACTTTCTTTAGAGTTCACATAATGCAAGAATTATTGTTTTATATTAATTAATAAGGATAATCACGATGGTCATTGTGCAAATTTGCATTTTGTATATTTGCAGTGCATATGTATTATGATTGTTGTTATTTTTCTAAAAATTCATTCTGGCAACACAAAAACTTCTGGCAACACTGTAAAAAATCTTCATTTGTTTCAAAAATTTTTTTTACAATTATACACAAGCATACATATTGAAAAAAATATTTTAAATTATGTATTTAAGTTGAAATCCCTATTTTATGTTAAAACCCACGAAAATGTTTAATTTATCCGTTTTCTGAAAACCAATATGGCGCTTAATATGTCAAATGTTATTGTTTGCAACTGAGCAAATATGCACTACTAATTTTGCTCGTGATTTTTTTAGTGCAAACGAAGTAAAATAGAGCAAATTGCAAATACGTACATTTTGCTGTTGTGTTGTGCAAATGTGTATTTTTGCACGCATTTGCATCGTTTGCACTAACCATCGTGATTTCCCTTAATGATTTTTTATGTGCATTGGAAGAATGTATTATACATGTTTGCGAAAAATATTTATTTTATTTAACAAATAGAAACTGGGAATTATTTCCTTCCGAAGGTTACTTTATATTATATTCAACATTTTTCATTTTTCGAATTTATTCTATAAGCTAAATTTCAGTTATGTATTTTATAAAGCTTTTTTGTAATAGTTCTATTCCTTCAATTTTTCAGAAATGACTTTTTACACTACCAGACTATTATATTGTATTTTCTTTTTACATTTTACTTTAGCCTTCCTTTGGAAAGCAATGAGGTATATTGTATGTACAGAAAAATTTACAATTATTAGACACCAACAGAATGTAATGCATTTTCTGGCCCGCTACGGCCAGAATAAATTCGAAAAATGAAAAATGTTGAAAATTTTATTTAACTTTTTATTCATTTTTAATCGCTTTTTTGTTTGTTTTATTCAATTTGCTGCACTTATTTTTAGTTGCCAAACTGTCAAAATAGCATTATCGATAACTTTTCGGCAACTAATCCGCCTTGAACTAATCCGTACCAATTTAAATGTCAGTTGTGTTGCTATCCGTAATTGACCCATTATTTCAAATCAGGGCAACAAATTAACGTCAAATTTAAAATATGTATGTACATGTTGAGGCCCTATGCTCCTTATAGGATCGATGGGAACATATATGTCAAGGCGAAGGTATCGACACCACCGTTTACATGAATTCGCCTTGATATATATATAAAAAATTTATTCGTCGGTTGTCTGTAATGCGAAAAAAAATGTCAAAATAATAAATTTTATTCGGATATATGTACATATGTATGTACATATATATATATATGTATATATATATTTTTTTTTTCGCATTACAGACAACCGACGAATAAATTTTTTCTCATTATAAATGCGAATAAAAACGTACTTTGCGAATATCGTAACTCAGAATAGCAATTATTCGCATTTAAATATTTTCGAGTCGCATTGACTTTCGCATTGCAACACAGAAAAAGCCTCCAGTTGTATTCACAACATTTCTTTCAATAACAATTTATTAAACTTTAATTCAAAGAAAGTAACTGACATTTTATCTTAGTCTATTTCTTGAACAACACATTAAAAAAGACGTTATTTTTTATGTTTTATCTCTTCTATTTCATCTTGCAAATAGTCTTCAGCTTCATAAAGTTGACGATGGCGTGAGGATAATGTTAGCTCAGGATAATCATGTTGATCACTAGCATTTTCACTATCGATATGATGATCGTTACCTTTAAACTGTTTTCGTTCTGGTGTATTACGTTTCTCTTTGCGTTTGGCCAAAAAGATTTTAAATTTCTCCGAATTGGCCTCCGCTTTTGCCAATTTTTCATTAATTTTTGCCAACTGGCTAAAAGATATTGTAGGTACCTTGGATGTATTTTCATTATCTAAATTTGTTGTATAATTCTGTAAATGTTGATCCCATGCTTGTTTAGATTTACGCATTTTTGTTAAAATCTTAAACATAATGGCCTTATGATCCAAACCAAAAACATCATGACGCATTTCAGGTAAATGTACATCTAAAGTTTTTATTGCTTCAGTAGTTTCCTGTAAATCTTGCTGTGTTTTAGCGGAGTTTTCTGTAGTTTTACGCCCATAAAACTCTTGTCTTACAGTCTCTGCAGCATGCTTAGTGCGAAAATCAATTTCATCTTTTTGCTGCTGCTCTTCGTCCGTTCCAAAATCCATATTTTTTAATAAGGCCTCCACTTGGTGCATATTTGTATAAAGTTTATCTTTAACAAATTTAATGCGTGGCACTTCACCCATTAAACTCAGTTGGGACAATTCATGTCTTAACAAACCGGAACAACGTTGTAATTCATGTTCCAATAAAGCATCTTTGCCCACTTCACCACTGCACAGCCAAAATACATTGATAAAAGCAAAATCTTGCGATATCTTTACGCGTGTGACTTGTAATCCCTTGCCTAAAATACTCTCCGATATTTCTCCTGTAGCCATAAGATCTGTTATATGTTTCATAAACAGTTTGTTGAGCACATTTATCCGACGTGTGTCATTTTTACCTCCTGAATTAGGGGCTTTGCCAAATTGTGATTGTTTGAATACAACATTATTAGAGTCCGCTGATTTTGTTGAGTCTGCAGAGGGAAACCAACGTTTTTTACTTCCACTTACTCTATGCCCAAAAAGTTTTCCCATAATTTTTCCCTGGCGAAAAACATTTGTACTTTTATTGTAAAGTACTGAAGATTGTTGTTGAAAAAGACGTTGTTGTTGTTGGCAGGAGAACAGGAAATATTTTACAATTTGTTTACTTCTTTGGTGATTTCGTAACATTTTGTTTTAGTGTGTTTTAGTTTAGAACCTTATATTTAGTATAGATATGTATATTCCACAAATTATAGTATATTCTTTAAAATAAATAATATAACTAAAATCCATTTTCGTAAAATGGTTTGGGAGGGGGTTAAGAAGGTTTGTTTATCTTGTCAGCTGTTTAGAGCCATAAGTGCTGGCAAGTTTTTAAATTAAAGTAGTGCTGTAAAGAGTATAAAGCAATACGTATTTATCAAGGCGAATTTACACCAGGTGAACTTGTCTTGCTACGTAAGCAACAGCTGATTACTAACCTTGTGTCAAAATCGTATACCGTCCTGTTGGTTCTGGGGAATCTTAACTAAATTCTATAATTTGCGATTAAAATTGTAAAATTTAAAACTTTTTTAAATTAAAACATTTCAAAAAAACACAATTTAATATAAAAACAAATATTTGTTTGAATTTTTGACACAACGATTTTTTGCTCTTGCATTGTTTGTCTAGGTTTATGTCAAAGTTTTGTTTATGTTTACAAAAAATCCACGTTTTGTGCTGTGATTATTGTATATTATTAAAGTTTTTGATAAGATATTTATAAAAATTGACTAAAAATGTATTTATTTCATCACGTTCAGCGGATCTTTACCGAAAAACTTATATGGCAATATAAATTTTGAGGTTATGACGGGTACCGTCGGTATCCTCCTTACTAGACTAAGGCACTTGGTAAATGCCATTACCAGATTTGTTTACAATGTTCGACGCGGAGACCATATATCTGGCTTTGTGAAAGATTTCCTTGGTTGTGATTTTGATAATTATGTGCGAGTTCGTAACTTATGTACATTTCATAAAATGGTAAAAAGTGGTAGACCTGTTGTACTGTGCAACTCCTTTCTTTTTTTCGCCTAGAAACATAAATCCTCATCTTAATTTTCCAAGAATATTAAGGTCTGACTTCTCCAGATCTTTTCTAGTTAGGGTAACCAGCTATTGGAATGGACTGCCATTATAGCTGCGTGTTTTACGCACTCAAACAATGTCTTTAAGCTAAAACATGTTAAACATTTCTCATCCTAAACGTTCTTACTCACTGCATAGTATTTGATGTTTTTCTTTACTTGGGTACGCTATTTCCCTAATTGGGACGGGTACATAATTTGTGTAATTTACTTACTATTTATATCTAATGATAGGATGTGTGTTATGCCTTGGGGGGCGAGTTTTAGGTTATATAATTAGATAAGTTATAGAAAAGACTTGTTTTTTAGTACATACCAAGGCGAATTCATAAAGGTGACATTTTCCAGTCATCTGTTTATTGTTTATTTTTTTGTGTGTATACTGAATGTCAAGCTTTGTTTACATTTTGTAAAAAAATTAATTCAAATTTAAAATTCAATAAAAATTTAAATAGTTGAAAAAAAAACTTATTTACATTATATTAAAAAAAAAAAGTGAAAAAATATTAACACAAGAAATTAAAAATGCATAAGGAATAAGTGGAGCCACAATTAATTTGCAATTGAGGAGTTTCTTAAGCAATTGTGTATATTTTATTAACAAAAAAATGTTCTTTTTATATTTTTAACAAATGTTTTTGACATTCACTCTAACTTTTTACAAAAACAAAATACATAGTATTTTCCAATAAAAAGGGATAGCTAGCATATCTCTATCTCATGATGCGGTCACCTTTATAAATTCGCCTTGGTACATACATAACATCTTGAGTTGAGGTACGATAACACACCAGTTTTTTAAAACAAAAAACTTGGTGAAATATAATTTTTATTAATTTATAAATAAACCAGGTTTTCGTTTGTAATACAATATTTTAGAAGCGTAAACAAAAAATTTTTTTTTTCTTTTTTTGAATGAAAGTTCGTATAATTGGAAAACTTTATCTTCTTCAACTTTTTAAATTTGCATCAATATGTTATGATTAAACGACACAGAAATGTAAATATGTATGTATAAAGAATACAAATTTTTTTTTTTTTCTTTTAACTATTAATTACTTAGGTATTAAGACTGTGTAATATATTTTTAATGGCCCACATGGGCTTTGTATTACCTAACTGATGAATAAATAAATAAATGGGATTTTAAAAATAAATAAATAATAATGTATGCTGGGTAGTATGCAAAAATAACATTTATAAAAAAAAGTTTCATTGATATAAGGTTCTTTATAATAGTATATCAAGTGTATTTTTCAATGTATAGGAGGGATTGGGAATTATGTTGGGAAGGTTACTGTCAGTGTAGTTGTTGTCTTTTGTGCTTGCATGTTTTGTGATACATGCAGGTTATTTTTGCGAGTGTAGTTCATGTTTCTTCTTGTTATTTTATATTTTCTCCATTCTTTCATTACACTAATACATGTCCATATATGTTTTCTGTGGATTATAACTGTTAACTATTTTTTGTCAAATTGTTTATACTTAGTATATGTTTTCGTCTTTGTCTTACACATATGTTAATATTAAGTACGTAGTATAAGTCCTAGTTGCTAAGTTTTAAAATTGTAACGAACTGATGATGAATAAAGTGACTTCGAAACAGAACACAAGTGTCAAATTAATTAACGCTTACAATATCAGAAGTGGGATTCGTGTAAATACAATATTTTTTTTAACAAATTGTGGTTTCGAAAAGGTGTTTAACGAAGAATATCTTATGATGGAGGCAAATAGTGTATGTGGAACGGACTATACGTCTGCACAGCTACGCCTTTGGTTACAGCAGCTAGGTCTGTCATCAACTGGAACAAAAAGTGCCTTGATAGTCCGCCTAAACGACGTGCCTGCAGATAAACGGGGCGAATGTCCAATACCAGCAAGTTCTCAGTCTGATCTTATAATTTTGGAAAATTTTGAAGAAAATGTTAGCAATGGTGGTGGTGAAAAGCAAAAAGAGTGTTTCCAAGAAGAAAATGAGTGTCGTCAGTCAAATGATAGTGTATTGAAGAATAATGAGCGTCGTCAAGCAAATGATAGTGTATTGAAGAATAATGAGCGTCGTCAAGCAAATGAAGGCACATTGCAAAGAAACAAAGAGCGTTGCCAGGCGAATGATAGGGATGTACAACAAAGCGATCATGCAGAAGCACAAGAAAACGTAACGGAAAGAGTGATTGGCCATGATTTTGCGGAGGTGTTGAGAAAAGAATTGGAGTTAATTAAGAGAGAAAAAGAGTTACTAAGAAAAGAAAACGATTTACTCAAAATGATGGTAGAAATGGAAAAAAGACGTGAAGAGGGAGCTCTTGGTAAAGAGGTGAATTTGGTTACAAATCAAATAGTGGATGAGGCCCAAAACTCCAGTAAAATGAAAGTACCATATAATGTTTTGAAGGATATGGTGCCAGAGTACGAAGGAGAAAACTTTCCTGACGTTTGGACAAGCCAATTCAGGAAAATAAGTAATGCCTATAATGTTGATGAATGCACAATGAAGACGCTGCTAATGTGTAAGCTAAAAGGGAAAGCACAAGTGTGGCTACATTCCAAGCCAAACTTTATGGAGGTTACTACAGATAATATCCTGAACGAAATGGACGAAGTTTTTTGCAAAAAGGAGAATAAACTAATGATGCGCCGAAACTTTGAGGCCCGCAAGTGGAAATACAGTGAGAATTTCAGTGAATATTATAACGAGAAAATAATGCTATCGAGAAAACTTGGTATCGATGAAGACGAGCTGATCGATCACATCATTGAAGGTATACCTGATACCCAACTTAGAGTACAAGCAAGTCTCCAGTGTTACAGCAGTAAGACGCAGCTTTTTCAAGCATTTTCCAAGATTGATTTAAAGCAAAGTGAGCGTCGTCAAGGAAATATTGAGCAGGCCGAAAAATTAAGCAGTGAGGAAAAATTGAGCAAGTTTAGATGTTATAACTGCAATTCTGTTGGTCATTTCGCTGCAGATTGCAAAAAGCCAAGGCGACAAGTTGGATCGTGCTATGGTTGTGGCAGTGTGGAGCACCGAGTTGCTAATTGTCCTGAAAGGAAACCAGCAGTGCAGCTTGTTGAAGATGATGAATTTGTAAGGTATTATAAGTTTTCTTTAGATAATAATTTTAATCATACTTTTCCTTTAGAATGCCTAGTTGATTCGGGTAGTGTGGTCAGTTTTGTGAGGATGTCTGGAATTTTGAAATATGTTAATTTTGGTAAACTTTCTTGTTCGGATAATATTTTTTTTGGAATAAATGGATCAAAATTGGATGTTTATGGGAAATTTGGATGTTTTGTGAATGTAGGTAACAGGATTGTTGAGTTGGAAATGCTGGTTGTGTCTGATAGGACCACATCGCGTGAATGTGTGTTGGGAAGGGATTTTTTGAGGAAAGCTGGTTTTAAGTTGGTGGCTCGTGATGAAGGTGGGAACCTGGGGTACGATGGGGACTTTGAGAATGCGATTTTGTCTATTGATATTGGGGAGGGTGATAATTTTGATTTTGTTGTAGGGGATAGTATTTCTGATGATGATATTTGTCGACTGAGGTGCATGTATGATAACTATTATTTGCGGCCTGAACGTCCGTCCAAACCTAAGGTGTATAATGAGATAAAGTTGAGATTGAACACTGATGAATCTTTTAGTTGTCGACCTAGAAGATTGTCGTACGCGGAGAGAATTGAATTACAGAAACTTTTGGATGAGTATCTGGAAAAGGGGTACATAAGACCGAGTGAGTCGGAGTATGCTTCACCTATCGTTTTGGTAAGGAAGAAAACGGGGGATTTAAGATTGTGTATAGACTACAGAACTCTGAACAAGATTACTGCCAGGGATAATTATCCGATTCCTCTTATTGATGATTTATTGGATAGGCTTTCGGGGCGAAAATTTTTTACGAAACTGGATTTGAAAAATGGATTTTTTCATGTGTTTGTTCATCCTGATTCGGTTAAATATACGTCATTTGTGACGCCCCTTGGACAATTTGAGTTTTTGAGAATGCCATTTGGTTTGAGGAATGCGCCATCGGTTTTTCAAAGATTTGTGAGTAAAATTTTCTCTGACATGGTTAGGGACGATAAGGTTGTAATATATCTGGACGATATTATGATTGCGACGGTTGATAGGGAGGAACATTTTGAGATTTTAAGGGAGGTTTTTACTCGTTTGGTCGACAACAATTTAGAGTTAAGGCACGATAAGTGTGAATTTTTTCAGACTTCGGTTAAGTATTTGGGATTTACGATAGATGGGGATGGCATTAGGGCCGATGATAAGGGATTGAGGGCTATAAGGGACTTTCCCGTACCGGATAAGTGCCATTCTTTGCAGGGGTTTTTGGGATTGTGCTCCTATTTTAGGAGATTTGTTAAGGATTTTTCGACGTTGGCCAAGCCTTTGTACGACCTAATAAAAAAGGATAGAAAATTTGTATTTGGGAAGAATGAGCTTGAATCTTTTGAATTACTCAAGACAAAACTTATGGAGTCACCGGTGCTGGCACTATATGACCCGAGGGATGAGACTGAACTCCATTGTGATGCAAGTTCTATTGGCTTTGGAGCTGTTCTGTTACAGAAGAAGGCCGACGGCAAGTTACATCCGATTTTTTATTTTTCAAAGAGGACTACGGATACCGAATCGAAATATCATAGCTTCGAACTTGAAACGTTGGCCATAGTTTACGCACTGAGACGTTTTCGAATATACCTACAGGGAAGAAAATTTAAGATTGTCACGGATTGTAATTCTCTGACAATGACGTTGAACAAAAGGGAACTTAACCCAAGGATTGCAAGATGGGCCTTGGAACTCCAGAATTTTGAATATGAGCTGGAACATCGGTCAGGTAATAGAATGCAACATGTAGACGCGCTTAGCAGGTGTACTAACATACTGGTGATTGAGTCAAATACACTTGAGGAAAACTTGATTATATGTCAGAATAGGGATCGGGAATTGAAGGATTTAAAGGACGGACTTCAGAAGTCCGAACACGGTCTTTATGAGATGCGTAATGGGGTTTTATACAGAAAAAATAACGACGGAAATTTATTGTTTTATGTTCCAAAGGAGATGGAGGACCATGTTTTATATAAATATCACGATGAAATGGGACACGTTGGGATAGATAAAATGACTGACCTTATTCTTAGGAGTTATTGGTTTCCGAGGGTTAGGGCAAAGGCTGCCAATCATGTTAATAATTGCTTGAACTGTATTGTGTATTCTGCTAAGCACGGTAGGGAAGAGGGATTCTTACATGGCATTTCGAAACCGAATGAACCATTTGATACTATTCACATCGATCATTTTGGCCCTGTGGACAACGGTAGGAAATTGAAGCATATACTGGTAATAGTCGATGCTTGTACTAAATTCGTTAGACTTTATCCGGCAAGGACAACTGGCTCAGATGAGGCCATGTCGGCGTTAAGGGATTATTTCAGATCTTACAGCCGACCTAGGTGTATTATAAGTGATCGTGGGGCGTGTTTTACTTCGAAGGAATTTGCGAAATTTTTGGTTGAGTCTAGTATCAAACACATTTTGGTAGCTACTGGTTCTCCTCAGGCGAATGGACAGGTAGAGAGGGTCAACAGGTCAATTGGCCCTATGCTGGCAAAGCTAGTGGATCCGGAAAGGGGTATCCATTGGGATACAGTACTTGAGCGTGTCGAGTACACACTGAATAATACCATTCATAAATCGGTTAATCAACACCCTAGCGTAATGTTGTTTGGGGTAAGGCAACGTGGGAAAGTTTCCGACTTGTTAGGTGAGTGTCTTATTGATGTGGGTGGAAAGGGGAGGCAGGATCTTGATGTGATAAGGTTGAGGGCGGCTGAGAGACAAAAAAGGTTACAGGACTATAATAAGGGTTATATTGATAAACGGAGGAAGGCTCCGATACAGTATAAGGATGGTGATTACGTAATGGTGAGGAACTTCGACTCAACGGCTGGTGTATCGCGTAAATTAATTCCAAAATATAAAGGTCCTTACAGAATATCGAAAGTATTGAGGAATGATCGTTACCTACTTAAAGACGTGGACGGATTCCAACAGTCACGCACACCTTATAAGGGTGTCTGGGCCGTTTCCAATATACGCCCATGGTTTGGAGGACGTTTAGGGTCAGGTGAATAACATGAGCTCGGGGGATCTCATGGTCAGGATGGCCGAGTTATAGGAGGGATTGGGAATTATGTTGGGAAGGTTACTGTCAGTGTAGTTGTTGTCTTTTGTGCTTGCATGTTTTGTGATACATGCAGGTTATTTTTGCGAGTGTAGTTCATGTTTCTTCTTGTTATTTTATATTTTCTCCATTCTTTCATTACACTAATACATGTCCATATATGTTTTCTGTGGATTATAACTGTTAACTATTTTTTGTCAAATTGTTTATACTTAGTATATGTTTTCGTCTTTGTCTTACACATATGTTAATATTAAGTACGTAGTATAAGTCCTAGTTGCTAAGTTTTAAAATTGTAACGAACTGATGATGAATAAAGTGACTTCGAAACAGAACACAAGTGTCAAATTAATTAACGCTTACAAATGTGGAGTGCAGACCGAAAAAATGCGCAGTTTTTTTTTTATACATTTTCACTTTTTTTTTACAAATTAAAATCAAAAATTTCTTTTAAGCCTTACAGAGCTACCTAAACAAGAGCGGCAAGCGTTTTTTTAAACATGCAAATTCTATTGCCAATACATTTTCAATAAAATAAAATGACCAAGCGATCTATCAAATATGATTTTACAGCCGGGTGGTGTTGAATTCGCGTTCTAAAGGTTTGTTTCGTATAAACTGTATGAAAATGAAAAGTTTTGACTTAAAACAGACGCTTGCCGCTCTTATTTAGGTAGCTCAATTACTTAGAATTCTAAAAAAAAAAAAAAATTAAATATTCACTTGAAATTTTTGAAAACGTTGAATTTATATAGAATCGAAAACGAATCTGGGTTAGAAGATAGTTTTTAATAATGATTCGCTTAGAAGAATGAGTTGACTTAAAATATTCCGGTTCAATTCCAAATACATATCCAATTTGAATACAACTTTTAAGACATTTCTCATTTGCTTCAAATAAATACAAAATTTTACCTTACCATATTGACTTATATTCACATAGAAAATCACTCCAATAAAAACTAATTTTTTTGCTTCAAACTCTACTCATTTTGCATACCTGGGGGTCTACTCTCTATTGCGATGCGAAAACAATTTCGATGCGAAAGCTAAAAGCCAAATTGGTACTCTCTATCACTTTCGCAAAATTTTCTGAAAAAGAAGCGATAGTGGCAATAAAAATTAAAGATGGCGCGGATTTACAGTAATGGAATGCCAAAGTGTGTAAAAATATTTGAAATTGGAAAATTTAAATAAAATAAAGTGATGATTTACGAAAAGAAATAAAATTAAAAGATGCGAAAGACACATGCGCAAACGTATTGAAGAGTACCAATCGCTAGATTTGCTACAATTTTCTTTCGCATCGCAATAGAGAGTAGCCCCCCTGATCTCATACGTTCTAGGTTTTAAGATAATCAGCCTTCTTATGAAAATCACAAAAAGCCAGATTTCTTAAGGTGTTCCGAAGCTCGTGCGTTTTGCTTTCGATCTGCCATAGTTTCTTACAAAAATTCTAGTTCTCTTCCGAATACTATTTCAATTTAACGTCGCCAAACTTCTTGCGATTCCGATTTACAGAACACGTATTATGCGATTTCAAGTCAGAAACACAAATGTTAAGCGTTTTGCGATTTAAATAAAGGTAAAATACACTTGTACACAGGGGTGTTCTTGAAATCGAAAACGCAAGAATTTGGAAGTTGTTTTTAATACACTTTTAATCTAATTCTGATCATTTTTGTTATAAAATTCTGTTTAATAGAGAAATAGGTATTTGTATAATTGTATTTGTCATAAAATTCTTTTACTATAGAAATCTTATTAAAAAACGACGTTTTAAATTTAAATAAGAACACCCCTGATACTTTTCTTTAATGCAAAACTTTTATTTGGATTTCTTTTTACCAAAAATTTAGGAAAATTTTTGTCGATTTTCAGTATGCTATTTGGCGATGAAGGTGAAAATAAATCTGGCAACCCTGTCCACACGTCGCAAATTTAATGGATCAATTAAATTTCACGTTTGCCGCAATAAATCAAAGTATATTTATACCAAGTAAATGCAAGTCTACAACAAATCAACAATATAAAAACTACATTCATTTTGTCTGATCACTTGCATGTACTTATAATAAATATACTTTGGCAATAAATATTCAGCCTTATATCGTTTGTCGTTGTCGTCATCGACAGTGTAGTTTTTTGTTATAGATTAAAGTGACACACAGCCTGTGTTCTTTAATCTTCTGCAAAAAATAAAAAACGACTGTCGATGACGACAACGACAATCGGAATAAGGCTGATTGTTGCATGGTGACCCAGAAGCGTCAAAAATCAAATAATTTTTGACGCTCGTTTTAATTTTTCTTTTGTTTGACGTTATATGGGTTCTAATATTGAGCATTTAGAATTTTTTGATTTTAAAATCTCAAACTTATGCTCCATTTTATATGGCGACCATAAACACCACCATCGGATCGGGCATGTTCTAAAAATCGATGAACTTTTTAAAACGACCCTGTACCTTAAAGTTCATAAAATATTCTTTTTTATAGGTAGGTACATAGGTACCTACTAATCATCTTTGCAAGAACTCTTAAAACTACGACTATTTTATTAATTTTAGATTTCTAAAACATGCCCGTATTTAAAAAAAAAAAAAAAAAAAAAAAAATTATCACCCATTATATATAAAGACCTTGGAACTGTATTTTTAAGACTTTTGTTTTATTTTCAATATATTTTTTGTATACATACCTACATAGGTATTTTAAGTTGATAATTTTGTTGTTTAAGCTTTTTTATTACCAAAGACCAATTCTCCCGTCCCCCGCGTTGAGAATTTGCGATTTTTTTTTTTAATTTGCATAAAAATATTTTTTGAGTGAGGTAAAGTTTTTCAAAATAAGGTTGTAAACTAAAAAAATCTTAATTTAGGATTTATTATAAATAACAGCGAATGTTTTGTTTTTAATTGCAGACAGGTTCTTCCATCTTCATTCCATGGTCTGTAATTATAGAAAAGTAAAAATAAATCTTTTAGTAGAATTCCTTAAATTTTTAGAAAACAATATTGTATTATTTTCTTTAAATAAATCAGTTAAAAGCTGACATCAATGCTTTTCAGTCGAAAGATGGTAATAATGGCTAAAGATCATCAGGCATTTAAAGAATTTAATTAAAATTCTTCAAATATTGAAATTTAAAAATGCAAATTTTTAGTACCTATCTGTTAGAAATATTTTTGAATTTCAGTATTATAAAAATAATTTACAAATAAAATTTTTTGTTGTTAAAACAAACTTACTTTTTAAGAAAAGTCCGTTGGTGTCTTTTATTTAAAGTTCAGGTTTCAATCCAAATCCACTGCAAATTAAAAAAATTGCTGAAAATTTCCTAGTTCAAAATCCCTAAATTAATGCGATTTAAAAAAATTTCAAAACGAAATTTTTAAAATTCTAACTTAGAACCAAACTTTCTAAATTTATTTGTTTTACTGCCTGTTTAACGATTTCGAACGTTAACGCTCCTAAAATAAACAAGTAAGAGTGCTATATTCGGCTGTGCCGAATCTTATATACCCTTCACCATTGTGGGAGCAGAATACAGAGCAACTAGACATGGTTCCCGAAAGTGGGTATTTAAAAAAAAAAAAAAATTTTGGTCATAACTTTTTTGTATCTGAACCGATTTTCCCCGAGTTTTTAATAAAATATGTTCTACTAAAAATTTCCAATATTTTGGTAGGTATATAAATCATATCCATAGGACATATGGCAGCCTTAAAATTTAGGTTTTTATAAAATTTTTAATTTTTTTGGAAACTTTGGCTTTTGCCGTTCCCCAGATATACAGCAAAAAGTAATAAAAATACAACAACCACAAGGGATTTTTGGAAAAAATTAGAGGTAGTCGTGGTTTTTTTGCTCATATTTCAGCCATTTGTGGACCGATCTGGCTGAATTTCAATAGCAAAATTATAATAAGAATACCTGACAGAAAGATACCCCAACCAAGCCCCCCCATCATATTTGGGGGCTTCGGAAAACCCATTTCTACAGACAGACGGACAACAGGATTTGAACTTCGCTTTTCATAAGGACCCAGAATATATATACTTTATAGTGTGTAGGATCAATATTGTAGAAATTACAAACGGAATGACAAAGTTATATATACCCTTTTACCTTCGGTGAAGGGTATAAAAATATCTAAACAATCTGAGTCAAATCTTAAGTAATTTTTTTACACTTTTCAAAACTTTAACATGAATTTTAAATTTAACAAACGTTTATTATGGAAAATTTTCATAGAAAACTTGTTTTGTAAACGTTTATTAACTTCAAAATATTTTTATGAATACAGGCATAAATGTTTGAATAATTTAAAAATATAAAATTTAATTCAGACTCGATTAAATGGTTTCTATAAATTTTTTATGTAACACCTAACTAAACTTTTGAGCTTAACACATTTATCATTTTTTTTAATTAAAAACAATTCAGTTTATAACCTTTTTTTAACGTGTAAAAACTTGTGTAAGTTTTCTACATTTTTTTTATTTCACAGAAATAAAAAAACCTAGTTTGTAAAAATTTTGTACAGGTTTTAAATTATTAGTCAGTTTTGTGTGAAATTCTTTAAAAATTTATTTTAAACCGGCTGTAATGAAGGCTGGTTGGTTGGTGATGAAAAATGTTTGTAGAATTGGTTAAAGATGCTGCAAAAAAGAAAGAAAACAAAAATTAGAAAACATACAAACCAAATATCTTTAAAATACTTTTAAAACTTAAAAATCAGTAAAACTTATATAGCATCAATGAATGTACAGTCGAAAGATGGTGAAAGTTTTGTTCATCATAATAGTAAAATAAAATTACCCAAAAAAGACACTGATAATTTTTAAAATTATTTTTCAAAGTTAAAAATTTTTTAAATTTGATCAAGTTTTGAAAACCAGTAAACGAGTTTTTTGTTTACATTTCTAACCTGTATGGTAAGGTCTCTTCCCTCTTCTTTTAACAAACAGGCAGATAAATAAAAATGACTCACCTAGACAAGCTTTTTGCACGTAAAAGATGACCAAGTTGTGATTATTGACACTAAAAAATGGTGTTTTTTTAATCGAAGAGAGCAAAACCCATGTCATCATCTTCAGACTCGGATTCTTCCTTCTTCTTTTCCTCTTTCTTGGCTTCTTCCTTCTTGGCTCCGGCATCAGCACCCGCTGCTGGAGCAACAGCGGCAACAGCAGCACCACCAACGGGCATGGAAGACAATTTCTCGCGACCAGTGGCGATCAATTCATCGATGGACTTGCCGGTCAATTCAGAGACAACCTTGGTCAAGCGTTCGCCGTCAGCTTCGATACCAACAGAGCTGAGAATCTTTTCGATATCAGCATTTTTGGGGTTTTCAGAACCGCCGAGAACAGCCAACATGTATGCAGCCACGTAACGCATTCTATAAAAAAAAAACAAACATAAATTATTAAAACTGGTAAAACAAAAACTAAAAAGCAACAAAGTAATTTTTTCCACACTAAACAAATGTTTCATCGGAACACATTTTTGTAATCTTTTCATATCTTTAGCATCTTTTCTTTAAAAGTTAATTAAATCACATTAATTTTTTTATCATTAAATTCTTATCATTATTTTAAAACTTTCGTAATTATTTACATACTTTAAGCCTTAGTTTTGACACGAAACGCGTACAGCACAAGAAAAAACACAACTTTCGTTTAAAAAATTTAGAACGAAAAGAAAGCAATCAGCAAGTTGACATTTGTAGGTAACTTCCGTTTTCTGACATTTGTGAACAGTAATTTCCCCACTGAGGTTGGCTGCAGTTTGTAAGTCGGTACGACAGTCTCGATCTGAGGGTGACCACACAAGATGCTGCGTTAGAGGAAACAGGCGTGTTTACTTGAGGGTTACATGATCAAGTTTTGTCTATCAAGTTTTAAAACACACACTCTTTTTTACCAATACACTCATACTTTTAAAAATTGAAGCGAACTTGCCTTTAACCTGGCAGCCACACGTTCCAGTTGTTCTTGATAGTCTCTTACATACACTGTTTGTCAAAATTTACATAAATTGAAAGCTGTGACGTAGGCTGCACTCAATTTGTAAGCAATTTACTTTCAGGAAGTCATCAAAAGACAATTTTATAAAGAAAAACATGTAATTAGCTTTTAAATTGGAAGTGAAATTGCTAAAAAAAAAAAAATGGAAAGGTGAAATTTAAAGCCTGCTCGTGGTCAATTAAAAAAGTGAGTGAGTTAGTAGAAAAGTAACGTGGAGGCCACACGATCAACTTTTGCCTTTCAATTTGCAATACACTCTCACTTTTTTACTTACACAGTCACACTTTCTAAATTGACCACGAGATGGCTTTCAATTTCAACTTTATTTTTGCTTGGCAATTTTACTTTAAATTTTACAGCTGATTACATGTTTGTCTTTATAAATTGTTTTCTTGATGATATCTTGAAAGTAAATTGCTTAAAAATTGAGTGCAGCCTACGTCACAGCTTTTAAGTGCCGGTTCACACACGTCAAGTTTGACTCGTCAAGTCTTGAGTTTTTAGGAGAGAAGGGAAAAGAGAATGCCATTTCTTTTCTCCTCTCTCCTAAAAGATCCAGACTTGAAGAGTCAAACTTGACGTGTGTGAACCAGCACTAATTTATGTAAGTGCTGGTTCACACAGGTCAAGTTTACTTGAACAGTTTTATTTAAATTTTCTTTTGAACTTGCGTTCACGTTCATGCACAAAATTAATTTTTGTTTTCTTTTCCTTCAACTTTGTAGCTTTATATTACGGATGAAATAAGAAAAGCAAAATAAAAACTGACTGGTACGGTCAAGTATGTCCCCCTTTCCATTCTCTTTATCCCTCTCTCCTAAAAGCTCAAGACTTGAAGAGTCAAACTTGACCTGTGTGAACCAGCACTAAATTTCGGCAAGCTGTATATGTAAAAGACTATCAAGAAAAACTTGATCGTGTGGCCGCAGGGTAAGAGTGTATTGCAAATTGAAAGGAATTGAAAGGCAAAACTTGATCGTTTGGCCTCCAAGTAAAATCTCTTTCCAGTGAGTGTTTTTTTTTTCAAATTATGTTAAACACTATCATGAAAAACTTTAGCGTGTCGCTGCAGTGTTATTTAAGGTCCAATTAGACGTGATATAAACATAATGCCACAGCCGTAACGATGACCGTAGAAACCAAAATTTAATTGTTTTATAAAACATTTGCATTAACAACCGTATTATAACATGAAAAAACCTCTAACATGAGTCTATACTTAACACTTACATCATATAAGTGTTAATATTACACAGGGTCTCCACCTGAGATAAGATATAAGATTTTTATATCAGCAAACGTCAAATTCAATCGCAGAGAGTGTTATCTTACGTGTGGACTCTCAAATAGTGTTAGTATTAATCATGGTGGAATAAGCAGGTGGCATCGTTACGGCAACAAATACAACATTACAACAAAAATGGAAATCATATCACCGTTTAAGTCATAAAATACTTTAAACAAAAATCAAGGAGTACCGCTGAACGTGATGAAATAAATAACTATTTAGTCAATTTTTATCAATATCTTATTTATTTTAATTTAAAATTATCAAAAACTTTAATAATATACAATAGTCACAGCACAAAACGTGGACTTTTTGTAAACATAAACAAAACTTTGACATAAACCTAGACCAAGGTATATTTACACAAGGTAGACTCATTTGGGAGTGTATACATGCTGCTCTATAAAAGGAACGGAGTTGTCAAAATTGTCTTCATATAAAAAAAAACAATTTAACGCACACATGTACAAATTTTTTCTCATATACACGAAATTTGACGTTAAGCTTCCAACTAGGGGTAATCAGCTGACAAACATATGGGCCAACGAGTTTACCTTGTGTAAATATACCTTGACCTAGACAAACAATGCAAGAGCAAAAAATCGTCATCTGGCGTAGTGCTGCCACCTGTTTATTCCACCATGGTATTAATATTATAATAAATGTTATGAGACAGTTGTTATAAGAAATCTTATTACAACTATCTTATAAGATGAGCTATCAAAAATACACATACATACCACATATAAAACAATAATAAGACGCATTCATTAAAACGTTTAAGTTTTTTGTGCAAATAGTGAAAATCTTGTGATAAGTGTTTAAAAAAACAATATTTTTAACTAAAAAACAAGACAAAACTAAAAAAAAGAGTAAAAACGACACAAGTTTACTGCACGAGAATCATTCGATTATGAAATCTTATAAGATACGTGTTCCCCTTGTATAAGATTAAGATTATCATGAAGAAATTTGTTCTCTCATTCTGCCGACATTCTCTCATATATTATATCAGATATTATCTTAGGTGAAGACCCCATGTTAGGCATTTCATGTCAGTTTTAGACTTCATGTTAACAAAATTATATTTTGACGTTTCCCTATTTTTTGTTAATTAGCCGTGGAAACAGCTGATGATCGGCTGACGAGTTGAGTTTACCTTAAATTTAAATCTTAAATTCGCCTTGGTCGCAATTTACACTGTGAGCCAGACAGAAAAAGTTTGTTGGCAAGAGAGGCAAGAAGTAAAGTGTGTCACGCATTTAGCGTCGCCCCTAACATACGGTCTTCGCCTGACAATTTTTTGTCACACCAAACGTCAAACTTCATATAAAAAAAGCTGAAACATTTTAAAGTTTTTTTTTATATGGACTTTGACGTTTGGTATGACAAAAAGATGTCAGGTAAAGACCCCATGTTACCAACAATTTTATTGCAAGAAATGTCCATAGTGTAAATCATGGTGGAATAAGCAGGTGGTATCGTTATGGCAACAAATACAACAAAAATGGAAATTATATTCCCGTTTACGGGCGTGCCGCTGAACGTGATGAAATAAATAAATTTTTAGCCTACTTTTATTTCATTATGGTCAAGATCTTATTTATTCTAATTTAAAACTATCAAAAACTTTAATAAAATACAATAATCACAGCACAAAACGTGGACTTTTTGTAATCATAAACAAAACTTTGACATATAATACCCTCTTCAGTGATGGAACGGAAGAGTTTGAGGCACAAAATGGTACTTTTTCCCAGTCATCACTGATCTATGATATTTTTGCCAATCCTTTTTGTTTTTATTTTCTTTTAACATTTTTTTCTCAGTATAAAATTGATTTTTGCTCTGCTTGCATGAAAAAAAATAATAATCGGTATTTTAAATCCAAATATTGTTTTAAATTTAAAAGGTTATTAATAAATAGTTTTTACATTCCAAAAGTGGTGCAGTAAAAAAACATTTAAATATAAAAATAATTTTTTTACGAATTAAAAAAGTGAACAAAAATATTTAAGCAATATGTACATACATATATGTAAAAAAAATTTACAGATATAATTGTGAAAGGATAATTCTTTATATAGGAAGGAATATATGTTTCTCAAAAAAATCATAATAACTTTGATAATACCCTATCTTAAAGATTTTTGGGCAATGTGTCTTAACTCATCAAATTGGATTACAATTTTTGTTAAAATATTTTTTCATAATACTAAATTTTTTTGTGTAAAAAATTACCATCCCTGTAATTGCTTGTTTCAATAACAAAGCAGCCCTGGTTTTGAATAATTGCTTTCGTGTATTTCTTGTTTTGTTACAAGGTATATTTACACAAGGTAGACTCATTTGGGAGCGTATACATACTGCTCTATAAAAGGTACCAAATTGTCAAAATTGTCTTCATATAAAACAAAAACAATTTAACGCACACATATACAAATTTTTCCTCATATACACGAAATTTGACGTTAAGGTACCAACTAGGGGTAATCAGCTGACAAACATATGGGCCAACGAGTTTACCTTGTGTAAATTTACCTTGGTTTTGTTATGCGCTTTTCTTCCGCACTGTGTTGCAAACAGTGGTCCAGGCCGATATATAATAGTTGGCAGCGGCGTTTTGAAGAAAAGTGTGGGCGGCGACTTTAAGCCGACTAAAGCCGATGTTTAAATAACTAACTTTCTTTAATTTAAAAACAAACCTGTATATGCCTATTTACCTTCTGTGAAGGGTATAACAAAATTATATTTAATTGTTCAAAACATATCTTGCGGAATTTATGTTTTTCTTGACAACACACAAATATACAAAACAAAAAAAAAAAAAAAAAAGTTCGGCACTTTGAAACACCACTTGTGCTTACAACTCCTTACGCCATTTTTTACATTAGCTTTTCTTTGCAAAAGTTTATTTAAATATTCTTTCTTGGCTGTTCATTTTATAATTATGTAAAAATAAGGCTTTTGCTTTGCTTTTACAATATGTTTAAAAGGGGAACTATTGAATATATGATTGCATTGTTTTCATTTAGTCGATCTAGACGCAATTGTCAAATTATGATTCCTAAGCTAACTTCCCTAGTGGAGAGATCATTTCATGTAAGGGTTGCACGAATTTTCAATCAATTACCAAGAACACTTAAGTCCATTGAGTATTCTAGTTCTACTTATAAACGTAAATTGCTGACGCACATTCAGCGGGATAAGATGTAAGCCTCTTTTCAGAACTCTTTTTAATTGTGGCTTAAGCCACTAATGTTATTGAGATTGTTTATACATATTTCTCTACGGTACCCTAATTTAACTATAATATTTAGCTTTATCTTATATCAGGATTATTTCAATTGATAACATAACTTCTTTTTTTACTAATCAAGTACTATGTGATGGAAAATGATTTTAAAACAAAACGATTGAAATCTATAATGTGGTTTTCAGTAAATAAATTTCAGTGTATTTATCAAATATGAAAAACTGGGAATTTAGCACGTCATACGAAGATCGTATTGATAATAAACTTTGTATTCCCGAAAATAACTTTGGTTTTCTAATACATCGACTATTTTTTTCAGTCTATATTATCTTCGTTTTGAAATTTATCGCTTTTCATCACATCATAAAAAAGGAAAGTAAAAAGAAAAAAAAAAAATGTTTTGTAATGGTTATATTTTTAAGTTCATTTTTATATTCATATTTACCGTATTCACAAAACCCCTTGTATCGTTGTATCAATTGGTTTTTTAAACAACATACAATAGATACAACTATACAAGAGGTTTTGTGAATACGGCAATTGTTTGTTGAGTAGTATGTTTTGAGTTGTATTTTTAAACCATATATGGCCCTCTGGGCTCGGTTTTTGTGTAACATTGAATAAATAATAATAATAAAGACAATATTCTATAGGTCCAGAATAACTTAAATGCTAATTCTTCCTTTTCTGTCTGACGAACTTTCTACAATTTTACTTCCACTCTATTTAGGAAAATAACTTGGCAAAAAGGTCTTAAGTTAGAAACTAGTTTTTCGTAATATTAAATTGAAAATTATTGATTTGCCTTATTTAGTTGACTTATTTTCTATAATGCAAATGATAACGGTTGGAAGAAGTTGTGTTGGACTTATTGACACCAAACAAAAAATGAAAACAATTGAGTTAAACCCAATGAAAAACTTCAAATGCATTTTTTTACTTAATACTTTTTTGGCGAACTTCAAGGATATTTATTTTTGTTATAGTAAATAATAAAGCCCTGCACGAATGCATTCGTTTCTTTTTCACATTTCTCCACACCAACTCATTGTTGTGTCAAATACTGAGTTCTTTTTTTAAAATCAATTCGAATGATACACAATGAAAAACCGAATCAACTTTTAACAGTAGCTCGTTTCAAACAACTCGTTGTTAAGCAGTAGTTTGATTTTAAAAAACAAATCAACTCAATGTATGATTCGATGTGAAACAAAACATAACACACAACAATTGTGAGTCTATAGACTCTATAACAGGGAATTCCATTTCTTTGCCCAGTTGTGCGTACCACTACTAACACATATTTTTATGATCATCAATTCAGTCGTCGATGTGACTTCGACAAGTTACATGTCTAGCGGATGCTATGTTATTTTGCTTCATCTTGACAGAAAAAAACTTTATGATGACAAAAAAAAAATTCTTTGATACCTGTAAAAGGGTTCCTTTTTCCTACGATAAAAAGACGTACCTAAATACAGAAATTATTAAGAAAAAAATAGCCACAAGAATTTGTTGGTATTTTGTGCTTGTAAAAATATTTTGGTTTCTGTACCAATCGCGTCGGTTCGGCTATTTTTTCTTAGAAAACACTTTTCTTAAGTAAGTAAAAAAAAACAAGTTAAAAAAAGGATTGTTTTGCTACAATTTAAGTGTAAATAACCTATATACATAATAGCAAATGTGACAGTAGGTAACATGTTTGGGTAGAAAGATGTGTTTCATTGATGTATTAATGAAACTTTATTGTTTCGCACTATTTTTACTGCATACTTTTTATGCTACAATTATATGACCGAGCCCAAAGAGTTAACCTTACCTATTTATGGTAACTATTTAACGAAACTTTGACCTGTTATAATGACTTTATACATTTTTGCAGGCAAACTCAGGTGCGCATTTGGTATTTTGTAAAATGTTATGATATAATTAAAATGTATGCATAGATGTTTGAAGTATAAGTAACCCAACACCGTGAATACCATTACTATTTTACTTATCACTATGAATATCCTAACTGTTTACTAAAATAACTTTTTCACGTTATAATTCTCATTTAGATTATTTTTTTTTTGAATAAATAGACCAGGGAAATGCATTTCTATGCACAAAAGTGGAAAAAGAAATTAGGAAAAGGTAATTTAATATACATCCATACCTCCATACGTAATACTTTTTTAGTGTTAAAAATATTTGGCTTATTTAAATTTAATTTTTTTAAATTTTTTGTCTACATTTATCTACCTAGTTTTATTAATTCGTTTATTTTTCTTTATATTTATGTACATACATACATATGTATACAAACATATTTAAAATAGATGTCAGCAAACGATTCATTTAATTCAAATCCTTCCCCAAGTATCTCAAATACTTCATTAAGTACGCCTGTTATTAGAAATTCAATTGTAAGAGGCGAGTTAAAAATAAGCTCAAAAAGAGGAAGAAGTAAGGTGTGGGAAGTATTCGGAAAAGTTGAAAATATGTCAGAGGAAGAAATAAAGGACGTTGTTGCTTGCAGAAAATGTTTAAATGTTTATAAATATAATGGAGCAACTACATCTAATTTAGTTCGACATAAATGTTATTTGACATCTAATAATAAGAACATCAAAAAAGTAGAAGTAAATGCAGGGACAAAACAAAATGGAACTCTGATATTTACAGAATGGATTGTGGAGAACTGCAGACCATTCCAACTAGTAGAAGATACTGGCTTTCACAAAGTTGCAAAGTTTCTTCTATCGGTTGGCGCAAATTTCGGCGAACATGTAGATGTTCGAAGTCTTTTGCCACATTCAACAACAATTTCCCGAAATATAATGAATGTTTACAATAAACATTTTGAAAAAATAAAGACTGACATTAATTCTGTGAAGAGTGTTGGTTTTGGTCTTACATCAGACCTTTGGACCGATAACTTTATTAGAAGAACATATATAGCTGTGACCATTCACTACATAAAAGATGGACATATGTTTAGTAGACTTCTTGGCATTAATTCTATGGATGGTGAACAATGTACAAGTAATATTTATTTATTTGATAATATATATTTATAAATAGGTTTATTATAAACTTTGATATATATATATGTTTAGATGATAATATCAGTCGAAAGGTAATAAAAATACTTAATGAGTTCGATTTAGATCTGGATGACAAAGCCATTATTGTCACAGATCGAGGAGCAAACATGGTCGCTGCCTTTCGGAACAATAACCACATATTTTGCATTGACCATTTACTGCACAATACTATTCAAAAAGCTATGAAAGAAGTAGCTGCTGTTTCAGAATTATGTAGTTTATGTACTAAACTCGTAAAATATTTTAAAATTTCTGGTCTTAATGTAAATTTACAAACAACCCTTAAAAGCTTTTCACCCACCCGCTGGAATTCAATTTACTATTTATTTGTTTCTGTTGAAAAAAATTGGTCCGAAATAGTTAAACTTTTGCAACAAAAAAACGAGCTCAATAGAATGAATAATATTCATTTGAACCATATAACAGCTTTGATTAAAGTTTTGGAACCTTTCGAAGAAACTTTAAAAAAGTTAGAAGGGGAAAAGTATCCGACAATACACCTTGTTTATATTTATATCCATCGCTTAAAGAAAAAATGCAATGCTGATATCAACGACTTAGAAATTACTAAAGAGTTTAAAGAAAAATTAGCAATTTTGATAGATTCCATAGTAATTCGGAATCTAACTATTTACCATAAAATTGCTGTTTTTCTTTTCCCTCCATTAAACAAATTAGTTCAATTTAGTGAAGAAGAAAAATTCACGATTAAAGACAAATGCATGCACATTATGAGAAAACACTTTCAAGAGCAACATGAATCAGAAAATCGATTTGAAAGTGAAACAGCAATATCTAGCCATCTCATAGAATTATATTCTGATTTTTTACCACCGACTGAAAATACTACACAACTTGATGCAGTATCCAATGAATTGCTAATGTATGAAAGCTTAAATGTTAGTATTAATGAAGATTTCAACATTTTGCAATGGTGGAACTTACATCAAAATGAATTTCCACTTCTCTACAAAGTGAGCTGTAAAATATTAGCAACACCTGCTAGTAGTGCAGCTTCAGAGAGAGTTTTTTCAGTAGCTCGGAATTTGATTTCTGAAAAAAGATGCAGCATTGCTTCAAACGGTGATTCTATAAATGCCATAATGTTTCTTCATTCAAATATAGAAGCAACTGAAATACAAAATGAACTTTTAAACTGTACAAATTAATATATATTTTAAACCATTTTGCTCATTATATTATTTTTATCTTAATTTTGCAATTAATTGAATTTAGCTTTTCATTTCTTTTTTACTTTTAATAAAATATTTCAAAATATATTTTTGTAACTTTTGAATAAAATAATTTAAAATAAAAACTTAAACATTGTATAAAAATATCTTGCATCTTCATTTGTTTTTTTTTGCTCAATACAAATTTACTAGTCATACCTAATAATAAAAAAAAGATAATTCTTATCATCTATTTTGTAACTGTTGTTTGGTTTGAATCGTTTGATTCGTTTGATTCGTGCGATTCGTTTGAGTTGGTGTAGTTTGTGTTATTCGTTTGATTCGTTGTTTCATGGAGTAAATTTCGTGCTCTTTACACTTCGTATTTGGTCGTTTATAACACACAAATTTAAATTCATTTGCATTTGTGTGTTTATATTCTTTTCGTGCTTTATGTGTTTTTCACAATACAGAGTTTGATTCGTTAGCAAAATGCAATCGACAATCACGAGTTGAAAAACAAACGAATGATTCGAAACGGCTTTCAAATGCATTCGTGCAGGGCTTTAGTAAATAACTTTAAAATTATACATGTAAAAATGTTGCGAAAATAACGGGATATACTGTCAGCGTCAAAATAAAGTGTACAACAGGTTTTCCAATATAAAAAGTGTTATTTTAGCAAAAAAGAATTCAAATTTTTAAGCTTAGATCCCACTATCGACGCAATGTACCAATTTTTGGCGTATTTCATGTGCCGATAGTGGAACGGTCAATCTGTGCCGAAATTGTGCTGACTGTGGACAATCAAAATTAACCTAGATGCGCCGATAATGTGAACACTATTTTGCACAATGTGGAGCAATCAAATTGTTTAATATGTACCGATTTTTATCGGCCACTTGTGTGCCGATCACAGTCGCCAATCAGCGCCGATACAAGGCAAAACGAAATTTTTAAATTGCACAAACTGGCTACTAAAATTTTACTTTTTTGAGCTTAATTGTACCAAAATTACATTTGTTTTATCTATTATTTATGTATTGAAACGTTAAATAGTACATTTGTACTACTAAATGAAAGAAAACAATTCGCTTTAACCAAATTATTGCAGTTGTATCGATGTTGCCATCCCTGGTTTGTAAACATCTGTTTACAAAACAACAATTACACCAAAAAAATAGAACAAGTGCAGTAAGTTTGAATGAAATTGAATATATTTTTTATTATACATATATTAATATGTTATTTAAAATTATTAGGAAACATAATTTAATATTCGGACGGAGAATTTTGCGAATTTCTAAAGTAAAATTATGTCTGCCAACAAGTAAATTAACAAAAACATTTGATTTAATTTGACCAAATAGCATGATAGTGTGACCGCATCGTACCGATTATTGTCGCAATTGAGTTTTGGCCGATATGAACCGAAAAAAATTGTCACAATGTGCGACGATAATGGGACCACCTAAGAATAAATTGTGCAATGTTTTTAAATGTGCGCCGATATAGTACGATAAAAATCGTCACAGATTGTGCTATTTGAGCCGATAGTGGGATCTTAGTTTTAGAAGTTTATTATCACTTACAAAACTTTGGACACTGTTATTACAATTTAAAACTTAAAATTTGAAATATTTAAAAAACAACAAAAAACAGTACAATAAAAAAACTAATTTATTCCGTTTTAAGCGCGTCAAAAAAATTGTACAGTTTTAAAATACTAAGAAAAGTGAAGTGGTTAATACTTTGATTGATTTCTTTTTGCTTTAAGGACGGCTTCTAGTCTCTTTGGCACCAATTCCACTCATTTTAAAGTTAGCTCAGTAGACAATTTTAACTACTCTTCCTGCAGAATTTTATTCAGAGAGTGCTTGCTGCCAATGTTTTTTTTTTAATTTGTCTGTCCAAATGTTTCCAGATGTTTACTTGAGTTGATATCGAGTTACTGTTGGGCTGATCCATCGGTTTTAGGACGTTTTACAAAAGCTAACCCTATCATGCTTCACTTTAGAGACTATATTTTTTCCGTTGAATTTCTTCCGTTGAATTTCTTATTTCTATCTTTTATCACACTTTTTTTTTGTCCAAGTTGCTTTTGTCACTTTTTGAAGCAACGTATTTTTCACAGATGACAGCAAACTTGAAGTCTGATCAAATTTGGCAAAGTAGAAATTTAACTTTGTATAACTAACATAACCCTTTTAATATTGGAAAACAAGCTGTACACTTTATTTTGACGCTCACAGTACATATTGGCAACGTCCAGGATTATAATTTTTCAATGTAACCATATTGAATTTTGAATTCTTCAATGTAACAATATTGAATTATTAATTACAAGCCGAAACTGACCGGAACTGTAGCAGCGACTAATGGTACGAAAAAACACCGGCGGCGGCGCTAAGCCGGCTTGGAGCCAATCGACTTAGACCTCTGGTTGGTTGCAAATGCAATAAATGAGTCGTTTACGATATGAATGACTCACAATAACACAATAGTGTTTGGTTTTTACTGTGAGTGAGTGCTGATAAAGAATTTGTATTATTTTAATAGATTTATAAATAAAATAAACCTTTAATAAGTTATTAAATCGGTTGATTTAATATTTCTATAACTAAGTGCCGTGTACTTTTGTTTGTAATATTTTGTATAAAATTTTTTTTTGACAAGTGTCTTTCAATTGTCATTCGTCATTTTATTTTTCTCTTGTTGTATTATTTTCTGTTTAAAAAATTCTTATTGGAAGTGAAGTAGCGAAAAGAAGCAAGAAATACCCTCGAAAAGCGAAATCGTAGTAAAATTGAATGTTAATAAAAAAAGTAAAGAGTATAAAATGAAAAAATCGAAATTTTAGTCGTGTAACGATTCCTAAACCTGATAGATACCAAAGTTTTAAAACCTCAGTGAAAAGAAAAATAAAAGAGATTATTAAATCAAGTAGAATATTGTAAATTAGTATTGAAAAAGTAAAAAAAAAATATTAAAAAACTTTACAGCAATATTAAAAAAAGAAACTTAATTAAAGAAAAAAAGTGCAAATAAAAAAAGTTGAAGAATTTAAGTGAAGTAGTAGTAAGGAAAAAAATTTCTGACACCTTTTTAAGGTGTTGGAAATTTTCTTTAATTTTTTGCTTCCCCACCACTTTACCCAAAACATAAACTTCTCCAGTCCCGAGTAAATTTCTTCGAAAAATATCAAATCATCATTAACATCATCACACACCAACCAACATGGATAATTTAATTCCTATTGTTAATAAGCTGCAGGATGCCTTTACGCAATTGGGCGTGCACATGCAGCTTGATTTGCCCCAGATCGCTGTAGTTGGTGGTCAATCTGCCGGTAAAAGTTCCGTTTTGGAAAACTTTGTGGGCAAGTAAGTATTGATTGTATAATAAAAACTTTTCTAGGATATTTTATCTACATATTTCATATCAAAGTCTTTTCGTTTCCAAAATCATTGTTATCGATGCAGGGTTTTTTCATATAAGACTCCGCCCCCAGTTTTCCTTACGATGTCATGTTGCTCGTATCATGATAGTTTTTGTTGGTTGATTTTTTTTTCTAAGCCAATGTCAAATACAACAAATATTATGTGTGTTTGGTGAAAAATCAATGACAATTTTCCTGCTGAATCTTGTAAATTTTTTCGTTTTTCTTCTCTTTCAATTTTATAGGCTTTTTGTTCATGGATACTGTTGCCAACTTCTTTCAAAAAAATATCGTTGAAAGTTAGTGAAAATTAGCTAAAGCTTAAATAAAGTTTTTTTCCGAAACAAAATCAGTTATAAACGTTAAATTTTAGAAAATTATAGATTAAAGCAAAAGTTTAATGTATCATCAAGTTGAATTATTTTTTAAGAAGTTTTAAATATTTTAAATATCAGGTACCTACATATGTTATGGAAATAATGGTTTAAAACCGACTGAAAATAATTATTATTTTTTTATTTTGAAAAGTTTTCGAGAAAAATTTCTCCATTTTTAATTAGGAACTTTTAACCATTACCGCTTCATATATCTATTTTAGTTTGGCAATCGTAACCAATTTAAATAAAATAAAATTTTGTTTTTGTTTTTAATAACCATGACTTCATCAAAAAAAAAAAAAAAATAAAAAAATTGGGTTACAAATACCTATCTATTATCAAAAATTATTTATTTTTCTGGTTACAAATATCCATTATAAACATATATTAAATTTTTTTAATATAAATATCCATTATAAACAAATATGAATGATACTCAACACCATAATATTTAGAGACAAATTTCCAAGAGTGTTCCTTATTTGGGACCCATGGACAATAATGGACTCAGCTAAACAAAATTATATTATGCATTTACGATTCACTCTCACTATTTGGAATAAGTACCAAATTTCAGCAATTCAGTTTTAAAATCCTCTAATGATTGTACAATTATTAATTAGTGTTTTAAATATGATTAATATACATTAATTATTTGTATAAAGCCCTATTGGATTTATTAAATTAAGAAAATAAAAAAAAATTAATTTCTTAAATAGGTAGCCTTAAAAATACACAGCCAACAGCCTGTTCAACGATTTCGAACGTTAACGTTCGCATAGAATATTACATTTAAAACAAAAACAAATTTTCGAATTTTGTTTTTGTTTTAAATATAATTTTCTATGCGAACGATGACGTTCGACATCGTTAAACCGGCAGACAGTTAATTTTTTTTTTTATACATACATAGGTATGTAGGAATATTATAAAATTTAAGAGAATTAAATTTCTAATGGCTATAGGTACCTTGTACTTATTCTACCATGCTGAAAACGAAATTTTCGGCTTTAATCGTTTTGTTATCAAAATAAATTTTCATCACATACCTGAATGGGACAGTGAAAATACATAGGATACAGATTTTTAGAAAAATGTGTGTTAACTTTCAAGTTCTGGATTTATTTTTAAGCACCTATTACGCAATGATGTCAAAAAAATTTATTTAGAACGCACAAAATTATAATGCAAAAATTGCTAAACTTTAAAATCGTTAAATTACAATATTTCCGCAAAATGTAAGAAAAGATAAACTCACTGTTTATTGTTGGTGTTTTGTTTAAGCTTTGATATTGTTACAAGTAAGACTTTGAATGTTTGAAATTCTTATTCGCTTAAGGGTTTTATTTGTATAATATTTTTAGCTTTTCTAAAATCTTTGGAAAAGGTTTCCTGATGATCTGGCCTAAGCAACCAGTGAAATGCGCATAGAAGCTAGCTTTCCCTCAACAACAAATTTCAGTGTATTTATCAAATATAGAAAATTGGGAATTTAGCACGTCATACAAAAATCTTAATAATAAATTTTGTATTCCCGTAAATAACTTTGATAAAAATCGCTAGATTTGGCAACCTGAAAGTTAAACGGGTAACAATGTTCTTGGACCACTTTTGCTCTTTAGGTTTTCTCTCTCTTTATCCCTTTTCGTTGTTGTTCTTGTCCTTTGTTCAATGTTTAAGTTCTTTGCCATATGGGTGTTGCCATAATAATTTAAAAAAAATATATATTTTTATTGTATACATATTTTTAATTATACTCTGTCTTTTTTATAGAAAACTGAAATTTCCTGAAATTAATATTCCCGAAGATGATTATCAACGGTTATCAAAATACTATTGAAAATAATTAAATAAAATAATATTTAAATTTTGTTTTTTATAAAAATGATCTAGAGCTGAATTAAAAATATATATGGGCATTTCCTGGGGTCATGTAGAATGATGTAGAAATAATATAGAAAACAAAACTTTTCCTAGCATTTTTTTTGCGATTCGATAGCATTTGGGTTGCTCTATGTTTAGTACAAAAGATGGATTTCATTGAGTTTAAGTTTTCATAATAAGAGTTATAAACGTGTGGTCACGAACGTACACAACATAGAAGTCAACTTCGGCTGACAGTAGTGAAATGTAAAAATCTGCGGAATGAAATAGAATTTTCAAAAGTGATTAATTTATTTTAAAAGTGTATTAATGTAGGTCTCCATCCAGTATTTACAAAATAAAATATCTCTCTTAACAAATTTAAAATTTTTAATTTTTTTTCAAACATTAAAGAAAAAAACCCTGAAGAAGGCACACAACGGAGTTCCGAAATATTGGATTAAATAAATTTAATTTGTTTTATAAAAAAGAGACCTCAAGCTTAATTAAATAATAATACTAATAAAATTTATAGTTCTTGTTATGTTAAAGGAAGGGAAAAAGTTTAACAAAAACCTATTTGAAACGTGGGGGTATATGATAAAAAACTTAAACTAGGTTTATTTGTGTAAAATTAATATGAGATCAGATCATTTATTTGAATATACTGGAAGTATTGGCATCTTCTATGGAAATTTTGTGTGAGTCTGTCAATTTTATCGTAGACGAGGTCAAAATTGGCATGTGCGTGTAAACGTTGGGTGGAGTAATGCCATGGTAGATTATATATCAATTTTAGCAGCTTATTTTGAGCTACTTGCAGCTTTTTTAAATGACATTTAGTCGAGGTGGACCATACTGGAGCACAGTAAAAAATTATTGGGTGGAATATTGATTTGATAAACAGTTTTTTGTTTTCGATATTTTGTTCAGACCTCCTGTTTATTATTGGGTACATCCTTGTAATTTTATTGATTTTGTCGACAAGATAAGGTACATGGTCGTTGAAGCAGAGTTTAGTGTCAAGCATTACATCCAAATATTTGACGTTTTTTTCCCAGGGGACATTGTGATTCATAATTGGAGGGGGGGGTTTGTGGGATGAAATACGTCTTTCGTTTTCTCGTGAAATATATAGCTTGTGTTTTCTCGAGGTTTACCAAGATATTCCATTTGGTAAAATAGTTGTTTAGATTGGTTAGTGCTAATTGTAGGCTGGTCATTATATTTGATGCAAGTACATCTGAGCAAAGTATTGAAGTATCATCGGTAAAGATTGATGTAACGCAATTTGAAAAAGGTGGAATGTCTGCAGTAAAGATATTGTACAGAGTAGGTGAAAGGACAAGGTTGAGGACAACCAGCAATTATGTTGGTTTGTTGAGAATAAGTTGTGCCTAAGTATACATTAAACGATCTGTTGGTCAGAAAACTTTGGATAATTTTTATAATTTCCATCGGAAAGTTGAATTTTTTTAATTTAAAAAGAAGTCCGTTATGCCAAACAGAATCAAAGTCAGCCTTTATGTCTAAGAGAACCATTCCCGTTGATTTGCCATTTTAAAATTATTTTTCACAATTTTTCTAATTTTAAGTAACGGTTGGGTAGTGTTGTGTTCCCTACTAAAACCAAATTGTTGTGAAGGTAGGATATTGTTTTCATTAATAAAACAGTTCAATTTTTCTTTTATTATTTTTTCCAGTATTTTACTTGTAGAAGAAAGTAGACTTATTGGCATATAAGATAGTGGAGTGTTTGCAGGCTTGTTTGGTTTTAGTATTGGTATAGTCTTAAACATTTTCCATGAGTTGGGGAAATAGCACAGCTTTAAACATGCGTTTAATATTGTTGTAAGATAAACTATTCCTTTATTTGGAATATTGTTATTTATACCATCCCCTCCTGGAGATTTTTTGTTTTTTAGTTTTTTTATAATGTCGGCTGTTTTTCTTTGATTTATGAAGTAAGAATTTTGTGGACTTGAATTTGCAGAACTAATTTCATTAACAGTGATTCGATTTAAAGCATTGAGCCAGGATTTCGCACTTTTCTTGCTGGGTGTAACATACCACGTTATTGTGCTTTAGAATTGGAATAATTTTTGATTTCTTCCTAAGCATTTTTGATACTTTCCAAAAAGGGGAAGACGATTTGTCGAGTGTGGATAGCATATTATTCCATGAATGATTTCTAAATTGTTGAATTTCTTTAGTAATGCTTTTGTTTAGTATAGACATTTGGTGGTGGTCTTCAATGTCCCTAAAACGCTTCCAGTTTCGTCGATAAACATTCCTAATTTGTATCATTACTTTTATGTTGTTGGGTAATGGTTTGTTGGGAGGCGATATTCTGAGTTTTGGTACACAATAATCGATGGCCATTTTAATGGTAGCGTCAAATTTACAATCGTGAGAGAATTGCCTTTGATTTAATTACTCATACCTAGATACAACTCGGAGCAGGATCTTTTTGTCCCAGAGAGAGGAGACCAAAAGTCCCGACATAAATTTTATTATTTTCGTTTTTCTTGCACAATTACCTTTAATTTGAGTACCCACATATACCACTAAGTGGGCAGGGCTGTTTTTTTTTTGATCCAGGGGTCCCACGGGCCTTAGCCCCATAAAAAACTGCAAATTTGT
The DNA here is from genome assembly GCA_930367215.1 of Pollenia angustigena. NCBI lineage: Eukaryota > Metazoa > Arthropoda > Insecta > Diptera > Polleniidae > Pollenia > Pollenia angustigena. The sequence goes on from OV884059.1 coordinate 3,743,714, forward strand.
TAAAAAAATTTTATTTTTTAACTTTTTGCAAAATAATCGACACGTAATATTCATATCTACCCCCTGTAAAAATATCGTGCATGTAGATATTACTAATGTAAATAATATCATTTTTTAATAATTGCAAATACGAATATGAGGCAATATTCAACGAACAGGAACTAATCGTTACTCGTTTTCTTATTTAATTAAAAAAATTCTGTCGCTTGCATCGATAACAATTAATGCAAAAAAAAACTCTCAGGCTTTAACCAGCCTTATAAAAAGTGTTCCATTATTAAAACTTTACTTTATCCTTAAGTGAGCGATAAAGTAATATAAGGTTCATCCTACCAGGTAGGTAAAAGTAAAGTTGTTATAATAGAACACTTTTTATACGGACGAAAAAATCCTACCTTTAGCTATCGGTAAGTTGTGAAAACGGGCCTCACACTACCAAATGTGTTTTTCATTATTATGACATTTTATTACTCAATTTGAAATTACTAGAAAACAAATTTGTATTGTCCTATTAATTTTTAATATGAAAATTAATAAAACTTAAATAATACATTAAAAAAAAAAATCGATAATTTTTGATGTACATATGTATGTATGTAAAATTTTATATTATTCTCAAGTGATTTAATTCGTAATCCTGCAATTTTTAATGGTTTCTCGAGTACATTTTATTAACAAGTCTATTTTTATATAGAAAAATTTTTATTGACTTAATTTTATATTTTACAAACACTTTTACGATAACTTTTATTTTAATTTAATAAACAATTTATTTTATATATTTTTGATCTAATTAAAACTCTTTAACTTTTTAAATAAAAACAAATGCAATTACATTTTGTTTATAAAGAATATTTTTGATAAAATTTATTTCTATAATTTTGTGATTACAAATTTATAATTGGCAAATTCTTATTCTACTGACGATTTATTTATAAATTTTTGTGTTATTTTTATACAATTTTTATGTGTAATGTAGATAATTTTTACTTAACTTTCACTAACTTTTATTAATTCTTAAGAAAATTATTTGTATCTCTTTATTTTATAGAAATTAAAAGTAAATTTTCGACTTGATTTAAAATTTATCAGAAATTTTTAAGTAATTTTACGAAAACCTTTTTTATTTTTGTTAACTATAGAAAAAAAATTTAAATAATTTTACAAATGCGGATTAAATAAATTGATAACTTTATAAATTAATAAATGATAAATAAATATAAAAAATAAAATAAATTTATTAATAATTTTTATAGCCCATATAAATTTAATTTTTTGATAATTTGTGCTTCTGATGAAACATTTGATGACAATTTTTGTATTCTTTTAAAATTTGTTGAGAATTTTAAACAGTTAAGAACGTTATATTTTGCTAAATCTTATATGTATACCTAGCACCTGCATAGGATTTTAAATCGAACCAAAGCATTAATTTCAGGAGTACGCTTGTATGGGGGGGCAGGTGAAAAATTATTTTTGCTCATACTGTATGGGTACAACTGTCCTAAAACCACTATTTAAAGAAGAATAAGCAAGTTTTTTTTATCGATATATAATACAGCCGTTTATATTTTCAATTTTTATTATTAGTATTCTACTTAATTTATTTTGATAGAAAAAAACAAGAACGTTTTAAATTTAAAGAATACCTACTTCAAAAATTTAAGATATTTGGGTAAAAATTAAAGGCTGTCCTAAATTTTTGCTAATATCTCAGCCTTTTGAAGCTATATATATTTTTATATTTATTTTATATTGATAATAAAAATATGTATATAATAACAACTTGGTCCCCATCAGCCCATTTCAACACATACAAGGACAGACAAACTGACGTACTCATGAGGATTCAGAATATATGTTCATATGTAGGTATGTATATGCTTTATAGGGTCTAAGATCAATATTGTGAAATTGCAAACGGAATGACAAAATTATAAAAAGGAACTTTTATATACCTTGTCCACCTGTGGTGAAGGGTATAAAAATGTTTTGATATTTTTCTAAAGAATTTCCTTTTTGAAAACACCCATATGTTTTTTATTTTTTTAAATCGTTATCTTTCATATATGTTGCTCTTTAATTTTCTTCTCTTTTTAAGCTATAACATTCTTGTTATTGTATTGTTATTTATATTTGACAACAGTAGGTTGTAGTTGTTGTTGCTGTTATTTATCAAACAAGAAAAAATAATCAAAAAAATTCCAATATTTTCCAAGTATACCGACAATTTTAATTTTATTTTATACACAAGTATTTGTTTCTTTCTGTTCTTTTTTATTTCTTTCTTGATATTTGCAGTTAAACACTTTTAATTTATTGGTAAATAAAAAATAATAAAACCAAAAACAATTTTTTGCCAACTCAAGATTTTACAAAATTAATAAATGACAAAAAAGAGATAAATTAATTTTTTTTTAAACGAAAGTTAATTATTAAATAATTGAATTGCTTACTTTTTAGCAACGTTCTCTTTATTTACATTTTACTCCTCTTTTAATTTTGACGTAACTTCATTCATAAATTCTTATTTTCAAGGGAAAGAACAGGGATGGAAATCATGCTACAGTTAACATGTTTTCGTTGTGGTGTTTCGTGGTGGCTTGCCTAAGCTTCTGTCAAAAATCTGTTTTAAATGCATTTAAAAAAAAGGATAAAAACATTTGATTCCGTACGGAAACAAAAAGATTCCTTAAGTTCAATATGGTTTGACATATATGATATACACACCAGAGAACCTCAAAATTCACTATTTTTGTTGATTTATTCATACGCTAAAATTTACAATAACTCTATACATGCAAAACAAAGTTCAACGTTGGTAACTTTAACAACGTTTTGTACACATTTGATTTGTGCAAGTGTGAGTTTTTTATTGAAAGTGCTTTATTTGCATTTTTGTTGCTTACGCAATATAACACAACTGAGTAAATTCAAAAGAACACATTCTTATACTTTTGTTTACATTAAGGGTATTCATTTCAATTTTTTTTTGGTTGGAAAAATGGAAAAAAGAAAAATTACACTCTTATTGACGTGAACGGGTTTTTTTGTTTTTTTTACAAACTGTCAAAAAAATCTGTCAAATAATTCGTGGAAGTAATTGATATTTTCCAAAATGCCGAACAAAAGTGTTAAAAGTGAATTAATTGATTATTAAATTTAAAACGAAGTGATTGGTGTTATTTTCATCATAATATTCGACTACAAAAAGTTACTCAAAATGGCGATTGTCTGCCAAAAAGTCGAGTATTTTATTAACTTCAGCTTCTGTCAATTTTTTTGACCCCATTTCTTTTTTTTAATTCTTTTTTAATAACTTTTTTCATTAAACACATAATTAATATGACTTTTTTTTTCTTTTTGAAAGATTAAATGAAAAAGAAGTTATCTATGAAATGTTGTAACTATAAAAAATAATTTTTAAAATCAGAGTTGTACAATTCAAGAGTTTATAAAAAGAGATGCAATTTTTCGTACTTTGTATTAAAAATTAGCAATTTTTTATGAATGGCAACATCATTTCGTTTGACGTTTAAAGCGGAAAATTACAACTTTTTATCCTGAATTTTTTACACTTGGTTATAGTCTGATAAAAATGTAACTTTTGGTGGAATTTTTTTTCTTGTGGTTGTTGTAACAAAAATTACATTTTTCCACTTTTCCATTTTTCCAACAAATAAAAAAACTGAAATGAATACCCTTATTAACAACAACAATAAACCACTCGATGAGACGCTTTTTCCAAATTAACAGCCAAGTTATGCATATTATAGTTGGGCATTTTGTTAGCAAAGCCAGTGTTCTTTATACCATAGAGGAGAAAGTCCTTGCCAATCATTGATCACATTAACTGGAAAGTTTCGTGTTTATTACGCCAATTTTACTCTACGAATAGGTATATTTTTATTTCCCACATATTAAATTGCGTTTGGCTTATTCAGTATTAATGCCATAGATCTTATAGGGGTTGAAGTATTTTCCGGTTCAATAAATTATGTAACCTCTAAGTTAGGTCGTATCGCAAACACGATTGTACTGTAGGTTTATGGCGTTCGTAGAAATGATCCCATTTCTAAATATGTTAAACGCTTCTGGGCGCTTTGGTAACGTAATAACTTTATGTTACTTACTGTTTTAAGTGGGTGAAGATAAATACGCCGAGTTAAATATGTTCTATGACGTAAAACGTTACGTTATTAAAAACGTAGCTGAGCTACGCCTAGCTGATTAAAAACGTATCTCAGCTACGCGTATTTCAGCTACGCGTAGCTCAGCTACGTTTTCATTTCAGTTTTTTCTTAATTTTGAGCGGTGTGTATGGGAGAGATTTTTTAAATTGCGGCCGAACCAAAACAGATTACGGAACGGGAGGGGCATCAATTTAGAGGTAATCAACTCTACTTTCGTAATCTTACGGAACGGGAGGGGCACCAAATAAGAGGTAATCAACTCTTCTTTCGTAATCTTTAACCAAAACTTTAGAAATATACATTTTTCTATTTTTAAAAAATTCTTCAAAGTTCGGCTAGTGTACATGAGAGAGATTTTTGTAAATTGCGGGCGAACTAAAAAGATTACTGAACGGGAGGGGCACCAAATTAGAGGTAATCAACTCTTTTTTCGTAATCTTAAATCAAAATTTAAGAAATATAAATTTTTCTATTTTTAAAAAATTCTTTAAATTTCGGCTAGTGTATCTGGGAGAGACTTTTTTAAGTTGTGACGGAACAAAAAAAGATTACGGAACGGGAGGGGCACCAAATTATAGGTAATTAACTCTACTTTCGTAATCTTTAATCAAAATTTTAGAAATATTAAGTTTTCTATTTTTAAAAAATTCTTTAAATTTCGGCTAGTGTATCTGGGAGAGACTTTTTTAAGTTGTGACGGAACTAAAAAAGATTACTGAACGGGAGGGACACCAAATTAAAGGTAATCAACTCTACTTTCGTAATCTTAAATCAAAATTTAAGAAATATAATTTTTTCTATTTTTAAAAAATTCTTTAAATTTTGGGAAGTGTACCTGGGAGAGATTTTTTTAAGTTGTGAACGAACCAAAAAAGATTACGGAACGGGAGGGTCACCAAATTAGAGGTAATCAACTCTACTTTCGTAATCTTAAATCAAAATTATGAAATATAACTTTTTCTATTTAATAAAAATTCTTTAAATTTTGGGTAGTGTACCTGGGAGAGATTTTTTTAAGTTGTGACCGAACCAAAAAAGATTACGGAACGGGAGGGCCACCAAATTAGAGGTATAATATTAAATATTAAATTAAATTAATTAATTAAATTAATATTAAAAAAATTATCTAAGATTAGCGGTTGTTAATTTTGAAAATATGGATGAAAAATAATTATTTGTGAAAAAAACTTATGTTTATAAAGTTTATTAAAAAATAAAAAAGTTCATGTATTTAGTACCAAAAGGTAAAACTAATGGAACTTAAGAAGCTTTTTGTTTGAAAATTCCGCATTCCATGTTTATGATAATTTTTAAAAAAAGTATATAAATAAGTGTTTAAGAATATCTTTTAAAAGGTGTAGCAACATTATTTTAATAACCAGGGAAACCAGAAATATGCTCTAAAAGACACGTTTTATGCGCATTAAATATGCAACAAATGTTAACATTAAAAAGGAATTTAAGGCTAGTTAAGGATGAGAGGTTTGAGCAAATGTGAACCGATTCGAAAATAATTTAATTTGAAGTAAAATATTTTTGGCACGAATTTAATTTAAATACCATCGTATTTTGATAGCTTGCGGACACAAAGAGTCTAATTTGGATGTGAAATTATGGACCGATTCTAACCATTTGCATAGACTTCGTCCATATTTGATCAAATAGGCTGACTTCCAAAACGTACTAATACAAAGTTTGTATACAGTTTCACTACTGTATTTTAACGATGCACATGTACAAAGTACCGAATCAATGCAACTTTGTGTTCTGTTTATTTAAACGTTTTGAAATGTAAGTGATGCAATGCATAATATTAAAATAAATCTGTATTGCTTGCAAATTAAATGTCAAATACTACAAAGCATCAACTTTAAAACCGATGCTCCGATTGCTTTTTTGCTGCGTTACTAATACTTACCATTGACGTTTTGGAAGGGTTTGCATTGCATATATATTGTACTGCGGCGTAATGAAACATTATGCTTTGTTCTAATACAAAGCATTTGACGTTTTGGAAGTCAGCCATAATATACAAAATTGGAACTTGTACTCTGCGCACAAGACTAACATGGACAGACAACCAGCCAGGCGGATGGATGGACACCGTTAGATCACTTTAAAAAGTGATTATGAGTCGATCGGAATTCTAAAAGATTGGTCTAGATACAAATCGCATAACATTTATCCTTAATGCCAACATGCTTTGTCTTACAATTTTAGATTAAAAATTAAATGTAGATGCCGAAATTGAAGTAACAGATTTTCCAAAAAAAATTTTTTTTTAATTGCTGCAAAAGCTATTGTAGGCATCTACAAAATTAAATATCTATCAAAATATGCATTATAAAGGCAAAATATGCGTTAAAAATAGAGTTTTTTTTTCCCGGAGTTTTTGGATTCCCGGGAAAGCGGGAAATTTTTTTGAATTTCCCGGGATCCCGGGATCCCGCTCCATATAAATAATACACAGTAAATTTGTTTTTAAACAAAACAAACTTTTATAAAAAAAAACGTAAGGCAACTTGTTTACAAAGTAAATAAAAGAAATCCTTAAATACTACAAAATTAAATGAAGATTAAAAGAGGAACTTGAATTATTATTACCTTACGGTTTTATATGTAAATTCCGTATTATTATTATCATGCTCTAGATACAAGATAAAAAATTAAGATAAACATAACAATTTAATTCATAAAACAATAATAAAAACAAACACAAATTGAGGTACTCAAGATATGAGATCAAAAAGTTAATTCATAAAATAGATAAAATATTTTAAATAAATATATTAACATTTTTTAACGGCTTAGGAACTAACCTTCTGACACACTCAAAGCGCTTAGTAAGTCGTCAAAAAGTATATTGATTATTTTATTTACTAATTACCATGTTTCCGAAAAATTTCGTTCATTTTTTTACCGAGGTTGGATAAATAGTTAAAAGTGCACCGTTGTAGAAGGCTTTTGATTCACAATAAGAAGCATTTTTTTTTATAAACAACGTCTATATCAGTCAAATGTATGTCAAGGTTCATGCAAAAAATAGCATCAACCTCTTACAAACCTTTTCATTTCATTAGGTCTATCTGTAATCCTTAGGACAATGTGTTTTTCAAATTGTATGTTGTAGTATCTTACACGAGTTTCCAAATTTTTTTTTATTTCGGTTTCCCCGCACTTCAAGGGTATATAAACTAACACAAATTGAAAAAAAAATTTGTATTTATCACCTAATAAACATATCGCTCCTTCATTGCAACATAGTCATATCTCAAAAAATCAAAAATTGTAAGTTATTTAAGCAAAGTGTTCCTTCATGCCTTCTCGTATTTTATCTCAAACTGAACCGAAGTTATAGCAAAATATATCTTTAAATCGGTACATTTTGAAAACTTTAATCGCATTTTGCCAAGTTCATTTGTTTTTGTAGATATGACTATGTTACAATAAAGTACTATATGTTTAGGTATCTGCTATTTTAACGACTTGTCCATGGACAATTAAACTTTACTACCTGTATCTTATTTTGAATTAATGTTCTTTATTAACTTTTCATTTCACTAAATTTACTGCCTATTCTGCTTTAAGTAGATTTATTGCATCATGAGACATTGATTTACGTATGTACTCACTTCTTGTTATTGATCTAATCGACAACCCATCCACAGATGGTTATTTTAAGAGAATATAAAACTAAATTTCAAAGTATAAATAGCTGTTTTCTTAAACTATGAGGAATTTTTTATTTCCCGGGATCCCGCATGAAAAATCCCGGGAAAGCGGGAAATATAATTATTGAAATTCCCGGGAATTCCCGGGACTGGAAATCCCGGGAAAAAACCCTAGTTAAAAACCTAAAAAAATGCTGCAAAAAGTCTCTTTTAACTAGAATATGTCAAAAAATGCTTCAAACGATAAAATATGCAAAAATATGCACTAACAAATCGATGCCAAAATTCATAAAAAGCTCTAAAACGGATAAATATATTGTTTCTGCCTTCATTAGTCGCAGAAGGGAAAACATGCAATTGCATATTTCTGGTTTCCCTGTTAATAACTATTTCATTCGGAATATAATTAGGAAAATCCATATATTTTCAATGAGCTTTTTTTAACTGCAATTTTGTCGAAATGCCTTCGATATCAAAATGGTGTCAAAAAATATAATATTAAGTTGAGAACCTTTAAGATTTCATATAAAGTATGAGCTTCATAGCTCCCAATCTAAAATCTTCATCTCCAAAATTTATATATGTATCTGTATTTCTAGTATTTTATTAATTTCAATGAAACTTCTTTATTTAGATGGACTCTTTTAGGATCTTATTTAGTAGAAATTAAATAAATTTAAAATGTATTTTTAGAAATAATTTTATGGAAATTATAACTAAAAACACAATTTAAACCTACAATCTAATTTTGTATAAATACCGCAATTATGTATTTATGGAAGTATGTATTTCAATTTAAATAGCTTTCATAATAAGAAGTATGTTCTTCTAAAAAATTGATAACTTTTTTGCCCTTGTTATAAAAAATTTAAAGATTTTTCTCTTCTAAATAATATTTTTTAGAAATGTTTAGTGACGAAATTATCAAACAAATTACCCCATAAAAGGACTTAATTAACAAACCCATTTTATATTTCTAAAATTTTAGTTAAAGATTACGAAAGTAGAGTTAATTACCTTTAATTTGGTGCCCCTCCCGTTCCGTAATCTTTTTTGGTTCGCCCGCAATTTAAAAAAAACTCTCCCAGGTACACTAGCCAAAATTTAAAGAATTTTTTAAAAATAGAAAACTTTATATTTCTAAAATTTTGATTAAAGATTACGAAAGAAGAGTTAATTACCTCTAATTTGGTGGCCCTCCCGTTCCGTAATCTTTTTTGGTTCGGTCACAACTTAAAAAAATCTCTCCCAGGTACACTAGCCGAAATTTAAAGAATTTTTTAAAAATAGAAAAATTTATATTTCTAAAATTTTGGTTAAAGATTACGAAAGTAGAGTTGATTACCTCTAATTTGGTGCCCCTCCCGTTCCGTAATCTTTTTTGGTTCGCCCGCAATTTAAAAAAAACTCTCCCAGGTACACAAGCCAAAATTTAAAAAATTTTTTAAAAATACAAAACTTTATATTTCTAAAATTTTGATTAAAGATTACGAAAGAAGAGTTAATTACCTCTAATTTGGTGGCCCTCCCGTTCCGTAATCTTTTTTGGTTCGGCCACAACTTAAAAAAATCTCTCCCAGGTACACTAGCCAAAATTTAAAGAATTTTTTAAAAATAGAAAACTTTATATTTCTAAAATTTTGATTGAAGATTAAGAAAGAAGAGTTAATTACCTCTAATTTGATGGCCCTCCCGTTCCGTAGTCTTTTTTGGTTCGGTCACAACTTAAAAAAATCTCTCCCAGGTACACTACCCAAAATTTAAAGAATTTTTTAAAAATAGAAAAAATTATATTTCTTAAATTTTGATTAAAGATTACGAAAGCAGAGTTAATTACCTCTAATTTGGTGGCCCTCCCGTTCCGTAATCTTTTTTGGTTCGGTCACAACTTAAAAAAATCTCTCCCAGGTACACTACCCAAAATTTAAAGAATTTTTTAAAAATAGAAAGAGTTATATTTCTTAAATTTTGATTTAAGATTACGAAAGTAGAGTTGATTACCTCTAATTTGGTGACCCTCCCGTTCCGTAATCTTTTTTGGTTCGCCCGCAATTTAAAAAAAAACTCTCCCAGGTACACTAGCCAAAATTAAAACTTTTTTAAAAATAGAAAACTTTATATATCTAAAATTTTGATTAAAGATTACGAAAGTAGAGTTAATTACCTCTAATTTGGTGCCCCTCCCGTTCCGTAATCTTTTTTGGTTCGGTCACAACTTAAAAAAATCTCTCCCAGATACACTAGGCGAAATTTAAAGAATTTTTTAAAAATAGAAAATTTATATTTCTAAAATTTTGATTAAAGATTACGAAAGTAGAGTTAGTTACCTCTAATTTGGTGACCCTCCCGTTCCGTAATCTTTTTTGGTTCGGTCACAACTTAAAAAAATCTCTCCCAGATACACTAGCCGAAATTTAAAGAATTTTTTAAAAATAGAAAAATTTATATTTCTAAAATTTTGGTTAAAGATTACGAAAGTAGAGTTGATTACCTCTAAATTGATGCCCCTCCCGTTCCGTAATCTTTTTTGATTCGGCCGCAATTTAAAAAATCTCTCCCATACACACCGCTCAAAATTAAGAAAAAATGAAATAAAAACGTAGGTGAGCTACGAGTAGCTGAAATACGCGTAGCTGAGCTACGTTTTTAATCAGCTAGGCGTAGCTCAGCTACATTTTTAATAACGTAACGTTTTACGTTATAATTTAAATATTTTAAGTATTATTTCAGGTATATTTCTTTGTAATATAGTTTATTGGCCTAATGCGGCTTTTATATTACCTGCAATAAATTGAAATTGAAAAATTTTGAGGTGATTTTTCGTAATGAAGAACTTTCCCAAGTTAAGGGTTATTAAAAAAGGGTTGTAAGTAATACACATTTTAATTACTTCAAAATGCAAATAAATGAATTTGAAAACTTTTCAATTGAAATAATTGTTATTGCTTACAAACAAAACACAGATGTTCTTGTTCCTTTAAAAGTAACCACATCAAAGCATATAATAAATAATGAGCAAGTTGGTGTACGTTAGCTTAAATTACCAAAAAAAATTCTGAGAATTTCTATCTGATAAGAAATGGCTGAGTAATGGCACCTCAAAGTTAAAAATTTGACTATTTTTTACGTTTTTTTTCAAAATTTTTCATTTTTATTTCGTTTTTTTCTACGTTAAACAAATAGTTTATTTAATTACAAATATTTAAAGCTTAATTTGAAGAAAATCGGATGAAAAATAAAGTTTTTATTAAGGATTTTGTGGAACGACAATATTTTCTTCTCATATAAAATTTCGTTTTGTTAAATACGGTAAAACTGATGGACGCCGAATATAGTGTGTGAGCAATGAAGAAAAAAAGATCGATCGGACTTTTTGGTTGGGCTCCACAAGGGTTTGAGTGGGACCATACAGCGAAAAACACAAAAGTACCGTTATCTTAAAAACGGTACTTAGGAAAAAAATACAGCGTTTTTCGTGTTCAGGAGGTCCCAATTAACTTATCTAGGCATGTGGCGTTCTTGATATTTTTCCAAATTTAAAATTTGTAAAGCAGTGTTATTTACCCATGTAATGTCAAATTAATTTATTTGATTTTTGACGCTTGTTTTAATTTTTCCATATTTTACTTATTCTACCATGGTAAAAATAAGTTGGTACAAAATTAGAACATAAGTTTTCCATCCCTGGGAAAGAGAGCATTAAATCTACAGTCTCTTTTTCAGAGTCTCTGTCAAACTCTGCATCTACATCCGTTTCCTTTTTTTCTGTAACTGTAAATTATTGTGTATTTAATTTTGATTTTTGTTGGTGTAAAATCTAAGATATTATTTACAGATGTTTATACACACTTGTAATAAAAATACATAATAAAAATATTAGGGAAAAAGGGGGAGTAAAATTGCATTTTTACGAAAGACACTTGTTTCTCTCTGTTGTTGTCTATATCAGAGAATCTGTTAATAAAAATAGTTCTTTAGTATTAAGATTGTTTAAAGTTTTAACGACCAACCTAAAAAAAAAACATTTTCAAGTGATTGTATTATTTTAAGTGGATTGAATGAACGTAATGTTAAAAAGCATAGACTAAATCAAGGCCCATCTATCAGGTCTGCTTACTTGTACAAAAAACTTTTTCTTTTAAGCTGTCAAAAACTTACTACCACATATACAAAGCAAAAGGAAAAAACGTGTATGTAAACAACTTTTGAAAGCTCAAAAAAACGAAAACAATGATCATCAGGCTTCTTGCGCAGACCTTTTCAATGGGCCTTGGACTAAATTATTAAAAATTTCGATTTTTCTATAGAACAACAAATTTAAAAACAAAGTTTTCATAGATCTAACAGAGCTACCTAAACAAGAGCGGCAAGCGTTTTTTAAACATGCAAATTCTATTGCCAATGCATTTTCAATAAAATAAAACTACCAAGCGAACTATCAAATAAGATTTTCCAGCCGGGTGGTGTTAAATTCGTGTTCTAAAGGTTTGTTTCGTATAAACTGTATGAAAATGATAAGTTATGACATAAAACAGACGCTTGCCGCTCTTATTTAGGTAGCTCAGTAAATGATAAATTTCCCAGAAAATAGATACATATTTACATGCTAAATTTCCCTTATTACTTTTCTATAGCATAGAACATTTCGAGGGTTATTTTTCAAATAGTGCTATCTAAAAAATCACAATTTTACAGGAGAGCGAAAAAACTGATTTTTTCGATAACTCTAGGAGTATAAACTAAACTTTATTTTACAGTGTTATTAAAAATTAACGTCTACATCATACATATATTAATTTTTTTTTTTAATTCCAGATATTCGCGGTTATATGTCTGATAGCACTATTTACAAATTAAAATTTTATCGACTTGAATATTAAAATAAGCAAATAGCACTATTTGAAAAAAATAAAAAGAGCTGTAATGAATACTTTTTGAGACTTTAATTAAGTTACACGAATTTTTATTAAGATAATTAGTTTTTAATAACAAAACAATATTTAATGAAAAAGTAAAATATTAAGAGACGCGTAATCATATTAATGTAACTCGAATTTATAGTTTATTATATAATTTTACATAAACCTATATTCGAAAGCAATAAACAATTAATCCTTATCCTCATGTTTTAAATATCATAAAAAGGATGATATTCTTGCGGAATAACATGCTTCGATGCTTGTAAATGCTTCCATTTGCTTAGTTGAATAGGACGTGGGCCAGATTGTATGGGAATCGCTTCTATATGACCGCTTTATGTTTTCATTTTGGTCGGAAGGTTATTGTATTCGTCATCAAAACTAACTTTATACATAATGTCACCACTTGGTAGGTAGATGAGAGATTTTATTTGTGATACGGTGGGATCACATCTACATATGTAAAACGAATAAGTTTTTTGTTTGTTTAGTCTTTAAAGAAATCATAATTTAGATGAAGAGTATCAAAAGGCATTAACAATTTTATTGACAATTTTATTATCAATTTTGATCGTCTTTCTGGCATCTTTTTTTATTTTAACATAATCGCTGGGCAAATAAATTGCCTGATTTTTCAGCTTCATCTCAATCTTAGCGTGTGCACTGTCGCACTCCATTTGAGTATGGCCCTTCTCTAAGTACTTCTGCTCAATTTTCTTATTATTTTCTATAGAAAAAACAGACAGTGCATTTGATAAATAGTGATTACGTTTTTGATAGCCACAACCATCGGAATATATTATTATTGTTGACGTACCTGACAAACAATAGATCTTTAAATAATGTATAATATATAAAATAAACGTTGATGCGGACAGATCCCCATTACTTTCATTCCACCAGTAATTTGGACATTGATGGGTTGCGAGGTTATAAATTGTAAAGTTGCGTACTTGAAGGCGCTGTTTATAGTAAATAGCGGATGCGTTTATATCGGGACAAAGTTTTACTGCTTTTGCATCCATGGTAAGCACATGACATCTTCCTGCTTGAGCTTCAACTATGCCCCGTTGTTTTTCCAATTGTGCACGTTCTTTTTTCAAAATATGTGTGTTATATTCGTGTAATCCAACTGGTTTGACCCTAAATCCGACACATATATCTCATAAATAAACAAATATTTACTATAGACCAAAACTCATCGACAAATTTTTTGCAGTTTTTTTTTGCAAAATTTCTACAACAAATTTTAAATTATAGTTTATGAATTCTAGACACAATTTCCAACCCTTTGATGTATAATATGTCTACTTTGTAATAGTGCTGGGATACTATCATTATTTTCAACAATCGATATTTATCGATATTTCAGATTTCACTATCGATATATCGATATTACTATCGACTGAATGTTTGTACTTGTGCAGGAAAACTTTAATTATTTTTTTATAAGGCTACAGTTCGTTGTTTTTATCACTTTATTGAATGTACATATAAGACTTATGTTTATACGCACTTTATTTTAGATAGCAGATTTTTAAAAATTGATAAGTACCTTTCTGAAGAAACCAAAGTAACAGGGACTATAAGATATTCCATTGCAGCTTTAAAAAATGTTCTAAATTCTAAACCCAAAAAGGTAATCAATCTAGCGGACTTATCCTCTAATGGTAGTTCATTGTTTTGTCTTATGCTTGCAATTGCATTTGGATTTGCATTTTTTTTACAACAATACGAAAATATTTGCCATTTCAGTCTCTATATAAACATGTAAAAATTTCGACTTAAAGTCCTGTAATTAGCAGTAATAAGCACTGCTAAGCAATCCATACCACTTGCCATTCTTGTATTCATTGCTGTAATTCTGCATGAATTAATAATAGCAAGTAAAAATTTGCGGCAAAAAACTGTGTGTGTATAGCTGCTGTTAGATGTCTTCATAGCTGTATTTTAAATAATAATAATATCGATATTGATATTTTTCCTATCGATATTTTAATACTATCGATAATATCGATAGTCTATCGATAGTTTCCCAGCACTACTTTGTAATAACACTTTTTATCATTTTATTATATGAAGTAATATTTTTTATGTAGATAGCACTTTTTTACCAAAAAAAAAAAACGTCCGTGTTAGATAGCACAAAACAATATTTATGAAAAAAAACGTTTTGGGAAATTTTTTTTTTCAAATTTAAATGACAGATGACCCTACCGTCAGTGAACTCGTTTCTATAAAAACACATTTTTGAAAAATTTCAGATAGCACTATTTGAAAAATAACCCTCGATTTACAAATTATTTTTTATAGAAAAGAAAATACAATAAATAACACAGTACGAAAAATGGAACTTTTTTAATTTTCTGAAATAAAAATAGCTGAGCCTTATGTATTTTCCTCGATGACGATTGCCTGGCTCGTTTTACCCTTTTAGCTCTAGTTTGAAAGATATAGTGATGTATGTATTTTACTTGCAAAATTAACAAAATTTTATCATTCGGTCTGTATTTCGCGTATGGTCCTCCAAATCTTAAAATACTTTCTGGACAAAAATCTCTTTGAGTTTCAAAAATTCCCATTATTGAATAAATCAGGATATCTTACTGTTATAGCAAGGATGTTAAAATTCTTGTGTTTATTGGTTTGGTTCTAAAAACTTTTTTATGTAAATTTTCTGAAATTTTTGTCCGCTGATTACGAATATAATATTAGTTTTATATATATTGTGCATTCATTTAATAAAATACTTTGCATTTTCCTTTTTTAATTCACCAAAAATAATTTGGTTTTAAGTCAAAGTTATCATAAACAACATAGTGGCCACAAAGAAAAGACGTTAAGTTATCGATAATTTTCAATAGAAAAGTTAAGCGCCCTGGAGACTATCAAAACATCACATCAATCACATAGTTGTGTGCGTGCAATCGTTCTTTTTCGGCTACACATTAGTGCTGGGATACTATCGATATTTTCTTCTATCGATATTTATCGATAATTCAGATTTCACTATCGTTATATCGATATTACTATCGACTGAATGTTTGTACTTGTGCAGGAAAACTTTAATTATTTTTTTAAAAGGCTACAGTCCGTTGTTTTTATCACTTTATTGAATGTATGGGACGTATGTATATACGCATGTTATTTTAAAAATTGATAAGAACCTTTCTGAAGGAACCGAAGTAACAGGGACCAGAGAACGGCTTTGTGCAATTGCAAAAAATCGCAATAAATGAACAGCAACAAATACACTCGCTTGCGGTCATACAATCAAACTTGCGCAACCGCAAACATTCGCTGCTGGTTTGCAGTCATTCAAATAATGCACATCGTGCTTTGTTATTAAAACCATCGTTAGCTTCGTTTTTTAATAAAGATGTTTGTGTGTTCGGTGCGACAATGATTGTTTTGGTAAAGAAAAAAAAAATACAAACAAAAAAGCCAGAAATCAAGCAATTATTACTCATGAAGACATTCAGCAGTTACTATGTAGTACAACAATCGGTTTGTGCTTTGTTGTGATACAGACGTGTATTTTAGCCCCGCATACGATTTGAACTATTAATTAATCACATTTGATTTTGTAATCTAAGCAGCGAATGGACGCTTAAAAAAAAAAAAACAAAATAATATATTTTGTTAATTAAATTATTTAACATAATAGTGAACAATTTAAAACGATCAAATTAAATAAAATAAATCAGTAAAAATATATATGTACGTATGAATGTTCATACATGTGTATACATATTCTGAACAAAACATTTAAATTCTGGTTTTTCTTTTGTTGTTGTAAAATACAATAAATAATAAAAATATTAAAGCAAAGCAAAACGGTGAAAAACAAAAACAACTCTTTGCATGAGTACAAAGAGTGAAACAACACTAAGACAAAATGAAAGAAACGTTTACGTTTTAGTTAATGCAAATGAAAATAATGCAGAAATAAATAAAACAAAACAAAACAATATTAACTACCTAACGGCTAAGCCAATTACTCGAACACGTTCCCTCTCACCCTCGGTATTTACACAAACGGTGGATAGTGACTCATTAAAAAAACTACAACAAGATTTGGTGACAAGTGTTGCCAGGCCAGCAAGTATTGCCGTGACGTCAAAAACAAATTTAGTGGGCAATGATACCATGAACTTAAACACAAATGCAATGGAAAACCCCCCTGTAAAAAGTTGTCAAAAGCCTACAGTACAAGTTGGTATGGACAGGTATATAACAGTGCTTAAACGGGGACGCAGCCCTACCTCTGCAGCAGTTGCTTCGGCCTCAAAAGTACCATCTTTTGATAAAATAAATACACAAAATCGTTTCGCGATTCTGGAGGATGAATCCTCTGAAGCACCAAACGTCATTAAATCGTCTAAGCCACCCCCGATATACCTTAGAGAGCAAAACTCTAATGAGTTAATAAAAAGTTTAATTTCGGTGATAGGTGAAAATTCCTTTTATGTAGCTGCAATAAAGCGCGGTATCATTAACGAGACTAAAATACAGGTGAATCACGAGGATGATTTTCGAAAGGTAATTACAAGATTTGAGACTCTGAATAAAAACTTTTATACGTATCAACTGAAGAGCAGTAAAGGTCTTCAGGTAGTAGTCAAGGGCATAGACTCATGCGTAGACCCAGGGGAAATTAAAGCTTTTTTGGAAGAGAAGGGCTTTAAAATCAAAAACGTAACAAATATCAAAAATAGGGAAAAAAATCCCCAACCACTATTTCGAGTGGAGCTTGAACCCGGCGACGTTAAGCTCAAAAAAAATGAAACGCATCCAATTTATAATTTGAAATATATTCTGTACAGAAGGGTAACTATTGAGGAGCCTCACAAAAGAAATGGTCCTGTTCAATGTCTAAACTGCCAGGAATTTGGCCATACTAAGGCATACTGCTACTTACCCCCTGTTTGCGTAGTATGTGGTGAATTACATGGAACAGTTCTTTGCGACAAGTCTAAAACCGACCCCAACGTAAAAAAATGTAGCAACTGTGGCGGTAATCACACTGCCAATTATAGAGGATGCCCTGTATATACTATCGTCAAGCAGTCGGTCGGACCGAAAACTAATCCCCCTCAAATGCAGGTAACAAATCAGGTTAACACAAATGCAATTCAAGCCCCCCAGCCTAGTAATAACAGAACCTCTTACGCTAACGTCCTAAAATCAAACCATGAGCCAATGCAAGGTGCATCGCCAAGTAATGATGAAACTCAATTTTCTAATTTAAGTCGTTTAGAAAAAACCATGGAAACATTAGTGCAAACAGTAAATAATTTTACGAACACAATGGGTAATATGATGCAGGAAATGCTTAGAATGCAATCGATGTTATTGCAAGCTGTACTTAACAAACCATGAACTGTTTAAAAATTTGTTTTTGGAACGCAAACGGCATCCGCCAACATAAAAATGAATTAGAATACTTTCTTAAAAATAAACAAATTGATGTCATGATGATTTCTGAAACTCATTTGACCTCAAGAAGTGCGTTTAAAATAAATGGTTATATACTATATGATACCAAGGACCCTCGAGATAGAGCTTGTGGAGGTTCTGCCATTTTAATAAAGGCCCGAGTCAAACACTACCTAATGTGTGATCATCGTGAAGATTATCTCCAGGCAACGAACATTTGCGTTGAGGAATTAAATAGAAACCTAATAATTTCATCGTTATACTCCCCGCCTAGATTTTCAATATCGGAGGACCAATATTGTAAATATTTTAAATCATTAGGACCGTGTTTCCTAGCCGCTGGCGATTATAACGCTAAACATACCCTCTGGGGGTCGCGACTTATAACACCAAAGGGTCGTGTTTTATTTAACATAATTTCTAAAATGGATTTAAATGTGGTAGCGAGCGGACAACCAACATATTGGCCCACTGATCTTCAAAAAATTCCAGATGTCATAGATTTCGGCGTGGTTAAAAACATTCCCATAGAAACGATTCAAGTTGAAGCCTCCCTAGATTTATCTTCCGACCACACACCTACAATTGTTACTATAATGAACCCCAATAGAATTGTACCTCCGACGACAGCTACGCAAATTAATTGGTTGAAATATAAAAAATATCTCAGTACCCATTGCACAGAAAATATTCCGCTCAGTACACCGGATAATGTAGATCGCTCTATTGACAATTTTGACAGTTTTCTGAAACTAGCTGTTCAACATTCCAATATTGCCCCCAAAAAAACAAAAACTATTAAAATATATTCCACAGATGTCGAGCATCTTTTGTCTGAAAAAAGGAGGGCTCGAAGAGAGTGGCAATTGCACAGATCCCCTCAACTTAAGAACTTACTTAAAGAGTGTACAAAAAGACTAAGAAAGTTACTGCAGACTAAGAAAACGGCTTCTCTGGAAAAATATCTTAAGGAACTTGATGAAACCCCACAATCAGACTACTCATTATGGCGTGCAGCTAGAAATCTCAAAAGGCCAGTTGTCTCTAAACCACCATTAAGAAACTTTAATGGAAGTTGGGCAAGAAATGATATTGAAAAAGGAAATCTGTTTGTCAATCATTTAAAAAACGTATTTACCCCAAATATATCTCACGATATTGCGGTCGAGTTACCACCTGTTGCTGCTAGAGCAGCTGTTCCGCTAAGATTTGAGATAAGAGAAATCGAAAAGGCTATTTGTGATTTAAACCCCAAAAAGGCTCCTGGTTTTGACAAGATCAGCAACAAAATGCTTTTGGAGCTACCCAGCATAGCAAAGAAAATTATTCTTTTAATTTTTAATGCTATTTTACGCCTTGAATACTATCCTCAAAAGTGGAAGGTCTCCTTAGTCACCATGATACCTAAACCTGGAAAGGATCACACAAAAGTTGAGTCATATAGGCCTATAAGCTTACTTTCTAATATATCAAAGCTGTTTGAGAAGCTTTTAGCGTCAAAATTAACCCCAATTTTAAATGATAATAGATGTATTCCTAACCACCAATTCGGCTTTAGAAGAGAACACAGCACAATTGAGCAAACCCATCGTATAGTAAACGCAATAAGAAAAGCCTTTGAAGAAAAAAAATATTGTTCCGCTCTCTTCATCGATGTTTCTCAAGCTTTCGATAAAGTCTGGCATGAAGGCTTATTACATAAATTGAAGCTAAACTTACCAGTAAACATACACAAGCTGTTAGAAAGCTACTTAGTCGGTCGAAAGTTTATTATTAAAGAAGGTGATTATTTAAGCTCTCCTCAGCAAATTGACGCTGGAGTCCCTCAGGGAAGCATCCTGGGCCCACTTTTATACTTAATATATACCTCGGATATGCCAACAAACAACTACACACAAACTTCAACATTTGCTGATGATACAGCTTTTTTGAGCGTGCACGAAAACCGTCAAGAAGCATCTCGATACCTACAGGATCATATATTTCAACTCGAACTATGGTTAAAGCAATGGAGGATAGAGGTCAATGAGCAAAAATGCGTACATATAACATTCACCTTGCGTCGGGAATCATGCCCCCCTATTAAAATCAATAATCAAATAATACCTCAAAATTCGCATGTAAAATACCTCGGTATTCATCTAGATCGCCGTTTAACGTGGAAAAGCCATATAGAGGCAAAATTAACTCAAATGAAACTAAAAGCCATCCAAATTCATTGGCTTATTGGAAGAAACTCTGTCCTTAGTCTCGACTGCAAACTTCTTCTTTACAACTCCATCTTAAAGCCAATCTGGTGCTATGGTATTCAGTTATGGGGCACTGCCTCGGCCTCTAATATCGAAAAAATTCAAAGGCGCCAAAATAAATTACTTCGAATAATCACAGCTGCCCCTTGGTATGTTAAAAACTCAAATATTCACAAGGATCTCAATGTTCCATTAGTTAAAACTATGATTACGAAATATGCAGTAAAATACTTAAAAAGGCTCGAATTGCACCCGAACCCACTAGCACGAAATATTTTAAATGATAGCGGCCACACTCGCTTAAGAAGAAGAGACACTGCGGCACTTGTCCAATTAGATGAGCGATAAACACCTATAAAAGTGAACAGAACCCGCGATGAACAAAATTTTTGTCTGGCACTGGCAGGACAAAAAATAATATTAGGTTAAGATTTGATTAATTATTGTTAGTTCATATTTAATATGTGAAGATTCAATAAATAAATAATGAAAAAAAAAAAAAAAAAAAACTATGTAGTACAAGAAAAAAAAGTTGAAATAAAACTAAACGCACATACCTATGTAGGTACAAACAATTTCCATAGAAACAGAAGGCTTTTTTTTTATCATATTAAAAAGAACAGGGGGCAAATCGCGACATTCGATATCGATCGAAATTCCCGTGTAAATTGTATTGCAATTTCGATCGATATCGAATGTCGCGATTTGCCCCCAGTAGTTCTGTATGTGCAATGTTTTCTTGTTATTGTTGTTAATTTTAACAAAGCGTCTCATCGAGTGGTTTATTGTTGTTATTGTTGTTAATGTTAACAAAGCATCGCATCGAGTGGACAATGAATACTAGAATGCAAAAGTAAAGGAATATGTTCCATTTGAATTTACACAATTGTGTTATATTGCGGGCAACAACAAATGCAAACAAAGCACTTTCAATAAAAAACGATCACATGCAAAAATCAAATGTGTACGAAACGATGTAAAAATTACCAACGTTGAACTTTGTTTTGCAGGCAAAGAGTGAATGAAAATTTGAGCGGATGAATAAATCAAGAAAAATTGTGATCTTGCAGTTCTCTGACAGAGGCTATAAGATATTCCATTGCAACTTTAAAAAATTTTCTAAATTCTAAACCCAAAAAGGTTATCAATCTAGCGGACTTATCCTCTAATGGTCGTTCATTGTTTTGTCCTATGCTTGCAATTGCACTTGGATTTGCATTTTTTTTTACAACATTACAAAAATATTTGACATTTTAGTCCCTAAGTGAACATTTATAAATTTCCACATAAATGCCTATAATTAGCAGTAAAAAGCACAGCTAAGCAATAATTAATAATTGCAAGTAAAAATTTGAGGCAAAAAACCGTATACACACGGCTGCTGTTAGATGTCTTCATAGCTGTATTTTAAATAATAATAATATCGATATTTATATTTTTCCTATCGATATTTTAAGACTATCGATAATATCGATAGTCAATCGATAGTTTCGCAGCACTACTACACATACGCGTTTCCGGCAATGCTTGATGAAAATCAAAAAGTTTTGATATTTTTATTTGATGGCTGATTATTTGATAGTCTCTTGTTGTGATTGACAAACAATTTTATTTGCTTTGTATTTGTTGTCGAGGAGAAGTGTATGGATGAAAAAAAATTTATATTTAATTTACAAATTAAAAAAAAAAAATATAAATTTAGTTTGTGATTTGAAATAAACGATACTAACACATTAACACTGATTAATGGGTTTATTTGATAGTCTCTAGGTTCCTTTAAGTTATTGATAACTTTTCTATAGAAATGTTAAGTTATTGATAACTTTTAAATAGGAAAGTCAAGTTATCGTTAACTTTTAAATAGAAAAGTCAAGTTATCGATTACTTTTCTATAAAAAAGTCAAGTTATCGATAACATTTCTGTACACAATTTTAGCGTATACGCCTGAGTCGTTTTTTTCGAAAAGATTAAAGCAACACACATCCTGTATTCTTTAATCCACTACGGGCGTATACGCCAACGCCAACCGCAATCAGGCTGATTAAGTTAAGTTAAGTTAAGTTATCAATAACTTCTTTTTTGAAACGTTTAGTAATTGATAACTTTTCTATAGAAAAGCGTAGTTATCAATTAATTTGGGTTATAAATAACTGCCATAGAAAAGTTTAGATATCGATGAAAAGTTAAGTTATCGATAACTTGTCTATGGAATGTTAAGAAATAGATAAGTTTTCAAAAGAAATGACTACTTATCGATAAGTTTTCTATAGAAATTTAAGTTATCGATAACTTGTTAATCGAACTTTTCAATTGAGAAGTTATTAAATAGATGTTTTAAATCAGCAAAATTTTTTTAAAAAACATTCTTTTGATACTTTTTGGCAAATAAGTTTACAAAAAGTACCAAAGCATTTGAACTATTTATCTATACCTATTTTCAAAATAAAGTTCTGTAATAGTTAGGGGATTTCCATGCTACATCAGCTACTGTTTTTTACATCTGAAGCTGCAATACACAAAGATTTCATTCAATATTCGAACCTATTTCTTAATGTAGCACCCTCATGTCAACTTTCAATACTTTAATTTTATGTTGCTTTTGTAATACGAACTAATGTTCACATCAACCCTAAATCTATAATTACCATTATCATAACGTAATCATCATTTAGTTCAGCTACTCTGACTAACATTTATATTACTAGCCTGCCTCGGCCACACAAGTAAAATCAATATGGAATGTAACAATAATTTACACTTTACTAACCCTGCTCTAAATCTTTTAAGAAAATTAGCGAAATATAAAAGTAAACTTTTCAATCACTTAAATATCAAACATCCACAGCACCTGCGTCCACTTATTCAAGTAAAATAGATCTTATAGACATGTTAGAAATAATTTTGTTCCTTTTTAAGGAATACAAATTTTTCTAATAATAAATTGGGGGTGGATTGGGAAAGAGTATTTTTGTGTTTTAATTTTTTTTTTTTGTAAATCCTTTTCTTATTATTTATATTTATTTAAAAAACCTTTTTTGCAAATAAAATCAGTCATTTACTTTTATTTTTATAAAGTGACTCTAATTGAGTTTTGTAATTTTAACTTCAATATGCGTATCGGTATCGATATCGGCGATATTTTATTTTCAGTATCGGTATCTCTATCGTATCGGCAAAAGGCGTTACATCCCTTAAAAAAACAAAATTAGCTAAGCTGTGTTTTCAACACAACCGGTTTTCGAGTTGAAGAAGATTAAAACTTTTAGCAAAGTTTTTCATACAATTCCAAAGAAAACCATTTTTTTCAAAGAATTGTTTAAAAACTTCGTACTGTAATATTACTTTTCATAACATTTTTGAAATAAAACTTTAGTCTGTTATATAAGTTTAACATGTCTGCCTTTGGCTTAATGAATTTGTTAACAAAATAAAAAAACTAGGTCATTAACTTTTTCATGTGCACAAAACTCGCCCTCTTGTCAGAGAAAATCATAAACAAAATTATACTCTCTTATACTTTGTTTTGTCGTATAACACTTTTTCATTCAATCAAATAAATAAGGAAAACTTAAATAATACCAGTTTCGTTTTGCCCACTTCTCCTTTAAAAAAATTCATGTTCATTCATTAATTTTCATTTTAAGGCATATTTTTTTTTTACAACTTAGAGGTCATTGCTCATTAAAGCAGTTTACAGTTTGAAGTATGAAAATAATAAATTTAATTTTTCTTTTGTAAAATGCTGTTGCATAATTTAAGTTAATGGTAAAATTTAGTTGTCGGCTTTATTAAAATAATTCTTTGTGCTGTTGAGCAAATTACTTATAATTTAATTAGAAAAAAATATTACATATCAGATTTTTTTTTTTCAAATATTTTATTCAATTAATCATGTATGTATAATAAGCTATAATTACTTACTGATTCACTCGCTAGATAATAAGTCATGTTTGTTTTAAATAAATGTCAGCAATTAAAAAACTTTTATATTTTTTCTTAAAAGTTTCAAACTAAAATGAAGGGTGAAGTTTAATTAAATCTTTGGTAGAGAAGCTAGTACATAATAATTAAAATCCTTATACAGAAAAAATTTTCCATTTTATGAATTCTTGGTTTTAAAACGAAAATTTTTCGACTAGAAATTTAATTATATGTTGCGATAACTCAACTTTTAGGTAAAATAATTAGCGATAACTCAACTTTTATAAAGAAAACTTGTCGATAACACAGCCCGACAAAATTAAAAAATATTTTTGCTTCTTTGAATTTATCAACACTGATTTGGGTGCGCTGAATTCAAAACTGTAAATAGTTTGTCTCTATCAGCTCTAGTTTTCATGATATAACTTTTTATACCCTCCACTTATGACCTCCAATTACACTAATTACCCAAATTTTTTTTCCAAAAAATTTTTTTTTTATCAAAATTTTTTATTTACTGTTATAGTTATTGCCAAAAAAAAAAAACTCCCTAATTTGTTTAAGTATTTTTTTTGTATTTTAATAAATTTGTATGAAACAGTTTTGCTTCTTTTTATTTTTTTAAATTCTTATGGAAAAGTTTTACTTTCTAAATACTTAAAAAAATTTGGTTTTTTTTTTTTTGTTTTTTGGCAATAACTATAAAAGCAAATAAAAAATTTTGATAAAAAAAAAAATGTTGGAAAAAAAATTTGGGTAATTGGTGTAATTGGAGGTCATAAGTGGAGGGTATAAAAAGTTATATCATGAAAACTAGAGCTGATAGAGACAAAATAGTTTTGAATTCAGCGCACCCAAATTAACTAAAATCAGATGATAAATTCAAAGAAGCAAATTGAGTGTTGGCCTGTGTAATTTAACTTTTCTAAAGAAAAGTTATCCATAACTTAAATTTTGCAAAGAAAATTTATCGATAATTTAACTTTTCTATAGAAAAAATATCGATAATATCACTGCTTTCAGTAAAAATATTGGAGAGTAATGAAAAAACAGAAGTAATAAAAAAACGAGGATAGGAGCTTTTTAATAGATTTCATTAAAAATTTGTTTGTGTAGTTTAATTGCAAACGGAAAGTGTGTGCTTGTTTCATTGGCTTTATAATGATTATTTTTATAAATTAAAAAAACTTACTGGACACTTTTTTGGTATCTTTAAAAAATTTATGAAAATCTTTTTTATACAAAAATTATTAATAACTCTTCCATTCTTTAAACAAATTTAAATAAATTTTTAATTTATTATATATATATATATATATATATATATATATATATATATACTTAAGGCTTAACTATAATATGCTTATGCTAGCTTACGCTACAGTCAAAAATTAACGAAAATGTAAAATGCTATATTCTACTTTTTAAACTAAAATAACTTTTTCGCTTACTTGCAAAAGCTTTTACTTCTGCAAAAATTATTTTCTTTTTTTATATTTCCTTTAAATATCAAATCTTTCCTAAAATTTTATTTAATATTTAAAATTAAAAAAATATTCAACATTTTTTATTTTTTTTCGAATTTATTCTATGAGCTAAATTTCAGTTATGTATTTTATAAGGCTTTTTTGTAATAGTCCTATTCCTTCAATTATTCAGAAATGACTTTATACACTACCAGACTATTATATTGTATTTTCTTGTTACATTTTACCTTAGCTTTCCTTTGGAAAGCAATGCAAATAAAAAATGTTGAATATAATATAAAGTAACCTTCGGAAGGAAATAATTCCCAGTTTCTATTAAAAAAATATATTACAATAAGCAATTAAATCTATATTTGGGTCGATATCATGAATTGACTACAATCGAGGATTTAAAACGGCCAAGTGCGAAAATGGGTTTAAATAATTATTTTTCGGTTGATACTGTTTTATAAGACCTTTTTATATATTAATAAGCAATGGGCCATGTATATTTAAGGATTTTAATGATTTTTGCACCCCACGGGAATGACAATAGTCCAACGGAAATGATATTTGTGCGGCACGGTAATGACTGAGCAGCATGGTAATGACGTTTTATCATGTATTGCAGCTAAATAAAACACATACAGCAATTTATGGAAACACATTTAATAAAATGCATACGTTATGTCCATTCTTTGGATTATAATTCCAGGTGTACTTTTTAAGTTTGGGGAACATCAAATTTCTTAAATAATTACCATAGATTGAATAATCTCAAATATACATTGAAAAGGTAATTCCCGTGTTCCTTTTGTCATTACCGTGGTTTAGATTATTCCCATGATAATGACTGCACGGTAATGATGGAAACGGGATTTATGTAAATGTGAAAATCTTCAAAAATTTTTATAAAATATATATGAATCTAATAAAGACTTAAAAAATGAACAAACCAATACAACAAATTTGGAAATTATAATATAAATAACGGAAAAATATATTTACCACGGGAATGACAAGATTTCAGGAACATGCGCAAAACACACTAAACACTTCAAAAGCTATCAAACAACTGACTACATTTTTCACTTCTGTCAATACACTTTAGAACTAACGGGAATTGTCGTTACATTGACAGTTAACACCTAAACAAAAAACCTGTTTAAAGCATTTTTTTTTAATAAACAAATTGGCCCACGGGGAATGACGAATAAAATTAGCCACGGACTAAAATGTCTCAAAATCATAAGTTTTAAAATAAAATTATATTTATGAAAATTAAAATTGAGTTGGTTTATTCTTCTCGAATAACTTGACGTACTTCATTTATAATATATATTTTGAGACACCAATGAAAATCTAGGTTTTTTGAACACAAAACGTTTGGAAGCACACCATGGTAATGACGATTTGCACCGTGCGACCAAATTTTTATACCCTTCACCGAAGGTAAGAGGGTATATATAACTTTGTCATTCCGTTTGTATGTTCCACAATGTTGATCCTACACCCTATAAAGTATATATATTCTGGGTCCTTATGAAAAGCGAAGTTCAAATCCGGTTGTCCGTCTGTCCGTGTGTATGTTGAAATGGGTTTTCCGAAAACCCCAGAAATGATGTGGACTAGGTTGATGTATATTTATGTCACATATACTCCGTTTAAGTTTGCTATTAAAATTCAGCCAGATCGGTCCAAAAATTACGGAGATATGAGCAAAAAACCACGACTACCTCTAAATTTTTCCAAAAATCCCTTGTTGTTGTATTTTTTTTATTTCTGTATATCTGGGGAGCGGCAAAAGCCAAAGTTTCCAATTTAGGTACACACGTTTAGGTTGCCAATACACACCATCCTACAAAATGTGGGCGGGATTGGAGAAGTGGGTGTGGTACCTCCCGTACAAAAAAAATTAAAAATTGTATAAAAACCTAAATTTTAGGGCTGCTATATGTCCTATGGAAATATATCAAAATATCGCAAATTTTTAGTAGAACATATTTTATAAAAAACTCGGGAAAATCGGTTCAGATACAAAAAAGTTATGACCAAAATTATTTTTAAATTTTTTTTAAATACCCACTTTCGGGAACCATAGATCTTCCCGAGTCCAAGCTTTATAACTAAAGTAAATGGTAAATTTCTTCTTCAACGTCGGTATATAAATCTGCCAAATCGGTTAAAAAATGGCTGAGTTATAACCGAAATACTGAATCCCCAAAAAATTACTCTTTTTATACCCTTCACCGAAGGTAAGAGGGTATATATAACTTTGTCATTCCGTTTGTATGTTCCACAATATTGATCCTACACCCTATAAAGTATATATATATATATATATATATATATATATATATATATATATATATATATATATATTCTGGGTCCTTATGAAAAGCGAAGTTCAAATCCAGTTGTCCCCCCTTTATATTTGTTTACATATACTAGCATAATGCTCAATATGATTTTCGTTATCACCCTTCTTTATTATTTCATCTATTTAACGAAATTATTTTAACAAATCGAAACTAGGAATTTTTGTGTTTTTTGCTACTTTAAAACTCCGCAAAAAGATAAAAGAAAACAAACACGCATACTTACATGCCACAAACTATTTTGGTGAATATATTTCCATATTTCGGTTCACAACTGAAATAAGTTTTGTGGTTTACAACTTTGCTATTGTGGTGAACAAAAACATCAAAAGTAATTACAACTCAACACAGTGAACATTAAACGGGCCATATTTCATTTTAATGATATTCAAACAACGTTCCTTCATGGTTTAGTTGTCTAGGGGGTGTGTTAAGTTAGAAACTGTGAGTTCTCTGGTTCGAATCTTGTTTTTTTAAAAAGAAAATTTTTTTTTTACATTTTTATTTTTTTTTATGTTATAAAAACGATTTAAAAAAATATTTACCAGTTTTCGCTTTTTAAATTTAATTTATAATGAAGTTTAAAGTATTATAAATATGTATGTATACATATTCAAAAATTATTTAGTTTTTGTCTAGTTGCTCTGTATTCTGCTCCCACAATGGTGAAGGGTATATACGATTCGGCACAGCCGAATATAGCACTCTTACTTGTTTCATAAAAATATCTAAAATATTTTATTTTGATTTCCGCGCCTCGTTGAAGGACATTTTATTTTATTTAATCCTGTTCTCAGAATTTTAATTTTGTAATATTTTTAATACAAAATGCGTCGGGCCACAGAATGTAGTCATTTCGTGATATCGACCCATTTATTAATTTAAAAAGCAAATAAATACATAAATAAAAAAGTAAAACATTTTTCAATATGTAACAGCTGATTCCTTTAGAAAAGTACGATTAGTTTCGCTGTTTGCTTAAACAAATGACACTTGACGAATCTTAACGAAAAGTTTCTTAAGTATGATGTAGTTCTACACATTTAATTATATGTATTCACACATTTGCTTAAGTGAAGAGTGAGTCAGAACAAACCTATGCACAATTCCTACCAAAACTTAACCTTGGTTCAACAATTTTTTTTTTTAAACGTTAGCTTTCAAAGATATGTTAGATATTATCATTTCTAAAGGACCAACCATAATATGCATAGCAGTGCTTAACCTACTGTCAAAAATTACCAAAAAGTCTCAAATGTATTTATAAAACAATAACAAAATCAAAAAACATTTGATCCCGTACGGATGTGCGACCAGTTTCGCATTTTGCTTAAGCAAATGACAGTTCCATAAAACTTTACAAAAAGTTTCCGTAAGTTCAATATGGTTTGCTTCATATGATTTACATGTATTCGCACATTTGCTTAATCCAACTTAAGCACATAATGGTTAGGCCTTTAATCATTCGTTTAAAACTATTATTTCGGTGCGCATGTTGAAGTCGTATAAAGTTCAGAAATTTTCTGGAACTCCAATGCGGTAAAGTACTAAGAAGCATAAAACGTTCAAAATAATCGAGGTCAAATTTTATAAAAAAAATACACCTGTTGTGTAATGGATTATGAAACTAATGTACTGGCAGACTTTTCAAAACTTCCGGGTCAAGATTTTTATGTGGCTTATGGACGAGGTGATGTTAAAGAACAATAGCGGAAAAAGAAAAAGGTTTCTTGTGCGGCAAGTATGACATTAGGCACGATAAACACAGAAATATATATGTTTTACGCACTGTCTGCAAAAACGGCTTTTACCTTTCTTTAAACAGCACGAAGTGCCTTAATATTAGTGGCGCAATTTGGCATCATGCCACTATGAAAAAGGCCCTTGAGTGGTATTCAAACCATAATATAAATTTTGTACCACGGAAGGCAAATCTACCCAACTGTCCAGAACTTCGGCCTGTGGAAAGGAATTGGGCTTTGGTAAAAATAAAGTATTAAAGAACATAGAAAAGGTAACGCAGTCCAGAAAGGTAACGGAAGCAACTATAAAATCTTTGATGGGAGGATTTTTGGAAAAACTGAATAAATTTTTAAATACCGAGTGATATGCCAATATTTCAGTGCTTAAATAGTTTTTTTTACGTATTTTTACGCATTTTTTAAAATTAATTAGTATTGTGGTTATTTTGTTGAACTATTTATGGTTTTTAATCCAAATTTTTAATATTTTTAATTAGGCTTAAGTTCATGAAATTTAATTTTTATTAAATTATTTTTATGAAGAAAGGGATTTTTACAACATGAAAATCAATTTAAATTGTTATTGATAATCTTTCATTCTTGACGTGGCTCGGGCTCGAACCCTGGCCGGCAGGTTACCATGACATGTTTCGATCGCAACCACTCGATCTCCTCAGATGGATTTGCCGTCTTACACTCGCAGCCATCGACGACTGCTGACGTCACTAGTCAAACATCAATCCTTAAACCAAATTGTATTTTAACATTTGGTAGATCGAAATTTGCTTTCCTGAATGATTATCTATTTTAATTGATTTTACATGTTTTTTCCTTTACTTCTGTTTTTTCGTACTTTCGTCAAGAATTTTTCTTGAAGTCCAAGTACATTTTTTTTTTTGTTTTTCACTTTGTCTTTCTCTTTTCTGTTGACCTTTTTCAGCACAACTTGAAGGACAAATGTACACATAGAGCTCGTGCCTTAGCTTTAACAATAATTAGTATTGTGGTTATTTTGTTGAACTATTTATGGTTTTTAATCCAAATTTTTAATATTTTTAATTAGGCTTAAGTTCATGAAATTTAATTTTTATTAAATTATTTTTATGAAGAAAGGGATTTTTACAACATGAAAATCAATTTAAATTGTTATTGATAATCTTTCATTCTTGACGTGGCTCGGGCTCGAACCCTGGCCGGCAGGTTACCATGACATGTTTCGATCGCAACCACTCGATCTCCTCAGATGGATTTGCCGTCTTACACTCGCAGCCATCGACGACTGCTGACGTCACTAGTCAAACATCAATCCTTAAACCAAATTGTATTTTAACATTTGGTAGATCGAAATTTGCTTTCCTGAATGATTATCTATTTTAATTGATTTTACATGTTTTTTCCTTTACTTCTGTTTTTTCGTACTTTCGTCAAGAATTTTTCTTGAAGTCCAAGTACATTTTTTTTTTTGTTTTTCACTTTGTCTTTCTCTTTTCTGTTGACCTTTTTCAGCACAACTTGAAGGACAAATGTACACATAGAGCTCGTGCCTTAGCTTTAACAATAATTAGTATTGTGGTTATTTTGTTGAACTATTTATGGTTTTTAATCCAAATTTTTAATATTTTTAATTAGGCTTAAGTTCATGAAATTTAATTTTTATTAAATTATTTTTATGAAGAAAGGGATTTTTACAACATGAAAATCAATTTAAATTGTTATTGATAATCTTTCATTCTTGACGTGGCTCGGGCTCGAACCCTGGCCGGCAGGTTACCATGACATGTTTCGATCGCAACCACTCGATCTCCTCAGATGGATTTGCCGTCTTACACTCGCAGCCATCGACGACTGCTGACGTCACTAGTCAAACATCAATCCTTAAACCAAATTGTATTTTAACATTTGGTAGATCGAAATTTGCTTTCCTGAATGATTATCTATTTTAACTGATTTTACATGTTTTTTCCTTTACTTCTGTTTTTTCGTACTTTCGTCAAGAATTTTTCTTGAAGTCCAAGTACATTTTTTTTTTGTTTTTCACTTTGTCTTTCTCTTTTCTGTTGACCTTTTTCAGCACAACTTGAAGGACAAATGTACACATAGAGCTCGTGCCTTAGCTTTAACAATAATTAGTATTGTGGTTATTTTGTTGAACTATTTATGGTTTTTAATCCAAATTTTTAATATTTTTAATTAGGCTTAAGTTCATGAAATTTAATTTTTATTAAATTATTTTTATGAAGAA
Organism: Pollenia angustigena; assembly: GCA_930367215.1. NCBI lineage: Eukaryota > Metazoa > Arthropoda > Insecta > Diptera > Polleniidae > Pollenia > Pollenia angustigena. The sequence goes on from OV884059.1 coordinate 3,775,935, forward strand.
AGGGATTTTTACAACATGAAAATCAATTTAAATTGTTATTGATAATCTTTCATTCTTGACGTGGCTCGGGCTCGAACCCTGGCCGGCAGGTTACCATGACATGTTTCGATCGCAACCACTCGATCTCCTCAGATGGATTTGCCGTCTTACACTCGCAGCCATCGACGACTGCTGACGTCACTAGTCAAACATCAATCCTTAAACCAAATTGTATTTTAACATTTGGTAGATCGAAATTTGCTTTCCTGAATGATTATCTATTTTAATTGATTTTACATGTTTTTTCCTTTACTTCTGTTTTTTCGTACTTTCGTCAAGAATTTTTCTTGAAGTCCAAGTACATTTTTTTTTTGTTTTTCACTTTGTCTTTCTCTTTTCTGTTGACCTTTTTCAGCACAACTTGAAGGACAAATGTACACATAGAGCTCGTGCCTTAGCTTTAACAATAATTAGTATTGTGGTTATTTTGTTGAACTATTTATGGTTTTTAATCCAAATTTTTAATATTTTTAATTAGGCTTAAGTTCATGAAATTTAATTTTTATTAAATTATTTTTATGAAGAAAGGGATTTTTACAACATGAAAATCAATTTAAATTGTTATTGATAATCTTTCATTCTTGACGTGGCTCGGGCTCGAAAGACAAAGTGAAAAACAAAAAAAAATGTACTTGGACTTCAAGAAAAATTCTTGACGAAAGTACGAAAAAACAGAAGTAAAGGAAAAAACATGTAAAATCAATTAAAATAGATAATCATTCAGGAAAGCAAATTTCGATCTACCAAATGTTAAAATACAATTTGGTTTAAGGATTGATGTTTGACTAGTGACGTCAGCAGTCGTCGATGGCTGCGAGTGTAAGACGGCAAATCCATCTGAGGAGATCGAGTGGTTGCGATCGAAACATGTCATGGTAACCTGCCGGCCAGGTTTCGAGCCCGAGCCACGTCAAGAATGAAAGATTATCAATAACAATTTAAATTGATTTTCATGTTGTAAAAATCCCTTTCTTCATAAAAATAATTTAATAAAAATTAAATTTCATGAACTTAAGCCTAATTAAAAATATTAAAAATTTTTTAAAATTTTTATATACACGGTTTAAGTTTTATTTTACAAAATACAAGCAGTATAAGTTTTTTCTGTCTCAATATTTAAGCTTATATTCCTATATTCTCAAACCTTTAATAAAAAGCTGAAGAATCTAACCACAATTCAATTGAATCATTTTAATTTATTTTCAAAAACATTTTTATCTCCACATTTTCATTTTTTTTTTTAGATTTCAAGTGAAATATTATACAAATATACCTACTAGATATTGCAAATAACAACAACATCGCGTGTTTAAATTTAACAAACTGGAAATAACCTAAATTAGCTTTTAATTAAAATTATAAGAAGAAGAGAAAAAAAATGAAAACGTCACCTAGTAATTTTAAAATAAACATTTTTTAAAATGACAAACGTTTTATAAAATTTTGTATTTCTCCAAATGGACTATCAAAACTTAAATTTAATGTCATTAAAATTTTTTTTTTTAAAGCAATTTGATTTAAAATTTTTAAATTTAGTTTAGATCTGTTTGTAATTTAAGTATTTAGAAATTTTACAGCACTTTACTGATTATTCCAGTAAGAATGTTATTACAAAATATTTATTATGCATAACTAAAAGTAGTCTTTAAATCATTTTCACTTATAATAAGAACTTATTTGTTAATATTTTACATTAAGAATTAAAGCATAAGGACCAAAAAAACTTCTAGACGTTCAGATTAGAGATTTATATGAGTATTCTTTTAGTTAAGTTCGAAACCAGATACAGCTTAATAAAGTTGTAAACTGTGTTTGTGTTTACAATAAAGTTTGTTAAAGTGAATAAGTGTGTGTTTATTTATTTTATTTGCAACAAAAGATCTCAAGGTTTATAATAAAGCGAAAACAATTAAAGAGTGTTTTTAAAAGGTAAAAACGTATCAATATAAACATGTTTGTTAAAGTCACTGTTTTCTAGCCTTCCATGTAAACTTTATTTAAACAATTGTTATTGTTATTTTATAAAATCTATTTGATATTGTCTTTTAAAACTGCGAATTAAATTTTAATAAGTTGTTGAGGGAAATTGTATATTAACAAATTTTTAAAAATTTGATTTTTATGTGGTTGATATTTATTTTCAAGCCCTTTTATATTATACGGTTGTAACACTAAATATGTGTCACTCTATTGTCTTACTTTACTTTTTTTTATTTGCTTTTATTAAGTTTATAAATTATCTTATCGGGCCACAATTTTATAATCATAGTTAACTGATTTTTAGCCTAAATGGGAAATGTTAAAAAACCATTTAATAAGATAAATACTTTTTAATAATTTATATCTAAAATTTTGAACAAAGTTTTTAAGGAATAAAATTTCTTTTTGATTGTTTATTATAAAGCAAGCCGATTTCTGCAATCTAACGGAGATAACTACCTGACAGAAAATAACAACCGGCCCAACGTTGGCAAATCATTTCACAAAGGCGTTCAAAATGTTGGCAAACATTACAAGTTATACTTTTGCAGGATTTTGCTAACACATATGGGCATTTCCCCAGAATGGTCTACCAGGATGAAAAAACAAAATGTTGATTATCATCGTATAAAAAAGTCTATGTTCTTATAACAGAATAATTTCCTAGCATATCTGAGCTCTTTTACCTGAGAAAATTGGGAAAATTTTATAGTTTCCTGTATTTTCTACTTCTATAGACATTTTTATATGCTTATTTTACATGCAAAAAATATGTTATGTTTACATTCTTTCTTCATAATCTCTCCATTACAATCAATTGTAAAAGGAGTATTAAGTGTTTTTGTTAAAGAAATTTGAAGACATTTATGGTAAAATGCATGGTGATAATAATAAAAAAACATATGAAAAAATACATAAGCCAATTTAATAAAAACCAAGAGAAATATTTTATTTTGTAAATACTGGATTAGTACACTTTTAAAATAAATTAATCACTTTTGAAAATTCCGTTTCATTACGCAGATTTTTACATTTCACTACTGTCAGCCGAAGTTGACTTCTATATTGCGTACGTTCGTGACCACACGTTTATAACTTTTATTATAAAAACTTAAACTCGATGAAATCCATCTTTTGTACTAAACATAGAGCTACCCAAATGCTATCGAATCGCAAAAAAAAAAATGCTAGGAAAAGTTTTGTATTCTATATTATTTGTACATCAAAAGTGTACGAACGTACGTTCGTGACCCCAGGAAATGCCCATATATAATAACCACATTTAACACTTTTTTACAACCTTGGCAAAACACTCTGAAAGTCACAATTTATATTCATTCATTCACATGTATTTTTTTTTTAATTAATAAATGTGTAACACAAAAATTTAATCAGCCCAATTATAAACAAAAATTCCCCGAGAGTTTTCTCCCTTCTCACAGTTTTCCTATGTAAATTCAAATATAATAATGGGAGAGGGGAAAAAACTCTAGGGGAATTTGTATTAATAATTGGGCTGAATATTTAGTATAATTAAGGTTCAAGCGAAATTTTACTCCTCCATAACAATCTCTGGCTGCAGCCAGGCAGCTTTTATTATTTTGAACTCGAATTAAACCTTAATGCTTAAACATATTTTAAAGTGTAAAAAGAAGAAAAAATAAAGCTGATAGTTAATACATATTGATGACATGGATATTTTTCATAAATCAAAAATAGGATTCTGGTCAATAATGGGAAAAGTATATCCCGGTCTTAGTGTAGCTAAGCCATTTCTAATAGCACTTTACTTCGAACGCGATGAGCGTTTAACTCTTCAACAAAGGTATAAAATTAAAAGGTAAACTTTTTAAATTTCAAGGTGACACTGATAGTCCTGGACACCATTAATTTTAATCTTACTAAGCATGTAGTTATTGATGAAATGCTCGAAATTACTTAAGCCTATAGTACACGGAATGTAAAATCCACATTTGTATGTGGTTCTGACGTAATTTTATCGTCATCGCACATCACGAACTTGCTATTTTGGCTTTGTAGTGACGTCAAAATTACGTCAGAACCTCATGCGCACGTGGCTTTTTACATTCCGTGTACTGTAGGCTTTACTTACTTAAAATTACTTTGATAGTAAACAATTAGTTAAAAAGTTAATTTTAAAGAATTCATACATTTAATTTCAAAGAAAATCATACGATTTAATGAATTAAGCAAACTGGAAAGCAACACAATTCCGTTTCTTCACACAGAAAAAAATCAATGTAAATTCGTTCAAAAGAAGGTTGATTTTACATTTTTCAGTAGTGATTTTGCTTCATTGTTGTTTCATGTTAATTTAACATGATTTTACAATAACTTGCGAACAACATTTTTTTCTTTTAAAATAACTATAATTCATGTTAATTTAACATTGCAGTAAAGTTAGAGCAAAATGTAATTAATATTGAAATAACAATCCGAATCACGTTGAATGAAAGTTATTTAAAGTTGAAACAACGTGAATTTCATGTAGAATCAAATTGGTTGGAGTGTGATATAACAGTGTGAAGACAACATATGCATTTATTTAAGAATAATTTAAAACACTTACCACTGTAACACATGTTTCACTTATTTTGTATCTCCTTTGTTAACAGAAGCATCAGCAGACTGGCCCGATATCGTTTTCGTCATCATTCTTCTTTGAAAACTTGATGTACTATTTAACTAAATAATTTTAATTAAAAGAGTACGGGAATTGTCTTCTTTTTATAACATATTTTAAACATGAAAATAAAAAGATGTACATACTTAAGTGTGTATGCATGTTAATTTAACAAGATAAACTTTTGATTTTAATATAAAACAGGTTTTTATGGATTCAATATTGAACAATGTTATTTTAACAGTGAAAACTATTAAATAAACGTGATTTAAGATTATTTTAATATTTTTCATTTAAAATTAATATGAAATAATACTTTTGCAGAAATTTACCATGATTCTCCATCAACATTTCGCCATGTTATTTTAACATTGGTATTTTTTTTATGTGTTTTCTTGTTATATGCTGTAGCAATTGCTCAAAAGAATGTATTGGATGCTGAAATGTATAATTTTATTAACTTTTTAAAATTAAAACACGTTAAGATTTGTTAAAATACTTTGTTTAACTTTTGCCTCGATATTATGTCCATAATTCGCAAACAATGAATATAAATAATCTAATCCATATACCAGATAATGCAATTAACATACGAGCTCGTTTATCACAATGTTCAGCTTTTGACTACGCAAATAGTTTGGGGTACTTAAAGTCCATTGTTAAATTTACACTCAGGTCTCGTTTTATGCGATAGATGCGTTCCAAAAAAAATCGCAAACATTGAATTCGCATAAAACGATACTCTAACTTCATAAAAAACTAATGATTCGTTCCAAAATTCTGAAAAACCGCATAAATTCCAATTTTAATTAAAAAAATCAAAACAAAATCGCATAAAAAATCAACAAATATAAAAACTAATCAAACAAAAAAAAAAATTTTAGGTGATCTTTAATTAAAAAAAATTCATCTGCAAAACCGGAAATGACAAATTTAAATCAAAATTTTGCTAACTTAGTTCTAATTTTTTTTTTATTTTTTAATCAAAATTGGCCTTTAGTGTCCTTATCATATTTAAAAGTTTTATTATGGGACCTCTTGTAGTTTAAAAGCTATGCAAATTTCTTTACACTCGTACATGTGGTTATTACAATGTTGTACCGTTAAAGAGAGGAAAGAACGAGTTTAAATTGAAATTTTTCTAACTTCCCTCATTTTTTAATATATTTTTACCGAAATTAGCCTTGGTTAGGTTAGGTTAAATGGGTAGCCGTCACGACGACGACTCACTTGGGTCCTTATAGTGGTCCCTTTGTGATACCCCTAGCCAGTGACAAGAGTCAGCCAGTATTCACCCGACTATTCCCCAGAGGTCACTGCAATCTCGAACCAACCCGATTCCCTGCAGAACAAGGAGATCGATTTCAGTCCCGCATTGGACAAATCGTCCAGACATGGCAATTCCGGTCTCCCAAAATGCCTAAACCTAATGCCCCCCAGACCAGGGCATTGGCAGAGAAAGTGAAACATCGTCTCCTCCTCCTCCTCATCATGACAACTCCTACAGTAGTCATTATACGCAAGACCCATCCTCCTTGCATGAGTCCCTATCACCCAGTGAACCGTGATGACCGATATCACTGTCCTCATACGGTCCCTGCCGAGACCGAGTAGTACGCGCGTTCTTGCCGCGTCATAGCCAGGCCATAGAGTCCTGGCCATCAAGCAGGTATGCTCCCCCTGCCATCTCCCCTGAGCCCTTCTTTACGACTCCCGTCTGATGAGAGTCCTGCAGTGGGCCATTGAAGTGCCAATCAGGCCGTCGACGAACATGTCGTCCAAGAGACAGCCCCGTTTGGCCAGACTGTCCGCAGTATGGTTACCCAGGCACCCACTGTGCCCTGTAGTGGAATTCTCTAACTTTTAACAACTAACGTTAACGTTAATTTTACCGGCACAGTTTATTGCTTACGGTAACAATACAGCAATTCAGTAACTCAATTTAAACAACTTAGCTAAAAATATCAACCAAGTGGCATCTTTGTTAATTAATTAGTATATTTAACGAACACTGCGAACTACTTCTCGTGTGGAACGACTTAAAGTACTTTCGAAACTAACAAAACCCCATTTAGGATTTGATAGTCTAGCGAAAATTGCAAAAAATCGGAAAATTTGCAAAAATAGCGAAAATTTTTAACATATCAAAAAAGCCATAAAATTGATTAAAAGTCGCTAAAACTATAAGGAATTGCAAAAATTCGGTAAAAATTGTTAAACTAGCGGAAATTCGTAAAAATTTGCAAACAGCGGGTTTTTATTAAAAATCGTTAAAGCTCTAAAGAACCACAGGAAAAAATCGCTTATAACGCGAACATGGATAAAATTCGCGAAAAATTGCAAACTTGGAAAAAAAACCTTAACATTTATTTGAAATCGCTTAAAAAACAAGTTGTCGGAATATATAAAATTTTTTTGCAAAAATAGCGAAAATTCGCGAAATTTTTTAATACTTCAACCAAACCATAAAATTGATTTGAAGTCACTTAAACTATAAGGAATAGCAAAAATTCGGTAAAAATTGCTAAATTAGTGGAAATTTGCAAAAATTAGCTAACATGATTGGAAAGTCGACCACTTATTTTTTGTGTAGAAAAGAAAACACTTTTAGTGATTTCCATAAGCTGCATCTAAAATGTAATATTTTTAATGCTTTTTGGTAAATTCGCAAAAAAAACCAAATTGTTTAATATTATTTTTGCAAAATTTATGTAAATAACGTGAATTTTAAAAATGTTAATGAGGCTTTTATTCGCCAAATTTTTTGTTTGTTTGTTTTTTTTTTAATAACTACGAATTTAAAAATAAACAATGAAGAATATTTTGCCGTTAATATAACTTAAATACCTGACGTTAAGATAGAACTTAGCAGTAAACGTTATTGTTAAAAAAGTTACTGAATAAAATTTACGTTAACTTTGCTGTTAAATATTTTTAACAATTTAAATTATGTTAAAATTGAATAGAGAATCGCACTACTGGTACCCATGTCAGCGTTACACTGGAATGTTTCGCGATCTCATTCAGAGACATCCGGCAATCCACTGTCAACAAAGATGTCGTAAAGACACAATCCAGTGCTGCAATTGCAGCCTTGCTGTCCGTAAATATACATATATACCTCGATAAACGATAGTACCTCAGCCAGTTTGCCGCCCGCCTTATGGCAGATATTTCCGCCTGCAGCACACTACTGCCATCTGGCAGCCTAAAAGAGACCTTGATGTCCAAATCCTCGATGAAGAAACCTCCACCCACTCTTTTGCCCATCCTGGAACCATCGGTGTAGACCCGCAGGGTCGGTTCCAGAGATCGCGTATTATCGAGCAGCTCATCATAATTATCATGATGCACCGTGAACAAAGCACCGAAAAAGGGATCCGGAGTGCAATAGTCCAGCTCCGCCAGGTCGTAGGGCGCGCGAAGTGCGACCCTGGCATGACCATAGTTCCGCGTAGACCATAGGGCCACCGCCCCCAGTCTCATAGCGGAAGTTAGGGCCTGTTGTTCGGCCATGATGTCAACCGGCAACCAGTTCAGCATAGTAAACAGTGCCTTCGTCGGTGTCGAGCGGAGTGATCCCGTGATCATCCGCGCAGCCGACCTATATACTTTTTCAAGCATCCTGCAGTACCGTCCCCTTTCCATGGCAGGCCACCACACTATGACCCCATAGAAGAGGATCGGTTTTACCACCGCCTCAAAGATCCATTCGACGCCCCTGGGGCCCAGGCCCCAGTTCCTGCCCAAGGATCTCTTACAGGTGTATAAGGCCACAATGGCCCTATCAACCCTCGTCCGAACGTTGAGTTCCCATGATAGCTTGCTATCGAGAATTACGCCCAAATATTTGGCACTGTTCGAGAGCCTCAGCTCCGTGCCGTTTAGCCTAGGAAGCCTGAAGTTGCCAACCTTGTACTTCCTCAGTACAAACTCAGTCTTCTGTGGATTGAAACCAAGTAAACAGGAGATGCTCCAAGAGCTTAGAATCTGTAAGGCAGATTCCATACAAGGGACAGTGTGTCCAGGTGTTTACCTGCGACCGCCACCACCACGTCATCTGCATACGCGACGGTTTTTATTCCTAATCTGTCGAACCGGCCCAGCAAAGTGTTCACCGTCAGGTTCCATAATAGAGGGGACACAACCCCACCTTGCGGGGTGCCTCTGTGCACAATTCTGCAAACATTAGTAGCACCCATCGTGGATTCAATGATCCTATTGTCGAGTAGATTACCAATAAATCTACAAATTGCATCGTCAACACCCACCTCCCTCATCGACTGCAAGATGGAGTTGGGTTTGACATTGTTGAAAGCTCCCTCAATGTCCAGAAAGGCCACAAGTGAGTATTCCCGAAATTCAAGGGATTTCTCAATGTAGCCGACCAGTGAGTGGAGCGCCGTCTCTACAGACTTGCCCTTGGTGTAGGCATGCTGCGATGAAGAGAGCAAATGTCCAGGAATAGACATCCTTTCAAGGGTCTTGAGAAGAAATGACGACAGGCTGATTGGCCTGTAGTCCTTAGGTCTGGTATGGGATGCTTTACCTCCCTTTGGAAGGAAAACAACCCTACACCTAGTCCATCGGATGGGAACGTACGAGAATCGAATACATTCCGTATAAATAGCGGACAGCCAAGGAATTAGAAGCCCCGCATTCTTTTGAAAGTCGGCCGGGATAATACCGTCCGGACCAGGGGCCTTAAAGGAGTCAAAGCTCCTTATCGCCCAATTGAGCCTATCATAGCACAGAGAAATGGACACGGGTCCAGACGTTTAGCCATATTGAATAACCTACGACAGTCTCTGCGAGACTGTGCAATCTCAGGGCTCCACCATAGTGGCTTTCCCCCCTTCTTTCTGACCACTGACCTACAGGCCAGTGCCGTTGCCTGACGCAGTGCCCCCGATAGGAATTCCACTGCCATTTTAGTCTCCGTAATGCCATTAATGACAGGGCTGAGCCCAGAGAGTCAGCGAGTAGACTAGCCTGATAGTCCCATTTCGTTCTCCTCCTATTCACAAAAGTACAAACCCCCAAGGGGGGTAGACTTAATTGAAACTCAACATACCTGTGGTCCGAAAAGGAGCAGTCACTTGAGACCGCCTAGTTACTTATTAAGTCGGAGTGTTCCGAGCTGACCAATGTCACATTGAGAACCTCCTGCCTATTAGCTACAATGAACGTAGGTTCCGCGCCTATGTTTGCTATTTCTAAATTACTGTTACAGACAAAAGAAAATAGCGACTCACCTCTAGTGTTGGTGTTGGAGCTGCCCCACGTGATGTGGTGCGCATTAGCGTCCGCACAGATAACCACTGGGGTACCCATGGAGCTGGCTTTGGTTACTAAGCCACGAACAAGCCTATTAGGTGGCTCATTATCTTGGTCATGCGCCATATAGCCCGAGACGATCCAGATCGACATGCCGCTCATCTCTAGGGCCGCTGATGTTGTGTCTTCATCACTGAAATCAGAAAGAATGAACCCAATAAAAAATGGAGCTTCCAACGAAGCAGGTTTGTAAGGGAGAAACATAAGGGTTTCGCTTACCATTGCGCTTACGGAAGACATGAATTTTATATGGCGAGTTCCCACTTTGAAGCAATACATTTTTGACACATAAAGCGCATTATTCAGCGCACATAAATATTGTTGGATCATCTTTACACACTGAATGTTTTGATACAGTTATTTTTTAGTATTCTCCCTTACAAACCTGCTTCGTAGTAAGGGAATGCCGTAGCACTTGAAATGTTATTTTTTTTTTATAAAAGTTGTTGAGAGTTCTTTCACTTACTTTACTGCATTTCTGTATGTCTTATTGCGTAGCGCATAATTGTGCGCTTATTTTTTTAAATGTACCTTTAGTGCTTCGCAAAATGGTAAAAATTTTTATTGGGAAGATATCCAGCGTGTTTTTAGCCAAAATACAAGATCTAATTTTACCTGTTCCTTTGGCATATAATAGCTTATAGCCCTTGAGGTTTAATCCGCAAACCCGATCCCTGTGGATCCAGGGCTCTTGGATCATTATTAGCTCCTCCTCTCTCTCTACCACTCGGAGGAGCAGTGCAGCAGATGCTGCTTTAGAGTGGTGAAGGTTTATCTGTGTCACCTTCACCATGTCCAGTGTTGACCACCGTGACATTGGCGTCCTCCTGGTCTGATTTCAGGAGGGCGTCCTCATCAGCCAATTCACCCATGCGTTCAAAGAGGTCACCCAGCATGTCAGAGACGGACGGGGTGTCTTCCTTGTCACATGAATGAACAGAAGCGTCGTTCGTGCAGTCCACAGACTGCGTAGTCTCCACAATCTTCGTAGCGGGATCGCCCTTGTCATCATCTCGGTAGACACGGAGCAAGATGGTACCAAAAACATAGTAAATTTTGCCCTGTTTCTCCCTCAGTGGCTTCAAGGAGTCCCGATTCAGGACTACGATCGCCGTCCTTGAGGATCCTTCAGCTGCTGAAACCTTGACAACTTTCCAGTTATGAGTGGGAAGTTGGGGGTTGCAGCGCTGAATGATCTTCAAGATATCCTCCGGTTCAGATGGTTCCGCTGGGATGGAGACGATGGATCTAGGTCTCCGTGGTATCTCACTCACCAAAACCACGTCGAGCCTAGCACCTTCCCATATTTCGCCAATCGCTCCAATGGCAAGCTTCAGCAGAAGTGGCGAGCGCTCGTCCACACAAGCCATCAGCTTCACGACTTTTGATGTACTTGGCGCGAAAGACAGAGGTACATCGCCGCTGTTGGGGGTCGACTCTGATACAGCCACCGACGAGATCGTCTTCGTCTCATTGTCCTTATCATTAGTCCCTTTCATGTCCTGTTCCGTGCCATTGTTAGTTTGTTGTTTGTTTTGTTTTTGGTTTGTTTTGAAAAGAGTTGTCATTTAGTTTTTGGTCCCACGAGTGTAGGTGATCTGGAGGTCCGCCACGTCATAGCCCCCAATAACCCGGTAAGGGCGTAGTCTTTTTGCTGAGGTGCCCAGGTATCAGCAAAGCTCCGTGATAATACAGCCGGTAACCCCTGACTGTAAACCAACCGATAGGCACGGGCCGCATAACACCTCGGTTTAGGGGATGGCTAACCTTTCGTTGCCAAGGCCTTTAAGTTCACTGCCTTCATCTCGGAAATCACCAGATGCTGGCAAAATGCCCGGACCAAGACACGAACCACAGCCAAGACGTAATCCACCACATCGCTTAAAGATTGTTATCCATAATAGTGGTGGAGAAATTAGCCTTCGTTGTAAAACTAATATTATGTGTTCTTCATTAGTCTTAAAACACTCATAATTACATACGTATCGGCTATGAATATAAAAACACAAAATAAAACAAACTATAACGATAATATCAGTGATGTAAACTTGGATTAATTTAAAACCGGTAAAAATCTTAAAAAACATCTAAAATTTCAAAAACGTTAAAAATTAAAAAAAAATCATTATTTTAAAAATCGCATAAATTTGAATCCGAATAAAACGAGACCTGAGTGTACTTCAAATCGAATACCAAAAATTCAAAGAAAATTACATATTTTCCATACTAAAGTTCCATTAATAATATCCCGTTAGTTAAAAATTATAGACAGAATCAAAAACACTATTTTCTTTTGTTAACATTTATGGCTATAAAATTATGTAAAGCAACCGTTGTATATACAATATGTTTATTAAATATTGGAAATGTTATGGCTTTATTAGAAATTTTCAGTAGCAAACTGCGTAACCACTATCATTAAGGGACTCGGGGATTATATATCGTTAAAGATTTAGACGTTTTATGTAGTTCATACTATGAGTACAGCTCCAATAGAATTTATCTTAAAATCAAGAAAACCTACGACAATTTTAAACAAAGTTCCATCGATTTCAATTTCACTCGATTTCGAATTCCGGAACATGTTTATTTTTAAATATGTAATTAAATATAAACAAATAAAAACCTTTTTTTATTAAAACACATTTGCCAACCATTTTTCGGATTGTAAACCGCAGGGTTGGCAGACCGTTTTGGTTTTTTCTCTAAAAGTTCTCTCCTATTGCTTAAATTTTTGTACGGCTGCATGGGTAAACTTTTTTTCACCCTCTTCAAACATTTATATTTAATTTAAACTATGAAAATATCATACAGGAAGTTTAATTTTACTTATTATGTTTTTTGTTAATAAAAACAACAGTGATTATATATTTTTTTTATTATTTTTATGTTTAAGACAAAGAAAATGTAAAATGTTTACAGTTTTCTTATCATATTTATTTTAGAAAGTCTAAAAATATATGTATGTTGACAAAAAGACTAAAAACTTTTATGCTGGAGTAATTTGTTTTAAAATTAAAGAGGCATTTTTAATTTACATAAGTATGTTCCTTTTTATTAACGGGGTTCTTATAAAATTGTTATTTAATATTGTATAGTCCTTTGTTATTCTCTAGAAATGTCATTCATAGCTTAAATATAATGCGGAAAACTTATCGATAACAAAACTTTCCTAAAGAAAAGTAATCGATAACCTAACTTTTCTATAAAACTGGAAAGCTATTTTTGTCTTAAAAACATTGATTTTGTTAAAAAAAAACAGTGTTCGAAAATAAACAGTACATTATTTGACGTTCGGCTCACACACCCAAGAACGATATCTATTTTTTTAGTGATTGTGTAGACATACACAACCCTTAATACCGTTCGTAACTATTTTCAGGAAAGAACGGAACATTATATAATGTTAAAAAACAGAACAATTGTAGTGATACTGTAGACAAACATTATATTTTAATGTTCTATAATGTTTTTTTCGTGTGTGTATTTTGTTTTTGTAAAAAATGTTTGGTTTTTTACCAGCCAAAAGGGACGAACATTAACGAGCCGAACCGAACACATTGAAGTTTGTGGATTTTCAAAAAAAAATAACCGAACGGAATTAAATGTTCACATCTTTGGTTGAGTTTGATAAAAACAGTAATATTTTTGTGTTCGAAAGATGACTAACAGGGAAACGTTATTTTTTTAATGATTTTCTACACAAACACTATTAGCGTTTGTGTTTTCCACAAATCTACCGAACCGAACATTAAGAAACGATATTTACTGCCGTATTCATAAAAAATAAAATAAATTTTAAATGTGTTTTAAGGCAAAATTTTCATACAAATTTTTCTTAAAATACAATTCAAATCCATTTTAATTTTTTATAAATACGGCAGTTAGTGTTTATTTTCGAACACTGAAAGAAAATTTTAAAAAACATTTCATGCTTGTAAAAGGTTTATGAAACGAATTTTCTATAAAAATTTATTTAATAAACCTTTTATAAAAAAAACTTTATCATATTAACTAATTTCTTTTTTTATTTTGACAGAGATTTTTTACCTCGTGGTTCGGGTATTGTAACCAGACGTCCCTTGATCTTACAATTAATCAACGGGGTAACTGGTAAGTTTAATTGTTACATTTAAATCTGGCCCGAATTTATCTTTAATTTGACTCTTTTTACTTCGTTCTAGAACACGGTGAATTTCTACATTGCAAAGGTAAAAAATTCACCAGTTTCGATGAAATACGCAAAGAGATTGAAGATGAAACAGATCGTGTTACCGGCAGTAATAAGGGAATTTCTAACATTCCAATTAATTTGCGTGTTTATTCGCCGCATGTACTCAATTTGACACTAATTGATTTGCCCGGTCTTACTAAAGTGGCCATTGGTGATCAGCCTCAAGATATCGAACAACAAATTCGTCAAATGATATTACAGTTTATACGCAAAGAGACATGTTTAATTTTGGCTGTTACCCCCGCCAATACAGATTTGGCCAATTCGGATGCTTTAAAACTGGCCAAAGATGTTGATCCACAGGGTATACGTACGATTGGTGTAATTACCAAATTGGATTTGATGGACGAAGGTACAGACGCTCGAGATATTTTGGAAAATAAACTATTGCCACTGAGACGTGGCTATATCGGCGTAGTGAATCGTTCGCAAAAAGATATCGAGGGTCGCAAGGATATTCATGCTGCTTTGGCTGCCGAAAGAAGATTTTTCTTAAGTCATCCATCCTATCGTCATATTGCCGATCGTTTGGGAACACCTTATTTGCAGCGCGTGCTCAATCAACAGTTGACGAATCATATTCGCGATACATTGCCCGCTTTGAGAGACAAATTGCAGAAACAACAGTTGGCTTTAGAAAAGGATGTGGCCGAATTTAAACATTTCCAACCGGGCGATACCAGTTTGAAAACAAAGGCTATGTTGCAGTGAGTATTTTGGAGAATTTCTGAACAATTATTGGAAAAGATTTGCTTGCTAATGTATCCGAAATAATTTACAGAATGATCCAGCAATTGCAGTCAGATTTTGAGCGCACTATTGAAGGATCTGGTTCCGCTTTGGTCAACACCAATGAATTATCGGGTGGTGCTAAAATAAATCGAATTTTCCATGAGCGGTAAGTAGAACAGAAGTTATTTTGAAATTAAAACCTACAATCCAATAGAAAAAATTTGCGATAACTTGGCTTTTAAAAGAAAAAATATCGATAACATACGATTTCTAAAGAAAAAAAAAGTTAGCAACAACTTTACAATTCCATGGAAAATATATCGATATCCTTACAATTTCCCTATATATCTTTCGATAACTATTCTATAATTCCATAGAAATACATATTCTATAAAAAAAAAAAATAAAAAATAAAATTAAAGTTTTAAATTGTTCTCTTATAAAACTAAACCAATAGTCTTAAGCACTTATTGCCACAGAATTAATGCAAAGTCAATAGCATTTATATAAAATCAAAAAAGTTAAACTATTCAAACAAATTATTACAAAATATTTCTGTTAAAATAGGATTTTAGTTCAGAATAAGCATTTACAGAATCGTTTGAACGACCATTTCTAATTTTTATCAGGAAGATTTCAATGATAAAACACGTTTCTTTTCTACGGATGTTGGTCTTTATAGCCAAAGGAACATTATTTAATATCTAGACACTTTCAGTTTTCTTAGCACTTCCTTCAAAACTTGTAATTCTTTTTTTTTAAAAAAGAATATTTTCTATGAACCGAATAAGCGTTTTCTTTATTAATAATTTTTGTGCAGATACTTTGCATAAGCAAGTGCGTACAACAATTTTTTATAAAATAAATATGGGTTTTTAAATAAATTAAATATACATATTCTGTATATTTGTACTCTTCTTCTTTCGAAATTACAGACCATTAAACATTTAACGTTGCCTTTCTTATCGGATATGAATTGAAATCTCTTTGGCGTTTGGCAAAAACGTCTTAAGTCAGAAACTGTAGTTTTTCGTTATGTTAAATTAAAAACTATTTATTTGTTGTATTTCATAGACTTTTTTCCTAAGAGCAGACGACAACGATTAGAAGCAGTTGTGCTAGACTAAAGTGATTTAAACCAAACAAAAGAGAAGAAAAAATTGAATTAAAGCCAATCAAAATGCGTTTTTTGACTTAAGATCTTTTTGCCTAACGGCTAAGATCTATTTCATGACACATCTTATTTACAATTATACATATCAGCAGTAAAGTTGCCATTATTAAATATTGAAAAATGTGCGGGATCCCGGGAAATCCCATATGAAAAACACTAATTAAAGCTATAATTTTTGTACTTTATTGAAAAGTTGTTGCTTTTTCACCCTTGTGAACATCTACCATAAATTTGCGAATATGTTAGCATCTTCATATAAGAAATACATAATTCTAAAAATCAACATCTTTACAAGATGTTCCAATCTAATATCATTCCATTCTACATCTTTCTAATATTTTAGTGGCAATAAATTAATTCTATTATTATTGTGGCATTACTCTCAAAATTGTATTTGTTTTAAAGGAAGCAACGTTCCCATTTTCAAGTTTTTCCTATTTTGCAAGTTTTTTTTAAACAAAATTAATTTCAAATACATTTTGGTTTTTGCTTTTGGTACTTTTGTAGAAAATAGTTAGAAATTGTTGATTGATATTTAGTGTTTCAGTGATAGAAAGTGTTTCATATTTTCAACATCCTCCATACGTTCCTCCGAAATGTATGCAAGTTTCAAAAGGCAATTATGAATATTTAGTTCTATTAAAAAGTTAATGATACACTTTTCTATAAATTAAAAAACCTTTTTTTAATCTTATAGAAATGTTATCGATAACGAATAAAAGTTTTTTCTTATTAATTTTGTAATTAATTTTACAGTTTACGTTTTGAAATTGTTAAAATGGCCTGCGACGAAAAGGAACTGCGTCGCGAAATCTCATTTGCCATTCGAAATATCCATGGTATTCGTGTCGGTCTCTTTACACCCGATATGGCTTTCGAGGCCATCGTCAAACGTCAAATTGCACAATTGAAAGAACCTGTCATCAAATGTGTCGATCTAGTCGTACAAGAATTGTCCGCAGTTGTACGTTTATGCACCGATAAGGTAAGTAGTCAGATTTGATTTCCTGTTTAACACTTAATCTCTTTCTTTAAATACACCCAACTTTTTTTGTTAATGTTTTGCTAGTTTTTGTATGCTTGAACTTATTTTTATTTTTTCTCTTTTTCTACTATTTTTTTAATTTATAAAAAAAAATGTATAAATAAATCAAAAAGATGTCACGTTATCCACGTTTACGTGAAGAAACAGAACGTATCATTACCACGCACATACGAGAGCAGGAACAGCGGTGCAAAGAACAAATTTTATTACTTATTGATTTTGAATTGGCCTATATGAATACCAACCATGAAGATTTTATTGGTTTTGCCAAGTAAGGGTTTTCAGACTAGGTTTTAAATGTTAAACTCAACAAATAATCTAATTTGTTCTTTATTCTATTCTTTCTTCTATTTTCCACGTTATTAGTGCTCAGAATAAATCTGAAAATGCAAATAAAACCGGTACACGTCAACTGGGTAATCAGGTGATTCGTAAGGGTCACATGGTTATACAAAATTTAGGCATCATGAAAGGTTTGTATTTGTACTAGAGAAATCATTTTATACTTAAATACTAGATTAAATAATGTTTTAAATGTTTAAGAATCATTTCAATTAGAGTTCAGGTTTAGTTTCTTTAGAAAAGTTGCCTTTAGGTCATTTATTTTATTAATCTGTATGTAAAAGTTGAAGTTTTTTTTCTTTTTCTGTTTAAATTAACTGCATGCAGTTTGTCTTTATAATTCTATTCAATTAATTTATAAATTCAAATTCAATTCGTTAGTCAGACAAACAGTTGTTTTTTTAAATTCTTATCATTTTGTTTTTCTTTTTTTATTCGTGTTGTATTGTTTTTCAAAATTTTTCGTTTTTATTCATTTTTCTTTTTTGTAGCTTTGATGTTTTTATTACCTCGCGTTATTGGTTCGTATTGAAGAGCGCTCTTCTTTTTCTGTTTGTTTGTAATTTGAAATTTGTTATTGTTTTTTTTTAATTTAATTTTTTTCCTTTCAACATTTATGTGTTATATCATTGCATTTGTTTGTTTGATTTTGTTTTTAAAATCGCATGCCTTTTAGTCTGTGTTTTACTACTGTGTCCATTTCCAATTGAAACTATTTTCTTATATCCTCCCCCACAAAAAAAAAAAAAATAAAAACATTTTATTGTGTCAAATATATTTTGAGAAAATTAAGGCTGATTTAAAAACTACAGAATACATATGTTCTAACTGAACACCACCCCTATAACATTACTTTAGTATTTAAAAGTATTCTCTTATAGTACCTTGAAATAATCTAAAACTTTTTTCAAACTTTTCTGTAAAATTTATTAGTATTATTTATTTCTGTAGGATACAAAAGTTCTAGATAATTTTTTGCAGAATATTGAAATATTTAAAAAAATATCTATAAAATATAAAAGTTAAAGAAAGGTTTTAATAAAAGAAAAAATTTTTCGATAATAAGTTTTGTATTGAAAACATAAGTTTTTAAAATTTTTTTTAAATGCAGAAACTCTTGTTTTCTACGTTTGAATATATGTATGTATGTTATATGAATAATAAAGTTCTCTATAACTTTTCTATAGAATAAAAAAGGTTTATCAAGAATTTTTTTATTCTATAGAAAAGTTATTGAAGAAAAGCTTATCGATGTTTCTCTGTACAGTAGGGAAGCTATCTATAACTTTCCAATAGAAAAATTAAGTAATTTGTATCTATTTTTTTAAATAGTCAAGTTATCGATAACTTTTCTAAAGAAACTTTAAGTTATCGTTAACTTTTCTGAATAAACGTTAGGTTACCGATAAATTTTCCAAAGAAATGTTAAGTTATCGATAACTGTTCACAGAAATTTTAAGTTATCGATAGCTTTTCTATAGACAATTATAATAATCGATAACTTTTCTATAGAAAAATTAAATATCAATAAGATTTTTTATAGAAAAGTTGAGTAGTCATTGATAAATTTTCTAAAGAAAAGTTATACTATCGATAACTTCTTTATGGAGAAGTTAAGTTATCGCTAACTTTTTAATGGAAAAGTTAAGTTATCGCTAACTTTTTAATGGGAAAAATAAGTTATGTATAACTTTTTAATGAAAGAGTTAAGTAATCGATAATTTTTTTTTTTCGAAAACTTGAAAAAATTTCAAAGAAATAGTTTAAGGTGTTATGATACTAGTATTGGATTTTTTTAGGATTGACTGAATGAAACAACAAATGCGAGAAAGAAAAAGAAATACAATATGTAAACAAACCCTTTTTTCTGATTGACATTTCTCATGTGAAATTTTTTCTTTGACTAAAACAAAAAAAAAAAAAAAAAATGGCAAAAGCTTGGGCAGATGAAACTATTTTGTTTTTGATAAACGAAATGGAGCACGTGCCCTTTATATGGGATTTCAAATCATACATTTTAAATTAAAGAATATACCACGATATAATTCGTAATATTTTTCATTATTTGCATTAGATTTTATTGTATTTAAAAAAAAATTGTTTGTGATTCCAAAATAAAATGTAAACAAAACAAACAATATTGCCCACGTTTTTTCCCACAAAAACCCGTCAAAAAAGCTAAAAATCGCAAAAAAAAAAAAGTTAAAAACCGCTACTTTTGATCAAAAACTAAAAAAATGGCAACAGTGCTAACATTTAATCTGGAAATGTCAATTTTAAGTAAAAAATTTTTAAATTTTTTTTTGACAGTCTCAGATTATTTATCGATAACACATGTATATTTGTTTGACATTTCAAGATTTATTATGATATAATCATACTCTTTACACTTAGACAGTTTTCCTATGCAAATATATTTGCACTGTTCTCCAATATAGAAAAAATACAAAAAATAGCAAGTATCATAACACCTTTAGTTATTATTAGTTTTTTATAAAGTTTTCTCTACCTGTATATAAGAATAGTTATCATTTTTTTACGTTAAAACAATTTTTAAACTTTATTTTGTAAAATAGAAGTTATTTTAAATATATTTTTTTTATATTCAAGTGTTTATTTTCTCAACATGTGTATTTGCTTTTTTAGGATTTTTTTTGACTAGTTTCATTGCCATATTTTGTATTCCTTACACATTCATTAGTTAATAAAATAATAGTTATTAAACACATTTATTTAGACAAAACAAAAAGTTTATAATATATTTTTACTATTGATTGTAATTTGGCTTGAATATTGAAAAAATTGTAAACAGATTAAGATAAATTTAGTTTAATAAAATTTTATACATGTTGGTTAATTTGACAATATTTTTTATTTCATTATCTTTTTTAAAATATTTGTAAAATATAATATAAAAAAAAACTTTAGGTGGTTCTCGACCTTATTGGTTTGTCTTAACCTCTGAAAGTATTTCCTGGTATAAGGATGAAGATGAAAAAGAAAAGAAATTCATGTTGCCATTAGATGGTCTTAAATTAAGAGACATTGAACAGGGTTTCATGTCCATGTCAAGACGTGTCACATTTGCTTTATTTAGTCCTGATGGTCGTAATGTTTATAAGGTGCGTTTATTTTTAGTTTTTAAAATTGTTTTATATAATGAATTGTATTTTTTGCTTAATTTTAGGACTACAAACAACTTGAATTGTCTTGTGAAACTGTTGAAGATGTTGAATCATGGAAGGCCTCTTTCTTACGTGCTGGTGTCTATCCAGAAAAGCAAGAAACTCAGGAAAATGGTGATGAGGTAATGTTTTTCTTTTTATTTGTTTTCTTATTTATAACAATTATTCAAATCCTTAAAAAATATAAAAACCGAACAAACTATTGAGTAAAATATTTAAAAAAATACTAAACGATTTTTAAAATTAACTGCCTTTTTTCAAACTACTGTGTAGTTTATAGAACACGAGCGCCTTACTCGTTCGTTCAAATTACATTTAAAACAAAAACAAATTTCGAAATTGAACGGACGAGTAAGGCGCTCGTCCACATAAAACATAAATTTTCGTTTAGAAATCTATTTTGAAAACAAAAACAAATTTGAGTTTTTTTATTGTTGTTTCAATATAAATTCCCACACAAAATTTTTTTCTTTTAAAAAACATGCTGTAATTTATTTTTAAAATCTAAAAATTTTTCAACTCAATACCTTGTTCAGCTTAGAGAAAATATTACCCTTTCCCTCATAATCCATCACAAATTATTTAACATTAAACTGCTTTAGTAAAAAATATAAGAAATTTTCAATATTGTCTGTTGTGAAAAAGTAAACAAAAAGTGAATATTTCAAATTATATTATTTATTTAAAAGAAAATATTTATTATTGTCATTGTTACTCTTCATAAAACGCTCTTTAATGTTGTCAGTCACCTCATATATGCTTCATTGTCTTTAGTTAATTTCAATACTGGTTTTATAAAAATTTTTATTTGGTCATTAAAATCTTGATTTTTTTGGTCAATCAAATCTTGATTTGTTAGTTTAATTTTAAGTTTAACAATATGCATTTTACTCAATTGTTTTTTTTTTGCAAATATTAGTTGAGCTTTATTACAACAAATAAAAAAAAAAAAATAAAATCCAATATAAACAAAATCGTTAGTACTTAAAAAAAATTTTTCAACACCAGCAAGAGAATAATAAGTGTAAAGCTGAAATACTATGATTTTCTTTGCAAAATTCTGTGTTGGAAAAGTCCCAGGGACTGCAAATAACGACTATTTTTCAAATTTAAACTAAAAAAAAAAATCAAACTAAAAGAGAAGTGCTACGTGCTTAAGGAATACACCAAGATAATCCTTGCAACATGGGCTTTAGATACATTAAATTTTTTTTAAGTTTAATAAAAATTCACACATTGTCATTGTCGTAAATTTAAATTTATATCGAGAAAAAATTTCAAACGACTTCGGCAACGACTATCGTATTAAGGTCGAATTTGTTTTCAACCCAACTTGATCATAACTCTCATATTTTTAGCTAGACCCCTTATCCTTTCACTTTTTCTTATACAACTACATACATACATTTATTAATAAAACAAAAACAATTTCAATTATAACCTTAAAAAATATTTATGTATTTTTTTCCTTTAATTTTGTGTCTCAAACAAAAATACTTAATAAATATTAAACCAAAAACTAAATGATCAACATAAAAATATAAAATCAACAATGCAGGAAGGACAAGAGGTTTGTTTAATTTGTATTTCTCAATTCATATAACATTTTCTCATAGCAATTTTTAAATTATAACCTAAAAAAAATGTACCAAAAATAATTAATGATTTGTATTAATAATTGGTTTTTATAAGGTGATTTTCTTTATGTATAAATTTTATTTGGTTTTTTTAAGTTTTAAGGTCATTTCATTTTTATCTTCATGGTTTTTGATAATATTTTTTAATATATTTTTATTTCTTTTTTTTCATAAAAAATGGTTTTTATTGGTATAAAATGAAAACTTAAATCTAAAACCAAAAAAATACAAAACAAATAACGCCAAAACAGAAGAAAGTATGTGGGTTTCTTTAATGAGAATAATGTTTTTTTTTTACTTGTGAACGCTTTTTTTGTTTTATGAGTTCCAAAAAATTTTGCTAAACTAACAGGCATTTGCTTAATTGTTTTTTTTTAATTTTTTTATTTAACGGTTTTGGTTTGGTTTTTTTAAGTGTTTTATTTGTTAGTTTGTTTTATTCTTTAAATAATTTGGCTCTCATTTTTCGATATTATATATAAAAAGTACAAAAAAAAAAAAAAAAAAAAATAAAATAATTCTTTAATGTATATTTGCTAAAAACTTAATGGTATTTTTTTATTTCCAATGTTTATAAAACTTTTACAATTTTAAAAGCAATAAATTTTTTAACCTAAATGTTGTTGAATTAAACAATTCTTTTGTATTATAACACAATTTTCATTAAAAAAAATGACTAAATAAAAAAAAATTAGGTTTAAAAGTAATTTAAATTATATTGAACTTGCTAAGCTCCATATTCAGTACAGTGTATAACAAAAGTATTAGTATACATACAGTTGAAAAAACTTTAGAAATTCTTAACATTATTTGTATAACTTTGATGGTCAACTAGGAGTATTAAGCAGCTTATACAGTAAAGTGCTTAAACAAGTGTATAAAAATACATCTCTTTTACTTGTTAAGCTTTAAATACAGTAAATTAGATAACAAAAGCTTTAAGATTTCCTAAGAAACTTTGAATAATTTAAATTTTTTAACCTTAAAGTTCTATGTACATTAAAGTGCATAACAAAAGAAGAAAGTATACATAGTTCTTTACTAATGTGTTAAGCTTTAAATACACTAAAGACAACAAAAGCTTCATAAATTCATAACAATATTTGAATTAAGGTATTTTTACAATGCAGAGAAAAGCATAAATATATAGGTCTATTATTCAAACACTTACAGCCGTATTCATAACAAAAAGTTAGCCATAGTTTGTACACTACGTACAACGAGCTGCTAACTATAATGGCGATTAAGCTTAGCAGCTTGTTGGCACAGAGTTAATTCATAACGAATTTTTCTCCATCTGCCAACTTTTAATAAATCAACTCTGAATTTGTATGATGCCACCTTGTATTAATCAAAAATGCAACATGTTTTGCATTAATCATCGCTGAATTTGTATTTTTTTTTCTTTTTCCCTTCACATATAAAAATTTTAAAAAGTTTTTAAAATTAAAATAAATTAAGAAAAGACAGTAAATTAAAAAACAACAGTTATTTAAAAAAAACCAACAAAATTGTTAGACATTAAACGGCTGTTTTTCACAAGTTGGCAAACGTTTGGCAGCTCGTTAACAAGAGTTTAGCAAATCGATAGCCAGAGTTTGGTTAGTTTTATGAATAAACTTTTTGCTAACTTTATGCCAAATTTTCATTATGAATACGGCTGTTAGTCTTTTGCATTATAACTAATTTCCGAATTGCATGATTAAGCTTTTCAAAGTTTTGGAAATATTTAAGAAAGCTTTTGAAATTTCAACCCATTAAGCTTTTCAAAGCTCTCGAAAAACTTTTTTACACTAATCTAATTTCGGTAAAATACCACTAACATATTTTCTACCATTATTTAATTTACATAAAACGCTTAGAAAAGTTTTTTAATCCTTTTTGTAGCCTTAAACACATGGTTTTTTTTATAAGTTTGTCACTTCGTTTTACAATATTGATCTAAGATCCTTTTAAGTAAATATATTCTGGATCCTTACGAGTTGCGAAGTTCAAAAACATGATAAGGATCAGGTTGTAGTTTTTACCCATAAAACTTTACATTTTGAAGTCTTTGTTAAAAAAATTAACTTATTTTTCAATCAAAAGAAACTAAGTATAATACTAGTAATAAAAATAGGTTTATAAATGATCTAGTTATAGATAAGCAAATACCTTTTTCTTCCCGAAAAATTGGTTTTTCCACAACACCGCCGGACCGAATTTGGCTCAGATATATCTTATATGTACATAGGTACGTATATTAGGATTATTTACTAGTGAAAATGATCCAAATCGATACAAGCATTCTTCCGCGTGTAAGGTTTTGGGATGCTTTTATACTATGGTGAAGGCTAGATTCTGCACAGCCGAATATGTCACTTTTACTTGTTTAATTTAGCTTAAAAGTTTTGAAAAATTATTAGCTTTTAGCCCTTTAATATATTAAAAAATTACTTTTAAACCTCGATTTTTTTCTAAAAAAATCTTACTAATTTAACTATCCTGTTTCCGAGTCTTTTTTTTATTAACTAACTTCAAGCTCTACTTTCTAATAAAAAAAGGCAAACAATCAAGTTCTTTGTATAACCAACACTATAACTTTGCAGTTCTTTTCCTCTTTAACCTTTTTTCTGTTAACATTTAACCTCTTTTTAAAAATAACTCAAAAAAAAAAATTCTTAACAAATTTTTCAAACAAATCCTTTGTTAAAAACAATTTTATTTCAATAATTTTTTTAATAAAACAAATTTCAAAATAAAAAATATTGAATATTTTTTTGTATTCTGTTAAGAATCCTGAATTCTTAAAAAACCTCTTTTATTATTGAGAATATTTGTTTCATTTATTCCTACCCCTACTAAACCCAGCAGGCTAGTGTTGAGACATCAACCGATCCCCAACTGGAGCGTCAAGTTGAAACTATACGCAATTTAGTAGATTCCTATATGAAAATTGTCACAAAGACAACACGGGATATGGTACCCAAAGCCATAATGATGATAATTATTAATAATACAAAAGATTTTATTAATGGCGAATTGTTGGCCCATTTATATGCCTCAGGAGATCAAGTAGGTTTTTGTAGGATTTTAAAGAAATTTTTAGATTTCCTAAATTTGTATTATTTTACAGTCTCAAATGATGGAGGAATCTGCTGAAGCTGCAAGCAAACGAGAGGAAATGCTTCGCATGTATCATGCTTGCAAGGATGCTTTGCGAATTATTGGTAAGTGAAGTTAATCTTTATAAGAAAAGTACTTTTTCCTTTATTTGATATTAAAACTTTTTTTTATATATAACTTTTCTTTTAAAGGTGATGTTTCCATGGCCACTGTATCAGCACCTTTGCCACCACCAGTGAAAAACGATTGGTTACCTAGTGGCTTGGATAATCCTCGTTTATCGCCACCCAGTCCTGGCGGTCCTCGTAAACCTGCACCTGCAGCTCAGGTTAGTTAAAATCTAGGCTGATTTCTGTTTTTTTTTATTGTAAAAATTTTCTTTTAATTCTAGCCCGCTGCCGGTGGCCGTGGTCCTCCACCACCTCCTGCTTCTGGTCGTCCAGCACCAGCTATCCCAAATCGCCCTGGCGGCGGTGCTCCACCATTACCTGGTGGCCGCCCAGGCGGTGCTCTTCCACCACCACTTTTGCCATCGTAAGTAGAATTTTCAAATCGTTACTTTTTATATTTTATTTTTATGGGTTGTTGGTTAATAAAAAGTTCATTATTTTTAAGTTTTTTATTTATATTTTATATAAAATTTATATTAAAATATTTTCATTATCGTCGGTTGGGACCTCTTTTTTACTGTTAAATACATTCATAAGATCTTTGCGCAAACCAAAACTTTTAAACACCTTTATTCACTTTTTAATTTTATTTAAACGCCAATTTACTTCTTAACAAAGTTTTGAGTTTTTGAAAGAAATTGAATCGTCAATTAAAGCTTCTGGGGATTGAGAAAAGAAGATTTCTGCTAAAATAAATACAATATTAGGAATTCGAACAAAAGTTTCTAGAACAAAAAGTAAATTGAATTGCTGAAATGTCGTTCCTTGATTTGAAAATATTTTCGAGTTCTTAGAAATTTGGAAAACTTTATTTTGTTATACTGAGATTTCTAAGAATTGTAGAAAAATGTTATTAGTAGACCTAACATGTCATTAAACAATCAGCATTATTACTGATATGTATTTTAAATAAGCCATAGGCTCTAGTGTCTTGTAGTCTTTAAAAATTATTTAGAGTTAAGCAAATAAATAAATGACTTGGCGAACATGTCAAAATTTAACGTTTCTACAAATGTTTTGGGTTGTTAATTGGGCTGTTTGTTGTTTTAACAAAATTACAAATTTTAAGCATGTATGTATGCTTACTAAAGCTTCTCTACGTAGCCGGACTTTGGTCGGGCACAAGGTCAAAATTAGGAGCTTTAGTTAGCGAAGCCGTTGTTAGTTATAACATAGAAGAGAAACTCCTTGCGTACGGTTAAAAGCCGTGAAGCCGGTGTACCATAGAGGAAGATATCCTTTTGCCCGACCGAATGCTGGCTATGCAGATAAACTTGAGTTAACGATTCGGGATGCAAAATTTCAACATAAGTGGAGTTGAGTTGTTAACCGCAATAGGGGCATAATTAAACAAATTATAGATTTTTGTAGCAAAATGAAAAAATATAATGTGTGAATTATTTCAATTTTTTTTATTAGTTAAAACATTTTTGCTAAATTCACTTTTTAAGTAAATTAAGATTTTAATGGCGTATGGAAGAGAAAGATATGCCTCGTCGACCAGCATGTAGTTTTGTTTCAATTTGAGTCCTGAAGTGTGTCAAATCAACAATATTTTTGGTTTTCCTCTCAAGCAGCAAATAGGAAAAATAAAAAGTTGTTTGTCTCTCCTGTAAAATTTGTTAAAAGGGAGTTAGCAGGTTTACACTCTAAGCCGACGATATGCTTTTTTGTGTAAAATTTCAGTTTATAAAGCTTTCTTGCAATAGTCCTTCCTATTCGTTCAATATTTTACATATTTTTGGCTTAAGCCAACAATCTTTGATTAACTTTGAAGCATCAAACATGTACATATACTTAGGAAACTTCTAAACACTACCAGACTTAACTTTAAGAAGCACATTCGAAAAAAATTTGTAAAACAATGAAATTAAAAACATATTTGTTGTATTATTTTCCCAAAAATTAAAATACAGATGAAATTTTAAACTTCAAACATTTTTGTATAGAAATTTCTTTAAATATGCATCTGTAATACAAAAATTTTAAAATCTTTAATTTTTAATACAGCAGAAACCTTTTTTATCCCTAAAAAGTTTTAATTACGATTAAGCAATTTTTATTTTTTTTAAGGCCCAACTATAATATGCATAACCTTGCTTAAGCTACTGTCAAAGAATTAACAAAAATAAAATAAAAAATATTTGATTCCGTGCGTAAAGTGCGATCTGTTTTGCACTTTGCTTAAGTAAATGACAGTTTCATAAATTTAACAAGAAGTTTTCTTAAGTTCAATATGGTTCTACACATATGAATCACATGTATTCGCACAATTGCTTAAGCCAACTTAAGCATATTACAAATGGGCGTTTAATTTATTTTTTTTTTTTGATTTTATTTTCTTAACCAAATTTCTTTTTTGAAATTAAAAAAAGCACAAACTCACTGCTTAAGTGTTGTAAAAGCTTTTTCTCTCTCATTTGATTTGTACTCACTTTAACTCTCTCACTCTCTTTCTCTCTTTGTGCCGCTTTTTGTATATAAAATTACAAAACAAATTAATTTTAATTGAAATAAAACAGACGTCGCTAAAAATCTACTACTTTTAACAACAAACCCAAACAACGCTAAAATTAAACAACATTAAATTAAAATTTAAAGTGCAGCAAAATTAATTATAAAAAATTAACAAAATTACCAACTTAAAAAAAATAATGCATCAAAAAATTAAAAACTATAAAAATTAGATATTCATCAAAAAACATATAAGTTTATTGGATAAACATTAAAAAAAAAAACCAAAACTAGTTAAAAAATTCTTTAAAACATGTAACAAAACTAAAGCTTGAGTAAACTTTGTAGCAGTTTATTGAATTAATTAAAAGTTTAGAAAAAAAGATAGTTGTCTTTTTTTATTGGATTACATTGGTTATTTTAAACAACTTAGATCTGTTAATGCAAAGAAATTTAAATATATTAAGTATAAGTTATTAAAAAAACACAAAGTACCTTAATTTAACTTAAATGTTTTTTTGTGTTGTGCTAACAGATAAACTTTATAAACTTCTTAGATTATTAAAAAAAAAATCATTAAACTAAATGAAAGAAATCCCAACCCAAAAAAGAGATATTCAAGAAATTTTAAAACAAAAAACATATTTAAAACACTTTAATTGGCTAATAAAAAAGGCGTTTACACTAGAGCTAAAAACATAAAAGTTTTTACCAAAAATTATCAAATATGTCAAGATTTATATAGAACTTTGCCGAAGAAGAACCCTTAGGTCCCAGGGGTCACAGAGTAAAAATTCAGTCGGGATAGCGATAAAACGTCGACTAGCCCAGGGGACGGGGAGGGTGGTCTTGACTCCCACGAATGTTGAACAAAATTAAAAGGGGCCATACCGGAATATTTACAGTTAGAGCTTATTGTCTGCCGTTGCCCTAGGTTAATGGTACACAGGCCAAGGGCGGACCTTGCATTCATTCCTGGCGTGGTCACAGAGTAGAAATTCAGTCGGGATAGCCTTAAAACCTCGAGTTTCCCAGGGTGGGTGGTCATGACTTCCATAACCACCCTCTGGCATATGCGCATAACGCAGCACTAGGTGTACAGGTGCTACGATGATCTAAGGGTTGTCTCAGAGGCCAAACTACAAGAAATCAGTTTCAACATTGGCATTAGTTGGCCGTGAGGCAATTTGTGAAGGGGCGAGGGTTAATAAGGACCTTTATCTGCCACTACCTTTAACTTAAATTTCCCTTTGATTTCAATCTCTTCTCATTTCATTTTCTTTAATGTAAAGGGATTTACTTGGGATATGATAGATCTCATTCATTTTCATAATCATTTTCGAACCTTATCTAACCTTGCTAGTGGACACAATACGGCATTCGATATCGGTTGAAATTTCCATTTAAATTCTATTGCAATTTCGATCGATACCGAATGCCATAATATACCTTTAGATCTTAAAGACACACTTTTAATCAATTTGTTTCTCGAAGCAGAAAGATTTAAAAAAACATAGAAAGAACAGCAACATTTTTAACATAGTTTACCTCAAGAAGTAGCACGCCCTTAATTTACTTAAATAAATAGAGGGTATTACATGTATATTTTCATATTCTTTACCAGGTTTAAGCTTTCAACTTTTTTAAAAGAATTTAAAAATCTATTAATTAATTTTTAGATTTTCTAAGCTTTCTAAGTAGCCCAACCTTAAATAATTAAAATAGGACAGACAGCATACTCTTTTTAATAATTTTTAAATTTAATATGAAGCAATATCTTTGATGCAGCACAGTGAGCCATTTCCGAACAGGCCCAGACTCTAGTGTTAACGCTTTTAGTTATCATATAACATTTGACATTTTAATTAATTTTTATATTTTTTTTTATTAAATTCTGTTTAAGTTTTTACTAACAAATTATATTTTGTGTGGTAAACTGTTTTAATAGTTTTACTTTTAATGTTTTGCCAATCAATCCCTTATAATTTAATACAAATCCATTTAATTTGGAGAAAAAAGGGGTTTCAATCGCTACGATAGGAAGAAGATAAGATAAGAAGTTTTTGTTTTTGTAACAAACATTTTCAGACATGTTCGGGACATCGAAATCACGTGAAATTGAAATCGAACAAATTTTAAAAACTATTATGTGTTTAAAGTTTACACAAATATTATCTTTTATATAACTTATACTTACATTTACCAGAACTACTTTTGAAATCAGGAATAGATACGTTTATTTTAAAAAAAGATTTGATTGGAAATATCCATCGATTATAATTTTACGTGATTTCGGTTTCCAGAACAAGGTCGTTTGTCAATATTACGATTTTATTTTCATGTATTTGTCCAAATTTTGTCTATGATTTTTTTCTAACTCAACAAATTTGGTTAAATTTAAAATTTATTCCAAATATTACCAAAAACTCAGACGCGTTACCGGAGCCGTGGGTGGTGCTATAACACAACAAACAGGTGCCAATCGTTATATACCCGAAAGTATGCGCGGCCAAGTAAATCAGGCTGTAGGTCAAGCGGCCATGAACGAATTGTCAAACGTTTTTGCCCAACGTTTCAAGTAAACAAATTAAAATTTATTTTCAAAATTCAGTTTGCTATCTCTCTATCTGTCTTAAACCTGCAATGACAAAATTTATTAACAGAATTATAAAGATTTTCTATGTTTAAAAAGACTTCGCATAGAATGAATATAAGAGAATTTAAATAGAAATAAAAAGCTTTTTGTTTGTGTAACTAACATTAAATTAAGAAGACATACATACATATATCCTAAAAAAATATATCTTATCATTTTTCTTTTAACTCATTTCCATTTGTCTTGCCTTTTTACTATTTTTTTTTTAAATTAAAACCTCCTTTTTTTCTCTTTCAGTAAAAAATGAATGTCCTTTGTTGCTCTTAAAACATTTTAGTCACACAAAACATTTTACCTTTTTTTCTCATAATTTATTTTTTTTTCTTCTGTTAAAACATTTATTTTAATTTTTTATTATTTTGTAAATTTATAATTGTAATTGTCTTGTTTTTACCTAAACACGAAAACACATTTGCCAACAACATTAAAACGAAAAAAAAAAAAAAAACTTTTTCAAACAAATTAAAATACAAAAGACTCTTTATTTAAAGAGAAATGTTATAAATATACAGAGATAAATAAAGAGTTTAAGACAATAGTCCAGACTATAGAATAGTCTATTGCCCAGATTAGTCTGTAGTATATTCAAGACTATCAGTTTTAATTTTCTTTCCAAGGTTCGAAGGACCATTTTAAACAAATATCAGAAGACATCATTTATTTAAGAAATTTCTGGCATTTTTTTACATTTCTTTTTACACGATTCGTTTGAATACATACATTTTTTATATCTCTTTTTTATCCAAAAGTATTTTGAACCAATAACTCTTAAATTTATAAAATTTCACCATAAAACAAAAAAAAAATATTTAGGGAAATTATACAATTATAATTATATTAAAAAAAGCAAAATCAATTTTAAGATTTAATATTATTAAAAAAAATCATTGTTGCTAATGTGTTTTTGTGTAGTTTTTTAAACAGAATCTCAAAAAAATTATTGCTTCTAAGGTCATTATAAAATCTCTTAAATATAGTATTTATTTCATATTTTAAATACTCGTAAATCATATAGAAAAAAAAGTTAATTGTTGTTTAAAATTTGCAAATAAAAATAAGATAAACCACAGTATTTCTATATAAAATATAAAAAAAAAAAAACAAATTTAAGATTATTTTAAGCATTTTGTTTAATCTTTTTCCTTAAAGAGTTTAGTTTTTTAAATTTAATTTTGAGTTTGAGTTTTTTGTTACAACTTTCCTTCTTGAGTTTTAAATAACATCTTGGAGCCTATCGATATCGAAGTCTAGTCTATTGATTCGATTTAAGACTAAACTATAGCTTAGACTAGCTTATACAATAGATCGCAGCCTAATCCATAGTCAGTCTTTAAGTCTTGATTATAGCCTACACAAAAGTCTAGAATACTGCCTAAACTAAAGTTTAGACTATAAATTAACTTATAGCCACAAAAGCCTAGAATATGGCTAAAGCTAATTTTAAGCTAAGACACTAGGTTGAAGGGTTCCCTAGCCTTAGATCGTAACCTTAGTCTAAATAATAGTTTAGATAAAGCCTAAATTATACCTTAATTATGTCTTAGACTAAAGCATAGACTGTACCTAAACTTAAATATATTCTAAAGTGAAGACTATGTCCTAAGCTATAGTCAAAAATTCAGCCTTTGTTATATTTAAGAATAATGTTTGAACTTGAGTCTAAACTCTTGTGCAAACTAGATAGGCTGGACTTTACCTGAACTATACATATTTAAGACTAGGTTCGTAGGACCGTTAAAATGTGTTAATACTTTTTAAAATTTCTAATTAACTATTAAGTTTTATTTTAAAACCAAGAAAAATATTGTCGAAATCTTTAAATTGAATGTACGTTGGACTATTAAAATTTGAAGTTAAAAAGAAAAAATTTACAAAAAAAAAACCTGTTGACTATACCCATTCTCATAGTAAAACCGGCTTTAAATGCATGTGAACTCCATTGCTCTAAGTATACTTTAGAAAAAATCGACTTTATTTTTGACTGATTATAGACCATTTCTTACACTATAATATATTTGGTTCTAACAATGATCTAAATTGTATACTAGACTAGGTTCGTATGACCATTTCTATTTGTGAATAAGCTTTCAATTTTCTATTTAACAACCAAGTTTTTTTTAGAAATGCAAGAAATCAAAATGTCTCATGTTTCAAAGAAAACTAGATTTGAAAATTGTATCTTTAAAATTAAGGGTTCGTAGGACCATTTCGAAATTAAAACAAACATGTTCCAAAAAGAATACCTAGTATGTATCCCTCTTAGTTTAAATAATTTTAAAACGCTTAGAATATTTTTATAGAAATTTTGCATTCCAAGAATGGTCCAAAGGACCTTTTCAATTTCTTTTGTATTACAAAATATTTTCACTTTTAAATCAATTCAACTTCTTTCAGTTTGATTTATTTTTTAATTTTATAAAAGTTTTTTATAATTTTTTTAATAATTTTTAAAAAATCTTAAATCTTAATTAAATTTTTTTCTTATATATAAAAAAGAAATTAAAGTATTTGACCCCTTAAAATTCAATAATATTTAAAAAAACCAAAAGTTATTTGCTGTTGTTGTAACTATTTATTTAAAGAAAAGCTATTAAAAAAAACATAAAAACATTATTGTAAAATTATTACTGCTATATATATAAAAAAAAAATAATCACAAAAAGCATTCCTTAAAACCCCTCTAAGAAAAGACATCATAATTAGACATGACTTATTAAAAAGATGCAATTCTGAAAATTTAAGTTTGCTTGATGGAGAAACAATAAAAATAACACAAGTTTACAGTACATTTCGTGCCAGAAAAAGTTTTGGACGTCGCTGACTTCTTATGATACGCAGATTTTCAATGTTAAGTTAGAATCTTTTTTAATCATGCGATATAGCGTTAAATCAATAATAAAGGTACTTGCAGGACATATACATTTTATCATAAGTTGAAAAGGCTTTGCTCTTTTCAGTTAAATAAAAATTTGACAATTAAATTTCTGCACCGTTGTTTTAGAGGTGTCGTAAAAGTTTGACAAAAAAATATACATATGTGTCAGTTCCAGTTAATGGATGGATGAAAAAAATCGATTTTTACTTTTTGGGTGATTCTTAAAATAGACAATACGCTCTTTCTAATAACCGCAGTTTTCTAACTGTACCCATGTTCTGTAACTTTAGTGAGAACTTCTTGCATCGAAAAGATGTGAAACAAAATATTCCATCGTTTCTCGAAAAGTGAGAAAAATGTGTGTCTGAAACTCATGTCGAAAACTATCAAAAGAGATTACTTCGTTACGTTATAAATGTCATAATATTGCACTCGAAGCCGATGTGACATTGCAGACGTTCAGAACGCCAGTAACACATATCGTTGACGGCGACCAAAATTTACTTAAATTGAAAATTTTTCAACGACGGCGGCGAAAACACAACCGTCGGCTATACCAAATTGTGTAAAGTGCGACTTTAATGTTTGTTGCTTGCAAACGAGTTTTAAAAAAATTCGTATATTTTATAAAAATATTAAAAGCAAAATAATAAAACAATGAAAAATGTGCCAAGAATAAAATATTATTATTATTATTCTTTGCATTTTTAATTGTTTTTTAGTGTTAAAATTTTTTTTCGCCTCATTTTTATTCGTGAGTTTATTTGACAGTTCAAAACGGGAACTTTTCTCACCAAAATGTTACAGACACACTTTTTCTGTAAATTGACTCGCAAAAAAAAAGTTACAGACACAGTTAAGTGAGAAAAACAGCTGTTTGTTTCAATTTATGGCATTTTTGTTTCATTTCACACATTTCAATCGAAAACTTTCTCGACGCGAGAGTTACAGAACATGGGCACTGCATTACTTTTGTCATAAGAAGCTTTAAAATACACCTTTGATAAGAAAAAAATTAACTTGTTAACTTCAAAATCGTTTTTCTGCAAAATAAATTTTTTGCCCATAGGTCCCTTTTAACTGAAACTGTCACATATACTTTATTAACAATTTTTGTTTTTAAAAATTCCAAAAAAAAAAAAAAACAAAAATGCAACAAACACCGAGCCAATTTTTTGTGCAGAGGGTATGTAGCTAAATTTATTCCAAATTTATTTAAAACTTTTTCATTGAAATTGGCACACAACGTTTGTGACAGAACAAAACAGATGGTTGTTGAAATTTCCATACAACAGTAACCACACACACATAAATTTAAAAGTTTTACGGTACATGTATCTATTGGTTCAAAGTTTTCAGCTGTTCTCTCAACTGAATAGGGAAACCTCTTCTAAAGTAATACTACTGCATGTAATGAAACCGCCTTCATTTCTAACATAACGCTTTATAACGAAAACTAGAGCTGATAAAAAAAACGGAGCACAGATTCGCGATCAGCGTTCCAAATAAATTAAGAAACAAACAACTATCATTTCTAGCAAATGAAATTTTTTTTCGAAATTTGTAAACCTGTGTAATTTATTAATGAAAAAAAAACAAACACAAATAATAATAATAACAAATACAAAAGTTAATTACTAACATAGTTAAACACAAAAATCATTTAGTTATTTATAGATGAAATATAAAACCAAATAAATAATTAAAGGAAAAATGATTAAGAAACTAATTATATTTGCATAAATTAACAAAAAAGATAATACAAACATTGCAAAAAAAATTATATAAAATGAAAATTATATGATGTTATATAGTATTTAACAGAAAATATACAAAAATTATATAAAAAATGCAAAACAAATCTTTTAAGATTCATTGAAGAACTTAAGCAATAGCAAAAAAAAAAAACTTAAAAGAAAGTTATTTATTTCTTGTGAGAAATTTAATATACATTTAAAAAAAAATGAAAAGCATGGTAGGGTCCATGTTCTCTATATCTTTCCACCAATTTCACTATATATTATATACTATATATAAATATTAATAAATACCTATACATATGATTGCATTATATTAAAGAACAACATTAAATTAAAATAAAAAAAAAAATATGAAATATATATATTAAAATTAAATAAACAAATAAAAACTTACTAATGTTAAATAAAAAACAAAATCAGCCATATTTTATTTAAACAAAAATCCTTTCCCGACTTACATCCTAACGAAAAAAAATCCTTTAACGAAAAATTTTGGAAATTCCTTTGTTAAATTTTTTTAAATATCACAAATCCTATAATTTTTAAACACTTGCATATTCTTAAATTCCAATTTTATTAAAAAAATTTTTTTAACAATTAATAAATCACAATTTAGGGTTCGTAGGACCATGTAAATTTTAATAACATTTTAAAAAATTCTCTATATTTTTTAACCAAAACTACGTAATTTTTAAAACCTTATTTCAATTCGATTCATAAAGAATGCAAAAAGTTTATATGTATTACTAAAGTTCGTCAGAAAATATTATTTTATTAAAATTAAAATAAAATTTCCTTAATTTTTAATCCCAGTTTTTTTTTTTTTTTTTTTTGTTTGTTTAAAAAACTCTTAACATTTAAAAATATATCAAATTCCCTGGTTCGTAGGACTATTTGTTAAATTTTTTTTAATAATTACAACAAATTTTTAAATACGTACTTTTTTCTAAACCAAAATTTCTTAACTTTTCAATAATTTTTAGATTTTGTTTTTTGAAAATAGTTCATAAAATCAAAGGAATCAGAGCATAATGTTCGCAGGATGCTGTAAATATTAAAAAATTTGTAAAAATATATCCCAAAGCATAATTTGTTTACTATTTAATGTTAATTAAAAAAAAAAGAATTTAAAAAAAGTTCCAAATGTTTAATATATAAGAGTTCAAAGTTCGTAGGACCCTTCAAATATTAAAGAAAAATTCTTATAAATGCATAAATGTATATTCCAAAGCAGAATTTCTTCACATTTAATCTTAACTTATTGGAAAAAAAAGATTTTGTTAAATAAGTCAATAATTAACAAATCAAGAGTTCAAGGTTCGTAGGACCCTTAAAAAAAAATGCTATGTACATACGTATGCATGAATATATGCTTCAATACAAAATTTCTTTACTTTTAAATTTTAATTTGTTTAAAACAAATATTTTGTTTAAAAAAACTCAATATTAAGAAAACTATTTTGAGTATTCCTTCACCTTGCGTTTAGGAAGTTCCTATATTAATTTTTTTTATTTTAAAAAATATTCATGAAAATATTTTAATAAAATAAAATTAAACTCTTTGTGCTTTAAATCCCAATTCTTAATAAAAAAAAAAATGTTATCAAATCAAACTGGAAGGCTCGTAGGATCATGTTAGCTTTTTAAATTTGTTTAAAAATTCCTGAGCTACTATAAATAATATAATAAATCACTTTTCTTCGTACTTTAACATTTCAAATATCAAAAAATATTAAAGAAATCATATCTTTTCATAAAATGTATATACATATGTATAATTAAAGTTTTTCGTTTAAAATTTATTTTATTTTGGCTCGTACGACCATATAAGTACATATTTATCTATAAAATCATATTATCATTTTTAACACATTCAAAATTTTTACTGCCATATTCATAAAAAAT
Source organism: Pollenia angustigena (assembly GCA_930367215.1). Lineage (NCBI taxonomy): Eukaryota > Metazoa > Arthropoda > Insecta > Diptera > Polleniidae > Pollenia > Pollenia angustigena. The sequence goes on from OV884059.1 coordinate 3,813,209, forward strand.
AAAATAAGTTTGAAATGTGTTTTAAGGCAAAATTTTCATACAAATTTTTCTTTAAATGTATTTCAAATACATTTTAATTTTTTATGAATACGGCAGTTAATATTTAAAACCTTATATGCTTTAAATTTACTTTTTATTTTTTAAAATTTATTAAAACTTATTAATTGAAGAGGAATTTTTTGGTTCGTAGGACTATAAAAACTTTTAAAATATTTGGTCCATAGAGTGGGACTGCAGAGTTTTTTATATTCACCCTTATTCTATTTGGCGTCGGCAATAACAATGCCAATTTTAAGGCAACAGCAATTCTTATCAAAGACAACATCAATTCTATGTTAAATTGGTATTTTGTAAGAGGATTATGACGCCGTTGACTATTTATCGATAATGTTAATAAAATACAGCACACATCCCTAATGTTAAATCAGCTGATTCATTTTGTTTACTGTTTTTTTATAAGAAAAAAAAATTCTGTGCTGTTTGTGCAAATTTTAAGTTAAATAAAAATTTGTTTGTAAAAAAAAATAATGGTTAAATGAAAATTTTTTTTATTATATTAAATTTTCCCAAGCGCCTAATGGATTTTTTTTAATCTTTTTAAGATCTGAAAGTTATTTTCGGCTGAATAAACTTTCTTTTAAACATGTGTTGGAAATAATAGAGCCTCATTTAAAAAAGGGAACGTTTGCTCCAAACACAATATATTTGCAGCAACGTTGCGTTTTTTGACCCAGGGATCGTACCATTTTAGCGTTGGAAATTATTTCCACTTTTGACTGTCCCAGCCACAAGTTTAAAAATTTTGTCTGAGATTCTGGAAGTCATGAAGAGAGAACTTTGTCCACAATGGATAAATTAAAGTTGCATTTCTTTGAAAAGCAGCATTTCCAGGTGTAATTGGCTGTGTGGACGGAACCCACCACCATCTCTTCTTTAATCGCAAGGGATATTTAATTTATTAGGAAAAGATACCCTGCATAATCCTCTGGCTAGTAATGGATTTTTTACAAGCTCTTCCAATAGCTTCTCGAACTGGCACTTAGTTGTTATTTTAATTTTTTCAATTATATCCACAAAAAATATATCAAAACACAACACAAATGAAGAAAAATATCAAAACCGCCGAAGAAATAATGATTGCAGCCAACCATAACGTAAAATTTTTAAAACACGACACAAAGCAGCACAAGACAACACTAAAAATGCCGACGACAAAATCAAGGTCAATTTAAGGCAACAGCAACGCCAATTTTTCTTAGAAAATACCAAACATATGTTAACAGTCATCGAAATATGGCAATATTGCCAACGGGAATACGAAATTGAAACAAAACATAAAAAACGGCGTTGTTTACTGTTGACGACGCCAAATAGAATAAGGGTGATTATATAGACTGAACTATAGTTTAGTTTTTTGAACTACAGGGTTGCCCACAGACTTGACAACAAAGTAGTCTTAAGCCTGGAGTACAGGGTCTGTAAATTGGACTTGTCTATAGACTGAACTACAGACTTGTCTATTGGTTGGACTTGTATATGGACTGGACTACAGAGTATTTTGTAAACTGAACTACAGACTGGTCTATAAAATAAATTACTGACTGGTCTGTGAACTAGAAAACAAACTAGTTTATAGATTGAAGTACAGACTGTTTTCAAACAAAAATACAGACTAGTCTATTACTTGGTCTTCAGCCTAAACAATAACTAATTTGATTTAAATTTAGCAATTATTGAGGTTAATATTGTGTAGTTCAAAGACTTTAGTTTTTTTTTTTTTTTTTGGCCCGTGAGACCAAACAAAACAAAATTAAATTTTAAGCCTGCTTTTATTTTTTCCCCCATTTGCACTTCTGTCATTAATCAAATTCATTGCAAAAATGTTTATTTATCATGTCACATTTTCATTAAATCTTTGGTTTGCTGGCAATAATTTTTATTTTCTACCTATACAACTGGTTTAAGATTTGTTTAAGCACTAATTTAAAAAAAAAAAGCTTTTTTAGCCTGTTAATAAAAATGGTGAGTGGGTTTTTTTTTAAATTAAATACTTCAATTTAATCATTTTATTTTAAAAATGTTTGCTCTTGAATTCAAAACTTTACCAATTCTTCTTAATAATTATTTTTTTATTTGTTTTTTCTATCTCTTCCTTATAATATGAAAAAAAAAACTAGTCGCCCTGTGCCTAATGCACCACCAAAACTACCCGAACGACCCAACTATTACGGTAATACAACGAATGGACGTCCCTTTTAAATTTTAGTTTAAATATAAAACAACCTAACGCACACAAGCCATCATGGTTAGATAACAAATTTAATTTGGTTTAAGTTTAATATAATTAATAAAATTTAATTTAATTTTTATATTAAAAAAAAAAATTTACAAAGAAAAAACTAATATAAACCTCCGTTCTTTTTAATACGCTTGCAAGGCGCTGTAATGCAAATTATACCAACAAAAAAAGTATAGAAATTGTAAAACTGAAATTTAACGACGATAATATTTAATTTTAATAATATTTAAATTATAAATATGTAATTAAAATCATCTAGTAGTTATTAAGGTCCTTTGTAAACAAATACAAAATCATATACACTAAAGCCATTGCTCACGCTTAACACATATTTGACGCTACACACTTAAACACTATTTTTATTAAACATTAGTTTAATTTAACATAACAGCTGCTGAACTAAACATTAATTTAGACTTAAAAAATAACCCCTTTAAAAAATTTTTATTTTGAAATAAAGTGGTAGCGTTTTTTTTCGTCAAATATTTGTTAAGTGTGAACAAACCTTTACACATACAATTTAAATGTTAAACATTCATATTTTATGTGTAACAAATAAAATAAAATATAACTATAACTTAAATACGGGCAGTAAACGAAATTAAATATAAACATCTTAGGAGAAACTTCAATATCTTACTTACTTACAGGTTTATATAAACCTTTACCTTTAAATAGTTCAGTTTTGAAAAGAAGTCGCAGTTTTGACACTCGCATTACATTGTGACTTGAACTCTTAAGGGAGGTGTTCTGTAAAACGAAATCGCAAAAGTATACTGAAATGAACTGACTTATTTAGGCCAGGTTTTTGAGATGTGGATTAAGTTTAACGTAGTCTGAAACTCGAAATGAGATTTTTTTTTATTATTTCTTTAAAGACTAAACTTTTTAGCAAAACTAAGCTTTTCCGTAAAAATTTTGTATACAACCTTGGTAATGGCGGTACAAATCTGTTTTTAGATAAACTAAACTTTGTTTAATTGAGAAATTATTTAATTATAAATAAATTGAATTCAATGTAGTTTTTTTTATTTGAATTTGTATTAAAATTAGGAAACTTACAAATTGTTTTATAGTTGTATTCATTGCGTTCTTATTCACTGGCGATTTCAATTAAAAGCTGATTTAAATAATATTTGAAAAACGCAAGCATAACGCAAGAGTTTTACAGCCTGTTCATGGATTTCGAACGTCATCGTTCGCATAGAATATTACATTAAAAACAAACTTCGAACAATGTTCGAATTTTGTTTGACGTTCGATATCGTTAAACAGGCAGTCAGTATAGGCTTGTTGGCGATTTGCAGAACAAGTGTCAGAACATATCTGTAGGTAAAATTTAATTTATAGTTTAAAATATTAACTACGCTATAGTTTTGGTCCTAAAACTGGATTATAGCTTGAGCTTTAGATTATCTTTTAACTTTTAGTCTATGCTGCAGCCGTGTTCTGTAATTCGCTAAAGCAAAATCTCTATCGCTAAAAATCTATAAAGTTGGTTTAGCGATTTTTGGCTACGAATGAAATTCTGTAACGTGCATTGCTAAATTTTGCAATGCCATAGAAATCTAATTCGCCGCAATTCAAGCTTTTAATGTCATCGCTAAAATTTTCAACTTTTGAATTCTCTAAGGCATTTTAGCGATCGAGATTAAGCTTTAGCTAAGCGAATTACAGAATACGGCTGCTGGACTATAGTTAATATTATGAAAAGATTATTTATTAAATAATTTAAGTCTAAAGTAAAAGAATTGATTGTTATGTAAGCTATAGACTAGTCGTTAGGTAGGTAAGATTGAAAAGAACGGGATGATGTATCACCCATACCCATTTGGGTACGCGAATTTGGCATGTGCGCTCTAAACCAGATTCAACGATAGCTTAAGAACATAGTCGCCTCTATAGTCTTTCAATGGTTACCATTCCGTTTCCCTAAAGTATTAAGTAAACTTTTCGCTCATAATGCTATTGATTGCAAGGCACTTACAAGTAACGTTGTAGTGTTTCGACAAGACTTAGCATGCTTAGTAAAAGTTTTTTTTTTTACTAAACTAATCCCGCGAAGCTCTACGCTTGTCTGCAGGATACCGAGCCTCTAGCGAGAATCGAACCCGCAACCCCTGCACTGATAGTCTACCTCACTATCAGCTAGCCTACCGGGGCACTCTACCAAATTTCGAGGGAAAAACTGTTTACTTTTTTTGCATGATAGGCGTGTATGACTTTGAGCAAAATAAGTGTATAGGCTAGACTAAAGTCGAGACTATAGACTAAACTATCAATTAAACTTTAGGTTAAACTATATTATAATTTACAGTTCACATTACATACAAAAGACTGTACATACTTAAAGTTTCAAATATTGGCTAGAATATAGTTTGGACTATAAACTAGACTGCAGTTTACATTATAGACTATCCATTAGATTATACTCTAAACTACACTATAGTTTGGATTTAGATCTTTAGTCTAGAGTCGTTTGTATACTGGACCAAAGACTAGACTACAACAGTTTAGATACTAGTTTAGACAGCAAATGGCTCATGCTACTCTGAGAAATATAGTTTAGGCTACTGACCTTAAAACATCTAGAGACTCATAGTATTTTAAAGTTAACTATTGTTTAAACCAAGGCATTTGAGCACAAGGTTAACTCATCATCATTTCTTGTTTTGGCAGTTTACACACACAAACATATTTGTTTGGATCATGCATATAAAATTAAAACTACTTTTGACATTTTTATAAATTACGTTAAATAAAACAGCTTAAATCAGCTAATTGTATGAGTTAACCTATGAGTACGTCTTGGTTTTAACTACAGAGAATAGTTAAGACCATTGCTTTAACTTTAGTTTAGACTATATTATTTAGATTATAGGCAAGACTTTATATTTGAAGGCTCTCACTGCTTTTAAGCAGGATTTTTCTTTAGCTTTTTTCATTAAGCTGTGTAAAAATGTTTAAATTTTTTCCATTTACTCGTATTAATGTATATAAATTTAAATTATTAATTTTAAAATAATAATTATTCATAGATTACGAACTATAATTATGTAATTGTAAGTGTTTACAATTATAAATATATAAAATATAATACCATACATACCTTGTAATTTTACAGCTATAAAATTTTGTATTTTTTATTTGCAAATTTTAAAAAATAAATAATTAAATAAAAAGTTAAAGGTTTTTGAAAAAAGAAAATAATTCAATGAAAAAGTAAGTACGTTAGCTTGTCCAGCTACTTTTTGAAGCTTGATTGCAAGAATAACTTTTAATACCCACACCAACTGGGAGTCCATGTTAACCTTGTGCACAAAGCGCAGGGGGTTACCGCGTAATTAAATTGAAAAAAAAAAAAAATATTTGCCATTTCGACCAATTTGTACTGTGAGTTACGATTTTCGTACTACTTGTTTCGAATGAACGAAAGTTCATCGTTTCGAACTCGTAAACTATGAAGCAATAATCCGTAACCTCCGGATTTATTTCTGATTATAATTTGATGAAATTTTCTTGCAACCTTAATCATCTTATCGAGTGTCTAAAGAACGGTATTTACATAACTTTCTGTTCCTTTCGCACCATGGTGAAGGGTACATAAGAGATTCCAAAGACGAATATAGAACTCTCACTTGTTAAATTTAAAAATGCATTTGTTTTTTTAAGGAGTCACCTGCATCATTCTTAAAATTTTTTTGTTCATTAGGCGAAATATTTTTGTAAGAAATTAAAGGAAAACCGATACTTAACTTAAGATTCCTGTTCAAGTCCGTCCTTTTCTTATTTGCCTTCTGGAAGTCCAAATAAAACTCGATTTTTGTGTAGGGGGTTTACAGAAATTGTGATTTTTTTTAATTTATTTAAAAATTTTGATGAAAACTTTTATGAACTCTTTTTCTATTTATTTCGTTTATAAATAAGTGTTTTGTTTAAGAATATTGCTGCATATTTTAAAAATATTTTATTAAAGTTTCATTCAATAGCATTTTACATAAGTTTTTAAATTAATTTAAAATTATTTTATTTAATCTTTAAATTTTCAATAATGGGTATTTTATAAGCAATTTAAACACATGTTATAAGGAAAGTGTTAGAAGAGGAAATATAATCGTTTATAAAGTTAAAAATTTATTTGACCAAAGACTGGGCTACAGTTTAGACTTTATAGTCTAAACACCATAATTAAGTCTATAGAAAATAATTCAATATCTCTTTGGAAAAATGGTTTATTACAAATTACCTATCAATTTTATTGAAAAAAGAATTTTTTATTTTTTTAAGGTAAGAATTTTTATTTTCTTATTAAATTCATTATCTGATGGAAAATATTTCGTTGCAAAACACATAAAATGTTAAAATTTATTTTATTTTCTATTAAATTTTGGAAAAAATTTTTTTTCTAGTTGAAATTTGGTATAAAAGTTACGAGTTTCAAAATTTGTTTTTGTTCCAGTGTAAAATGCAATAACTTGCTTAATTTAAATTTACTGCCAGGCCCACGATGTCAACAAGAACATTTCTTTCACATATTTATATTGAAAACAATAATAAAAAACTAAAATTTGTTTTTGTTTTCAATACAAATATACGAAAAAAAATGTTCTTGTCGACATCGTGGGCCAGGGTCTTTCTTAATTTTACAAAAAATCGGATAAATTGTATAATTTTAGTTTAAATTAACTTAACAAACGAATAGTTTAAAATTTTATTAAAAAACAACCATTTGCTTTATTTTTTATTAAATTATATGTTGAAAAAATTCACAAAATTGGAGAATTTTTTCAGTTAACAAAAAGTAAGGTTAGAATGAATAAATAAGGTTATTTTTTTAAAATTAAATATTTTATTAAATGTTAATAAAATACAAGAAATTGCTTTGTTTTTTTTTTAATTTTATTTCAAAAACTTCTTGAATTGCCAAAATGTTTAAAAAAAAGTTAGGAGGTTAGAATGAAAAATGTTGGGTTATGTTTTGGAAATTTTTTTGCTTTTTTTTAGTTTTTTTAACAACAATTTACCTTTCGTTTTTCAGATTTTGTTTATTTCTTAAAACATTTTTGTAAATTTTAGATCTTTTATTTTAATTTTATGAGTTTTTCGTAATATTTTGTTGCGTTATTTCTTTGTTTTGTTAATAATTTTTGGAATAAATTGACTGTTTCTTGTTTGTTTTAGCTATTGTTTTTTTAGTTTAATTGTTATTCTTTGTTGTTTAGTAAAATTTTTTTTGTTTATTTGGAAACGTTTTGAAAATAAAAATGGTTTGTTGTTAATAATAAGTTTAATAAATAATTTATTTAAATTGTTTTTAAATTTGTTTGATTATATTTTTTTAAGTAAATATTTTAATTCTCTTTTAAATAATTTCTTATTAACTAGATTTTTTTGTTTAAACTTATTTTGGTTTGAAAATTTTCTTAAATCTTCTTTTAATCATACTTTCGTAAGCAATAATTGTTCGGATTATTAGAAATTGTTCGGATTTGTTCTAATATTTGTTTATCTTATTACCTAATTTGGATTACATTGTAAATAATGTGTTAATAAATGTTTTCTTTAAGAAATAAAGACATGAGTTTTAAGAGGTTTCTTTTAAAAACCCAAAAAAAGATCCTCAACTTCTTCGTTTAGATTTGTAAAAGAAAAATCTCCCGGCTCGTTTTTTTTTATAATTTATTTTATTAATTTAATTAAAGCCCGTTAAAAAGCTTTACATTTTTTAAAAACATTTTTATAAGAAAAAAAAAAAATGTATTAATTTTTATTTTTAATAAAGAAAAGTTGTTTATTGACTCTTTTCGTTTAAGAGTTTTGGGAATTATTTGAAATTTAATATTTATTTTAACTTATTAACTATAGATTTTAATAAATAATTAGATTTGTTAATTAATGTAGGCTTTATATTTTTGTTTGTTTTGTTTTTGTAATAAATAATTGTTGGTTTTCAATTAAGTGTTTAATTGGTTTTTTCAATATTTTGTTAATGTGTTTTAAAGTTTTGAATATTGGTTAAAACTGTTTGTTTATTTAAAAACAAATAGTTACAGAAAAGTTATTTAATAAAAAATTTTTAATATTTTAAGAATTTTGGCATACTAATTTTTTTAGTAAATCTTAAATTTCCTTATTTGCCCATAAAAAAACAACTCCTCTTTTTTAAAAATTAAACAACTCTTATACGATAACAAAATTAATCAGTTTCATCTCTAAAGTTCAGTTCATATTCATATTCTATATTGTAATAATTTTTTTTTAGGAAAAAATTTTTTCGAATATTTATTTCTTAAAAATGTTTGATTGATTTTTATGTAAAATTTACATATCTTTAGTTGAAATTATGTCGGTTTACAGTTAGCGATTAGATAACAATCTTATTTCATGTAACATGTTGCTAACCTTCGTGCCAAAGTTGTATGATAGGACTGCTATCTGAGTAAAATTGTTTTAGAGCCAGCGTTGGTGTTCCTCCTACTTCCTGAGGCGCTCTTGGGGCATGCAGGGTTCAATGATATTCCGAACCTTCTCCTTTAAGTACCCTCGGCTTGCAACGTAATTTCCTCCTTGCAGATGTGAATGTAGGCTTTTATACTCGTATCCCCTTATACTCAATTAAAAGGAAAAAATACATCTAAAGAAAATGATTTAAATAAAAAATACTATTCTTATACCAATCGCTTTTAATTGTATAAACAAATTGTTGAACAATTTTAATGAAAAGACTTCTATTTCATTTAGTAAAAACTTCTCGTATACTATAAATTTTTCTCTTAAGTTTAAAATACGTACCTACTGTAAACTGGAATAAAGAAAAAAGTTATGCTCTTATACAAGTATTTTCTTTTGTACTCTTATTCTTGAGTTGAAAGTAATTAAACGAAATAAAACTATTTCAATGAAGTGATTGTAATGAAAAGACAACTTTTATTCCGATCTCTTTTTTAATTGATTTTTATTTCTAAATGTTTAAACAACTTCTCTTGTACAGCGTAAATAACTCCTATTTACTTTTCTTTAGTGAAAATTAATGCAAACTTGAACAAAGAAGAAAGCTATGCTTTTATACAAGTATTTTTTCAAGCTCTTATATTGATTTCTTTAATTCATGGCTTTTATTTTCTATAATTACTGTTCAAAAATAAAAACAAATATCTTAAATCGAATTCAAGAAGAAATCTATGCTCTTATAAAAGTATCTACTTTTATCCAAAAAGAATTTTTAAAACGGAAACTTTAACTCAACTCAATTTAAAAGTACAGTGTTTTTAGAATGCCTGTAAATTACTTTGCCGTTTATAATTCCCGTAAGTGTTTTAGTTCTAATTTTCTATAAACTTTAATTTTTTATATGTTTTTAGATAAATGTTACAATAATTTTTAAATTTTTGATTTAATACGATTAATACAACATATTTGTAATAGATTTGTTAATAAATTATAGTTTTTCTATTGAAATTTTATAAGATTTATAATTTTTTTACTCGTTTTTTAATACCTGGGTTTTTTTGGTCTATACTTTTGGTTATTAAATATTAGTTTAGTAAATGTTTTAGTTGAACTAACTGATTATAAAGAATTTTCATATAGTTTTTTTTTATAATTTTAGCATGATGATATTTAAATATTTTTCTAAAAGCTAATTTTAATAGTCTTGTAATTTTATCATGATTTCATCATGCTATAACTCCTTATAAATAAAAGGCTTATTAAGTATTTTATATATGTATTTAGATAAGAAGTCTGAGTTTTATAGTAACATGGTTAAGAATTTGTATTTTATTTTTACTTTACTTTATCAACTATAGTTTTTTTGCTCCTGTTTTAAATTTGGAAAGAGCCTAAAATTTGATTTTTTTTAATAAATTGTTTAGTACTATAAATTTATATAATTTTAAGTAGTTTAAGTCCTTTAAAGGCCCTCCCAACACTTTTCTCAAAATATAAAAATGGATTTGTGAAAAACTTTTACTTTTTAAAGCTTAAAGTAAAAGTTTCAGAGATGTTTGAATGTTAAAAATCCTTTTTATACTGTTAAAGTAGGAGTGGCAATAAGGGGAGGCATGTTATTTCAAGCGAATTTAATGATTGATTAAATATTTGTTTATATTTTTGTATGAATGTAGTATATATATTTTAAAGAGTATGTTTAAGATTCCCTTGAAGGATGACTTAAACGGGACTGCGTTGCTTTGTAATTTCAAACAAAATCGGCTTAACAAGTTAAACATTTTCTTTTAAATTCAACACTGAATTAAATATTTAAATTCAATAATTTTGTTTCGAAAAATTTAGTAAAATGTTTTATAATATTACAAATTTCAAAAGATTTCTCCAGAAATTAGGCAACAAAGCGTAAAAAGGAAAGATTTATTCAAATCCAGTAACATCCAATTCTCATATTTCTATTGTTTTGTTTACATTTCAAGGAGGAGAATCAACTTAGTTGCCACTCAGATATCGTTGAGGTCCACACCACGAGTTTTCACCTCCATGCATTGCGTGTATTTCCTACCTTTTTTAACGTTCTACGTTTCAAGTTACATGCAACGCTTTTTATGCGGCATCACCTCAAGTAAATAAAATATTATTTGTCAAAATCAGCTGATTTGTTCGAACACTGCTTGCGACGCCTTCAAAAGTAGAAAGTAAACCTACTTTTCGCATTCAACGCTATTGTGCATGTAACTTGCTACGTAAAACACCACAGTTTCTGCTTTTTTGACAGCTCCATATGCAGCGAAAAAGTGTAGAATGCATGCTGTGGACCTTCAGCTACACGACTTTTTTAAATTACTCAAAATTTTAACTTCGTGTTTTGTTGCTTCTACCACATGCATTATGATTGTGTTCTTGGGCACAACTGTTTTTTTAAAAATGTTTCAAGAATATTGTCTATTTAATTTGTATCTTATTACAGCTCAAAGTTGTCTAAATATAAAGAGAAATATGAAAGTTCATATAAAAATATAAGAGTCTTATCTTTTTTGTTGCAAGTGAAAATGTAATGGAAAATTATAGGAACAATATAAGAGAATTTTCCTTTTCTTCTTATATGTATTATAAAGAATATAAGAAAAATGTAAGAGCTATTAAACACTATTTTTTTTTATATTGAATGAGTATAAGATCGAAAAGTTACTATTATTTTGTTAAGATTGTTTACTTTCCTTCAAATTTAAGTATAAGAGTATAAGAAAATTTTGAAATAATTACCTATTGAAATTTGAGTTGTATATAAAAGAAGTGAGTTTTGTAAGTATAATTTTCAAAATTTTAGTGTTATAAATTTGTATACAAGTATAAGAACAATATATGTATATTTCTTATGAAAAAGTTTATTTAATTTATAAAATAGTAATCTTGGTATAATTGTAGGTAGAAGGGAGTATAACATCATTTACAATAGACATTTTGTGTTTTTTATAAGAATAAGGAATTATAAGTATTTCTTTCGGATTATTTTATAAGCATAAGAGTCGTTCTAAATTCAATAAATTCTTGTTATTTGTATACTTTAAGAAGAAGTGGCAACATAAAGTTTTATTATCTTTAAAAACTCTTTCGATGGACAAGAGCTAGTAAAGGATTTTTTTAGTCTATTGAACGTTTTAGATCCATTATAAGAGAATTTTGGTGAATTACTTTTTATTTGGTTTTTAGTTGCCACGTGTTTAATTTTTCTCGGTTATAAAACTATATGTACGAAATTTAATGCCAAAATTCTTTAAGTTTTAAAGCTTTTATTAAATTTTCTGTAAGAAACTCTATAGTTTAATACAAATAAGAGTGTTTTAAAATGTTTTATGTTTTTCTAAATTACTTTGTTTTTATGAATACCTAATATTTAATATAAAAAAATTTTCCACACTTTTTCTTTTATTATTACAATACTTAAGATTTTTACTTACTTATACAAATAACACCTTTCATACTAAGTATAAGAGTTTTTTGTTAAAGAATTCTTTGGTCTTAGTAAAGAAATTTTCTTTCAGAAATTTTATTATTTTGCTATAAACTATTTTTTTTTTAATTTTAAGTATAAGAGTTTCAATAGATACTTTTTGTTTTTTTCCTATAGTATTTCAATGTTTAAGTATACGACTTTCTTTAATTTGTTTATTTAAATTCTTTGAAAATTTAAGATTTTCTTTTGCTTATACATACAAATTATTGTTGTTTAAGAATTATGTATTAGAGTTTATATTTTTGAAGTTATTTAATTTTTTTTATAGTTATGTATATTTTATTTAACTCTTAAAATGTGTAAGAGTTTTGTTTTTATGCTGTTTATTTTATTTTGCAGTAACTATTGTTAAATGTGTTTTTGCTGGTATAATTGTTTAGTATATATAATAATAATAAAGTTTTTATTAAAAATTTTAAAGTATAAAGATTGTATAAGAGTTTAATATAATATTTGCTTCTTATAAGATTCTTTATATTTTTTTTTTTATTAAGATGTGAATTTATTTTAATATATTGCTGGCTTTTACCATTATGGTTTTAAATTGCTAAGATTTTCAGGCTGATTTTTTAATGAAAATTAAAAATTCTATTCAATATAATGGGTAGATAACGGATGGAAGCACAACTGAAGTAGAATTATCAGCAGCAAACTCAGTCATCGCCGCTCATATTAAATTATACAATTTTTTTTTTATTTTAAATTTTAATATGAGCGGAGTTGCCTGATTTCGCTGCTGGCAACAAAACTTCAGTGCAGTTGTTATCCGTAATCGACCCATTAGTCTATACATAAATATAGAACATACTGTATATAGACAGTTAATGGAACTACTCTATGTACTAATATTTCATGTCTATAGACTAGTCTTTAGCCCATTATACATATATGCAAGTGAATTTTATTCATGATAAGGCTCTTGGACTACCGCTAATACTAGTTTGGACTGCTGTCTATGAACTAGTGTATAGTAAGTGAAAATTAGTCTATACATACTCTAGTTAATAGTCAAGTCTAGTCTGTAAATTTGTCAATAGAGAAGTCATTGGTCTTGTCAGTACTCTAGCTTATGTACCAGTTAATAGTCTGTTAGTCTTTTTACTAGTCTATTGTCAAGTCTATGGACTACTCAATAATCTAGTATATAGACTTGTCTATATTCCAGACTATGGACTTTTTCAATACTCTAGTCTTTAGCCTAGTATATGGTTTAGTATGTAGTCTAGTCTTTAGTATAGACTATTGACTAGTCAAAATAATAGTCTTTTGTCTAGTATATGGTTTAGTCTGTAGTCAAGTCTATGTTCGAGTCTATGGACTTGTCTAAAGTCAGTTCTATAGTCTAATTTATAGTCTAGTCAGTTGACTTCTGTAAACTAGACTTTAAAATAGATTATAAACTAGACTTTTGTTTGAACTATAGACTAGTACAAAGCCTGGATATACATAAGCCACAGAGACTAGAATATAGCTTAAAATTTAAACTAGTCCTTACATAAGACAATAGTTTAGACTTTAAACTAGAAGTTTAGAATAAATCTCTAAAATCCTTAAAGGTATTTCAAAAAAAAAATCAAAGCCTTCGTCTTAAAAACTACCAATTTTTTACATAACTTGGGAATTTTTCATAATTTGTATTAATATTTAAAACATTTATAGTTTTTTCTTATAACTTATGCATACATTTTTGCTAAAATTATAACGTTTTGTTTTTATTCTTTTTATAACTTACAAACTACAAACTGTTGAAATCTTAGCATGATTTTGCTATCAAAATTTTTTCTTTATATTCGATTAAATAAGTATTTTTCTTTCGGCTTATTAGAACATTGAATTGTAAGTAGAATTTTGTATATAATCCATTATAATTATTATACTAGTTTTAATTACTTCAGTATAAATAGATTTTTCAAGTAGAATAATGTATAAATATGGTTCAACATGTATACTTTTTTAGATAACATTGTCTTTATTGAATATTTTTTTATTAGTTTTAATTTAATATTTTAGTATTTAAACCATTAAAAATATTGTCGTTTTTTTTATTATTTTTAATGGGCAACGACTTGGTAAGATGTTAATTTCAAAGTTATTTCTTGAAATAACCACTTTTTTAAAGTTTAAATTTGTAAAATCTAATTTTGTATAGTCTAGAGATTTGCTTAGATTTAGAACTATCTTTAAACGGCGTTTTAGTACTCAATATTATATTTCTTCAATTGTATTATTAATCTTTATATATGTATATGCAAATATATATTTAATTGTTTATATATGGTATAATTGTTTTGTATATGTTTATTAATTATGTTTTTTTTAAGTGCTTAATACATCGTTGATATTATATAGACTGGAATATATTGCTTAAATATTAAGTTTGCTCTATTTTATAAAGTTATAATTTATGATATTTAGATAATATTTTTATTTTTGCATAATTTGTTGCTTAAATATAAAAACTGCATAATTAAACAGCTCTCTTAATGGGAGTTTACTTCCCAAATTCAAAGTGTCTATTCGGACTTTTAAATTAAAAACGTTTTGGCGAAGTTTCCTTAAATTTGGCTCTCTGCTTCTCAAAATAATTTTTTTTTTTTTATTGTTTGGCATTTTGTTGAAAAGTTGTTCCTCTTCAAAGAGTTCCTGCTTTTGCCTTTTCGTAATTTCAAAAGTGTCCACTTAAAGCAGCCAAAAATCTCTTTATATTAAAACAGCTTTTAAGCTTTTCATTATTTTGACGCTTGATTTTTTTCATTTTAAATCTTTTTTTTATTTATTTACCAAGTGCCAGTGCCAGCCTCTTCGGGAGAATTTTTCCAGCTCTTCTGTAGTGTTTTGGCTGCTCTGTTTCGAATTTTCTTTGCTAAGTATTTGTTTTTTTTTTCAATAACAGCTGTATTGTTGAGCTTTAAATCCCTCCCAGTGCCAGTTTTTCTTTGCTTAAACGTTGTTTTCTACTCATATAGCAGCTTTATCTCTTAAAAAGCCAAATATCTCTCTTCATTAGTATTTTCAGGCTGTTCTATTGTAATTTGTTTGTTTAGTTTTAAATAAGCTTTGCTAAGGCGTTATTTACTGTGGCTGATGCGTTGGATCTTCTACTGTTAGAAGGAGAACATTATTTAATTTTGGAGTTTTGCAGGATATCAGGCCTTATTCTTTAGATTCTTCAAATACTTTAAAAATTTATATAACTGGCAGATGGTGATGGTCAATACTTACGTAAGAACCAGCTATAGCGGCCTACCGACTGGGCATTAACATTAGTCAGGCTACCAGATATGATCTCTAGTCAGCCGCGATCTCAAGAGATCTGTCAATTTTGAACTCTGCCGAATTCCAGGTATTGACTGCACCTGATTTCCCCGGAGGATGTAACACCAAAAGGTGAAATATCCTTAGGATGTTTTCCTACATACCCCGGGGGTTAATTGCCAGATGGTGTTTAATTCCCTCCCCTAACTGCCTGTTCATTGATATCGAACGAAGATTTCGTTCGCCTAAATAACATTTAAAACAAAAACCAAATTTTTATTATTTTAAACGTCAATTTAACTAACCAAATTTTCGATCGAAATCGATGAACAGACAGTAAAACTTCCGCCATTTTGTTTTTATGAATACATAGTTTGTTTTTACACATTTTTATATAACAAATTATTTTTCTTTAATTTATTTTAAAGATGAAATTTTTCTTGCCTTCATTTTAACTTCAAAATTCCATAATTTTTAATGCAGTTTTTTTTTTATTTTAAAATTTAGAACAATTGTAATTTTTTTAAAGTTATTTAACTTATTTTTATTTTTTAAGATTTATTTTGTTAATATTTTTAATATAATGTTTGTAATATTTAAACTTTTTAAACTTTTTTTAACTACTGTTTTCAAATAAATATTATATTTCATATAGATTTTCATAGATATTGCAGTACTGGAGTATATTGCAAAATTTTTATTCTAAAATTGTTTATAATAATGTTATTGTTTAGAATGTTTTGGTAAAGTTAAAAATTTTTATGTCAAAATTTTGACATTTTCTTTAAGTTAAACAAACATAAAGTTTTGCTATTTTTATTAATAAAGTGAAAATTTTGAAATGTTTTAATGCTTTTTAAACTTACTCGTTCTCGAGAAAATATTTTAGAAGTTTCTTATACAAAATTCTATTTCTTTAAAAAATTGTTGACGAAAATTGTTTTTTTTTTTTTTTTTAACTAATCTTAATTCGTTTCAATAACTAATTCTTTTGTATAATTTGCTCTCTATGAGATCGAAAAGCTAACGCTTTGTTTAGAAAACTTTTCCAAGATTTTTTAGCACAAAAATTATATTAATTTGAAATTCTGTTATTTAAAATGCTTATAATCTTTGAAAGCATCAAAAATTGTTACTCTTGTTCAATTTTCTGAACCAGCTCTTAAAAAGAAATCCGTTTTTATTACATACATAAAGGTGTTGATTTGAAACACTCTTGATATAAAAAGGTTTTTTATTTATAAAAAAACAAAATTTTAAATTTTTGTACTCTCTTCTCTTAACCAAAATATGTTCCCTTTTCCCCAAAAAACGTATGGAGAAAAGTAAAACTAAGAGGGAAAAACTGTTCACTTTAGGGGAACTTGTTTATTCCTTTAAGTGAAAAAACTACTTGAAACTCGGTAAAGCTTGTCCCGAGTTTAATCTTAAAATTATGTTTCCAAAATTTTCACTTTATTAAAAAAAATTTAATTTAGTAATTTTTAATTACAGTTAATAATCTTTTAATCACACTAAACTAAGATTAAAACATTTATTAATAAGTTGCAAATTACTTGTAATTCGGGCTGGTGTAGAATTAACACTTAAACATTTAAATTTTATTAATTTTAACTACTTTGAAACTATTGAAAACTTTTTGTTTAATAATATTTTAATAATGTTTAAACTTTAAAGTGTTTAGCTACTAAAGTGTTTTTTTATTTGTTTAAAGTAATTTTTCAAAACTTAATTCAATAGTTTG
This sequence comes from Pollenia angustigena, assembly GCA_930367215.1. NCBI lineage: Eukaryota > Metazoa > Arthropoda > Insecta > Diptera > Polleniidae > Pollenia > Pollenia angustigena. Next base: position 3,830,474 of record OV884059.1, read on the forward strand.
TTAAGATTAATTTTAAGAATACATATAATTTTTAAAGAACTGTTTCCTTTTTAAATTTTATTAAAAAAATTAGTTTTTTTAGATGTGTTAGCAGTAGAGATTATTTTGTTAATAAATTACTTTTTTCTATGGTTTATTTATATTGTTGTTAAACAATTCTGTTAAAGTAAATTGTTGTTAAAAATTGTTTATTACATTATTTGGAATAATTGGTAGTTATAGGGGTGTCTCATAATGAAAGACTCTCATTTGATGATTTTCATTGAATTTATAAACAAAAAAGAGAAATAAATTTTTTTTGAAGTGAAATGTACAATTCGAAAGAGATTTCAAATCAAACAACTCAGTATTCGAACCTCTTTAATAAATTTTAAAATCAAGTTTTATCTAAAATATTGATAATTTCAAAATTACCTCCTATAGTCTGCGAGTGATTACTCTCTTTCTTATATAAGAGATGTCTTTTATTTAATTATACATTTCGTACTTCTTTAAAATTTTACTCTTATATTTGTTTCATAAATTCTAGAAGTTTTGTTCTTTCATTTAATTTATAAAATAAAGTAAAGTGACATATGTAAATTACTTTTCCAATTTAAAAAAAAAAAGTTCACGATGAATTTAAGATAAAACCCATTTAAATTTATTTTTAAATTTAGTTTTATCTAAATAATTTAGTTATATTTCCTTATTTTTATAAATTATTAAAATTTTAGTTATTTTGGATTAAAATTGACTTCCAGTAATCTGGTACTGATTACTCTCTCATTTAAGAGATAAGTCTCTGATTTTATTATACATTAAAAAGCGATTGAATTCTCAATCGATTCGAATAAAATTGAAGTTGTTGTATGAAGCGTATAGTGTATATATTAAGGGAACTTCGAAAATAAAGAATGCGCTTAATTACAAAAGTTTCTAACACTTACTGTTTAATGTTTTAATAATTTTTTTTCTGGCAAATTGTTGGTTTTCATATTCGAAACTAAAAGCCCAACTGTAATATGTCTAAGCTAGCTTAAGCTACTGTTAAAAATTTAAAATGCTTTAAAAAAAAAAAACAAAATTAAAAAACTTCTGATTCAGTACGGAATGAGATCAGTTTCTCATTTTGCTTTGGCAAATTACAGTTTACATGCATTCGCAGAATTGCTTAAGCCCATGCTCATGGATATTATTGTTGGGCCTCAAAAAGTTTCAGCCTAAATTAAAAAAAGAACTTAACATTTCTACAAATATTAAAAAAATTAGTTTTCTATAAATTTTTTTTGAAAATATTAAACTTTTCTTACACTTCTTATTCTTTATTTTAAAATGTTTAGAATAGAAATAAGTTTGAAAAATTTCTAAAATATTTAAAGAAAACTAAGGTCCTAAATTTGTAAAACACAAACGCCATGCCAAAAATAACATTGAAAGCAAAAACAATGTCAAAACTTTGTTGTTGCTTTCTACAGAAATACATATTGCGCTTTAAAATTATCAACGCCACATGATATGCAGCGTTTAAACTTTAAAAATTCAGTATACATTTCTAGAGAAAACAACAACAAAATTATGAAATATTTTCGATTTTGTTTTTGCTTTCAATATAATTTTTGGCGTTGCGTTTGCGTTTTACAAATTTAGGGCCTAAATGTTTTACAATTGGTGAAAATCTATTTTCAAATACATATTTAATAAAAAAAAATTCTAAAAAATTAATTTAAAATATTCGACCGACTTTTTTAAATTCTAAAAATATCGAAAAATGTTTTGTTTTTAACTTTATGTAAAATTTATTATTTGTTTTTTCCCATTTTTTTTTTAACATTTTCCCACTTTGCGAAAATTAATTTTGAATTTTTTTTAACCGTTTTAACAAGACGCCATTATTGTTTTTTGGTTTTTATTCGACCCCATTGTGCAAGGCGTTGTCGTAAACCAGTAAGTCGTTTTTGTAATGTAACACAGGTTGAGTGTTACTTTAATCTATTACAACAAACAACTTAGTCGTTTACGAGATCGAGAACTTATTACGGTTGAATAGAAGATTTTAATAAATACATAATTGAATTTGAAAGAAAAAGTACTGAAAATTAATTTTGCAAAGATTTTGAATATTATAAAACGTTTTTTTTAACCTTTGTTTTTTTTTTTGTTTTTAGAATTTCCATTTTGAATTAATTAATACACTTAATTTTTTTTTAATTTTAATTTATTCTTGTGAATAAATTCTTTTTATAACTGTGAATGAAATAAATAAATAAAATTTCCCACGAAATTTGTCCTTTTTCCCCTAAAAACTTTATATGGAAAAGCAGAATTTCGAGTTCACTTTTCATTCACGCTTGGTGTGTTTGTTTTTCTTGAATGGTGATTTGTATAAGAGTTTTTGGTTTTTGTCAGTTTTGTGATTTTGTTGGAAAAAGATTTCTGTTATAACATGTGTTTTACTTAAACGAATTGGAAAAATCGTTATAATTTTAAGAAAGTGTTTTGTTATTTAATGATTTTGTTAAAATTTGTCTTGGTATTTACGTAAATATGTCTTGTTTTCAATTCGATTCTTGTTAATTTGTTTTCCTTTTCTTTAATTTTGTTTTTATTTAATAGATGTTTGTTTTCATTTAAAGTTTTTTTGTTTGGTTTTACTTAGCTTTTGGTTTTAAAGAGAAGAGAAAGTTTATATAATTATTGTGTTTTTTAAGTTTATTTGTTGTTTATAAATATATCGTTTAAATATATATAAATATATCATGTAAGTATGTATATAGAGTGCGTGTGAAATTTTTAACGTTACTACAAATTACAAAGTTTTCTTTGTTATTAATAGATTAAATTTTTCTTTTTGTTTAGTTGTTTAATTAAAAAAGGATTTTTAAAGTAAAAACTTATTACTTTATTGTTATGTATTTAAATTCAATACTTGACAAAACCTACTGAATACATACTTAAATCTTTTATCTTTTACTTTTGAACATTTTTTTTTATTAGGTTTTAAACAAAATTTTCTATTTCTTTTATATGTAAGTGGTAAGACATTTTAGCAGCAGATATATTTTTGTTTAAACAATTAGAGATAAATCATTTTTACTTTAAGTGTAAATTCTTATTTGTGTGAATTTTAAAAACCATAACTATTTCTGTAAATTTGTAATTTTATTGAAAAGTTTAAGTAAATTTTGGTTTTTTTTTAATTTAAATTCAATTTTCTAAAAAAAATAACATATAAAAGATGGGAAGGAATTGCATAAAATTTTTAATAATAATTTTTTTTTTTATAATAAAAGTGTTAAACGTTTGTCTTTTTTATATTAATTTTTATTTTATAATGCACACACTATTTAATTAATATCATTTTAGCCATTAATTGTTAATATTTTTCCAACTTTTTTTCTTTCTCTACTCGTTTTTTGTCTAAGCTTTATTTTATTTTGAATTCTTTAAAGATCTTATAAATATTTTTTTTTATATAGTAGTTATACTGTTTAAATGTTAAGCATTGTTTTCTGTTGTTTCTTCGTTTGCATCATTTGGTTTGGCGTACTTCTAGTCTTCCTTGGAGAGCGAACCTAAATCACTAAGGAAACTCTCGGGTGTTAAAATGTGTGATGAACCAATAATAACTTCCCAATTTTTAACGGCATTTGTCACTTCATAAGCACAGCGCATTTCGGACATGCTAACGCCACCGGTAATAAAGACAATAAGACGTGGCACATTCTTAACTTGGGCCTGGGTTTTGTCTTTGTGCCAGTGGCCATAGCGGGCGCTTTAAAACAAAATCAAAAACATATGATTCAGTAAAAGTTTGTTTAAAAACGATTTAAAAAGTCTAGTGAAATAAATGTAAAAAATGGACTATGATAAATGAAAGTCGTTTCCACGACAATCGAATTGTCAACTCAGCAACACCTGCTCCTGTATTTATAAAAAAATTTTAAATTTAATAAAGGTTTACAGAACAAATTTTGTATAAAAATTCTCCTTAATAAACGTTTGTTAAATTTAATAATCGTTTATAAATACGGGGGCTGGTCTTTAGGTCTCTCCGCTACAACAACTATACAGACTATATAGAATAGACTAGAGAAAAGTCTTTAATACAATAAAGACTAGACTATAATAAAGAATCGAGACTAGTCTAAAATAAATACTGAAGACGAGTGTAAATTATGAAACAACAGCAAGACTAAATTGCACCCTATATTAAAGACTTAAAACTAGTCTGTATTAAAGACTAGAGTATATGACAAAAATATTGCCGCAAAATTTTAAAAACTATTTGTTAATAGCCGGATTACACCCCTATCTCTTAATCTACATAAAACAACGTCCATACCGGCATAGCCGGCCTTTTGCCAGGCGCAAGGATTTTCTACTCTATGGCATAACAAAGACCGGCTTCGCTAACTAAAGCTTCTCTGCACAGCCGGCATTTGGCCGGGCGCAAGGATTTTCTCCTTTCTGGTATAACAAACACCGGCTTCGCTAACTAAAGCTTCCCTGCATAGAAGGCCTTCGGCCGGGCGCAAGGATTTTCTACTCTACGGTAACTACCCACACAGGATTGGAAGGTAGTTAAGGTTTCAGTTATTGAAGGGTCATCAAGGACGGCGATTGTGGTAATAAACCAGCAATCCTTGGAACCACTGAGATAAAAACAGGGTAAGATCTATTATGGTTTTAGTACGATCTTGCTCCGAGTCTACCGAAGTGATAACAAGGGCAATCCAGCTCCTTCGGTAAATGAGGCTGCACATACTGATGCAGTATGGCTTGTGGTGATGCCGTTAGCTCAAGCGACAAAGATGACACTCAGTCGGTCTCCGGACTGGTGGATGACTTCTTTGATCACTTGGGTGAAATGGTTGACGAGGACGTACTCCTGGAATCCGACCATTAGGACGTCGATGTCACTGTAATCGCCAACATGGATCATGGTGAGGGTGACACAAATCAACCTCCACCACTCTAAAGCAGCATCCGCTGCACTGCTCCTCCGACTGGCGGAAAGAGGGGAGGAGCTCGTAATGGTCCAAGAACCATGGATTCACAAGAATCGGGTTTGCGGACTAAAACTCAAAGGCTACAAGCTATTATATGCGAAAGGTACAGGTAACATAAGATCTTGTGTCTTAGCTAAAAACTCGTTGAATATCTTCATTCTTTCTGATTACAGTGATGAAGACACAACAACGGTCGCTCTGGAGACACTAGACGGAATAGTCTGGATGGTCTCTGGCTATATGGCGCACGATCACGGACATGACCCATCCAATAGGCTCATCCGTGATGCTGTAACAAAGGCTGCGGGCACTGGAACGCCAATTATAATCTGTGCCTATGCTAATGCGCACCACACTATCTGGGGTAGTGCTGACACGAATGTAAGAGGTGAGTAAATATTCTCCTTTATTATTAACTATAATCTAGGAGTAGTTAATAGGGGCTGTGAGCCTACGTTTGTTGTTGCGAATAGGTGTGAGGTTCTTGATGTCACGCTGGTTAGTATAAGCCACGTTGATATGATTGAGAATTGGATGGTGTCTAATGACTGTTCGCTCTCTGATCATAGGTATGTGCAATTTGATTTAGGGCTTAGGTCTCCAGGACCGATAGCTATTGTAAACAGGAGACGTACGAATTGGGGGATTCAATATTCCTCTCTAGTTCGGACTCTATCGGATCCTCCTGATGTCAATGATATCAATGGGATCGACGCGGCAGTGGATCTGCTTTCGAACTCACTGCAATTGGCGAATTCCTTGGCGTGTAAGCCAATGATTCGCAGGGGTAGGAATCGGCCACCGTGGTGGGATCCTGAAATTGCGCAGGCAAGAAGTGCCTGTCGTAGGTTGTTCAATGTGGCTAAGCGCCTTGGTAATTGGGTGGACTAGTCATCATTGAATAGGTTCAGAAACTTGGTTAGATCGGCGAAAAGGAACCCTTGGAGGATTGACACTCACTTTCCTGGAAATTCCCAAGGGTTCTTGCGGGATCGGGTCCTATGCCCATTCCTTTGGATTATGATAGGATCAAGTGGGCTGTCGATAGCTTCAGCCCATATAAATCTCCGGGTATGGATGGTATAATTCCGGCGGACCTGCAGAGGAATTCGACCCTGATCATACCCTGGCTGATCGCCATATACAGGGGTGCGCTATATTTTCGTATCTCCCGGTAAGTTGGACCTTGTGTAGAGTGGTCTTTATACCCAAAGGGGGTAAGGCATCTCACACTGAACCGAAGGACTAAAGACCGATTAGTCTTGCATCCTTTCTTCTAAAGACTCTTGAATGAGTTATTGATATACATCTTAGGATGACCATCCCAAGAAGTTTACTCTCTGCCTCGCAACATGCCTACATAAAGGGCAGATCTGTTGAGACGGCTCTTCACTCTCTGGTGGGAACTATTGAGAGATCGCTCGAATTTAAGGAGTACTAGTGTCCTTTCTCGATATTGAGGGGGCCTTCAACAATGTCAACCCGGACTCTATTGTGTCATCCATGAGGAGCCTGGGGATCAACGTTGGCATATGTAGATTTGTGGACAATCTACTCAGGAATAGGGTCATTTGCTCTACGATAGGTGAGACCAGTGTTCAAAGACTGGAGAACAGGGGTACTCCCCAAGGGGGGATTCTATCCCCACTATTGTGGAACCTGACTATGAATACCATGTTGGCGAAGATGCTGATGATGTTGCGGTAGCCATCACGGGGAGACATCTGAACATAATGTCTCAGTGCATGGAGGCTGCTGTGAGGGTACTTAGCACCTAGAGCGCATCATGCGGGCTGGGTGTTAATCCGTCCAAGACGGAACTGGTACTCTTTACGAGGAAGTACAGGACCGAGGACTTTAGGCTTCCGAGGTTAAATGGAACCGAGCTTCAGCTTGTAAGCTGTCATGGGGACAAAATGTCCAGATGAGAGTGGAAAGAGCAATAGTTGTCATATATGCGTGTAGGGGTGCAATCGGCAGAGACTGGGGCATGGGCCCGTGTTGTGTCAATTGGATCTTTGACTCTGTAGTAAAGCCGACTCTGTATTATGGGGTCGTTGTATGGTGGCCTGCGTTGGATAAGAGCAGGCACAGGGCAATGATTGAGAAGGTACATAGACTTATCGCGTTGATGATCACGGGATCAATGCGATCTACTCCCATGAAGGCGCTGTTTACGATACTGAACTGGCTCCCGGTGGACATCATGGCCAGACAGTTGGCTCTTTGCTTGGCGACACGGCTAAACGCGGCGCTCTGTTGGTCGGCCCGTGACTATGGACACGCCGGGATAACCAAAAGTTCGACTGTCCCTGATAGTGGTCACTCTCAGTTGAAGTCTCGTGGTGTAAAGACGTGTGCGGAATTCTAGTGTAAAATCAGTACGATTCGGTTGTGAAGCGCATTGTTGTTGGACCTGGAGTGTTTTGATAGTGTGGTGATATAGGTGTTACTTCTGCCATGTGGCGTGCACAACTTTAATGATCTTAAAGTAGTTACCATTGAATAGAGGTATTGCTTTGGAAACGGTTTCTACACTAAATAATGCCATCTCTGTATCTGATTCTTTAGTGTCTCGTATTAAATATTATTTTATCCTTTTGTAAACGTTATCATTTTTCTTTTCAATTTGTGCTGTTAAAAATTTTTCTCTCATATTTTCAATAGTTTCTAATTTTATTTGCATAGTTTTTCCTGTATATGTCCTTCCTGGACTTTTCTTTAGAGTTTTTTATATTTCCTTTAGTTCTGTTAAATTTTCTTCCATTTAAATTTTTATTATATATATTTATTTTTTATTTTTTGCTACTAAACATTGGTGACAGTATTAGTTCTATATTTTAATACATAATTTTTAAAATATCTATTTATTTTATATGCTACATATAATATTAAACCTATTATTATTAATGTTGTCAAGTGTTCTGTTATGATGTTTTTTGAGTTTTCCGCGTCACCGTTGTTCAATATATTTTCCTGGATCTACACTTTACCCATGTTATTTTTTATTTTATTTCCCCAAATAGGGCCTACCATTTAAAATGAATTTGTTGTTTAAAGTTTAATTGAAAATTCTTCTACTTTCGCCTTGAAAATTATTTTATTTTCGCCTTCACCTCCTACCTTTCTTCCATAGTACACGCGATGTTTAATTATTTGATTTATTTTCTTTTTTATAATTGAAATTCATCCCTTCAATTATTATATTGTCTGAACTTTTTCATTAAAAAGGATCTAACATTTTATAAACTTAAAAATTTTGATATATTTATGTGAAAGTCCATTGGTAATCAAATTTATTTTTGATGACTTATTTTTCTCGTGCCATTTAATGATTGACAGGAAACTCATCATTTAATCCTTTTAGTCCGAGTTGGCAGGATCTTTAGTTTGCCGGAATATTTGCCAGTTTGGCAGGGTTAATTCGTAGTCCGCAGAATCGCCATGTGGTGATATAGGTGTTACTTCTGCCATGTGGCGTGCACAACTTAAATGATCTTAAAGTCCCTATAACCCTCGGTTATTACAAGCTGTAGGGGTTCCAGCCAATAAATTAGGCGTTCGAAAGAACTGCCAAAAGCTTATGAGACACAAAATATAACTAAGGTAGCTAGTGCCGATTTGGTTGTGTGTTTAAGTCTGTTTTGTTGAAGTAAAATCTAAGGTTTATATACTGCTTATGAGAATACAGTTTAGTTTCTCTAACTTATTCTATCTTATCATAATTATATGTTTTACTCTTTCGGTACCATGTAGATATCTAAGGAATATGTATCAATATAGTTGCATGTCAACCAATCACAATGAGTCTTTCATTATGTTCATTCAATAATAAGTAAGTCACTCAATGTTTGGATAACATGCCTTCAACTGCAAGTGATGTAAATTGATATTTATTTTATTGTAGTTACAATTATGCAGTGTGCCTGCGTTATCGACTAAGTGTGGTACGCTATATGTATGTGCACACTACAATAGTGTTGTTGGTTAAGTATAAATAAATTGTGAGACTCCGCTGGCGGGTGCTCCGTTTAAGTTTATTTATAAACAAACCTCCGGCCGAAAGTGAGGTTAGATTGAGATAGTGACTCTTGTTGTGGTGTTACCAGAGTGGTAATTGTGTATAATAGTGTTGACGGATCGTGCGTGTTTTTGGACTCTCTCGATTTGAATCTCGGTTTTGTTTTGTTTGAAAGACATCTGGCGGTTGGTAGTGTTTATACACGTTAACTAAGGTTTGTGAACTCGATTTCTGGTGACGACTTGGCAGTACTAAAGGTTAGTGAGCTTGATTCTTGATTTTTGAACTTGGTGTGTTGTTGTGGTGATGCCTTCTGCTAAAAGCAAGAGGAAGCCGAAGGGTGATCTGACGTCACAACCGACGGCGTGTATAGTGTCCCGCCTGCCAGTGTGCCGAAAATTCGACACACTGACAGTGAGATGTCGAGAGCCGATGATGACTTGGTGCAGCAGAAGAGGTTCAATCCTGGGTCGCCACAGGCTAAACGTGCTGCTGCTGCTGTTGGTGCTGCTGTGTCTGGTGGTTCTGGTAGTGCTGCGGGTGGTTCTGGTGCTGCTGCTGTGATTGATGATGAGGTGGAGGTGCTTATGTCAACGGATGCTGCGTCGTTTGCTGGTTCTCGGCGCGTGAAGGCGAAGGGCTGCTGCTGGTGCGGGTGGAGGTGAGATTGCTGCCATGAAGGAAATCACCAAGGCGCTTACCGAGGTGGTAGTGAACGAGAGTGTTGCGTCGAAGCTGGCAAAGGAGGTACTAGATTGTGCGGCTAAGTACGAGGAGGTGCTCATCAGGCTGATGGCGAAAACGAGCGGCTGAAGGGCCGGCTCGAGGGTAGTGTGGCGGCTGGGCCCTCAAAGGTGGCCCCTATGAATGCAGGTGCGGTGTTCGCGGTGCCTAAGGCGCCTGAGGCGGTGGTAGCGGCCCCTAAGTTGCCGTATGCAACCAAGCCGGTTGAGACTTGGTCGGCGGTGGTGAAGGGAAAATGTGTCCCCACGACTTCTAAGGAGGTCATGGAGAAGGTAGTAAAGCAGGTGGGCCCAACATTGGGTGTCCGTGTGCACGAGGTGCGGCCTACGCGGGATGGAGGAGCGGTGATCCGTACCCCCTCGGTGGCGGAGCGCAAGCGTATTGTGGAGAATAATACTTTCCAGGAGGTAGGGCTTGATGTGACGGCGGCCGATAAATTGGGCCCCAAGGTGACAGTGCAGAGGGTCAACGGAGAAATCACCCCTGACGAGTTTATGGAGGAGCTTTTTGAGATGAACCTGAAGGAAATCATGTCACCGGAAGCCTACCGGAGAGGAGTGCGATTGGCAAGTAAGCCATTGAGGGCGGATGGAGGGCCAGTTAATGTTGCGCTGGAGTGTACCCCGAGGGTTGCTGAGCACCTGAGGGCCACTGGTGTGTACATCAAGTGGTTCAGATTCTTGGTGCGGATACAAGACCCAGTGTTCTCCTGCTTCAGGTGCCTGGGCTTTGATCACCGCGTGCGCGACTGTCGCATGAGTGATGAGGTGTGTCGTAGGTGCGGAATTTCGGGCCATGGAGCTGCCAGGTGTCCAAATGAGCTGCGTTGCCGGAATTGTGCGTTTAAGGGCTTGCCCTCAAACCACTTGATGATGTCGATGGTGTGTCCGGTCTATGCGGCCGCGGTTGCAAGGGCGAACGCTACACATTGAATATGGAGGGATTCCCGATAATCCAGTTTAATTGCCAAGGTGCTTACGCTGTTATGTGCGAGTTGCGGCAGGCGATGCGGCGTCGTGGAGTTCCTTTTGCGCTTTTGCAGGAACCGTATATTGCAAATGGCTGTGTAAGGGGTTTGCCGGGGGGATGCGAGTTTATACGGACAGCGGGGGAAACTCGGCTATAATAGTTGATAATCCGGACATGGACGTAATGGTAGTTAGCAGTAGCCAATGGGGTGTCTGCATTTCTGTGGAGTGCGGTTTTGGGAAGATGTCGTTGGCTAGCATCTACTGTGTAGGTAGAGAAGCTTTGGATGCATACTTAGGTTATATGGATACGGTACTACTCTCTGGAAGTAGTATTCCTGTTATCCTCGGAGAGCAAACGCATGCTCTCGTATGTGGTTCTCCAAGATGCCCAGAAATGTTTCTGGCCATCCGAACTATATACGAGGAGTAGTGCTTAGCGAATGGCTGGTCACAAAGTGTCTCATTGTTGTCAATGAGCCGAGTGAGCTGTATACTTTAGATGGGTCAAATGGAGTTAGTGACATTGACGTAACGCTCGCGAATAGCGCGGCTTTGAAGACTTTTGAACTCAGGTTTGTGACGATTGAGATTATAGTCACCTTACGCGAACGAACGAGGGAGACGCCTCTGCCTCTTAGATGGCGGAATAACGGTGTGGACTGGGACAATTATGCTGGGGAATTTAGGGCGGCGGCGCTAACGCGCTCGCTGAGTGACTATATTGCACTGACGATAGATGACCAGGTCAGCACAATTCATCGGTGGTTATTGACCGTTAATGATGCCGTTCTGGGTCGTCGTGTTCGAACGACACCTAGCAAGGTCAAATGGTGGACGGCCGAGTTGGAAAGGACGAAAAGATCCGTCAGACATGCCGGTTCTGACGATCTCGCTTTGCGCAAGTCGACTTATTTGTCTGGCCTACAGACGTACAAGAATATGATTCTTAGGGTAAAGGAGGACGATTGGAGGCAATTGTCTTCTTGGAGGGAATGCGCTGACAGACTGTTGGGGGTTTTCTTCCCAGGAACGGAGGTAGCTGGTCGTTCCCCTGTTATACGGGATTCGGTCGACCCTCCTGACTTGGAAAGGTCGGAAGTTTATGACAGTATTTGCCTTGTCAAGAGTGGGAAATCGCCGGGTATTGATGGTATGACTGGAGAGATGGCTAAGGCCATATGGAAGGCCATACCGGAATACTTGGAGTCAATCTTTGGGAAGTGTCTGAGTGAGGGCTATTTCCCTGGAGCTTGGAAGTCTGCTCGTGTTGTTGTTCTCCTGAAGTCTCCTCCCAGTACTTGGAAAAGTGCTTGAGAGGATAATGGTGACGCGACTGAAGGAGGATAGCACTGAGCCGACTTCTGAGTACCAGTTTGGATTTAGGGAGGGGAGATCCGTAGAAGCTGCGTGGCTGCATGTTAAGCAGTGCGTTAGTAATGCTTCTGACAAGTATGTGCTAGGAGTGTTTGTCGACTTCAAGGGTGCGTTTGACCATCTCCACTGGAACGCGGTTCATGACAGACTAAGTAGTGTAGGTTGTCGTGAGCTTGAGTTGTGGAGAAGTTACTTCAGCTGCAGAAAAGCTTGTGTGGTTGGTGCCAGCGGCACAGCTTGGAGATGTAACTCGGGAATGCCCGCAGGGTTCTGACTGTGGTCCTGTTATATGGAACCTCATGATGGATCCATTGTTGGCACGACTGAGCCGTCTCTGCAATATGTGCGCATATGCAGATGATTTGCTCGAGGGACAGTCTCGTGCTGTTCTGGAGGCGAAGGGTGAGCAGGTCATGCGCATAGTTAATGAATGGGGTGCACAAGTCAGTGTTGAGATTAATCTTGACAAGATTGTGATAATGCTGCTCAAGGGCAGATTGTCTAGTGCACGTCCTCCTGTCATTAAGTCTGCTATCGTTAGTCTCAGATATGAGACTCAGGTCAAGTATCTGGGATTAATGATGGGTGAGCGGATGAACTTTTTGGTTCATCTTGCTCATGTAAGGGATAAGCTGACTGCTGTCCTTGGTAAGGTCAAACGTATACTGAGGAGTGACTGGGGCCTCAGCAGGCGTGCTGTTCGAACCATTTATGGCGGGCTGTTCGTTGCATGCGCAGCGTATGGTGCGCCTGTATGGTACGAAACAGTTATGACTGTTGCTAGTCGGAGAAAGGTGCTTACTTGTCAGAGGGTGCTTACCGGTTTGTCGGACTGTTTCAACGGATGCTCTTCAGGTCTTGCTGGGTGCAGCTCCCCTTGACTTAGAGGTGGTACGCCTATAAGATCAAGAAGGGGTTGCCACTTCTTGCGCATGATTGGCTTTCTGCTGTTGACGTGGTGAATAGGGAGAGTAGAGAAATCAAGGTGATGTTGGCCGATCACCTTGATTCTAGGTGGACGAAGCGCTGGACGGACTCTGACAAGGGTCGTGTCACGTATGCTTTTATACGAGATGCGCCCTTCGTACGTGAGCGCCCAGATTTTGGTTTAGGCCTGAAACTGGGGTTCTTACTGACGGGACATGGCTCCCTCAATGCATTTTTGCATAAGAGGGCCTTGTCGGACACTTCGGACTGTGGGTGTGGGAGGGGGACCGAGGACGTATGGCACGTTATTGCCGAGTGTCATTACTATGATGACATTAGGGACTTAGATAGTATGGGCATCACTCATACTGGGGCGGGTTGGGACTATAGTAGGGCCTTAGAGGACGATCTGATGATAGGGAGGTTGGGGCAATTTGCCCAGGAGATTTTTATTAGGAGAAGACGGAGATAGTGGAGGTAAGCTCGTTCCCAGTCATTTGCGAACCGACGCTCGCGTATATCGTCGAACTTTCCGCTCTGCGCATTGCTTCGTGCTCAGAGGTCGGTTGCTGTTTTTGGTGGAGTCTCGTCGTGTTGGTGTCTGGTGATTTGCCCATGCTGTTGTTGCTTGTGCTGGGACACTTGTGTCTCTGGTCCCTTGGGACTGGAGATGGGACTGTCTTGGTGGAGTAGCGGCATGCTGTCGGCTGATTTCCGGAACGGCCCCCTGCTAAGTTCGTGTTTTCCTTGTGCGTTGTTGGTTGCGGTCGATCGATTGTGACCGTTTATTGTTGTGTTTTTTGTTGTCATTTTTTGTGCGCGATGTCAATTGCTGGTGTCACGCAAGGTGACCAAAGTGTCGCTCGTGAGAGCGGCTGTTTATTGTTTTTGTTGTTTCGTCTATTGGTGATGTATAGTCCCTTTATGTAGATGTTTCTGGTGTTCCGCAATTTGCGGAATTTACAGTTCCAGTTGCTGTTTGCTGTGTTGATGGTTGCTGGTTGCTGGCGTTTGTGTGCTGCAGTCTGCTGTGGGCCACCAGTCCCGGTACCGTTTGGGGTCCAACTGGTAGTAGTTTAGGCTACGAAGCTGGCCGGAGTCTTTATCTGGTACCACGGGAACCAGGGTGACCTTGGGACCTCAGTCCCAACCTGGTTATGGTGAGGACCCTTCGGGGGAGTAACGTGGTGGTTGTGGTTTAATACCCATATCGCGGGTAGAGTAATTTATTGCTCGGTGTGGAGTTGCATTGCAACCGGTTGCCATTAGACCATAAAATGGTAGGAGTGTTAGATAGGCTCCGCCCTTCACCGAGGGGGATGAAGTGTCCAAATGCATGGATTCGAAGTCGGTACCCTTGCTCTGGTGCCACAGCTTTGTGGCGAAGGAGGAAGGGGGCGCTGGTCAACGCATTTTTTGACCCTGTGTTAAGAGCACCGTGAGGAAAGGTCTTCGGACGATGATCACGTTAAACTGGACAAATCTGTCCCTGATAGTGTGGACTATTGCACCCCGGTGCCTTTCACTGGCGCGGGTTTTGTGACACGGATGGCGCATGGCAAAGCGCACCCGCTATATAGGGTCATCCTGTAGAAGTTGTCAGGATGAGGAGGAGGACAATGTACTTCACTTTCTCTGTCAATGCCCTGGGTTGCGGGGTATTAGGGAGGAATGCCTGGGGAAACCGGTATTTGCCTGCCTAGAGGATCAATCCAGGATAGAACTGAGATCGCTGATTCTCTTCATTAGGACGACGAAGTGGCTGGATTCTGCAGTGACGCCATCTGAGTAGCTGCTCTATAGGATGGGCATTGGCGCTGGGTATCACAAAGGGACCAATAAAGGACCCAAGTGAGCTGTCTGTTGTAGCTGCCCATGGAACCTAACCTAACCTACTCTTTGGTATAACAAAGACCGGCTTCGCTAACTAAAGCTTTTCTGCACAGACGGCCTTTGGGCGGGCGCAAGTACTTTTTCCTTTATGTTATAACAATTACCGGTTTCGCTAAGTAAAGCTTCTAAAATCTGCCTTGTTTCCGAACGAAGGCCGATTTCGAAGACTAAATCTCTCTGCACAGCAGGCCTTTGGCAGGGCGCAAGGATTTTATTCTCTATGGTATAAGAAACACCGGCTTCGCTTACTAAAGCTTCTCTGTATAGCCGGCCTTCGGCCGGGCGCAAGGATTTTCTCCTTTATGTTATAACAAATACTGGCTTCGCTAAATAAAGCTTCTCTGCCGGGCGAAAGGATTTTATCCTCTTTGGTATAACAAACACCGGCTTCGCTTACTAAAGCTTCGCTGTATAGCCGGCCTTCGGCCGGGCGCAAGGATTTTCTCCTTTATGGTATAACAAATACTGGCTTCGCTAACTAAAGCTTCTCTGCGAAATCGGCCTTCGTTCGGAAACAAGGCAGATTTTATAAGCTTTACTTAGCGAAACCGGAACTTGTTATAACATAAAAAAAAAAGTACTTACGCCCGCCCAAAGGCCGTCTGTGCAGAAAAGCTTTAGTTAGGGAAGCCGGTCTTTGTTATACCATAGAGTAGGTAAGGTTAGGTTCCATGAGCAGCTATCAACAGACAGCTCACTTGGGTACTTTATTGGTCCCTTTGTGATACCCAGCGCCAATGCCCATCCTATAGAGCAGCTACTCAGATGGCGTCACTGCAGAATCCAGCCACTTCGTCCTCCTAATGAAGAGAATCAGCGATCTCAGTTCTATCCTGGATAGATCCTCTAGGCAGGCAAATACCGGTTTCCCCAGGCATTCCTGCCTAATACTCCGCAACCCAGGGCATTGACAGAGAAAGTGAAGCACAGTGTCCTCCTCCTCATCCTGACAACTTCTACAGGATGACCCTATACAGCGGGTGCGCTTTGCCATGCGCCATCCGTGTCACAAAGGCCGCGCCAGTGAAAGGCACCGGGGTGCAATAGTCCACACTATCAGGGACAGATTTGTCCAGTTTAACGTGATCATCATCCGAAGACCTTTCCTCACGGTGCTCTTAACACAGGGTCAAAAAGTGCGTTGACCAGCGACCCCTTCCTCCTTCGCCACAAAGCTGTGGCACCAGAGCAAGGGTACCGACTTCGAATCCATGCATTTGGACACTTCATCCCCCTCGGTGAAGGGCGGAGCCTATCTAACACTCCTACCATTTTATGGTCAAATGGCAACCGGTTGCAATGCAACTCCACACCGAGCAATAAATTACTCTACCCGCGATATGGGTATTAAACCACAACCACCACGTTACTCCCCCGAAGGGGCCTCACCATAACCAGGTTGGGACCGAGGTCCCAAGGGCACCCTGGTTCCCGTGGTACCAGATAAAGACTCCGGTCAGCTTCGTAGCCTAAACTACTACCAGTTGGACCCCAAACTGTACCGGGACTGGTGGCTCACAGCAGACTGCAGCACACAAACGCCAGCAACCAGCAACACAGCAAACAGCGACTGGAACTGTAAATTCCGCAAATTGCGGAACACCAGAAACATCTACATAAAGGGACTATACATCACCAATAGACGAAACAACAAAAACAATAAACAGCCGCTCTCACAAGCGACACTTTGGCCACCTTGCGTGACACCAGCAATGGACATCGCGCACAAAAAATGACAACACTTTTAAAAGTGTCATAAAGTCCTTGGACACTGCGACACTGGACGTTATGACATGCCACCGCTGCAGGGCTATCAAGGAAACGTGGCTCACATTTAAAACAAGAATTTCAATGCAACTCTTAAACTACAGCCTGAATGATGGCAGACTCGGTCTTCCTTTAAACGAATTTTGGCGCGAGACAGTGGCTGATTTCATTAACGCAGTATTGCAAAGCATCGCTAAAAAAAAATGCGTTGACAAGGCACCACAGATTAAAACAATGCACAAATTTTGCAACCGTTGTGCAATAAATATAGTTACCATGCAATAATGAGCTCAAAGCATTGTCTACAGATAAGTTGTGGAGCTAATGAAGCTATTCCTTTTAGTGTTGAATTGCAATACTGCGTTTATGAAGTCAGCCAGTATTTCATCTCTTATATCGCTGCCCAGCATTTATTTTTTACCAGCCATGAGTTATTTGGGAATCACCTTCTACAGGATTATTCCGAGGTATCGAGACTTAAACGGAGCCATATGGTAAATTATCTCAATGCAACGGGCTGGCTCTAGCCACGTCAGCATTAGCCAACCATCAAGCCTGATCTGAAAACTTTATTCTTGACGCTTAGTTTTCAGACTGAGTTAACCACCCAACCAAGACAAGAGACTAGTCTTAACTAGGGACTGGAGACTGTTGTAAATATTAGAAAATCAACAAATCTTTGTTTCGGCCCATAGACCGGTCTATATTTTTTTTTACTAAAACTAGTCTATATTTAAGGCAAGTGGCTTGTTCAAATTATGGCCTACAGACAAGTTTATGTTATAAACTAGAGAATGGTATATGCATATGTATTTTCAAACCATTGCGACTCTTACCTAGTGGGAGCATGATAGTTTGTATTTTGAGCCCTTCCAGCTAAGAAAACAAAATGACGTTGATCCAATTTATCCTCAATGCAATCTTCCATAATGTCTTTAACCACAGGGGTCCAACGAGACATTTGATATGTGTGCTCGGTAATGCGCTCCTTGCGGGGGACATTATAGATTTTTTTACGTGACTGAAAGAATTTGTTTTAAGAAAATATCACAAACCTTTTTCTTCAAATAAAATAATGAATAACTTACATCAGCAATAACATTTACACCCAAATGGCTTAAATTGCGTACCATGTCTTGATCTTTAGGTGATAATTGAGCATGCGTAAACAATTTGGTAAGATTTTCCTCAGTAATGCCATTCTTAATCATGACATACAAAGCAATAATGCGGACTTTATCGAAATTTGTAACGTTCTTTGAAAATTAAAATAAAAATTATTTAAAAAAAATAATATTATAAAAAATAATGGTTAAAGAAAACGAATTTTACTGCCTGTTTAACGATGTCGAACGTCATCGTTCGCATAGAAAATTATATTTAAAACAAAAACAAAATTCGAAAATTTGTTTTTGTTTTAAATGTAATAATCTGTGCGAACGTTAACGTTCAAAATCGATGAACAGGCTGTTAAATTAAGAAATTGAGTTGTAGTTTCCTTCTAAAGATTTGAAAAGGTAATTAGTTTATTAAAAAGTCAAGTTGTTTGAGATTATTTCTTAGAATCACTAGAATATTCTAGGTTCAGTATTTTTTAACTTTAAGAAATTAATATTGTTGCAAAGAAAAAGTGTGATTGAGTTGTTATAGAACGTGTTAAGTATGATTTAGAAGAAGACTTACGGTATCTAATAAAATGGGAACAATGCTTCGCATATGATCCTTGATTTTTTCACCCTCAGCATCAGTGCCCATGGCCAAATCTTGTTCCACACGGCATAATTTATCCACATAATTCTAAAAATTACATAATAAAATCTAAAAATTACAAAAAACTCTAAAGGAAAATTTTAAATTTTCAAAACCACCTGATAAGATTTCATACAATCTTCAGCCAAATGCAAATGAGTGGAATATTTTGATAGTTCCTTTTGGTATTGTGGCATTTTCTTAATCATTTGCGATAAATCACGCATGGAGGCCTTGTCGGCTGAACATTTAAACAAAAATTATTAATCAAACATAAACATTTAAAATCATGAGTTTTAGAATAATTTTTATGCAAAGAATTATTTTAAGACAAAAAAATAACACACTCTGTTAAACTGTTGAAAACTTACAAGCTGACATTCTCTTCGAATCGGTAAATTTCTTAAGATTCTGTGTAACCTGTGTCGAAACCACAGCAATATGTTCATGCCTTAACTCAATCCATAAATCATCATTTTCATCGAGTAGCACCTCCTTTTCGGGTTGATTGGGACCCGGTGTAAAACGATAGACATCATTAGCGATGGGCAATAAATCGTAGGCCATCGCTTGTAAGGTTAGTTCGTGCAGCAAAGGCGATACGCAATCAAAACCACGATCCAAAATCAATAATTGTGAACGTGACTTCTCGGAACCCTCGCCCATCGTTGGCTCGTCAGCCTTGTACGCATCCAGTTTTTGCTGAACGACTGCAGCTAAATCGATGTTGCGATCCCAATCGGTGCGATAACGCACCATTGGATACTCACCGAGCGTAGCACACAATGTTGCAATTTGCTCGGCAATGCGCTCGATGTGTTTGGCGCGTATCGATGCGAATGCCGGAGAGTACAAACACTGAAAAGTGTCTGGCGAATCGAGCGAGTAAACCTAAGAGAAGCACATTTTTTGGTTTTATATTTATTGTTTTTCAATATATTTTGGTTTCAATTGAATTTTTAGAGGCAGAGAGTTTATATAGAAAGTTAAAGTAGTAGTGGTTGGTGGTGGTGGTATTAGAAGTAGAAGTTAGTAGTACAATTAGTTGTGGTGCATTATTTGTAGCCGATTTTTTTTTTTTTAGTTTTTATTGCGGTGCAGGTTGTTGATTTATATAGAGTTTGTAGTTACAAAGTTTTTTTAGTTTTGAAAATTGTAAAAAAAAACAAAACGTGCGTGCGCAGGGGGTGTAATAAAGTTTTTAGGGTTTTGAAAATATAAGAATAAAGTTTTAGTTAAATTAAAATTTTGATTTAAAATAATTGTTTAAATATTTTTTAATAAAAACCGTTAGTAAAAGTTACAAATAGTTACACAAGTTTTAAGATGAAATGCAGAAAATTGAATACAAAAAAACAACACAGTTTTAAAAATGAGTGCATCAAATGAAAGCAGATCTATAAAACTAATAAGAACATGTGAAAGCTTAAGAGAAAATATGTAAAAAATAGAGGAAAACTTCGATAAGCAGATAATTAATCTATTCAACTATACAAGTATATCTAAAAATCCAATTTAGCTATAAGTTTTATCAATTCAGCTAAATAATATAACAAACATTTATAACTCAGCTTTTTATTTTTCAATTCAGCTGATGTCTGTTCATTAAAACTATACAAATATATTTTAAAATCCAATTCAGCTACATGTTTGTCAATTCAGCTAAGCTTTAGCAAAATTAATTTCTAATTCAGCTAAAGATTTTTTACAATTCAGCTGATAATTTATCACTCAAACTATATGAATATGTGTTAAAATCCAAAGAGCTTCAATATATATTATTATTCAGCTAATTAACTTTACATACATTTATAGTCCAACTAATGATTTTTTATTTAAATTAAATAAATATATCTTAAAATCAAATTAAGCCATTTCTTTTAATCGGCTTCTACATTTTTTATATTTACTAAAAATACTTTAAAAACAAAAATATCAAAAAATCAAATTAATCTAGATTTAAAACAACTAAGCTGAATAATAATTTATTAATACCTTCATTAATAATTCCGCTAGTTAAAGATCTACATAAGAATTTATTGGTTTGTACCTTAAAGACTTTATTTCTGCTAAACATTCTTTAAAATCAAATAAATCAAATTTAAATATTTAATTTAAAAAAGGGCTTTAAAGAATTTTATTAAACCGCCATATTTGTATGCAGATAAGGGCAAGTATCTTTTGAGAGAGTGTTAAGGACAAACAGCTAATGGAGGTCGGTCATATATTTTATCCCCCTAGGGTCGTCCCCTAAGAAGGGACGTTTTCTTCAAACCTTACTTAAAGGTAATTTTATTAAAGAATTTCGGTTGTTTATTACACAGAAAAAATTAAAAAAAGTTCAAACAAAAAATTTGTAGAATCAAACAATTTTTTGTCTGAAATCGGTCCTATAAACAAATTTGCATATTCAAACAATTTATTTGCATTTTGTTTGTTGAAAAAAACACTGATTTTTTCAAACAAATAATTTAACTGAATCAAACAAAAAGTTTACTGAAATTCATATACTAAATTTCAAAACCAAAAAAAAAGTTTTTGCACAAGCAATGACGCGCACACAAGTAAAGCTGGAGGTCCATACCACGCGTTTTCGCCTCCTCGCAGTGCATGCTTTTATAACATTACATGCGTTCTATGTTTCAAGTTACATGCAACGCTTTTTATGCAGCAGCAGCACAAGTAAAAATAAAATTTAACTTGTCAAAATCAGCTGAGTTGTTCGAACGCTGCTTGTGACGCTTACAAAAGTAGAAAGTAAACCTACTTTTCGCCTCAAGGCATCTACGCTTTTGTGCATGTAACTTACTACGTATAACTACACAGATTCTACTTTTTTGACAGCTGCGTATGCTGCGAAAAAGCGAGTAACGCGTGGTGTGGACCTCCAGCTTAAGCACTGTATGAGAAGATGTCGGCAGAGCAGAGCCGCCGGCTGGCTCTGAGACACATTTTTTTGTTGGAATAATTTTTTGAACGAAGTCTTTATTTATACACACAACACAATGTTTTTCTTTATCACTCTCTGTTGCTGTTTGCTAAAGAAGAAATGTGACCAAAAACGGCAGCAGACCGACTCGATATGTTTTTCGTCATCATTATATTTTTGTATTTGATGTATTTAACCAAACTGTTTTAAAAAAATGAATACGGGATTTTGTTTCTTATATGTAATGTTGTTTCTGCTATTATTTTTCTTATAGTTGCACTTTTTTAAAGCGCCCAAAAATAGACTGTGTGTGTTTTTTGTTGTTGTTCTTATATTTCACATAAAGAAGTGTTGCTTACGATCAAATAAAAAAAAATGCAAAAAGACGACAACATTAAAGAGCGTTAAATATTTCATACAAAATTATGAAAACTTGACACCAATAACGCGTTTATTATATTTTTGAAGTGTTGTCCACATTTTTGTTGGTTAAATAAAAATCAAACAAAAATATTGATTGAATCAGTAAACAAATTTATAGAAATTAAAAACAATTTTCAGACAAGCGCTTGTTTGAAAAAAATTCGGCAATAATTTTTTCTGTGTATTCAATGAATTAAACCGTTTTTAATTAAGCCAATATACAATATGCAACCTCCTCCATTTGCGAAATAACGGTATACCTCGGAAATCAAGAGCTACCTAAAAAACGGTTAGCACCACTGGATTCAGCGTACTCGAAGTAGGTTAACCCGCCGGGTGCCCCGCTTTATAGTTTTTCCAACTAGGACAGTGTTATTTATAATTCAGCTGCAATTTTTTTTTATTCCGCCTAGAACATTTTTATCATTTCTTAAAAAAAAGCCTATTCCTCATTCATTTCTCTAATTTAAATTCATTATTTCTTCTAATAGCACTAAAAGAAAACAATCAATATCGATTGAAATTTACAAACGTTACAAAATATCATGTTTAAAAATAATACAGAAAGTGCAAACACAAATTAATTACAAAATGTTCGAGAAAAGTATTAAAACGAACAACAAAATAATAATATTCAATTAAATTGAAACGTTATGGCAGAGAATAATTACTCATTTAATAGCAAAATGAAAAGAAACTAAATATGTAATACCATAATGGAAATTTATTTTTAAAACTGTGTTGTGTTGGCCATAAATAAAAGCGTATTTAATATAAGTAAAACAAATATAATATCAGCTCATAATTTTAAAAAATGCATGCATACTTCTAGTTTAGTTTAATTTATTATAAACTCAATACTTTAAGCGTTTTTTTTTTTTTAGTTTATGTTATTAGACTACTTTTAGTGATATAAGGATGGTGGTTGCTGTTAAATGGGGGCGTTCTGTGTATGTGTTTTTATATAAGTATAAAATGTTTATCTTTGAAAATTGCGAAATTTTATAGCAAAAAAGTTTCTTTTTAATGAAATACACATAAAGAAAAATTGCCTAAAATTCAAGTTAAATTAACAAAATTAATAAATAATAGAATTTTTTTTGCAAAAATATTTTAAATAGCGAAAAGTAAATGTTGCTGGCAGCATGTTGCTATGAAATTATGAAGAGCCAAAGATTATCTAGCATGAAATTTTGTTCTAAAGAAAGAAAAAGGCCTTACTCATTTAAGCAGTAAATTTAGAAAAAATCATGTTGCAAAGTTAGACTTTACTAAACATTTGTAAAGTTGTTTGAAGAATGCAAAAGCTTGACATTCATTAATTTTTTTTTTTTTTTGTAAGAATAAGATGTTTTTAAAATAGCAGAACAACTATTCAATTATAATTTAAAAAAAAGGTAGCAACATGTTGCTTAAACCATTTAAAATCAACATCAGAGACAATTAGGCAACAAATTGTGTACTATAATATTGGAAATATAGAAAAAAAGGAGCAAATTGGGAAAAAATTTTGCAGGCAACATGTTGGCTTTATGTTTTTTTTAAGCTGTATGAGAACTTAAAATGATAATACAAGACAGAAATATTGTTGGAATGAATTTCTTTTTATTAAATCTGGTAGATAATTTCATGGAATTTATTTTTTAAATATGATTTCCGGCTTTTTTCCGCTGCGGCTACGTGTTAGATGTTTCATTCGATCAGTTTAAATTTTTTCTACTTTTTTTTTAATAAATCTGGTCGTATGACATCAATGGTTACTTGAATATTGGCTTCACATGCTACATGTTACTGCTTTGTCGGCATAAGCCAAAGACTTAACATAGCCCCGTAAAAAGTAATTCAAATGCGTTAAATCGCAACAACGAGGTGGCCAGTAAACTGGACCACTTCTGGAAATAAAGTTGTCACGAATTAATTTGCAACAAATCGATTGTTAAGCGTGCTGTATGGCAAGTTGCGCCGTCTTGTTGGAACCAAATGTTGCTGATGTTTAGCTGATTATCTTTTGGAAATAAAAATTCAGCAAGTCAATTCAGTATAGCTCGATAGCGCTGGCCATTCGCCGCAATAGCAGCTTTGCTCATTTCTAAAGAGCGTGTAATCCGCATCAAACAGTCAATTTTAAATGATGTAAACGAGATTCGTTAAAGGCTTGAGGGTTGTCTTCGCTTCAAATACGGCAATTTTGCTTTGTGACGTAGCCATTTAACCATAAATGAGCTTCTTAAAATGGACGAACTGGTTTTTTGAACTTCGCGAACAGATTTATTTTTTTTTTAAAGAGAATTTTCACAATTTGTTCTGGCGTTAAACGATTCACGATGACTTGCCAAACCTTACTGAATAGAAATGTCTACACAGTTTGCCATTCTCAGCTGCCAAGCCATAGTTATCGATATCGAAAGTTCTCATGCAGCCAAAAAAAAAACACCCTTTATAAATAAGAGCTGAACAATTTTAATTGAAGTTTTTGATATTTTATTAGGATTAAGTTCATTAAATTTAGGGGATAATTTTGTTGTTCACTTCACCTTTTAAAAATTTCAAAAAATTTTATATGAAAATTTTCTCAACGCAAGGTGAAGTGAACAACAAAATTACCCCCTTAATTTTCATTAAATTATTTTTAGTGAAGGAAGAAATTTACAACATGAAATTAATTAAAAATTTTTGATAAATTGATTCTTGAATGATCACGGAATTGAACTCGGGTAGAATTTACTAGTTTCGAGAGCAACCACATTCTCATCATCAGAATTCTTTGTAAATGGTAACGGTTTTTGTCGACACATGTTGCAATGATCGAATTATCTAGCAACACGATGTTTTTAGAAAACTAATGAAAAATAATGTTACTTTATATTATATTCAACATTTTTCATTTTCTCGAATTTATTCTATGAGCTAAATTTCAGTTATGTATTTTATAAAGCTTTTTTGTAATAGTTCTATTCCTTAAATTTTTCAGAAATGACTTTATACACTACCAGACTATTATATTGTATTTTCTTGTTACATTTTACCTTAGCTTTCGTATCGAATAAAAACTCCATAAATGTAATGTCGAGTTAATCGATATCGAATGCTATTATTTCAAATTCAATACATTTCATTCAATATCGAGTTTCATAATACCAAAATAAGTAATTTCGATAAATTTTGCTCGATATCGTATGCGGTGATTAGACCCCTGTTGTTACTTGAGGGGTTTAAGAGCTAACAGAGTTCGAAATTAACAAGAACTCTCGTTGTTTAAAAAAACAATACAACTACCATTTATTTTTAATAAAAAAATAATGTAAATGATTATTTTTCAGTTTAAGAATTCAATGAAGCAGTTAAAGTTGCTAGCAACATGTTGCTTATACAAATTTGATTAATAGCTTCATTAAAGGGAAAATCATAAAGAAAAGAAAAACTTTAAAAGGCGAAAAAAGTCTGCATATTTGAAGCGAACTAAAGAATAGAGTTTCGGTAAGTAAATAAAGCAACAAACATGTTGCAAAACCAATAAAATTCCAAAACTTTATAATTTTCAAAATAATCAATAAGTTTGAAGAACGTAATAGAAATCGTTCAAATTTTGACAGCAAATAATGTTCAAGCAACAAACTCGATCAAGCTAAAGAAAATGTTCTAAAATACAGAAGATTTTCTGCGAAAATATTAAAAAAAAAATTTAAGGAATTTTAAACAATGCTTTAAGTGTATTTCATTAAAATAACTAAACAATTTTAAATATTAAAATTTAAATGCTTTTAAAGTGATTCAATAAATTAACTGTTTTGCTAAAATGTATAAATTTTTTTGTTAATTAATTTAAAACAATGATTTTTTTAGTACTCAACAAAAGAAATGTAATTTGGTTTTTTTTTGTAGATTTTAGTATAATTTTGTTTTGAAATGCCCGTGAGATTTATATGTCAAATTACATAAACCAATTACAAATAAATGTATAACAGTTACAATTTTTGTTTTCTAATTTGTCTTTACAAATTAAGCCAATAATTGTAGAAAAAAAAAATAAAATTTGGAACTCTTAAAATTTGTGATTGTTTTAAAGCCAATTTTAAAGAGTTTATACATTTATGTGTAATTTTGCATAATAACGATAAAAAAGGATTGTCAAGGTTATAGAGTCTAGGATAAGCCTATGTAATTTGGCATATATTTGTCTATTCGTGTAAATATAAAATAACTCTGTTTAAATTTATTTTTTATGTCATCTTTTAAAATTTTTTTTTTCTATTTGGAGTTATACAGTCAGATGACGATTTGTTTATCTGTATATAACATCACATACACATTAAATTGAACACTACAAAACAAGTAAAACAAAACTTAAGGAGATACGATTGTGAGCTTTAGAAGCCTTGTTTAGATCCTTCCTTTTTTATAGGATTTAGGTCAGGAAGTCATAGTCATTAAATGTTTAAGAAAGAAACAAAAAAGCATATTAATTCAAGAAAATACTAAAGTGTTAAGAACTCTTATACGCGATAGTAAGAGATTCATAGGCTCTTTCATAGGAGATTTTTTATGAATAAAATATATTTCGTTTTGGAGCGCCAGTTTTTACACAGTAAAATTATTTTAGTATTAAATGAAGCTTGTATAAAATATTTAATAAAAATTTTATTTATATAGAAAAAATTCAAAAATACGAAACTCTTATACAAAATTCTAATAACAATATTATAAATCATTGGATATATGATTGTTTTTTTTTTTCAAAAACAAGGAATATCAAACTTTGTAGCATTTATGAAACAAGTTTTAATCATATGAAAACGCTTAAAAACTCTTATACAGACGTCTGAATTGAAAACGGTGTCAAATGAAAGACTACCTCTTGATTTGGGGAAAAGGGGAATTTCGTGTGCTCATTAAGCATATTGGCCCTTTGCTTCTTATAGGAACCACAGGAAATAATAATAATTAAGGATTCCATGGCAAAAATCCATGAATTAGGCTACAATTGCTCTCTTATTCGCCCTGTGTAGCTAACTCTTGTTTCCAAGATATGGCTCGGCGGAAAGAGATTTGACTCCAATTATAAAACCATCTTACAAGCAAGTACCTATTTCGATGACCTGACAAATGTTATGCCATGGAAGGGGAAACAAGTAAAAAGACACGTTGGACAAGGTGCATAGAGCTCAAAGGAGACTACGTTGAAAAATAAAATTAATATTTATTCAAAAACTTGGGTTTCACTTAAAAAATCACAGACACAGAATAAGGAATTTCCAGTTAACATTGAACATATTTTGTGAGTTTTCTTGAAAATAACAAAAAACCTTTGCACAACTCTTATATGGACAGATGCATTTAAAACCTAATCGAAGTGTGTAAAACAGTTTTATGAATAAAGAGTTTGGTTTTTAATCTTTGTTTGAAAGTTATAAAAATATGAAGCACATTTCGTTAAATTAAAAAAAAAATAGGAATAAACCCTTATGTTTTAGTTAAAAGAGTTTATGTTTTAAATAAATTTAACTCGTTTATTAGAATTTTCTTCTAGATCATAGAGCTTTGTATAATAATACATAACGTTAAAACTCTATGAACGTTTAAGATGTATACGGGTGTATAGAAAAACATACATTGGGTAAATTATAAGAGACATGTAATTATGTTTAAGAAATTTTTAGTTTCTGTACAGATAATTTGGACAATTGTATAAGAGTTTCTGTTTTAGTATAACAGTTTCCGTTTACGTATAAGAGTTTATGTTTTAGATAAATTTAACACTTTTAATAGTATTTTTATAGATTGTGCTTATTTTTATGTTTCTTTATAAATGAAAAAGTATTTATTTTAAAACTTTTTTGTTGATTTAAAAAGAAAACACACACTTACATTTAAAAAATATTCTTAAACACAAAGTGTAAAATCAATTACAACATTTAGAAGTTTGAAATAAAACGAAATAATTACAAACAACATGTATGTATGTAAAATTTTAAGTAGAGTAAGAGTTCTTTGATAACAAAAAGTAAACAGTTTTAAAGAATATTTTAGTGTTAAGTTTTTTTTCTGGTTGTTTGGTTTCATTTTCTTTGGAATGGTAAGTAATAGTAGTAGGTAAGTTTTAAGTAGTAGAGTAGCAGTAGTAGACACAATTTATTTTTGTACAAATATAGTATTTTTTTTTCTAAGTTAAAGAATATTTCTTTGGTTTTCGTTTGCAACTAAAATTGTTTAGTTTTTCTTAAATTTTGGTTTTGAAAATAGTGTTTGAATGTTATTCGCACCTGGCATTCATATGGTAGAAATGCGATATTGATCTCCTTTAGAGTTTTGATCTTTCTTGCAGCGCACGATTTACACAAATCGTTAAATAATTCCTCCGGGCAAACTATAAATATATATATATAATAAGATTTCCAAAAACAAAGACATACAAATGAAGAATTTTTTCAAACCCATAGAGAATTCAATTATATAAGAGATTAAAAAAAAAAAATAAAAAGAAAAATACAAATCAAGTGCTTAACTTCAAAATTGTATAAATAAAAACTTTTTGTTATAATTTTTATATAAAAAGGGCTTTTTCAGTTGTTTTTTAAATGCTAAAAAGATAATTCTAGAGGATTTTAATATATAAGAAAGTTTATATATTTCCATATTGAATATTTTATAAATATAAAATTTAGCTAAAATAAATCAGACTAATAATGCTAAAAAAGTTAGTTAAAATTTGTATATGTAATAAAAAAAGAGATATATAAATCTCACCATTATACTGTAAGATACATATTTGATTTTTAAGATAACAAGAAAATTTTAAGAAAAATAAAAATCAAGTTAACGAAAATAAAAAAAAAAAAAAAAAAAAAATTAACAAAAATTGTATTAAATTCCTAATCCTTATAAATATCAAATTTTTTAAATGCAATCTCTTTTTCTTTTCAGTTTGCATAACAAAAAAATATATTTTGAAAGTAATACTGCATACTTTGCTTTGTAACGTTAAACGATTTATTGTAGCAGACTTTCAGGCTGTGTTATTTGTTTACTAACAGTCAAGGTTATAAATATTACAACACCAAGAGTATACATATAACAAACAAATTTCAAATTGTATATTAATGTTTGCAAAATCGTTAGTGTAAAAGAAATGTACATTAAAAATAAATTTAAGGGTAATAAAGTGTCTCAAGGATAACACTTAAAAGAAAGAAAACCCGTTAAATAAGTAAAGGGATAAAGACTGCCCTAAATAAGACAATATAAAATTTTATTAGGTATGCATATACATATAAAGTATGTAAACTTTAAGGCTTTGATATTAAAGTACTCTTTTTCTAGGTATTTTATTGAATTGAGTATCGACAGCTTATTATTATATTGTCTAGTTTAAAGTGTTTTTATATTTTTTTTAACGAGAGTTAAAAGTATTTTTTGAAAAGTATAAAATGTAAAGCATACTTTTAGGCTTTAAGATATTTAATCTGTATTTCCCAAAAAGTTTGTCATAATATGTCATAATTTGAAATGTTTTAAGACAATATTGTTAGAAAGAAAGCTGGCAAAAAGACATTTTCATATGTCTCTGTGTTCTTTTTTATACTATATTTAGATCCATAATAAAGACGTTAGTGGTGGGTTTGGCCAATACATTTTTTTTATTTTTGAGATGGAGATGAATGATTTGGTGCTGCAGTATTAGACGACAAACAAATATAACAAACGAACAAATAATGTAGTTCTGGTTAGACATAAAGGCAAACCATATTTCTGTTGTCGTTGTTTAAGAAAACGTAATATGGCTATATTTTTAAGGGGTTATTTGCATTAAAAAATAGAACACTTAAAAAGAAAATTACACAAAAAAAAAATATTATTTGAAAATTGCTTTGGCAAACTTTCAAAAAAGAGAGAAGGAATATGTGGAAAAACAATACCTGACTTTCATAAGCTAAAAATGCAATATTGATTTCTTTGCAAGTACGCATATAGCGTAATAAATTCTTTTCAGCCTTAAGCATATCAAAAATTTCATTAGGAATTGCTAAACAAAAAAAAAAAAGAAAAATTAAATGAAAATAACAATAAAATAAAAATTTAATTTAAACTAAAAAACTAAAAGGTTTTAGAATTCTTTTTAAAACCTCATCAAACAACTTACCCTCAGTGAAGAAGACATGGGCATATCGATACATAGGTCGAGCAGGATTTTCAAAATCTCTTATTAAACCTGCTACTGAATCTTGGCATGGAGTTATCAAATATAAAGCATCCATTGAAGGTAAAGGTTCTCGTTTTTTGTTAATGTCCTCGACCACTATAAATAAAAGAAAAATTTATTTCAAAATTACAAGTTTTTTTTTAATTATTAATTTAACTTACAAGTTATGCCCTCGGCACTGATTTCATGCATTTTTGTACAGGCCGAAACCATACGCATGCCCAACTTGTCCACAACCAAGACACGCCAATCCATGTTAGCCTTGGAGGCTGCAGCGGCCGCAGCTGCAGCGCCTGCTTTTTTCGGAGGTGGTGGTTTGTATTTCACCACCTCGTTCATAATTTCTGCAATAGGAAAAAGCAAAAAAATAAAAAAATTTAAGTGAATGAAAAACACACAAACAGCCAAATAAAAGTTGGCAGGGCAGAATGCCAAGAAATTGTCAAAAACTAAATTTTGTTAAGAAAAGAACAGTTTACAAGAAAAATAAAAAAAAATGTAAAACAAATTAAAATAACAAAAAATGTTCTATGGAATAATAAAAAGGGACTTCCTGCTCTTTTAGTGACAATAAAAGTCTCAAAACATTTATTGTTTATTTAATTTAATTGATATAAATATGTCATTTTCTTGTAATTTCGCAAATTTTAAGTTCAATTTTGAAAACTCTAATCAGTACCCAGATAAATTAGAGTTTGAAAAACTTGAATTCCACATTTTAGACAAAAATTAGTAATTTTAAGAAAAACAAACTCCAGTTTAATTACTAAAAGTAGCAATCAAAACAACTCAAATAAATCAAAATCATAGAAGTTATACATTTAAAACTTGCATGCGCAGCCGATAGAACAATTGTTCAAATAAATTCACAAACATTATTATTCTTTCATTTTGTCGTCAATCTAGGATCCCGCTTATTAATGTGTTGAAAATGTTAAATGTTAATGTTAAATTGACTCAAGATGTTATGATGAAACGACACAAATATGTAAATATGTATGTAGGTATAAAGAATAAAAATGTTTTTGTCTTTTAGCTTTTGACTACTTAGGTATTAAGACTTTGTAATATATTTTTAATGGCCCGCATGGGCTTTGTATTTTTTATTTAGCAAGATATATTCAAAAGCTTTCATATGATACCAATATTTGCCATATAAGTTTAGAAAAGAAGTGGAAAATACGCCATACATATGAAAACTTCAGAGTTCAATACCTCGAAAGCTACATACAATTTTTTTCTTATTTTTTTTGTTGTTAGATTTGTTTGATCGACTTCGACTTTGAGTGACAGTTACCGTCTTGTCAAGACAAAAGAGGAGAAAACAAGGCACTTGTCATCGGCAAATAAACAAAACAACATCTCAAACGGAGAGTGAGAAAACCCACAAATATTACAAAAATATTATAAAACATCAAGCTACCAAAAATAAATAAAAAACATTAAATAAAACAAATCTATAAGTTGAAACAAACAAGAACAATAAAACCCAATAATACTTAAAACAAACAAAACCGAAGCTTAAATAAAGTTGTAGTAAATAAATTCTTATTTTTAATAATTTGAACATTATCTTTGCTTTCACCAGACAACCACCAAGTAAGTAAGTATATTCAATTTCTTTGAATACAATATTATTAAATTTATACGCACAATATAACAATTATTTACAATTATTTACGAGTTGGCTCCCCAGCCTAATTTAGTAGTATTTAAATACTTTACAATATTCTTCTTAATTAAATTTGAATATAAATATTTACTAATTAGTATTGTGGTTATTTTGTTGAACTATTTATGGTTTTTAATCCAAATTTTTAATATTTTTAATTAGGCTTAAGTTCATGAAATTTAATTTTTCATTAAATTATTTTTATGAAGAAAAAGGTCAACAGAAAAGAAAAAGACAAAATGAAAAAAACAAAAAATGTACTTGGACTTTAAGAAAAATTTTTGACAAAAGTACGAAAAAACAGAAGTAAGGAAAAAACATGTAAAATCAATTAAAATGGATAATCATTCAGGAAAGCAAATTTCGATCTACCAAATGTTAGAATGCAATTCGGTTTAATGATTGATGTTTGACTATTGACGTCAGCAGTCGTCGATGGCTGCGAGTGTAAGACGGCAAATCCATCTGAGGAGATTGAGTGGTTGCAATCGAAACATGTCATGGTAACCTGCCGGCCGGGGTTCGAGCCCCAGCCACGTCAAGAATGAAAGATTGTCAATAACAATTTTAATTAATTTTCATGTAGTAAAATTCCTTTCTTCATAAAAATAATTTAATGAAAAATTAAATTTCATGAACTTAAGCCTAATTAAAAATATTAAAAATTTAGATAAATATTTAATGTTATCAAAACCTTTCGAAGTCTATAACTAGGTCATTTACTAACCAATTTTTTTAATGTTTCCTTCCCTGTATTCCGCATAGTTTATTTCAGGTAAATGGTTATAGGTAAATATTAGCAGCAGTCGTTATTTTCATATCTTATCTACAACAATTTCAAACTATACCTATGTATGTATATGATATATACATATAACAGCCTAGTCCCTATCATATCTGGGGTCTTTAGAAACCCCATTGCAGTATACAGACAGACTCTCAACTCAGGAACATGGCAAAATCAACTGCGCGACTTATAAGGATACATAATACATACATATGTTATACAGTGAGTCTCTAAATAAGGCCCCTATTACGGTTTACAACTCAACTCATTTGAGTTGTAATTACGACAACTGGTTGAGATCAGTTGTAATTTTTGTTATGGTTTTGTTCACCGCAATATAGCAAAGTTGTAAACCATAATACAAAAATTAAGAAATTACAACTCAACTGAGTTGAGTTGTGAACCGTAATAGGGGTCCTAATACAATCCTCAAAACGAAGTACAAGTTGTTTTGAGAAAATAATCAATTTATTACGTAGGTGAGTTACAACGTAAATATGATATTAATATTATAAAAACTTGTAATTGCATGGCCATTTTCTGATATTAAAACTATTTTGCTTTAAAAAAAAATCAACTTATCCGTGCAAATATTGTTATAAATTTTTACATTTTATATGGGCTTGCATCGTTTATACGTTTCAATCATATTTTCATACGAATAAGATAATATTTTCAAGGCATTTTGCTATTATTTATCTAACTAAAATGCCGAATGGAAAGAAACTAAGTTTTGAAGAGAGGAAAATCTTCTTGCACCTTCATGACTAAGGTAAAACAGTTTTTTAATATCGCAAATGTTTAAGAGGTGTCGTCAAGTTGAGCGTGCAAAACAACGTCGAAACATTGACAATTTGGCACGATATGGCCGTCTAAAATTGTGATCACTCAGAAATGAAAGGAAAATACTTAAAGAAATTCGTGAAAACTCGCATGTATCTGGTCCAAAACTGAATGATAAGCTGAAAGGAACTCTATGCAACAATGTTGGCAACGAAACACTTCGTAGAGTACTACGATCAAACAACTTTAATGCTCGAGTAGCAAGAAAAAAAAACCGCTAATTTCTGAAACAAATAGAAATAAGTAAACATCCTTTGCTAATCAACATATAACCAAAGGTTTTGACTTTTGGAAATCCGTAATATTTAGCGATGAAAGCAAATATAATATTTTTGGGTCTGATGGACGACGCATGGTTTGATGAAATCCGAAGGAGTCCCTCATATAAAAAATATCAAGCCGACAGTAAAACATGGGTGAGGAATAAATATGTACGTTATATTTTTAACAGCAAAATACTTTTGTGACCTTAAAATGGAATATATTCTTCTAAAATCTCGTATAAAGAGTATAATAATTATGATGTTCTAAATTTTTTTTATAATTTAATTCTTTGTCTTTCCCCTAACACGTTAATAAAAAGAAATTCCTGTTTAATATAATAAATAAATGGATGTCAATCAAGTTTCTTCTAAGGCCCGTTTTCACAACTTACCGATAGCTAAATGTAGGATTTTATCGGACGTATAAAAAGTGTTCCATTATTACAAATTAACTTTAACCTACCAGGTAGGATGAAACTTAATTTACTTTATAGCTCACTTTAGGTTAAAGTAATGTTTTAATAGTGGAACACTTTTTATAAGGCCGGTTAAAGTCTACTTTTACCTATCGGTAAGTTGTGAAAACGGGCCTAAAAAGTTTATTTTTCTTATATGCAAAATAATTATGAGACTCACTATATGTATGTTTACTTTATAAGGTCTACGGTCAATATAGTAAAAATAACAAACGGAATCATGAACTATATAAAAACGAACTTCTATATTCACTTTACTTTCCAACTGTGATGAAGAGTATAAAAAAGCCTCTTACAGATTCAAAAACTTTGGAGAAACAATAAGTTTAAAAAGTTTTAAACTGTTAAAACCCAAATTTTTAAAGCCGCTGCTTTTAAGTCAATCCGCTGTAACGATTATCAATCCCCTCCAATAACAAACTTTACAATAGCTCAAACTTTGTACAAGGCAGCTCCAAACAAAACCAAAAAGACAAACTCTTTTATTGCATTTACAACAACAATTGTTTATTAACTGCCAATTCGTTTACAAAAAATTCTCACAATTACCAATCAATTCATAATTGTTTAACACTACAAACATACAAACACCGTAATAAACAAAACGAGTTTCATAAACAAAACAAAAATACAAAAACGAAACCAAAAAAAACTTGAAGTCATTTAAAAACTATGAGTCATCACAATAAAAAAAAAAAAACAACAAAATTAAATTAACCAAGAGAAAATAATAACAACGAATATAACAAAAAAAAAATAAAACAGATGGATATTAAGAAAAAATATACCTATTTATAAAATATACTGGAAGGTAAACCAAAGGATTAGTTAAATTTAAAAAAAAAAAATTTAAATTTATTAAAAGGAACGAAAGGAACCTTAGAGTTACCAGATTAGAATTGTATGTGGACCCTGAGTTTAGAGTGGTGGTATCATTAAATTAACATAAAATAAAGGTTAAAATGCGATTAACTATTTCTACTTTAGAAAAACCTTTTTTTTAATTAAAAAACAATTAGGTACTGAAATATACATATTTCAAATTGAATATATGTATGTAGATAACTATTTAAAAATGGTAATTTACTAAAACTGTCTTAGACTGCTAAGTTAATTTATTTATTTTATAATTCTTAATTAAAAGCTCTATTAAATTGCACAGATATTAACGACAAATATTCACAAAATGAAAGGAAAATATATGAAATACTTTGAAAATATATACTTTGAAATAAGAAAGAAGAATAAACCAATAATTGCTTTTTTCCAAAAAATTAGAGAGTAAGGTTGGGTTTTTGAAATCTCAGTAAAACTAGGTTTAGTTAATCTGAAAATCGATTTGTGCCGCCATTACCAAGTTAGTGTACAAAATTTTGAAAGAACAGCTTAGTTTTGCCTAAAATCTTGGTATTTATTGAAATAAAAAAAAAAAGATATCACATTTCGCCGGAAAATTCGAGTTTCAGACTACGTTAAACTTAGTTTAAGCTTAATCCATATCTCAAAAATCCGGCTTAGATGGACTTAATTCAGATATAATAAAACGGGTCAAAAAGCACAACCAGTACTTAAACTTTAAAATCTTTGCGGTAAGTATTTGGTATTTGGTTCAATTTGTATTTAAAGCTGATAACACCTGTTCAGGCATTATAGCTTTGTATGTCCCTTTGGAGAGAGCAGTTAACAAAAGAAAATCATTCAAAATATTACACCTTATACAAAAAAAATGTGGAAAAATTAAATCAAATGTATTTGCTTCGAACCCCCGTAGCCGTAGATTCAATTTTTTTCGACTTTTCAAATTAGAAACGAGCATATTAGTAATCAATATACATCATCCGACAGTATCCAAATCTTTGCGGGTTGAAAAAGTGGGCGTGATAAAAAAAAGGTTTCTTTATCAGACAAATTATGAATAAAACTTCCCCTTTCTTCCTTCTCCCATTTTTCCTGTTAATTAAATTGTAAAAATGGGAAAAGGGAAAAACTCCCGTGGAATTTTTATTTATATTTGTGCTGTATATCTAAAGAACACTAGGATAGAATTTGTTCAAATTCATTGAACATTGTTCAGTTATAAATACTAAGTTAGTTAAGTCTAGGTTATAATTTATAAGTTAGAGATTATATATCTGGAGATCGGCAATAGTTTAAGTTCACAAATTTGCTACAAATAGCTTGGTTATCAATACGTATTTTGTTCGCCGTAACTAGAAAGATGGGCGTGGCATAAAATACAAATTCTATATGTCTGCAAGTGTGAAATTATCCAAATAATTAGGCTTTTATGCTATGCTATAATATTTTTACAACGTTTGAAGTTATGACTAACTACATTCCGGTAAAATATAAAAAACGGTTTAAATGAAAATGAATGAGCGCAATTTTTTAACATTTTGTTTTTATTAAATAATTATTTTAAAAATCCTTTAATTATGTAGGCGTCTTGAAATCGATTTATCGATTTCTTAAAATATCTAGCTAATTCTAGAGATTATTTTATTAACTTAAGAATTTAAACAATCACTGATATGGCCACTTTAACATTATAAAGAGAGTAAGATTTACAACTGGAGAAAATAAACCCATTAATACTTCTAAGATTTTTTCCGTATAAAAAGTACAGATTTAAAATAAAACTCCCACCCATTACACAATCAATTATGACACACGATTTGCAAGCATTCCAAAAATATTAATAGAATCCCAGATTAAAAAAAAAAACTTTATTAAAATAAAAGTTACAACAAAAATAACATTTTAATGCCAAATGACGTTATGAATTACAACAATAAGAAAAATACTAGATAATAACTTACGCATATGCGCATTTTGCATAAAAAGTGGGAAATGAGGGATATTTAAAAGGGTGGTAAGGAATAAAATTATTATTTTCGGTATCCAGTGTAAAAACAACAAACAAAAAAGGTCATTCTGGGGGCGTAATAAACTGAAATGTCTGCTATACTCTGTGAAACATCACTACCCCCATTAAAGAGGCTTTCACTGTAAAAACATTTTCAATTTGTATCTAAAGGCATTTCCCTAACACATGTGTAAAACGACTTGTTAGTGTGTGTTTTTGCATTTTAGAAATATATTGGGGAAAAATCAATAATTAGAATCCAGGAAATTTAAAAAAATTTATTATTTCACAATGAATGAGTGAAGGAAAATTTTTTTTAAACAAATGAAATTTTCTCAAGTTTATGATGCAAAAAGACATATTCACAATCTTAATAATAAATGAAAGCTAACAAATTAAATTTTACTATAAATTTTTCTACGTCTAATCACTTTTTTCCAACTTACTTTGTCCAACCAACACTTTCAATGCCATTTTCGCTGTTTTATATTACGATATTTTTTCCAAAATATTATATTTATTTGATAAAAATTAAGCACTTTTTTGTTTTATTACTTAATTAATTTATAACACCGTAAAAATCGCAGCACAAAACTAAAATTGTTCCGTCACACAAAAAATTATGAACCCCGTTTTGGTTGTTTTTCCAGGCGCCTCTATCTACTACAACTTTTTCACAATTGCAATTTAGTTTTTTTCTTTCTCTATGCGTTGTTGTATTGTCTCCAAAATTCCCCACATAACTGATATATTGGGGCCTAGGTGCGAATAAAACTTGCGACTGGATGAATTTGCTTCAGAGGGATTTTTCGATTGTATTTCTGTATTTTTTTCTTTTCTTGCTGCTTCTTCTTAATTTCATTCACTGAAAGTAGACATTCACCGAGTTTCTTTTGTTTTCTCATTTACTCTTTTATTAAATAGGTGCTGCCAGACGTGTCATATATATGGGTAAAATAAGTTGCTTAATAACCAAAAAATCGCTTAAACAGATTATTTTATGCATTTTTGGTTTATTTTGTGAAAAAAAATAATCGAAACAATTTTAAAGAAGTGAAATAGAAAAGTTCAACCAATTTCGAAATTAGTTAAAAAGAGATGCAGGATTAAAACAGTTTTACAATGTCCATATATTTTAAATCAAAATAGAAATATGTGTAGGTATAAATTTTTTTCATAATTTTAAAGCTATTATATTTTTCAGGGCCTTATTGCCTGTGAAGGACATGCAAATTAATTGGGTGAGAAGAATAGATGGTTTAAGTTAAATTCCAAAAAAAAAATTTAAGATCTCTAAATTAAAAGAAGGAGTTTCTTTGATCAAGTTAAAGTTTGACATAATTACAAAAATTTGAAACAAAAATTGTAAATATCGTATGCATTAAGATCTGTTTTATAACAAGAGTAAACATTTGATGTTAACAGGATTGGGTAAAATACATGCTTTGCTGTATTTGAAATATAATATACAAAATACATCATACATTTGAATAAAATGTTCCTAAACACATTTATATAGTGTATTTAGAATGTACAATATATGTAGTTATGTGTATATGTATGTCTAATATTCACTTAAAGGCCGTGATTAACTTTCTATTCGGTTGTACGATTTGTAAAAAAAACGTGTGTGGTCATAAAGGATGATAGTATGACCTAAAAATGAAATTCGCTGACAGATAGCCACTATTCGACGCGTCATTTAGTAGCCTTCCAATATATTATTTATATTTAATTCAAATTATCAAAAAGATAAATAAATACAGTAATCACAACACAAAACGTGGAATTTTTGTAAACTAAGCAAAATGTTGACATAAGATTGGACAAACAATGCAAAAGAAACAAACTGCCATTTGGCATAGTAATGCCACCTGTTTATTTTATCATGATTCATTATTAATACAGCTCTGGGTTATCCTTTAATGGTGATTGACCAAATTCGAAAAAGTGACATATTTACCAAAACAGCAAGTCTTTTTAAATAGGTCTATGCAACTCTCCAGCAGATTTTTGCAG
This sequence comes from Pollenia angustigena, assembly GCA_930367215.1. Lineage (NCBI taxonomy): Eukaryota > Metazoa > Arthropoda > Insecta > Diptera > Polleniidae > Pollenia > Pollenia angustigena. The sequence goes on from OV884059.1 coordinate 3,869,386, forward strand.
CGTAAAAATAATAAAAAGATGGTAATAAGGCGAATTCACTAGAAAGTGGGTTTATATACATAAAAAAAAACTGTCGATTGTAAGCAAACTTTGACAACACGACCCACCTACTAGTAAATTTGTCTTGATTTTAGTTAAAACAAAAAACCGTGTTAACACAGAGTTGGTATACTGGCAGAGAGTATACCCTCTGTGTTATCAACGAAAAATCAATGGAACAACGGCGGCCACACGATCAAGTTTTGTTGTTCAATTCCTTTCAATTTTCAATACACTCTCACGTTTTTTACAAAAGGCTAGTTTACACAATCACACAAGTCTTACGTTTTCCAAATTACTATGATAGGTAAAAAAAAAATATAGTTTGGTTGTGGCTGTTAAAAATCTAATTAAACATTACAGTTTCTATTCACATTATCACACAAGAACATGCTTTTGTTAAAATGCAACCCTAATTAATTGAAAATATTATTTTTAGGAAAAATTTCAAAAAACTATGAAATCGTATGGGATGTTTTTTTTCGTAATACCCGTCATTTTCATAGCACATTGCTTTCGCACTATCACACTATTAAATATTACTGGAGTTTTTTGGCATATATTAATACAAAGTATAATATGTACTGTAAACACACCTTAACACACTCACACTTTTTTTTTGAGCTTTCGATTTATTTGGTAATTTGATGTTAAATTTTCAGAGCTGATCGCAATTTAATTTTTGTGTTTCCTTTCAAAAATATATTTCTTTAAAATAAATGTGCTTAATTAAGAAAAAATTGTTTTTAAAAATTCTCGTGAATTTTTACAAAAAAGCTATCATTTTGGGGGCATTTTTAAAATAAAATTGACTATCATTTTGTATGCAGCCTGTGCCATGACTGTCAATTTAACCGAGTTTCGACAAGCAGTTTGCATGACCACCTTAAAGGGATTTATTGAACGTGTGGTTGCAGGGTAAAAAAAGTGTGAGAGAGAGAGTGTGGAAGAGAACATGCTGTTCCTTTTTCCCCTCTCACCCATAAACTCAGACTTTCTGAAAGAAAACTTTCATAGTGTGATCCCAGACTATGTAAATGCTAGGTTAATCGAACTGGTAGCACAAAGTATACAGAGATGAAAAAAGTGACGCATGAAAAATGACTAAATCATTTGCGAGGGCAGCTTTCGAAGAAAGAGAAAGAAAACGTTTTTTGTTAGTGAAGTGGCAATGTGTAAAAACAGGCCGCTACTATCAACACGAACTGCGTAATCAAAACAAAAAATGCAAAAAGGGCAGCTTTAGAAGAAAGAGACGGAAAAAAACGCAAAATCTTCCGTCTCGTGACGTCTCTGTATGCTCTGTGCTGGTAGCTTTTTTTTATTGCTTAAACCCCGTTAATTTTTACACGAAGTGACAATATGAAAAATCTGGCAGCTTGTTTTATTTATTTATCCGTTATTTATGCATTCAACATATATAACAGCTTAATGCTACAAAAATTGTTTATTGGTTTTTCAGTGAATTAACTCAACACAAACAGGGCGTTAAGCGTTTTTAATTTTTAAATTAAACACAATTTTTTCTTTTTAAGTTATTTAAGTTTTTAAATGCTGTAAAGACAATAAATTAATCTCTTTCTTTAGGTTTTTTTTTTTTTTATAAATTAAACCACTATTTCTTCTGTTGTTTGTATTTAGTTAAGCATTTTTATTTAAGAATATATTTCTTGTATGTATAGAGAAATTGCATTACATTGATTTTTTGTAATATTATTTAAGTTTTTTTATTTTATAATTAATAAAAATTATAAATATTCTTGATTTGTTGCAAATTTTTCTTTTTTGTATCATGCTTTATAATAAGTTTATTTTTTATAAAGTTTTTTTTTTTTTAATCTAAGAAACATGGACTGTTTTTTATTTAATATTTTTTCAATATTTTTGTTGATTTTGTATATTTTTGTAACACGTTTTTTAATTGTTTTTGTCTTGATTTATATTATTTTTTTTTGTATTTTTTAATATTTTTATTTCAATATATAAAGTACACACAGAGTTTTTCTTTATTAAATTTAGACTATTTGTTTTAATTATTTAATAAAGTTAATTTATTTTTTTTGGGTTTTAAAGCAGGTTTTTGTGGTTTTTTTAAGGGATGTTTTTTTTTTGCTTTTTTGTTGTTAAAAAAACTATTTTTTATTTAGATTGATTTTTTTTTAGAAAAGCATTGGTAAGATTTTAAGATTATTTTGCTGTAATATAAACAAATATTTTAGTTTTTATTTATGGCTTATTTTAAATATTGTAAAATTTTTATTTGGAATATTGATTTGTTTGGTGGCTATTAAAAGGCTGTGGGGTTTAAAGTTTATAATAAGCAAAAATAATTTAAGTAATTTATATTTTTTTTTTATTTTTATTATTTTTTTTTAAATTATAAACTAATTATAAAATAAAAACAAAATTATAATAATTAAATCTTTTTACATGTGTTTTTTTATACAACTTAAAATATATACTTTTAAAAAAATGCCACATACGGGTGTGTTCTAGAATCCAAATCCACTCGAAAGTGGATTACTTTAGCATTTTTGGTGTTCTGCATTTCACATCCACAAGTTTTTATTCGTTTTCAATTAGAGTAGTAATGGGTTGGTGAAAGTAAAAAGAATCGACTTTTATTCTAATATTTGATAACATTTTTAATAAAAAAATAAATTTTGTTTTTAGCTTAAAAATCTTCTTTATCCAATTAAATCAAAAATATATCGTTATCTAAAATGCAAAAGTCCCTAACTTACCCTAAATTTAAAATCGACTTTTTCATTATTTTGATGTAATTACAGCTTATTTTTTTACGATTTTTATGTTATTTTCAGACAATTTGTTTTTTTAATCGATTTAGCGATCTCAAATTAGATTTTTTGTTTGTTTAAAATTTTGCGAATTTTAGCCATGTTCGCGATAGAAGCGATTCGTTTCAGTAAGTTTTCTGATTATTTACAGCTTTAACAATTTATAATAAATAGTAGACTTTGCTATAATGCCGATGTTAGCAATTTTTTGCGAATTTCCGCGAATTTAGCAATTTTTACCTCATTTTTGCCAATCCTTATACGTTTAGGGACTTTTAATCAATTATATGTCTGGTTTGAAATATTAAAAATTTACGCAATTTTTCGCTATTTTTGCAATTTTTTTTTTGTTTTTTCCGACATTTTGTTTTTTTTTTACCGATTTAGCGATTCGAAATAAATTTTAGTGTTTGTTTAAAAGTTTGCAATTTTTCGCGAATTTTAGCCATGTTCGCGATAGAAGCTATTTTTTCCTGTGATTCTTCACAGCTTTATATGACATTGCTATCATGCAAATTAACGATCTTTAGTCCAAAAAAAGTTTTTTCGAACAAAAACTTCGAATACACAAAAACATGCGGATTTGAGAACACCAATTTATGAATTAAGCGGATTTAAAAAATTTTTCTTTTTCAATTCGAGTCGAAACCTAGAACATACCTAATTTTAATATTTTTTTTTTTTAAATTTACTGAAGCTTAACTTAATATGCAATAGACTTTACACACACATAACGTTTATTATTTTATTTAAATTAATTAAGCTCCAAAGAATTATTCTTGCAAGTAAAAGTGTAAGACATAAATAATCATTGCTATAATTTTTGAGTATTACAAAATATATTTAAATTTCTTTTTATATATATATTTTTTTTTTTTTTTTTGAAACTACATAATATAAAATAAAATATTTATTTTGTTTAAAACAATGTTTTTTTTATAATTAAATTTTTAAAATATTTGTTCTTTTTGTTAATGCTAAAAAAAATTACTTTAACAAATTACATACTGTGCTCTTTTGAAATTCTTTTTAAATTTTTAATTTGCTTTCTTGAGTTTGACTTAAAATCTTTTTTGTTAAAAAAAAATTTTAAATAAAATTTTCTAGATTCAAACAAATTTTTCCTATTTATAAAAAATATTTTTTTTTAAGGTAAACAAATATTTGTTCATAAATTTGAATAGTTATGATTTCAAAATCCAGGGCAGTGTATAAAGAATCCAATTTTTTTAAAAAAAATTATTTAAATTTTAAAGTACCTGTGAAAATTTTTGACTGTAAACAATAATATTTTTTAAACACGTAAAAAACTGGACAATATATTTTTTTATAGCGAAAACCTGTCAGTTGATCTTTTACGCCTGTATTTATAAAAAAAAATTTCATTTAATAAAGGTTTACAAAACAAATTTTGTATGGAAATTCTCCTTAATAAACGTTTGTTAAATTTAATAATCGTTTATAAATACGGGGGTTAATGTTAACAATTTCGGACAAAACCTGTAAGCGATAACAGTTTTCTATAAAACAAATAAATTTCTATTAAAAAACCGGAAGCGTTTAGTCTGGGTTAGCACTATGAAAGTTTTCTTTCAGAAATATGTGTATGCATATATCGCTCATTTGCTGCAAGACCGGCATAACTCAAAAAATGAAATTTTGGAGTTAGAGAGATGCAGAATTGTTCGCTTTGTTTTTCTTTATATTGTGTATCAAATTCATCTTTATATCTTTTATACTTTCCCAGTTTGAAGAGAATGTCTCTCCTTTTTCAAATCAAAAACTTTAAATGCGTTTATATCGAAATTGATATTTTTGAGTTATGCCGGTCTTGCAGCAAATGAGCGATATATAATTTATTTTCTGTAACTCTTACTGGAGCATAGGGCGACTTAGCGATAGGGTTGCTATCCCTCTTTCCAAAGATTGGTAATCTATATAAAAAAGTTTTCTCCAAAATCATAAAATAAAACGTGGTTCTAAAGAAAAATGTTAACGCTAACAGAATTTTAAAAAAGTTTGGGTGAGTTCCAAAACATCAGTTGCAAAGCAACTCGCTTTTTTAAGTGCTTTCTACCAAGCAACCGTGAACAATTTTACAATGTTATCTGTACCAAAGTTCACTAAAAACAATATCGATGCGTACACAATAATCAAACTAGATATAGTTAAACTCTATGATACTTTTTTGACTTTGTATTATGATGTTTAGGAACTCAGCCTGTTATTAATAAAATTTTTCTCCTACGGAAAACTTTTAAGATTAACCGATTTTGCATAAAATTCTGTTGATGTATTAGTTTTTTACAGAATGCTTTTTTGGTGCACTTTGGGGCAGATAATATTCAGCCCAATTGTGAATAAAAATTCCTTGGGAGTTTCATCCCTTCTCCCCTTTTTCCTATGTAAATTCAATTGTAAATGATTGTAAAATTCTACACGGTTGAATTGTTGAATGCATTTAAAAAAGCGTGTTTCTTTGAAACTGACATTTTGGAACTCCACCTGTTATTACTTTTACTATTATTGATAACAATTTTTTCCAGAAATCCCAATTTTAGATTTTTTGCCTTTCCACGGTTTTCAAGCAAAATTTGTTTTATTGCGCTTTTCAATTTAAGAGTTTTTTTATTTAATTTGTTTTTATTAATTAGGCAATTCACAAAGTGTTATTTTGTGTTATATTGGTTGTATACGCTATAATTTTATGAATGTGACATTCATAAAAATATAGCATATCGACGGCTTAGAGTGTAAACCTTCTAACTCCCTTTTAACAAACTTTACAGGAGAGACAAAAAACTTTTTATTTTTCCTATTTGCTGCTTGAGAGGAAAACCAAAAATATTGTTGATTTGACACACTTCAGGACTCAAATTGAAGAAAAACTAAATGCTGGTCGACAGGTCATATCTTTCTCTACCATACGGTATTAAAATCTTAATTTACTTAAAAAGTGGATTTAGCAGGTTTACACTCCAAGCCGACGATATGCAACCAATATGGCACAACAGAACACTTTGTGAATTGCCTAAATGTTTTATAAATTTTATTATTAAATGTGTTTGTGGTAATTAAATTATATTAATATTTCTTTTTTTTTTTTTTTGTAGAATTAGATAAAAAAAAATTCCTAAATCTAAATTATTTTGCTCTTAAGAAGATTGTTTTTTTTTTCTCTGTATAACTAGAAATAAATTTATGTAGGACATAAAACCTTTAAAATGTAGTCCGTTAATAATGTGGGAACGGTTGGACTGTCCTCATTAATGGCTTTTAAAACTGAAAGACAAAAAAAAAAAAAAAAAATTTAAATTGAGATTTAAAATCTTTTTTTTTACATAAAAAATACTTACTTTTAATTAAAACTTGTAAATTTTGATTATTGGGTGTACCATTCTCCAGGGTATAGGGTATGACAGTGGTTAAATATTTGGGATCGGGTCCTTGGAATTTGCCACGTTTCTTTTCGACATGATATTGACGTCGTTTGTTTTGTACTGCCAGCAGTATAGAAATAAAAGAATTTTTTAATTCTTTTTCAAATTCCAATTCATCACGTAAAGCCAATTCATTAATTAAGGTTTCACTTAATTCCTGGATCAAAACCTCCATTTCCATATACAATTCATTTAATTGGGTAATAGAAAGATATTGCAATTCTAGCAAAAAAAAAAAAAAAAAAAACAAAACCAAACAAAATTAATAATTAAAAATTTATTTTAAAATACCTCCACAACTTACTCTCCGCATATAATGGAGCACCCAAAACTTCTTTGGCCTTTTCAATTACTTCCGATTCACAAGTGGTTGCATCTTCTGTTGGACTTTCGGCCTCATCGATGATATACTCAATTTCCTTGATAACTTCTTCGACACTTTTAATTGGTTCATCAGAGTCACTATTTAAACCATTTAGAATTAAAGCATGCATATCGAGATCATTGGCTATGGCTTCGTCTTCACTGTTGAGATCATCGCCGGGTGTTTGCGCATCTAGAGAATCAGATTGTTTAGCAGGATTTTGTCCCAAATTTAAAGTAGGCATATGCATTTTACGTGTATAAGATTTTGACCAATCAATTGGTAGAATGTTTCCAAAGTTTCCGGTAATTGTCCACCACATTCTGGAAGGGAAAAAAAGGAAAATAAAAATTTCATTAAAAAAACTTAAAGTAATACAAAATTGAGAAATAAGTTTTTAATATTTTAACTTAAAAAATATTAAAAAATATACGGGCCTGTTCTGAAAATCACGTGATTTCAAACAAAAGTGTCTTAAATTAATAGAACGTTGCTTGCTATGTTTATTGTGCTGTCGTAATTAATCAGAAGAGACCAGAGCTGAGCGGCTAAGCCGTATCGCGTTAGTTCTTGTAGCCGTCGCCGTTGATGGTATAATTTTATCCGGTTAACATCAAAATTTGACCTGCGGCTAGCAATTTTTGCGGCGTCAAATAAGATCGGCTTATGACTCTGCTGTTTGGTAAACAAACAAAATAAAACTTATTTCTTATTTGCGTCTGCAAAATGGAAAATAGTCAGGTAAGATCCAATTTAATTTATTAATTCATGGAAAAGAATTAAAAAATATTTTAATGTTAGTTTATTATTTATTTTTTATATTTGTTTTAAATCAGCTGATTTAAATTCAAAATAGCATACTAAATTATGAGGGGTTGTTCCCAACAGTCGTATTTTTTCATTTTATTATTTTAAGACATATGACTTTATGACACCTTGTGAATCCCCCAATTATTATTTACAAACTTCCTTTTAAATATGTACATTTAAAACAGTGATAACCAAGTCCCGAACGCACGCACACAAAGATATTATGTACTTGGGTGCGGTCGCAGAGACTGATGATAGCCTGATGTTTTGAAACGAACAAAGTTGTTGTATACATGTGAATTGCCGACCGTGTCTGTGTGAAAACTACGACTATTGACTTACTCGCGAGCCTATGGAATGGTTATCACTGATTTAAAACATTCGAAGTTTGGTTTGAAAACTTGAGCTGCCACTTAAATTGGTTAAAATCATTATATTCATATTATTTATAGGGAACTCTGCACACAGCTGTATATTTAAAAAAAATTTAAGCAAATTCAAACATTCGAACCTTAGTTCGAAAACTCGAAATAGTACTTAAAAAATCAAACTTGGTAAAAAATATTGTTTATACTCAATATTATCTAATATCGAAAATTTAAAACTAAATTCGAAAACTTTATTTGCCACCTAATACAGCAAAACTCTTAAGCAATTGATTAATAATTACTTTACAGCTTTCTTAATTTTAAGCAACTTCTAGCATGGTAAAATTCTTAATAATGTTCGAAATCCAAAAACATTACATAATTTTTTAAAAATTTCTTAAAAATATTAATTAAAAGATCTTTCTAACAAAATTTTTGTATTTAAAGAAAATTTGCGCAATTACGCACTTAAGTTCGAAATGTAGAATTTCTACTCTTAAAAACAACATCAATGAAAAATTTTCTTATTTACATAACTTACAATGCATATTTTCTTATTTTATGAAAATTTCAGCAATTTTCGAAAATTCTCACTATGTTCGAAACTTTAAAGATGGAAATTTTTTGACAATTGCTTCAAAATATTTTTTTCTACTTCATACTTATAAAAATCGAAAAGACTAGCCTATTTAGATGACCTTTAAAAGTTGCTGAAGAACTTTTCCGCATTTAAACAAACATCCAACAATTTCGAATACTCAAACTTTAGTTCGAAAGAAATAATTTCTACTCAAAATAGCAAAATCTATAAAAAATTGCTTATTTATACAATCTATAATTATTTGTATATATCAAAATTCCTGCAATTTCGAAAATTCGAACTAAAGTTAAAATTTTTTTTTGTAGAAAAATAATCTTTATTAAGAATTTTAAAATAGATTTTTAATTTTCAAAAATACTAGAACTGACTGTTGTTTCTTAATTTATTAGGAAAGAGTTAAAAAAAATCAGAAGCTTGTTAAAAAATAGTTTATATTTTTTTGTTAAAGTTTGCTTTAAAATATTTTTATTATATTTTTAAATTTCTTTTAAATACAATTAAATATTTATGTCAACATATTTTTACACGTATTTTTTCTTATTAACAGAGTTTATATAAAAATAATTTTTTTAATTGCATTTTCTTTAATGAAACAAAAACCCACTTTACTTTCTTTAACATTATTACATCATATGTTGCAAAACAAATTATGTGTGGCAACATACAAATGTTCTTAATAAACCTACTTTCATTCTATTTCGCTTCATTGCAAGAATAATAATAATATGTATAACAAAAAAAAAAAGTAAAATTAAATTGTACGACAGAATATTTCACATTCAACTTATGTCAACTTCTTAACATATGTACATAATGAAAAAAAAATACAACACTGTATGAATAATAAAATGTTAACACAATTATTTGTACTATAATGTAAACAGAGAACCAACAAGTAAGAGTGCTATATTCGGCTGTGCCGAATCTTATGTACCCTTCACCATTTTGCGAGCAGAATACAGAGCAACTAGACAAAAACTAAATAAAACTGGTAAATATTTTTTTTTAAATAAGAGACAACCGGTTTTGAACTTCGCTTTTCATAAGGGCCCAGAATATATATACTTTATACGGTGTAGGATCAATATTGTGGAACATACAAACGGAATGACAAAGTTATATATACCCTCTTACCTTCGGTGAAGGGTATAAAAAGAGTAATTTTTTGGGGATTCAGTATTTTGGTTATAACTCAGCCATTTTTTAACCGTGGGAAAGTGGGTATTTAAAAAAAAAATAATTTAATTTTGGTCATAACTTTTTTGTATCTGAACCGATTTTCTACTAAAAATTTCCGATATTTTGATATATAAGTCATATCCATAGGACATATAGCAGCCCTAAAATTTAGGTTTTTATACAATTTTTATTTTTTTTTGTACTGGAGGTACCACGCCCACTTCTCCAATCCCGCCCACATTTTGTAGGATGGTGTGTATTGGCAACCTAAATTTGTGTACCTAATTTGGAAACTTTGGCTTTTGCCGTTCTCAAGATATACGGAAATAAAAAAATACAACAGCAACAAGGGATTTTTGGAAAAATTTAGAGGTAGTCGTGGTTTTTTGCTCATATCTCCGTCATTTTTGGAGCGATCTGGCTGAATTTCAATAGCTAACTTAAACGGAGTATATGTGACATAAATATACATCAACCTAGTCCACATAATTTCTGGGGTTTTCGGAAAACCCATTTCAACATACACACGGACAGACGGACAACCGGATTTGAACTTCGCTTTTCATAAGGACCCAGAATATATATACTTAATAGGGTGTAGGATCAATATTGTGGAACATACAAACGGAATGACAAAGTTATATATACCCTCTTACCTTCGGTGAAGGGTATAAAAAGAGTAATTTTTGGGGATTCAGTATTTCGGGTATAACTCAGCCATTTTTTAACCGATTTGACAGGTTAATATACCGACGTGTTGAAGAAATTTACCATTTACTTTAGTTATAAAGCTTGGACTCGGGGAGATGTATGGTTCCCGAAAGTGGGTATTTAAAAAATAAAATTAATTTTGGTCATAACTTTTTTGTATCTGAACCGATTTTCCCGAGTTTTTTATAAAATATGTTCTACTAAAAATTTCCGATATTTTGATATATAAGTCATATCCATAGGACATATGGCAGCCCTTAAATTTAGGTTTTTATGAAATTTTTAATTTTTTTTGTACGGGAGGTACCACGCCCACTTCTCCAAAACCGCCCACATTTTGTAGGATGGTGTGTATTGGCAACCTAAATGTGTGTACCTAATTTGGAAACTTTGGCTCTTGCCGTTCTCAAGATATACAGAAATATCTCCTCATTTTTGGAGCGATCTGGCTGAATTTCAATAGCAAACTTAAACGGAGTATATGTGACATATATATACATCAACCTAGTCCACATCATTTCTAGGGTTTTCGGAAAACCCATTTCAATATACACACGGGCAGACGGACAACCGGATTTGAACTTCGCTTTTCATAAGGACCCAGAATATATATACTTTATAGGGTGTAGGATCAATATTGTGGAACATACAAACGCAATGACAAAGTTATATATACCCTCTTACCTTCGGTGAAGGGTATAATAAAAAACAGAGAGTTTAAGCAAATAACAAGATAGGGGGAGGTGTAAATATAGATTAACGGTTATAAATATGGCTATTTAATATGAAACAAACGCAAAAACACACATCGTTAACATAATAAAAATTTTATTTTCGTTTGTTGTTATTGCTGTTTTTTGCGTTGCTTTGTTGTAAAACTATTAGCACATTAAAGAAATGCAAATGACTAAAATGATTGATACCTTTTAATGAAGTTTACAACGGTAAATATAATACAAACAGATGATTTGCTGTGTGTGTAAGCATGTGTGTTCTGTAATAGGTATTTGAACAGTTACTAAATATGTAAGTGTTTACCTTTTAAGTTTTTTTCAAGTCCTTATGGTTGTTGTTATAAAAAGCTAACATACCTACATACATTAGGGCGTCCATTATATCCGTGTAATATTGAAATATTACGATGTTATTGAAACAGAATCAAATTAAAAACATTTTCTGTCTCGATATCTTGAAATCTCAAAGTGAAAAGGTAAGGTTAGGTCCCATTGGCAGCCGTGATCAAGCACAGCTCACGTGGGTCCATTAATTAGTACCCGTTGTGTTACCATATCACACCGTCTCCCATGGGTCCTATGTTATCTGGCTGCTAGTATTCCCATGCAGCCATCCGTTCGATTCAATAAAGGAGTGGATCCTGTTTACATCAACATCAGAGAGACAAGTTTTGTCCCCAAGGGCTCTTCGACCAATCATTTCGAGTCTTAAATCTCCGAAAGTCGGGCAATTACAGAGAAGATGTTCCGTTGACTCTTCCTTCTCCTCATCGCCGCAACTTCTACACAAGTCATTATAAGGGAGCCCCAGCCTCTGGGCGTGCCTCCCAATGGGCCAGTGGCCGGTTATAGCCGCAATTAGGTTTCTTAGATGATGTCTGGACAGCTGTAATGCCCGCCGTGTCCTTTTTTCCATCTATGATGGGCCAGATTTTCCTGGTTTCTCCACAGGTAGTTTCATCGTGCCACCTCTGACCTGCATACGCCAACGAATCCGCCATGCAGTTCCCATGTATGTCCTCGTGTCCGGGGACCCAATTAAGGGCTACCAGTGAATGTCTCGCTATCTCCTCCAGAGACATCCGGCATTCTCGGACAATTCTCGATGTGATGAACACATTCTCCAGGAATCTTAAGGCCGCCTTGCTATCGGTAATAATGTGAATACCCCTTCCAGATATTTCACCGAACCGGATGCGTCTCGCGGCTGTGTGGATGGCCATTATAAGTGATAAGTGATAAAGAATATTTAAAAACACAGTTGTGTTTAGAATAATATTATCCTTGAGGAAAACACTCATTAATTCTTTTTAATAAATCACGTAGGGTGTAATATAAATTGTTTTATATACATATCTTTGGCAATAAATGGTAATGGCTGAAGTCGAAATTTTGTGTTTTGAGATATTAAGGGTTTTGTCTAGAATGAATTGTGTGTTGGTATTGTGCAAGTCAAAATATAAATGCGTATAGTTTTATTAATAATGACATTTTATACTTGAAATTTAGCTGAGTGATAGATCTTGAAGAACATAATAAGAATATGTAATAAAATTAAAAAGAACTTAAGTGAACTTAAGCCATTACTATTTATTGCCAAAGATATGTATGTATAGTCTGGGTTTACACTATGAAAGTTTCTTTCAGAAAGTCTGAGCTTATAGGTGAGAGGGGAGGACAACATGCTATTATTCTCTCCCCTCTCATCAATAAACTCAGACTTTCTGAAAGAAAACTTTCACAGTGTGAACCCAGACATAAGTCGTTTATTTCACTTGCATGTTGGTTCAACAACTTTGCCGTCAATTCGCTGATTAACGTTATTTTAAGCAGCTGATATTTTGCAAATAAGTGCTTAGAAGCAAATAGGAAAAATTAAGAGGGTATGCCTATTTTTTCATTGTCATATTTTTCAAAAATAAAATTTTGGTTCGTATAAGGGACACCGTAATAAAAACATTTACATTCGCATTGTTGAAAGTGTGTATGAATCATTAGCATTTTTTGCATGTAATTTGTTGTTGGTTTCAAAGTCAATGTCGTTTTTAATACTTTTTTTCTTAATGCAAAAAAAAAATTACTAAAAACATGAATAAAAACATCAAGAAAAAAGTGCCTGAAATACAAAAAGTACAAGCAGAAAAAGAAAAAATAAAACTATTTTACCCACGCATTTATTTAATAACAGCAAAAAAAAAAAAAACAAAAAAAAGATTTATTACCTTCACAGAGTTTTGAACATGTGGGCAGTAAGTAGTAGGAAGGAAATTATGAGACAACAAACAATTTCAAGAAAGTAAGCAATATAATCAAAAAATATCAATGAACAAAGTGTATAATTTTTTTAAAATTAAAAAAATAAAACATTATTTCCAAAACATATTCTACATTTTAAAATTTCGAAGTTATATTCGAAATTCAAATTAGGTACCTATCACTTAGAAAAGAAATTTTATATATGTATGTATGTGTATTTTTTTTATTTCTATTAACTAATTTTAAAATGTGCTAAAATTATTATTAAAATTTAAACATTTGTAAACAAAATTTATAAAATTAGAAAATTTGAGAGTTAAGAAAATCTAATAAGTAGTGGCGAAAGTGTTATTGTGAAGTTTTGTGTTATCATATTTTTTTTAATTGTTTACATACCCCTGAAGATGGTTAGCGATATTGGGAAAATAATAAAAATATAAAAAACAAAAATATCAAGAATTTTTATTTTTTATTTTATTGATTTACGTGGACCTGCAGCCAAACAAAAAACAACAAATAAAATTTGTTAACAATATTTGCTAATTTAATTAAAATTTTGGAAATTTCAAAACTTCGAAGATAAATTCAAAAATTAAATTATCGCTAAAAGCAAAATTTATTTTTTTTTTTTATTCATTAAAATAAGCAAAAATTCTAAAAAAACAAAATTTATCAAATTTCGGCAATTTCGAAAATTCGAATGCAAAAAATTCGAAAATTCGAAAACTGGAATAAACGATAATTTCAAATAAGCAAAATTTTTTTAACTTCTTTTTATTTATTTTAGTAAATTAGTAAAAAATTTTAATCAAATTCTTGCATTTTCGAAAATTCGAACTTAAGTTAAACTTTAAGAATGTATTAACTAAAAAGAAATAACTAGTTAAAGTTTACTAATTTATTAAAATTAGTGAAAATGGTAAACAAAATTTAAAAATTTTAATAAAGCGTCAGAATTTCGAAAAGTTAGAAAATTTAAATTATTGTTTAAACTGGCAAATCTTGTTGAAATTTGCTTATTTATAGAAATTATTAAAATTGTGAACCAAATTTAATGATTTTAAAGAAATATTAGCAATTTCGAAAATTCAAACAAATAAAAAACGAAAATTGGAATTATGGTTAAAAACGGTTAATTTATTAAAATTATTTTTTTTAAATTAAATTAGTAAAATTTTTGAATCAAATCAACGCAATTTCGAAAGAATTCTAGCTTAAGTTTTATATTTAAGGTTTTTACTTTTAAAAGTAAAATTCATAAAATTTTTGTTATATTTATAACCACAATTTTTTATTAAATCTTAATGCCACTGCATTTTACTGCAGTATTATAAATATTACATTAAACAAGGAAAATCCCTCTTATTCCTAAAACCCTTTTGACCATTTCCTAGAATTAAAATAACCAACCTCTTTTTTTCTTAACAGTTTATTACTTTTCTATGTGCACAATAAAAGGCTTCAGAGTTTGTAAGTATGTTGTTTACAAATAACCCATATTTAAGTCATTCATATTTATAACGAGTTCATTGTCCTGCAGCAGTTCCTTTTTTCTCTTATTTCTTATACAAATAAAAAACTTTAGAAATAAAAAATCTACTAAAAGTTCATATTTTTTGCTGTTTAAGTTTTCATAAAACAGGTTGAGGTTTTCCTTTATTGAAAAAAATATATGTATGTATATATGTATAAAAAAGAGTTTGCTTATTATATCCTTAAGGATTTTCTATGAATGATGTCTAGAAAATGTTGTTGATTCATGTGTGTTTTTTTTCTTAAAAACAAAATATTTGTTTAATAGTGACATTAGAGACTTCCTGTTCCTTGAATGCATTTATAATGACAGGTTAAAAAACAAGCACCAGAAAAAATTTTCAATTTAGTTGTAAAGCTTTTTGTTCATCCTTAAAATAAAGAGGAAGAAATTGTTTCCCTATTAACTTAAGTATGATAAAGAAATCTGAAGGATTTGATAGTTGAAGAGGAAAATGTTTAAGTAATGATTTTTCAGAAAAGACAATTATCTAAAAACAACACGTTCGAATTAAAAAAAAATCCAACTAAATTTAATGTTAAATCAAAAGTATTCGAAATTTAAAGATTATTAAAAAAATTCAAAGTATAGAAAATAGTCAAATCTAATAAAAATGACTTACATATTTTAATGTGGAATATTCAATATTAAGTTCGAAAATAAAAGAAAACACCATTTAAAAGAAAAAAAAAATATCTGTTCAAAATCTCTTAAAATTTTAAATAAGACAAGATTTTAATGAATATTTACATATTTTAGCCAATTTTGAAAATTCAAACTTAATTTCGAAAATTTAATTTTAAATTTCGAAATTTAAAACAAATTAAAAAAAATCGTTCGATAATTTATTCAAATTTACCAATTTAGTATAACAATGGAAGATTTCACAGAAAATTTTTATTTTCTAGTATAACTTCTGTGTTGTGTATTTTTGTCACTCGGTATTCCTGAAGATGACATCCAAAGGATGTCGAAATATTGAAAAATAAAAAATTTAAAAAGGAAAAAACTGACCTCGAGCTTGAATATTATTTATTATTTTTTTTACAAATTACAATTGCAAAAGGTCGAATAATAAAACAACTTAAAAAAAAAAACTTCTGCAGCCTCGAAAATTCGAACTTATGTTTGATAATTAAATCATTTAAAATAAAAAAAAAATCTTTATACAATCACTTAAAATTGTAAATTAGAAAAGATTTTAATGAATATTTAAACATTTTAGCACACTTTAGCCCATTTTGAAAATACAAACTTAAGTTCGAAAATGTTAACTAAACTATATCTATTAAGAATCGATTGAACGTTTGTTAAAACTCTATATTTTATAGCAATCGAAGATTTTACAGAACATTTTTAGTTTAATTTTTGCAATAATGGAAGATTTCACAGAACATTTTCAGTATACTTTCTGCAATTTCGAAAAATTCGAACTAAAGTGGAAAACTGATAATTTCATCCGTAAAGCGTATTAAAAATTAGCGAAAACTCTGTCACAAATTTACATAATTAAACCGATTTTGGAAATTCGATCATAGTTTCGAAAATTGTAAAAAATTAGCCAAAATAAGAAAAAACTGTTTAAAATCATTTGTAAATAAACAGGGCATAATGCTTATAGGAATTTCTTCATTTTAGGACATTTTTTTTTAGTTACTTCGAAAATTCGAACTTAAGTCAAAAATGGAAGATATCATGTTAATTAATGAAATCAATAAAAAATTCCTTGTTTTTTAATATTAAAAAAGTTTGTGCAGGAAATAAAACACAGTTTTATAAAATTTCATTAATTAAAAAAAAACAATTTAATTTCGAATTAAAATTTTTATTTAAGCTTAAAATTTAAGATTTTAAAAATGTTGGCGTGTATCAGAAAACTTTCATAGTTATAATTCTTGATTTTTCTGTAATCATAATGCTTGTTTACACACACATTAATTTAGTGGCTTTTATTTAGTTTTGCTGCTAATGGTAGGTCTAACGTACGGCTGTTTTAGCCGTTTTTAGTTGTTAATTTTCAATTTCCTTGCGACACCCAACTATATTAAGTTTAACAACCTCCTTTAAAAAAAAAGTTTGTTTGGGAATTGAGACGGCCACATGTTTAAAATGAATCTACAATCTTAGTTTTGTGACCTTTTATTTGAAATCTTTTCTTATGGCCATCTAAATTGTTGCTTATAAAATTAAACATTTTTAAAAAACTATCTAGTGCAGCACTCATATTTTACCTCTACTTCAATTGTTACAACCATGTACTTAAAATGTTCTACATTAATGAAATTGTAGATAAATAGTTAAAAACAAAAAAAAATTGTTCTTCACTTTTACTTGTTAATTTTTTATGACTATTTTTGTGGTACTCTAGGCATTATTTTTATGATTATAAAAAATATGGTTTTTTTTTAACTGACATTAGACAAAAGAAAAACTTTATTAAAAACTGTAACACTTTCGTTGAAGGTTTTAAAAAAAATTAATTGAGTTTATGATTTGACATTTAATTTTTTTTCTTTTATTTACTTAAAGTCTATAGACAAGTTACTTACAGACAAGATAATAATGTATTGTATTTAATTAATCCTTATTAGATTGTAAAAAAAAATTATAATTTTTGTTAATCGAACTTTCGATATTGTACCAAAAGGTATACATTTTTATTAATATATTTTCTAAATCAATAAATACCTAATTTTTCAGTATTGTCTCACCGATGTGAAATTAAGTCCGAATTCATAAAATTCTTTAAAATGTACTTCTATCAAAAAACTCATAAATAATGTTTCTATGTTAGTGATTTAAAAAAAAAAAATTAATTTGTATGATTTTTAAAAGTTTCGAAATAAAATTCGAATTTTCGAAGTCCAAAAATATCTAATTTTTGTTAAATTTTTCGGCAAAAGTGCACTTTACGGGGCTTACGAAAAAAAAAATAAAAAAAATATGTTACCCGATCAGAATAAAAAAAGAAAAAAAAAACCATAATTAAAATTAAAGGGGGCTGACCCCGTGGGGCCCTCTGGACCCAAAAAACCGCCACGCCCACTTAGTATAATGTGTGGGTACTCAAATTGTACAAGAAAAACGAAAATAATAAAACTTAGGGCGGGCGGGACTTTTGGGTCCCTCTGGGTAAAAAAATTGCCCCCATCCACTCACATCTATGTGTAGGTACTCAAATTAAAGGTAGTTTGCTCACGATTGTAAATATTTTGTTGCATTTTGTATTTTTTAATGTTTTACGTTCGATTTTTAAAAAAAAATTTGTATTTTTTTTTGTAACTAATAGCCTATTTCCGATGTGCTAAAGATTTCTTTTCTGCGTAGACGGCCTTCGGCCGGGCGCATGGATTTTCTCCTCTATGGAATAAAAAAACTGGCTTCGCTAACTTAAGCTTTTCTATATAGCCTTCGGCCGGGCGCAAGGATTTTCTGCTCTTAGGTGTAACAAAGACCGACTTAGCTAACTTAAGCTTCTCTGCATAGCCGGCCTTCGGCCGGGCGCAAGGATTTTCTCCTCTATGGTATAACAAACCCCGGCTTCGCTAACTAAAGCTTTTCGGCACCTAAAATATACTTAACTTAACCTAGAGAGGAAAATAATATGCGAACACAAAAACAAAATACATATTTGCAATCGTGAGCAAATTACCTTTAATTTGAGTACCTACACATATCACAAAGTGGGCGGGACAGTTTTTTGGGTCCAGAGGGCACCACGGGCCTCAGCCCCTTAAATTTTAATTATGGTTTTTTTCTTTTTTTATTCTGAATGGGGTAGCATATTTTTTTAATTTTTTTTTGTACGCCCCGTAAAGTGCACTACAGCCAATTTTTCGACCAATTTCAAAAATAAATTTGAATTTTCGTTCTAACGTTCTA
This sequence comes from Pollenia angustigena, assembly GCA_930367215.1. Taxonomy (NCBI): domain Eukaryota; kingdom Metazoa; phylum Arthropoda; class Insecta; order Diptera; family Polleniidae; genus Pollenia; species Pollenia angustigena. The sequence continues at coordinate 3,888,102 of OV884059.1, forward strand.
ATTAACTACATTCGACCACAACTGAACTTAGTGATATTGGCCGTAAAAGATATACCCCCGTATTCACAAAGGATTATTAAATTTACAAAACGTTTATTTAGGATAATTTTCATAGTAAATTTGTTCTTTAAATCTTATTCAATTTAAAAATTTTTTATGAATACATACAGGCAATAATATTTACGGCCATTTTCACCAAGTTCGGTTATAATTAACCCTCGGTTATAGCTGTCAAAACGTATTGGTAACCGGAACTTTAATTGAAAGTTAGTTTTAACCGAACTTGGTGAAAATGGCCGTTAAATTCATAAATTATCCAAATGTTAGCTACTTACGTACATATTTCTACTAGTTGTTTAGTTTTCGAAATTAAGTTTGATTTTATGAAATCTTTCAAAATATATTATGAGTTTAATTAAAATATTGTTTAATATTTTTATGTTAATGATTTTATAAAAATGTAAGTATGTATGTTTGTCAATTTTCGAACCTATGTATGTTTGAATTTTTTTTAAATTGCTTAAAATATACTAAAATGTTACAAAATACTACAAATTGTCCCTTACGTACATGTACATACACAAAAAAAAAACAAATTAAATTTATAGAATTTTTCTAAATTAAATAATTTTAGATTTCGAACATAAGTTCCATTTTTTTAGTTTTCGAACATAAGTTCCAATTTTGGAATTGCTTAAATTGGGCTTAATTTTAATTATAACTTTATTCAATGTCTATATTTAAGAGATTTTTAAAAGATTTTACTATTATTAATGACATTTTTAGTATTAAAACTTAACTTCGAATTTTCGAAATTACCCCAATTGTACTTAAATGTGTAAGTTTAAAATAGCTCATTGGCTAATTTGCCAAAAAGAAACATTTTATTAATTTTTTTAAAAATGTGTAGGAGATTTTGCAATTTTAATTCTTCTTTTTAATCGAATAAAAGTCGAAAATTTTGAATAAAATGCTATTTATAAATAAAACATTTTTAGAAAAACCTTTACGTATTTTAAATTTTTAATAAGAGCCGTTAATATTTTTAATATAAAACATGTTTTATTCGAATAAAATCAAATGAATCCGTATTTTATTCGAATAAAACTAAAGTAATTGTACAATATTTACAAATAAAACGGTTAATTTTAGGAAAATCCGGATTCTATTTAAATAAAAACTGTATTTCTTACTAATTTTATTGGTCTTTTATTCGAATTTTCTATTAATTGTTATTTGTTTAAAACGCTCTTTTTTCTTTCAGCTGAAATTTTAATGAAAACCTGCATCCTTTCGTTTAAATATTCGATTTTTTTCGAATAAAATCCATACTTTTTTTCTAATATTTGGGTTTAAATAATTAAACCAACCTTTTTAATTAACCACGTATATAAATCTTTATTTATGCGATTAAATATTAGTTTTTATACTTAAAAATCGGTGTTATCGTCCTTATATTATTCAAGTTTTTATTATTTTTCTATCCGATTCAAATTAGCTTTTCTTATATAAAATTTTACTTTTTGTAAAAACCTGCATTCGTTCACCTAAAACTTTAACTTAATCTTAAAAAAAATTGCTTTATATTGGGTCAAATAGCGGATTTTAAGGTCCGGAATTTAATCGAACAAGGTTTATTTTAATCCTTGTTATAAAATCGCCCTTTTTCTTTAATTTTTCTTTAAACCTGATTTTATTCGATTAAAAATTCGATTTAATTAAGTTGGACTCGAATTAAAGTCGTGTATAGGGCTACTTGTTATACATACAACAACTCCATTCCGGTTATTAACCTTTACCTCATTTTCCATTTACTCTCTTTCTTGTTTCTATCCCATTATTTTCCATAGCAAGGAATCCTTTAGAGTCCTTTAAATAAATATTTATAATGTTACCCCTTTTAAATGGTTGTTTAATACATTCTTTTGTTTTATATTCGTATGTATTAAATAGAAAAGAAATTAATAAAAAAAATATTCAAGAATTTTTTTAGGATTATTTAAGCAACACATGTAGTTTAAGAAACTTTATTGTTAATAAATATAAAAATAAGTTAAGTTTTCTTAACTTTAAAATGACAAAAATTTTCTGCTAAATTATATACATGTTGGAAGTTAAACAGAAGCCGCTGAGGTGGTTACCACATCGTGTAATAACCCCTTCTCTTTGTCAGTTTTAAATTGAAGCCCACCTCCACTCCCTTTTTTCTTCCATTCCACGTAAATGGCGTGGAAAATACACACTCAGTTACACAAGTGTTTATGGCTTAAAGAGGTAAATTATTGTAGCATAATTATAGGGTAATTTAATTTTACATGAAAATTTACTTATGCATTTTTAAAATAAAAGAAAATAATTGCAAAAAGTCATGTTTCTTTCTTGTGGCAAACAGAATGAATAAAAAGGGTTTTTACTTCCAATAAACGTATTGATTTTTGTTACTGATTGCTTAACAAAGTGGAAAGCAAAAACTAAATAATTTTATGTAATTGAATAGTGTAATAAATTTCAATTAAATGGAATGAAATTGGTGCAAATTCATTAAACATATGTCATGCAAAACTGTTAAGAGAGAAGGCTATAAAATGCATAAAAGAATTTCAATGGTGTGTGTCTAAATTTAGGCAGGAACAGTCAATTGACTTTCGACTATTAGATTAGTTTATATTCTAGACTAGAGTTTTGTCTATGGAAAAGTCTTGTCTGCAGAATATTATTGCCTAAAGAATAGTCTTGACTATAGAATTGGCTTGACTTTAGAATATTCTTTACAATAGAAAATTCGTAACTTTAGAATAGTCTGGACTATAGAAAAATCTTAACTTTAAAATATTGTTGAAATAAGATTGATTCTAGAAAAGTATTTAGAATAGTCCTTACCATAGAAAGGTCTTGACTATAGATTAAACTTCTCTGGTTGAATAGTCCTGACTTAAGAATATTGTTGACAAAATATTAAACTTGACTATAGAATAGTCTTGGCTACAGAAAAGTCTTGACTATAGAAAAGTCTTGACTATATAATGCACATATTGGCTATATAATTGCATTGACTAAATAATAGTTTTGACTGTAAAATAGTTTTATCTACAGAAAAGTTTTGACTATAGAATTGTCTTAACAATAGAAGATTCTTGACTACAGAATCTAATAATCGAATATACACTTCTATTTTTCTATTTAGCCACGACACAAACCTTAAAAGAATCTAAAATTAACCTTACAATAATTTAACACTTTTTCCTTTCTTTCAATAAATTTGTATCAATCAACTAATAAAAAAAACAATAGAAAATTCCATTTGATTTTATTCAAAACAGACAATTGAACAAATAATACTTGTACATACAAATTTCATACCGATTATAACTGACATGAAAACTAACCTGTTTTCTATCTCGTATTTCAAAATATTATTACAGTATTTATCGGATATAAGAACATCTCATATAAGAACAAAACGCTTTTAAGAAACATTTTCAAAAACACCATGTCTTTTTAGTGATTTTTCTTACAAAAAAGGTTTCATATAAGAAAAACGCTTATAAGAAAAAAACTGATTAAAGAACATTTTTCTTAAACACCAAAACCACAAAATGTATAGAAAAACAATTTATATAAGAAACTTCCAACGGCACTCAGAATTTATGTAGTTTGCATGGACAACGCTGTTTTCTGACAGTTTTACAACAAGAACAAAGTTTTTTTTACTTTTAGTTTTAGATGAGCGAGCTGGTACTCATGAGAAGCTTTGTGTTTTTTGCCAATAAAAACAAAAGTTAAAATTTTTAAAGAAATACAAAACGGTATAAAAAGAAGCGAAATTGCAAAAACATCTAAAATAGTGAAAAACTCAAAAGACATAGAAAATAATTATTTAAAAGTTAGAAATGTTACCAAAAAAAGGGACAGAAAACCAAAATTCTGCCATAGCTACTTACATAAGAAATAAGTTTCTTATATAAAATAATTGTATATAAGAAAGAAACGCTTATAAGAAACTTTTTTCGTGGATTTTTAAAGTATCTTATATCCGATAAATACTGTACCAAAGGTAACTACTAGAAATATAATTTGTAACATACATATTTAATCCAAACAGCTTCATACATACACATGGATTTATAAACTTTATAACAAATTCATTTATTTATTGAGCTCAAACTCACAAACACATCCTTTTATTAACCTTGGCCGCATTATCCTTTTTGTATACATTTTCTTTATGGTTATATTTAAACAAATGCCAATTCTAATAAGTAGATGGCAGAAAATAAAAAAAAACTATAAAAGATTTTATATTCTTTATGTTATAAATATTTACGTGTTAAAAAAAATGGCAGCAAAAAAATGATGTAATTCTTATTGAAATGTTGACAATTTTTTATATGGTTCTTTGATTTTCCCAGTTACGAGAAGAAAATATGAAAAAATAAAGTTTTTTTCTTAAATATTTTGCTACGGGTGACTTAATTTCTATGTCTTTGGAATTTTTATTTTGAAAGACAAGAATTTCTAATGAATAGTTAATAAAAACAGGAAAAAGAAAACTTAAAGGATTATAAAAATGTTTGAAAATATTAGAAAAACACATATAAGTGCTTAATAAAGTCTAAATTAGGTCTTTAAACATCTAACATATTTGATTTCTAGAAAAAATTTTACGATTATTCGGGTAACCGGTTATATGATTATTCGATTAAAGGAGCAAAAATGTAGCTAAAATGATCAAAAAATTAGTTTTGTATCAAATACAATTAACTTTTAAGAAATTTATACATACATATAATCGCTTAAATATTAGATTTTATCGATAAACTAACGATTATTCGGATAACCGTGCAAACAATTTTTTTTAAGAAATCTTTTAAAATTAGTAATAAATTTGTTTAAAATTTATAAACCTAAGATCCCAGAAGAAGCTGTCCATTGTGGCAGCGAAATATTGGATATATAATAAATTAATATATTTTTCTAAACCTGACCTTGAGCTTGACTTAAAAACAAGAAGAAATAAAATTAAAAGGTCGAAGAAAATAGACTAAATATTTGGTAATAAAGATTATAAAAAACTCTAAAGAGAAAATAGGAAAACAAGTTAGGCGATTATTTGCTTAAAAAAATCAAAAGGTTTTAAAATTATTAATTAATATTAACGATTATTTGTTTTAACGTTTAAACGAATATGTCTTTAGACACCCGCCTTAAAGTTAAAAATCTAATACATTAAAGAAAAGTAAATTTCATCATAAAGCAATTTAAATATCTGATTCCGTTTAAAATATAAACGATAATTCGAAAAATCGGTTATATGATTACTCGATTAATCGCATTGAAATATTTCTTAATTTTTATAAACATAAATTTAAACATAAAGAATAATTTTAAAACTTTTGTAAACATCTATTAAATGAAATTTGGAGTTTTTAAGGCCCAACGATTATTTTGTTAACCGAATTAAAAGGTTATTCGAATAACTTAATACAAATATTGCTCAAAATATAAAAAATACCTAAAAAAAAATCTTTTGTTAAGATAGGTATAATAAAGAAAAATTGCAGGTTTTATAAAAAAAAAAACAATGAATAATCCTTTACCAAAAAACCGTTTGAAAAAAATTTGTATAATTACTTTAGGGTGGTAACAAGAAATCAATGTTGGATTTTCCATCGGCGCAACCCCCTTATATAAGCATAAAAAATGCGATTGACAAAGTTTCAGCTTAATCGGATAACGCTAACATGTGCCTCATTGAGAATAAATTAAGGAAAAACGGCGATTTTTCACTAAAATTCGTATTTCCTTGCCTTTATAACCGAAACCATTCATTCTAGGAACATAAGTAGAGTCTGGTTTTATAGGAAATTTCATTCTTATTAATTTTAATATTGATAGTTTTGTTCCTTATACCAATAGATAAAGTGATATTTAGCATTAATTAAGAACAAAGAAATACGAATTTTAGTGAAAAATAACTGTTTTTCCCTAATTTATGCTCAATGAGGCACGTGTTGGCGTTATCCGATTGGGCTTAAACTTTGTCAATCGGATTTTCTAAATATTGGCATAGTGGTCCACCAAAAGATAGCCCCCAAAAAAAATTTACCATATCTTGTAACGAACCTAATAGGGTGGTTACCAGAAATCAATGCTGGATTTTCCGTCGGGGCACCCCCCTAATATGTGCCAATAGAATAGAAAATTCGATTGACGAAGTTTCAGCCCAATCGGATAACGCTAACATGTGTCTCATTGAGCATTAATTAAGAAAAACAGCGATTTTTCACTAAAATTCGTATTTTTTTAACCTTTATAACCGAAACCATTGTGCATTTTTTATTGGCACATATTAGGGGGTTGCGCCGATGGAAAATCCAACATTGATTTCTTGTAACCACCCTAGTGCTACTTATATTCATCTGTGAAGAATTTTTAGTAATATAAAAAAGAAAAATTTTGCATTATAAATAAAAATATTAATTTTTTTAAGAAGTTGAAACAAACAATAGAAAATAATTGAATATTCGGTTAAACAATTATCTCTTAAACAGAAATATCGTTTATTCGAATAAATTACAGAAGATTTAATTTTTTTAAAAAGCTTAATACAATAAAAATAAATAAATACTTTAATATACAAATAAGAAATTCTGGAGATATATTATAATTCAATGTGCGATTACTCGATTAATCGTTACAAAAAAATTAATAAACATTAAAAATATTCATGTTTTTTATAAAAAAAGAGTTTTTTTTATTTAAAAAATATGCAAATTTTAACCAAATTTTTGAACGATTATTCGTTTATTATCATACATTCCAAAGAAAATCTTTACAATTGCCTTATGACATTCAAATAAAGAAATTTCAGATTTTCCTCCCCTTGTTCCCCTTTAATTGCGCATGTCTTTGCCGGTTTCCGTTTCTTTTTTTTTTCTTTAAAAATGTCAATTTATTTTGAATTGTCTTCAATAAAATATTTATAAAACTAACTAGTGTTTAGCTTTCTTTTTTATTTGAGAAGTAAATTTCTGTAAATATAAAAGTTAAAAAAAAAACAAAACTTAACAAAATAATAAAAAGAACATAAAACTTTTAGTTTAATTCAACCCTGTGAATTTCTTGCGTTTTTTGTGGTTGTTTTTTGACAACACGCGCCAATTTGGCGTCTTACTTTCTTCCAAATTCTTAGTTTTTGTTTATTTATTGTAGGGTTTCTAACGTGTCTCATCAAATTAAACAGGAATTTGATGAGACACAAAAAATGACTCATCATGATGTGTTTATTGTTAAGAGAAAAAGAGAAAGAAAAAGGGGGATTAAACTAAATCAAGTTTGTTTTTGGGGATGATGCGTAAAATGTATGAGGTTTAGTTTACATTGGCTTGGATTTTTTACCTTTTTTTTTGGTTTTTATAACGAAATAAAGAATATTTCAAGGATGTTGGAAAGTAAGTGTATAGAAAATATTATATCCAAATGAGATTTAAAAATTTCCGGCAGATAATTAAAAGACTTTAATGGAAAGGTGTTAAATTTTAATAACATTTGTAGCTTATCAATTGACTTTTTTATTTGACTATTTTATTTATGTTTTATGTTTTTATTTTTCTTTAAACATCTTTCTTTAAAAAAAAAATATTTTACTGTTTATTACCTAATTTCTTCTTTGCTATTTATTATTTTTTTTTTTTTTATTTATTTTCTTTTAATAAGATATTAAATTTCAAATTTTTTGCACATGGTTGCACATACTTAACCCATTAACAAACATAAAAACCAAAACAAATAAAATTTTATAAAAAAAATTTTAAACGAGGTATAACATTTTCTAAAACACTATTTATTTGTGTGGTTTTAAACACAAAACATAAAAATATAAAAGAAAATTTAACTTGTAACAAAAGTAGAATTCAATACAAAAATCAAACCGCATATTAAACTTCAAAATGAAATACTCGTAGTGAAGTGGAAAAAAGTTTAAAGTTATAACCACTTAATGTTTGAGGTTAAATTGCAAAACAATAAACAAAAATCAATAATGCAAACATTGGAAAAAAAACTTTTATTTCAAAAACAAATAACAGTTTTAGAAATTAACACTTAAATAAAGTTAAAACAATGATATTAATTGTTTTGATAAGTAAAAAAACAGAAATAAAACGTTCAAATATATACGATTATTCGTGTAAAACCTGCTTTTTATAAAAAAAAAACTATACACACATATTATAATGTGAGTAAAAATATTTAAAACTACACAAAATTCCTATTTTTGCAAGTTTTGTAAACGAATAATCGAGTAACTGGTTTTTTGGTTAACTGAATAATCATTATTTTATAACATCAAATTGAGTATTAGGAATAGTAAAGAAGCTGAAATTTTGACTATTTTATATTTAAAAAACATTTTGTTGCGATTAACAAAAAAACCGATTACTCTATGAAGTTTATAGTATGAACCAAGTAATCGTTAATTAAAGCCATAAATTTTAATTTTTGACACATTAAAAGATTTAATTTTTTTTAAGAGTTAATTTTTTGTGCTGATTTCTTTAATTTGCGTTTATTTCATTATCAAACAGACAATCGATTAATTGTCTATTTAATTAGCCGATTACTCGTCAAGTACATACATAAAATCAAAACAAAGTTTAAATTGTGACTATTTTTTTTACTGCCGTATTCATAAAAAATTAAAATGTATTTGAAATGCATTTTAAGAAAAATGTGTATGCAAATTTTGCCTTTAAGCACATTTCAAACTTATTTTATTATATAGAATTTAATGGATAATTAAGTATTTAATTTAAAAATATCAGGCGAAATAAATGTTTATACGATTAATCGTAAAACCGATTAAACTAATAATACTTATTTTTTTCCAGAAACGAAAATTTGTATGTGTTAATTTTAAAATTTCTTTAATGACCATCAATTATTCGAATAAATGTGTAACCGGTTTTACAAATATTTGTTATTTATTTATTTTTTTTATTTAACAAGAGTTTCAAATACAATTACAAATTTTATTTTAACTTAATTAACCGAGCAATAGTAACGTAGCCCTTCAGCCTGTTGTAGTGAAAGAGACCAGAGTCTATGGCGAGAATCGAACCCGCAACCCTTGCATTGATAGACTAGCTCACTACCAACTAGCCTACCGGGGCACCCAAGTATTTGTTATTTTTTCTGTGAAATTTGTTCTTTGGGAAATAATTAAAAGCTATTTATAAAAAATATGTGATAGTTTCACAGTTATCGATTAATCGAATATTTGTTTCCTGGATATATTTTCATAATTTAGTTAGTTTTTGTAATTTTTAAAACTTTCTGCAACAATTAATCAAATAAACTGGTTAAAATCTTTAAAAAATTTGGAAAAATGATCCGAATTTAAAATTTATTCCGATTATAGAATAATTGCAATTTTTTTAAATTGTTTTTTTTCTGTTTTTATCTTTTCACCGGCTTATTTAATTATCGTTAATAGCGCTTTTTTGAAGCTTTGTTTTAAATTTCCACAAAGTTATGATTATGGGGATTTAAGTACTTTTTGGAACGATTAAACAATTTCTCCTTTATCCGTTTTTTTTTTCATATATGTCAATGACTTTTTTTCTAGTCTCCGTTTAAATTTCTTTCAAAAAAATCATTTGTTTAAATAAATTTGAGGGGGGATGTAAGAAAGGATAAACTCACTGTTTATTGTTGGTGTTTTGTTTAAGCTTTGATATTGTTACAAGTAATACTTAAGAGTGTTTGTAATTCTTATTCGCTTTAGGGTTTTATTTGTTTAATATTTTTGGCTTTTCTAAAATCTTTGGAAAAGGTTTCTTGATGAGCTGGCCTTAGCAACCAGTGAAATGCGCATTGAAGCTAGCTTTCCCTCAACAATAAATTTCAGTGTATCTATCAAATATGAAAAATTGGGAATTTAGCACGTAATACGGATATCGTATTAATAATAAACTTTGTATTCCCGAAAATAACTTTGATAAATTTCATTTACTTTTGCTACAATTAATCGAACAATCTTGTAACTTACTTTAAATCATCGATATTTTTTAAGCAATGAATTACACTGCTTTACAAATTTTTAATTTGGAAAAATACCAAGAACACCACATGCCTAGATAAGTTAATTGGGACCTCCTGAACACGAAAATCGCTGTAATTTTTTTTCCCAAGTACCGTTTTTTAGATAAAGGTACTTTTGTGTTTTTCGGTGTATGGTTTCACTCAAACCCTTGTGGAGCCCAACCAAAAAGTCCGATCGAAATAAATGGCATATCGTTGGAAAGGTAATCGAATGCCTTTTCCATCGATATGCTACAAATTTCTATCTGATAAGAAATGGCTGAGTAATGGCACCATACACCGAAAAACACAAAAGTACCGTTATCTAAAAAACGGTACTTAGGAAAAAAAAATTACAGCGATTTTCGTGTTCAGGAGGTCCCAATTAACTTATCTAGGCATGTGGTGTTCTTGGTATTTTTTGGTTGTAAACCCGTGTTATTTATTATTAAAATCTGTCTTGAAATGGTAAATTAACTTCTTTTTAACCGCGTTGCGATTAATCTTTAATTTTTGAAAAAAAATACAATTTTTTTCGAATCTTTTTTTAAAATTTCGCATAAATTTATAATTTTTTGTATTTAAGAAACAAATAAACCAATTCTAGCACAACCGGTTTTCCGAATAATCGCTAATTTCATTAAAAAAAATTGAGTTTTTTGCAAATTACTTTTAAAATATCTTTTAAACAATTATTTTTTTTATGAAACCCTTTAGTTTTGTGTTTTAAGCAATCTTTTGTAGCGATTAATCGTTAACCAGATCTTCGAATAATCGTTAGTTTCTCATTACTTTTGAAATTTTCGTTTTAACAATTTGTAATAATTTTGACTTAGGCCTTAAGTTTTGATTTTTAAAGGGATTTTTACGAGCGATTAATCGAATAATCGTTAAACCGAGTTTACGAATAATCGTTATTTTTTTGAAATTTTTATTTTTTTTTTTTGTATTTTAATCATAAACTTGCCATAATGAATTGTTTTTAAGTATTTATATGTTAATTTCTCTAATATTTTTTGTTTTCTTTTTTTTCTAAAGTTTGCCAAAAAAACTTACGTCATTTATTAAGTTCTTTTGATTTTTTCATATGAATAATCACTTATTTGCTTATTTTTTCCAGCAAATAACCATATAAGCTTTACATATTTTAGAACTGCATTAAGTTGCAGTTGATTTTAAGTTTTTTTCTAATTTTTTTTTTTAAACAACCACATAAATTTTCCCATAAATAGTTATAACCACTTTTTCTCTCATACATGTGGCGCGACATTTTGGTAACACAAATAAAAATGTAGTCAAGAAAATGGTAGAAAAAAAATGTTTAAATTTAGCAGTTGATTCTACAATTACCAGTTTCTGAAGTCATGTTACACGTTTTTTGTGGAGTTTTTCTATAAATTTTACAGCCTGTGTGTGGCAAAATTTGCCCACTACTGTTGTGTTGTATGTTTTAGTGGTTGGTTGTTGTCAATTTTATAGCCTGCTAAATAGATATTTATGACAAATAGTTTTTGGAAATGCTTGTTTTGGAAGACAGAAAGACGTCATTTATGCCATTTTCTATACTACATTGATAGTTATGAGTCTAGAATTGAAATAAAGGAAATTTTAAAACTTTTTTTGCTTAACTTATAAAATTTCTTTTAAGTGGATTATTTCTTTATGGGGCATTTTTCTAGAACTTGTAACATTTTCTAAATACTCACATAAATTAAAAACGTAATTTGAACTCAAGGTTAACTAAACTTTTTTTTTATCAAAATTACCGAAAAATTCTCACTTATTTCGAAAACACGACAAAGGCGATAGATAACACTTTTAAACTGTCTGAAAAGTCATGAAAAATATACATTAAAAAAGTCTTAATTAATGAAAAAATAGGTACTTGTTTTTTGTTTATTTAAACAAATAAAATGAATTATTAATGAAAGTGCTGAAAAACTTTAGATAAAAATTGAAAACAATTAATTTTTATGAGTAAAAATTAAATTCATAAAACTCAAAAATAGAAAAATATGAATTATCTCATGAATGTTAAAATTATATCACAACAAAGAATTTTCTTTAAAATACAAAAAGAACAAAAACAAAATACGCCATGATTTATTCAGAAGAAAAAAAACCTGATAGAACAAACAAAAGAGAGAAAATATTTTAATAAAAACAAGTGCAAAGTAACAAATTTAATGCATTTCCTGATAAGCAGACATGAAAAATAATGGAATCTTTAAAACATAAAAAGTAAGAAGTTTTGCACAATTTCGAAATTTTTTTTAATGCGATGTTGAACGATTGATTACATATTTGCGAACTCTATTCATAAACCATTTTTATTTTTTTGGAAATTTAAGATATTCTTGAGTAATCGATTAAAACTTACAAATCTGTAAACTTCACTTAAAATTTACACACAACTAAAAATTTTTGCGTAAGCTTCTACGAGTATTAAATATGTATATTCTCTCAATCGGCTTTTAAAATCATTAATAACTTTACTTATATTTCTTTTATTTTTAAATTTAAAGAATTACTTGAGTAACCGGTTTTAGGAATAATCGCTAAAGTTATGTATATATATAAAAAAAATAATTAAAACTCATAAAACTGAAAATTCACTTTTAACTTACACAAAAACCAAAAAAATTTACGAAATTTTCTATAATTCATTAAATATATTCGGTTAATCGGCCACTCCGTTAAAAGATTATTCGCAAAATTGTTTTCCAAAAATAAAATATTTTTGTCAATCGTCTATTTATTAACAATTTTGCTAGTTTAACAAAACATTTTACTAAATAACCATGTAACCGGGTTTTCGAATAATCGCTGCAAATCAAACATTTGAAAACATTTTGTATAAAATATTTTGTAAATGTATAAGCTTCATTGATATTTGTACAAAAAGTCAAAATTAAACACAATTTCACTAAAACTTTTAACTTTATTCGATTAATCGGTTGCCCAGCTTAACAAGTATTGGCTAAATTCTTATAAGAAATAAAAATAGTTGTTATGCCTATAATATTTATGAAATAGTTTGTTCGTTATTGTTCTATTTTATCGGAGAAATGTGTAAGCGGTTTTGCGAATAATCGTTATAAAATTTAATAAAAACTGTTTTGGTTTAAACTTTTAAAGTTGCAAATGATTCTGAAATTAAAAACAAAAAAAAGAATATGTACATATATGCAAAATTTTTAATATCGGCTATGACGATAATTCGTTTCATTTAATAAAAAGTGTATATTTCTGTTTAACTCTTTTTATATATTTCTTTAAAAACACTAAAAATAACATTGAATGTTATCTGCAAAAGTCATTTGCTCGAAACTGGTTAAATGTAGAAATTCCCTTAAGTTTTTATCAGTTTTTGTATTTTTTTTTCTTTATTTTTTTTTAAATTACCATAAGTTTTCTATTTTGCTTGAATAATCTTATAAATTAAAATTGAAAAAAAAATTAATTTAGTCGCGTAAAAATTATCATTTATTAAGCAAATTTTTGTATTTTTTTGATCCGAGAAAACGTTTAATTGATTTTCCGTTTATTCACTTATAATTGCAGATATAAAAATTAAGAAATATTGCTTATATTTTGCAAATATTTTTCTTATTTTGTTTCTTTATTCGATTAATCGAATGTTAGTTTTTAACTATTATTCGTTAAAGATTTTCAAAATAATTTTGTTTTTGTTTGTATTATCAGATTTTCGAAATAAGGTTTAATCTTCCTTACGTAAGTCTGTCTTCCTTTTCGACGGACACTGCTCCCTGGTGCCGCCAGTGTTCTAAATGAATTCATTAAGTTCCCCTTATACAGACACATTTTAACTGTCCCTTTTTTATAAATCTTTTAACTATTTATTGGGTTTTCTGAAAAATCGTGTTAAAGCTTGTGATTAAACCAACATTTTACCAAAATATCTCTTTTTATTCGAATATGTATGTATTATGAAATTCTGTTTTAATATATGAACAATTTTATCAACTTCAAATTATTCTGATAATTTTATTTTTGATTTTTCGTTTAAATTCCTTTGGGTGTGTGTAAAAATTAAAAGTTTTTTTTTAATTTGAAAATTCTTGTTAAAAGGAAATATGATGGATGGAGGTTCCATGTTTCTCAGTTTTATTTTTGTATTTATTGTTAAAATGAGTATCCAAGTGTATTTTTATGCATTTCCCAGAAATCTGTAAGAAATTCTTTAGTGGATGCTGGCCTGCATTTTGCTGTAATTATGACGACAATAATTTTTTTTTTTTTTTTTGGAGAAATATTTCTATTCCGTATAGAAAAAATATTTTAACATAACTTTTAATACTAAGGTAACGAAATTCTTCTTATTTAATGGAAAAGTTTTTTGTCTCATATAGGTAATTTTCTATTTTTGGCTTAAAGGCAAAGAGATGCAAAATATTTTATTCACTTTAAATTAATAAAAAACTAAATTTTGATTTTAAGCAAAAAGAGCTTTTGTAAAGACTTTTTTTAATACTTAAAATGGAGTTTTTAGCAATTAAGTTTAGCCCCTTAAGAATTTTAAATTCTTATTTGTTTGTCTTTTTTAAAGCAAAGGAACTTTTAGTTGCGAAATGAACAGGAAACATTTGTTTATTTCAAACACTGTCAACAAACATTTTGCTAAAAAAAAAAAAAGAAATTACTAAAATAAACAACATCCCACAGCAACAAATTAAAATGAAGAGAAAAAAATCACAAAATTCTGCAGTCTAAGTGAAAAGAAATGAAAAATTGTCAGGCTGAATCTAAAAAACCGAATAGCAGATAGAAAAACACTTGAAATATTTTTAAAAATTTTTTTTTTTTAAATCGAAAACATTTTTAATTTAACTTTTTAATTGTTTTACATAAAATTTTAGCTTTTTAAAATCCAATTTTTTTAATTTCAATTTGACTCTTTCTATTTTCCATTAAATAAACTTTGACTTAAATAAATTATTTATGAAATTATCTTAATCATTATTTAATTTAAAGAAATTGTGTTACATATTTAATTAAAAATAAAAGAACTTTTCCTTTCACAAAGTTCTAATGTAAAAACAAACTCAATTATTTTTCTCAGCGTATTAGTATTTTTTTACCCTATTTTTGTCATCATTATTATTATTGTTGTTGCTTTTCTCTTGTTTTGTTTTTGTGGTAATCAGTGTCGCCAACTCCTAAATCCACAAAAGCACTGCAAGCATATAAAAATGGGTACAAATTCAAAATCTAGCCGACAAAAAAAAACACATTAAAATTTCCTTTTTTATTTTAACTAAAAGATTAAAATTAATTGATCAATTTCTACTTTTGAAAATAGTTTAATATATTCGATTATCCATATCGAATATCTATATCTTCTGCAATAAATGATCCAATATTACATGAAACGAATGTAATGGTTTCTATCAATCGAATTAAATACTATAGAAGTTATGGCTCAAGGTAAGGATTTATCAACGTGTATTAAATATTCGAAAATATGAACGTATGCAGACGATGTAAGGCTCTTCCTTAGCTACAAAAGCTCAATTATGTCTTCTTTACTCCAACATGATCTAGACCGCTTTAACTTATGGTGTGATATAAATTCGATGGATCTGAACCCGAGAAATTGTATACATATGTTATTCTACAGATTAAGTACAGTACTCTGTAGCTATATACTAAATAAGCATCAAGTTGAAAGAGTTGAGAATTTCCCTGATCTAGTGGCATTACTTGATAAAAAACTGTGTTTTAATGCAAATATGTATGTTTATGGCAGACCGTCAACAAGGCCAAAGGTGTTCTCAGGTTATTTAAACGTTGGGAAAAGGAGTTTGATGATCCCAATGTCATTAGACAATTATTGATTTCGTTAGTGAGACCATTTCTGGAATACGCCCTGGTGGTCTGGGAGCCCTCTGTATGATTTACATTCTAAAAAACTGGAATCCGTACAGAAGCTATTTCTTTTATTCTATCTTCAAACACTAAATTACAATCCAAATATCAAGTCTTTAAAAACTTTAATCTTTTATTTTCCTTCTTTGTTATATCGACCCCTTTGCGCGAAATTATCGTATATGCCAATTTTTTTGAAATTGAGTTTTTGATGCAATCTTGTTCTACATTCAAAGAGACGTCACCGGACAAAATATTGTAGACGAATTCCACTTCGTTGCTCCAAAAAGCACATGAATATTTTCATTTTGATATTGCAAGCGAAAGCAGAGAAAAATAGAAAAATGGCTGTCCTGTAAAATTTGGTTTTTGCAACATACGATAATTTCGCGCAAAGGGGTCGATATACTAGATCAGTGATAACCAAGCCCCGAACTAACCAAGCCCTGAACGCACGCACACAAAGATATTATGTACTTGTGTGCGGTCGCAGAGACTCATGATAGGCTAATGTTTTGAAACGAACAAAGTTGTTGTATACATGTGAATTGCCGACCGTGTCTGTGTGAAAAATTCGATTATTGACTGACTCGCGAGCCTATGGAGTGGTTATCACTGTACTAGATAATTTAGATTTAATTATTTTAAGAATACTGGCCAGTATGAAATATTAGTTTCATTGGCGAATTAAGTAAATAAATAAATAAAAATAAAAACCAAAAAGATTTTAAGACACTGTTTTGTTTATATGTTTTTATAAATAAGATATATGTACGTGCCTTTGAATTAAAATACAATCACTGCTAAGCAAATAAAAATTTTTTTCTTATGTAGGTACGTGCAATTTGACAAAATTATCTGCTTTATAAAAATCCGGAAGCGTTTTCGCGACTTAAAAGTGTCCTACGAATTTGAAGAATAGTTGTTAAATGTTTTAATTTCACAAATGTTGATGTTAAAAGTCACTGTGAGAATTTTTAAAAAGCACTGTAAATAAAATCTTTTTCAAAACTGGTATTAAACACAGTTTCGGTATTTGGAAAGGAAAAAAGCACTAAAAAATACCCGAAAAGCCCCAAAGTGGCAAGGCAAGTGGTACTTTTATTGCAAAACACACACATACAATCTTATATTCTTGTATACACTAAAATATTAAAGGCGCTGCTGTCGTATGTCGTATTTTTAACGGCTGCTAATGGGGGCAATGTTGTCGAAGTGCGAAATGAATTGATGCGTTTCCTCTCTAGGCCCAAAACTATATAAGAAATATATGTAGTTGTTTTTGTAATTTTTATAAATAGATTTTCAAAGAGAACAACAACAAAAAGTAATGAAATCATAACAAATTTATTGGCAATAATTACAAAAACAAAAAAATAAAAAATAAAAGCATGAAAAAAGAGAGGAAATATGAATTATAACGGTATTTGTTTGCTCTTAACGAAATAGTTCAAGGGTATTTCATTAAACTTGCGTTATTTGCATAAAATTTTAATAAATTTGTAAAATAAATTTCTAATTGATTTCTTAATTATTAAGCAGTTTTGACCGATTACTTTTAACTTATTTAAATGAATTTGCACTTCAGCTAAAGACAACCGGAATTACGCTTAAAATTTACACACATTTTGCATCAAATAATTATTTTATTTATTAGCATCTTTAACACTTTTTAGGCCCGTTTTCACAACTTACCGATAGCTTAAAGTAGACTTTATCCGGCCTTATAAAAAGTGTTCCATTATTTAAACTTTACTTTAACCTCAAGTGAGCGTTAAAGTAAACGAAGGTTCATCCTACCTCGTTGGTTAAAGTAAAGTTGTAATACTAGAACACTTTTTATATGGCCGACGAATCATACCTTTAGCTATCGGCGAGTTGTGAAAACGGGCCTTAATGCTTTAAAAAAATTCCTCAGATTTGTAGTTTCCACTTAGTTAATTTTTGTAAAAGCTGAATAGGTGTACATATTATTTTTTGTAGTTTTTCTTTATTAATTTAAAGTGTGAGTAGACAGGTGGGTGTTTTTCTCTAATTTTTTATTTTTTTTGGGAGCCAAAAGTGGCACAAATTTTGACAGCTAATTTATGTTCTGTAAGTGGTTTGTTTTTCTCTTTTAAAAGGAAATTTATATTTAAATTTTAAAAATTTATAAATAAAACAGCAAAATAAACGAATAATTAAATATGAACTTAAAAAGTGCAACGAAAAATCGCTTTAATATTTAAGAAAATTAACTTATTAATCATCCAAATTTTGGATAAAACTAATATTTCAGTTAGATTAGATTCCTTGGGCAGCCCTCAAGAAGACAGCTCACTTGGGTCCTTCAGTGGATCTTTTGTGTACACAGCACCAATGCCCATCCTACAGAGCAGTTACTCAATTCTGCGTCACTGGAGAATTCAACCAATTCACCTTCCTAATGAAGAGAATAAGCAAACTTAATTCTATCTTAGATAGATCATTCAATATCCCAAATTCCAGGACACTCATCATGACAACTTCTGCAGTAGTCATTGAATTCCAGTCCCATTATCTTTGCATAAGTGCCTACAGGTCAGTGCCCAGTTATCGCTGAGATCACTACTGTTCTTAGCAGCTTCCTGTTGAATCTAATTAGAGAGCATGTGCACCGTTTATCATAGCTAGGCCACAATGCCAAACAGATGGATTCACAAGTCCACCCCAATTGTTTGTTCAAATTTGTTTAACTGTGCAGCTTTGTTAACATTTCTATGGGAAATGGGGGTGGAGGAGAGAAAGAAGAGTTTAAATTTATGCTCAATGTGGCCAACTTTATGTAAATAAAAGTTAAATACAATTTGGTTTAAAGATTGATGTTTGACTATTGACTGCCAGCCATCGGCAATGGCGGTGAGTGTTAAGAGTGAAGCGAATGAGTGGTTGCAATCGAAACTTGTGGGGGCAACCTCTCCGTTACCTCTCTCGATTCCCGCGGAAGTCAAGAATGAAAAATTATCAATAAATTTTAATTAATTTCATGTTGTACAATTCCTTTCTTCATAAAAATAATTTAATAAAAATCAAATTTGATGAACTTTAGCCTAATTAAAATATCAAAATTTGGATTAAAAACCATAAACAGTTCAGCAAAATAACCACAATACGAATGAAAGTATTTTTGTGTAAACTTTAAAGGCTGAAGGACAATTTATTTAAAATTTATGGTTTTTCTTTCTTTGTTTACTTCAAACAAATTTTTAATTAAATATTTCATTGTTTTTTTATGCATATTCCTTTAAAATTCCCATTTTATAATATCATTTTTTTACAATTATGTCCATTTATCCTACAATAATAATTTATCCATATAATTTTCAGACATCAATCATTCAACACTTTACGAGTTGTTAGAAAGTATGTAATTTTTATATTGTGGCATGATTAGTAATTGTTTTTTTTTTTTTTGTTTAATATGATGCAACTTATCAACAATAACCTAAACACAAGAAATAATTGAATACAATACGAGTACAAACTCTTAGACTGGCAGTCATTTGTTGTTAAAGAAAAAAAAAAAATAAGCTGCAACTGCAATTACATTTTATTTATTAGAAGAACCAAACGAGGAAATTACTCAATCTCATATAAAAAAAACAAAGAAAAGAAATGTCAGTCCCTCTGTCTGTCTGTCTGTCTGTCTGTATAGTTTTAAGTAATAATCTCGCATGCATGCTGGGTATTAGAGTAAATTTTTTTCATTTAATTTTTTTATTTAAAGCTTCCATTTGCTGTTTATAGAGTGATGAGTTGATTTGTTATCATGGAAATCAAATAAATATAGAGTGCTGGAGCATGTAATCAATGATAATTTAGCAAGAAAGAATTTAAAAGACAAGAAATTTGAAAAACAAAAGATCAATAGTGGCTAAAAAAATAATTACAGTTTTAGAAAAATTAAAAATAGCCAAAAAATTAAAAAAAGCCAAAAAAAAAATTATTACCTTTTGTATTAAAGTCTTGTTACAAGTGGTCAGTATTGTCTAGTGTTGTATTGTTTATTTAATATTTAATAAAATTTTATTAGTAGTAAAAACTATCTATTTTGTTTTAAAATCGAAATTTTCAAAAACTGCCTCCTTTTTTTATGGTTACCAGTTACTTTTTCATTTTAAAATTTCTTCCAATATCGTAAACTGTGGCCATGTTCTGTAACTCTCGCGTCGAGAAACTTTTCGTTTGAAATGTGTGAAATGAAACAAAAATGCCATATATTGAAACAAACAGCTGGTTTTCTCACTAAACTTTGTCTGTAACTTTTTTTGCGAGTATACTCGCTGTCACGTAAGGAAATTACTCGCTAATTTACAGAAAAAGTGTGTCTGTAACAATTTTGTGAGAAAAGTTCCCGTTTTGAACTGTCAAATAAACTCACGAATAAAAATGGGGCGAGATAAAATTTTAACACTAAAAAACAATTAAAAATGCAAAATACAAAGAATAATAATAATAACATTTTGTTCTTGCCACATCTTTTTATTGTTTAATTGTTTTTCTTTAAACATTTTTATAGGAATGTTATCAAAGCTCGTTTGCTAACAACCAACATTAAAGTCGCCCTTTAATTTATTTGTTGTAGCCTACGGTTGTATTTTCGCCGCCGTCGTTAAAAAATGTTCAAGTTTAGTTGATTTTTGTTGCCGTCAACGATAACTGTTACTGGCGTTCTCAACGTCTGCAATGTCACATCGGCTTCGAGTGCAATTTTATGACATTTATAACGTAACGACGTAATCTCTTTTGATAGTTTTCGACATGAGTTACAGACTCACTTTTCGAGAAACGATGAAATATTTTGTTTCACATCTTTTCGATGCGAGAAGTTCTCACTAAAGTTACAGAACATGGGTACTGGAAACCAGTGGTCAAAGTATTTTCTACTATTTCTAATTTTTTTAAGAACAAAATGTTTTTTCTGTTTGAAAGTCCAAATTCTCTTAGTTTAAAGAGCCGGTTACCAATGTTTCGTTGTTCCTACTATTACCTATTGTAGCGCTTTTCCCCTTGCACAAAGACTTCTTCCAAACCATTTTTTATTTTAAAAAGAGCAAAACGACTAGGGCAAATTGCTATAAAAATTTAAATTGTCTATACAAAACATAATGAATTTGTAAAGCTTGAACTAAGAAATGATTAAAATATATAAAATAATGTCACAATATTACAATTGAGCAATGATTTATCGCATTTAGTAGAAAATTAAAAAAGAAAAAAAATATATATAAAATACATACTTAAACTAAAAAATATACAGCATAACATACTTAAATAAAATTGGAATTTAAATTAAATTTCTGTATAAAAATGTAAATATTTATGTCGTATATAGAAAAAAGGGGGTTTAAAAAGGGCATTATAGTGCACACAGAAAAAAAATAACATGGCAAAATGTTGATTGTAAAAGTATGCCTTTTATTTAAATTTATCATTATTTCATGTTAATTAATTTTAAATGAGAAATATTAAATAACCTTAAATCACGTTTATTTAATATTATTCACTGTTAAATTAACATTGTTCAATATTTGAATCTATAAAAACCTGTTTTATATTAAAATCAAGAGTTTATCTTGTTAAATTAACATGTATACATACATACATTTTTTATTTTCATGTTTAAAATATGTTATAAAAAGAAGACAATTCCCGTATTCTTTTAATTAAAATTATTTAGGTCAATATTACATCAAGTTTTCAAAGTGGAATTATGACGAAAACCATATCGGGCCATTCTGCTGATGCTTCTGTTAACAAAGGAGATACAAAATAAGTGAAACATGTGTTACAGGGGTAAGTGTTTTGAATTATTCTTAAATAAATGCATATGTTGTCTTCACACTGTTACATCACACTCCAACCAATTTGATTCTACATGAAATTCACGTTATTTCGACTTGAAATAACTTCCATTCAACGTGATTCGGATTGTTATTTCAATATAAATGACATTGTGCTCTAACTTTACTGCAATGTTAAATTAACATGAATTATAGTTATTTTAAAAGAAAAAAGTGTGGTTCGCAAGTTATTGTAAGATCATGATAAATTAACATGAAACAACAATGAAGCAAAATCACTACTGAAAAATGTAAAATCAACCTTGTTTTGAACGTATTTACATTGATTTTTTTATGTGTGTCTACGATTAGGATGGAGTTAAAACAAACTTAATAGATAGTATTGGGTTTGAAAATGTCTATTTAAATTCAATTAAGGCTTGAAAAGAGTTCAAATAAATTATATAAGATTAATGAACAAATGAAGGTTAAAGACTTTAAATTGAGGCAGGAAAGGTACTAAATAAACGCTTGGGATATTCCATAATAAAAAGTATTGTATAAAGGCTGAAATTGGAACGTAATAAGGATTGAAAAAAGATCTGGGATAACAATATCCAAGGGAGTTTGAAAAGAAGAGTTGGGGAATTAAGTAAAATTCACACGAAAAAGCATAATATTTTTATATACATACATTCATATATTAATTTATTTACAATTGTTAGTAGAAATTTGGAACCGATTATGGCCTTTATAGGCTAGGTTATAGGTAATGTTAAAATAAATAAATAAAATAAATATTTCAGTTTTGTTAAAGGTTAATTAAACAAATTTTCCTAAAAAATTTCGTCTTATAAGCCTGTTATAAGCATGGAATATTGTTTATGAATAAGGCCTTTTAAATTATGCTTTAAAATAGGTTGCGAAATGACCAGTGCGCTTATTCTGGCAGTCGTGATCGAATACTTTTTCGAGTCCAAAGCATTTTTATTTTTAATTCTTTTAGTCGATACTAAACGAATCGAAATTATTTTTTCAGTGTTGTGAAAACTCAAATAAATGCTTTACAATATTAAAAAAATTATTTCGATTGGTTCAGTATCTACGGAAAGAATTAAAAATAAAATTGTTAAGAGTGTAAGACGGCAAATCCCTTTCAGGAGATCGAGTGATAGCGATCGAAACATGTCAGGGTAACCAGCCGCTTGGGTTCGAATCTCAGGTCAGTCAAGAATGAATGATTATCAATAACAATTTTAATTAATTTTCATGTTGTAAAATTCCATTCTTCGTAAAAATAATTTAATGAAAATTTAATTTAATAAACTTAAGCCTGATTAAAAATGTTGAAAATTTGGATTAAAAACCATAAATAGTTCAACAAAATTACCACAATACTAATTATTGTTAATAATAATTATTTAAATAACATTGAATAGTCCTACAATAAATCGATGCAAGGTGCCAAATTTGGAAATTCTCTAATAAGACATACAACTTATGCTGAGAAAAGTAACTACAAAAATTTACTAACGAGTTAAATAAATGTTTCTAAAAATAGTAATAATTAAGAATTTAAATGGATGCTTAGAAGGGCTACCTACAATTGTAGTTAAGGAGGGACTGTAAAAATACCTTAGATTTAGGATTTACCAGGACTTCTAAGAGACATACTAATACAGCGAAAAATATTTTATAAAAAACCAACGATTGACAATTTTGAATGGACTCTTAAAATAAATACGACAAACGCTTAAATGAACACTTTAAGGGTCTACAAAAAAGGCTAAAATTCTAAAAAAGTACAAGGTTTGGAATTGAAAACGTGCACTTAAAAGAACCATGATTGACGATTTAAATGGGCTTGTTGAAACTCCTAACTGAAGCTTAGACAACACTTAAAATTGAAGTTAAAATTGTATTATTAGGGATCTAAATAGAATCTTAAAAGGCCTCTGATTGACCTGTAAATTAAATTTGAAAATGTCCCTTTGATAACTGTACGATTGAGAATCTAAATGAACTCTAAAAGGAGACGCGATTTGTAGCAAAAAAAATTATTTTAAAATAACTACGGTTGAAGCTAAGAAAAGAATTTTTAAAATTCTTTCCGATTGATGAATTAAATTGACTCTTAAAAGACCTACGATTAAAGCTTAAAAGCACTAAAAATGTCCTACGATTAATGTTTAACGCCTTACAATTGAGAAATTGAAAGGCCTGCGAAGAAGTTTCCGACTTTCTGCAAAAATCTATCATGATATCTAAACATATAATGATTTGAGCTTTTAAATAATTTGTCATTAAGCACCAGCATAGTTTTTAAATTTAAATAAAACAAAAAAAGTGCTTCCGATGAAATAATGTATGGAATATAATATCACGCAAATGTCCGCCACGGCTTCGCTTGGTGGGGCGCACCTGAAATGTTAAATTTTCAATGGCTCTAGCGTATAAATAAAGCTGAATAAGACTAATGGCTTGGGTTATGTGAGCTTGTGGCGTACTCGCAAAGAACTGCGACTTAAGAAGTCCCCTTAAAGAAAAAGCCTATCGCGGTCGAATCGCACTATCTTGGTAGTGTTAAGCACGCTGAGCCGCCCGTATAAAACCAGATGTCGTTAGTGTCGTACCATTTAACTCAGGCCAAAAGAAGTCTTTAGTTTTCCTAAAATATTTGGATGAAGTTTCCTGACGATCTGGCCTAAGCAACCAGTGAAATGCGCATAGGAATAGCTTGTCCCATCAACAATAAAAATATGTTTAAATATGGTCACCTCCAACAAAACTATTATTAAAGACAATTCTAAACATATTATGTTTAATTTAACCATATTTTTGTCACCTACAACCATATTATGGTTGAATTAGTCCTCCATCAAGTAGCAACAACCATATTATGGTTGCCTCTAAACATGTTATGGTTAGAAATGACAATAATTTGTTTTAAAATTAACAATAGTATTTTCTCTTTTCCCAGAGCAACATTGAACATTGAAAACCACCCATGCTATTATAAGTGTTAAACATGTTTTAGTTATTTTAAACCATATTATGTTCGGAGGCAACCATAATATGGTTGTGGCTTCTTGATGGAGGACTAATTCAACCATAATATGGTTGTCGGTGACAATAATATTGTTAAATGTATCACAATATCTTTAAAATTTTCTTTAAAAATTGTGTGTATGAATTGGAAATTTAGCACATTTTAACGAAACCTTGTTACTTAATTCCCAAGAAAAATTTTGAGAAGTTGATAATCATTGACCTATAACGCTCGCTGTTGACGGGCCTGGTCAACATCGTCCTTAAAGAAATACACCCCTTCGACGAAGCCAGCCAAAAATCCAGTGAATTTTTCGGGATGCATTGGCCGCTTTTGCAGATCTCATGCAGATCTCATAGTATTGTCCTTAATTTGACAATATTGTTTTTTGACGTACCCATTCATCCCCAGCCGCATCTCTAAATATAATTTTTGGATGAAAATTAGAGTTTTGTATTGATACAACATTTTATCATTATCATGGTGATTTAGCAAAACAGCCTGAATAGCTGACCGCCAATTCGCCAGATGTAGCTCCAACAATATGGCCGCTATTAAATGTTAAAGTTCGAAAGTTCCCACTAGATGCCATTTTAGCAAGTCCTTAAGATCCATAGGGACAAATATGTACGTATGTACATATATATATACATACATATACATATGAACATATAAAAAAGAGATATGAAACAGAAGAAAAAGTTTTGGTTGCTCTACATTTTAATAGTTAAGTTAAAAAAATATTTTTTTTCAGGTTAACGCCCTTTTTACAGTTTTAAAACACTTTCTTTTTACGCTTTTAATAGACAATAATTTTTGTCTTTTATTTTAAATATTCAATAGTTTTTTTATTTCTTTTTTAATGTTTCTTTATTTTTTAATAAAAAAAACTAAATTATTAACCATTAATTAAAATAAACTTTGCCAAAATTGTATTTTTTAATACGCGTTTCACTTAAAAATTAGAAAGTTTTTGTTTGCTGCAGTCAGTTTCTATTACAATGTCTAACGTTGTGGTTATAATTGTGTTTAGTGTAAAAGGTACGGAAGTTATTAAAAGAAGCCAGCAATAACAAATGATTAGAAAGAATGAGAGAGACAGGAACTATTTTTGTATTTATATTTCATTAGTTGTTCTCATAAACTATGTACTATTATTAATTAATTTTAGAATATTTGGTTTTCAAGTGAGCCATTTTTGGTTTTTTGGGGAATATTTTTTTTAAAATTTTTAGGGTAAATTTAATGCGGATAAAATAAATGTTACAGCATATTTCCGCTTTCCCTGCTCATAAACAATAATAGCATTGCCACATGCAAGTACATGTGTTAGTGTTAAGGTGCGTCTTTGTTTACCTTTCTTTATAATAAATTTCAAACATGTATTTGCAAACAAAAATTTGTTATTTTAAACAAATTATTTATGTACATTAATTGAAATAAAAATTTTGTTTTATTACAAAATAAAATAAAAAGTGGGTGGTTAGTTGTTTGTTTCTTTTGCCATATGCTGCCACTACAACAACAATTGTAGCAGTTATTATGTATTCAAAATGAATGTCACAAAGTGCAAATGATTCATAAAAACACACATGTTCTACACAATTAATAATAAATGTGTTCAGACATTTTTTCAGAAGATTAAACAAATATAAAAAACAATTAAAATTAATTATAGAATTTATTAAAAATTTTTAAATATATACAAACAAAAGTATGTACATTAATTAAACAAGAATTTCGCTAAAAAAAAACGAAACGAACAAACGCAAAATATATGTCATCATGTCTAAAAGCATATTAAGAACAAGAAGAAAAAAAAAACAAAACAAAAAATATTAAGGTCGCTCAAATATGTTTTTTAATTTTATTAAAACTCCAGTTCATTATACCCTCCACCACAATTAGTTGTGAAGAGGGTATATTTAGTTTGTCATTCCGTGTGAAACTTTTTTATTATTCATCTCAGACCCCATAAAGTATATATATTCTGGGTCCTTGAGTAATTCTAAGTCGATTTAGCCATGTCCGTCTGTCTGTCCGTCTGTTGAAAATACTCTCACTTTCGAATATCTCAAAAGAAATGAACAAACTTGGTGCCAAATTGCTTGTAGTTATACTAAGCAGTTTGGGATTGAAATCCAGCAAAATCGGTTCAGAAGGACCAAGGCTATGAATCAAAATGTGGAACCACCACCTAAAAAAATTGATAATTTTGTTACAAAAAATAACATAAATGCTGGAACAAGGCACGGAATGAGATCAGATTTTGCAAAAATTTGTTTTATTTGCCTGGAAATCACGTTGTTAAATTTCTTGAAGATCCGTCCATAATTTACCCTAAGCCCCATATAAACACTACTACCGGAAAAGAGTTTAGTACGCCTAAAACCGTAAAAAATAACGCTAGCGTAACAAAATTTGGTACGTCACACTTTTTTAGGACTAGAAATGACACTGTGAAATTTCGTGAAGATAGGTACATAATTTACCCTTGGCCCCATAGAAACCCTACTCCCGGAAAACAGTTTAGTACACCTAAAACCATAATTAATAACAAATCGTCACAGTTTAAGATAATAATAACATCATACAGATGTTACTCCTTAAACATTCGAACTGTCGGTGGAGGGTATCAAAGATTCGGCGCAGCCGAATATAGCACTCTAACTTGTTTTATTTTAAAAATGTTGTAATAGAGAAGAAATAGAGTGAAAACATTCTGGAAATTTGTTTTTTTATTTTCATAACCCCCCTTTTTATTTCTTTTTATCTGGAACCTCCCTTTTAAAACACACAGATATTTTTATTCATGTAACGTCATATATTCTGACAATGATCATGAAATTTGAACTGTAATGTTTAACAAAATAATTGATAGATATGAACAAAATAAAGAAAAAAAAATTATAGTATTTTTTACACTTATCAATCAGTCTGTTTCTCGTTGAGCTTTTTAATAGCTTAACAAAATTTAATATTTCATGTATTAATATGAGAAGAAATAAAGCATAACATTAAAAAACTTTGCACTTGAGTTTTTAAAATAAAACGTAATAAAATAAAAACAGCCTGTTTAAAAAACTAAGAGGCGGTATTTAAGCTAAACGGCCCCACCGAGTGTGAAAAGAGCCATATTAAAACAACTAGATGACTGACTACATATATTAAATCATACAAGACGAAACCACTTGAACATAATATTACACATTTTAAAAATAACGAGAAAAAAAGTATGAAATTAAAATTGTTTTCTTAATTGAGAAAAAATATTCAAAAAATGCTTGACATTGAATTTATCAACACAAGAGTACTTTCTTAGTTTCAATTGTAGATCTCTAAAGAGTCCATTTTATTTCGTCATCTGATGGATTTTAGAAGTCTACCTTAAACGTCAATCGTAGGTCTTGCCAAAGTACTTTATTCTGTATTAGCGTTGATCGTGGGTTGTTTGTTTAGAAATGTTTATTAACTTTATTCACTAGTCTTTTTAAGTCCTTTATTAGTTGCAATCTTAAAGGCTTAAGTTACTGTCAAAAGATAACGGAAAGCCCGTCAAATGCATTTAAAGGAACCAAAACAAAATTAAAAACATCTGATTCTGTAAGGAATGGGCGTTCAGTTTCGCACCTTGATTTGCATGTAATCTCACAGGGCCTTAAGTCTATTTAGAGCTTTTACTTAGCTTAAATCGTCGTTTTTAGATACCTTTTCAGCCCTAATCCTAGTAGGTATTTTTAGAGCCTTTTACTAGATTTATTCGTAGGTCTTTTAAGATCTTCTCAAAAACAAAGTAATTTTTATCGTAAGTCCTTTTTAAGTATTAATTGTAGGGCTGTTTATATCAATCGTAGGTCTTTTTAGGGACTTTTCTCAGCTTTTAGTCGTAGGTTTCTTTAGAGTTAACCAACATTAATCGTAAGTTTTTTATGATCTTCTCGCACCTTTAATCGTTCTCTATTCTTTAACAGTAGGTTTTTTTGGAGTTAGTCAACTTCAATTGTTGGTCTCTTTAGGATCTTCTTTCAGCTTTTAGTCTGAGGTTTTTTTGAGTTAACTAACTTCAATCGTAGGTTTTTGTAGGATCTTCTTTCACGTATAATTGTAGGTTTCTTTAAAATTAATCAACATAAATCGTAGGTCTTTAAAGGGTCTTCTCTCAGCATCAATCGTAGGTTTCTTTGAAGTTAGTCAACTTCATTCGTAGGTCTTTTTAGGGACTTTTCTCAGCTTTAACCGTAGGTTTCTCTGGAATGAATCCACTTCAATCGTATGTCTCTTTAGGATCTTCTTTCAGTTTTTAGTCGCAGGTTTCTTTGGAGAGAAACAACTTCAATCGTATGTCTCTTTAGGATCTTCTTTCAGGTTTTAGTCGTAGGTTTCATTGGAGTGAAACAACTTCAATAGTATGTCTCTTTAGGATCTTCTTTCAGTTTTTAGTCGTAGGTTTCTTTGGAGTGAAACAACTTCAATCGTATGTCTCTTTAGGATCTTCTTTCAGTTTTAAATCGTAGGTTTCATTGGAGTTAAACAACTTCAATCCTAGGACCCTTTCTCTCTGCTTATAGGCTCCAAGGAAACCTTGGACTAGGTTTTTTTAAGTTAATCAACCTTAATCGTAGGTCTCTTTAGGGTCATGTCTCAGCTTTTAGTCATAAGTTTCTTTGGAATTAATCAACTTCATTCGTAGGTCTTTTTAAAGTCTTTCTAAAAATTTAATCAGAGGTTTTTCGTTTTTTCTTTTACAATAATCTCAGATATCTTCCAGTCTTTACTTAATTTCGATTGTTGCTGTTTGTAATGTTTCTTTTAATCTTGGAGTCGTTTAAAAGCTTAAATTAAGTATAGGTATATAACGTGGTTTTAAATTTTTAGTTGAAAGGAAGTCCAGTTAAATTTTTAAGACACGCAAACTTGATATTTAGAAAAAAGCCTGTTTATTTTTTAAAAGGCTTCTTTGTTTTAAAGAAAGGACCAGGATGCGATTATCTCACTATTAATGTGTTAGTGTGGTAGTATCAATAGTTTGGTTTCAAATATAAAACTAATTTGACTACTACTTCTTAAGGTCGAAAGATTGATCGTAATCGTATGCCTGTTGAGCATCTGTTTCTAATAGAAACATATGGGCCTCGAATGTGTAATTTAATTTTTCATCATTTTATGCGATCCCAGTTAGACCTTAATCGTATGCTTATTTCGATGCTATACATATTATTCTATAGCATCAAGTTGATCTTAATCGTTTGTGGAGGTTAATTTCAGATTTTTATTGTATTTGAATTATTGACTAAGTTCAGCTTTTATCTAAGATCTTTTAAAAGACCCACAAATTGGCTGGCCTTTAAATACTCCCCCCGTATTTATAAACGATTATTAAATTTAACAAACGTTTATTAAGGAGAATTTTCATACGAAATCTGTTTTGTAAACCTCTATTAAATTTAAAAATTTTTTATAAATACGGGGAGGACCATCTTTAACCTCAATCAGAGTTCATATTTTATTTATATATTTCATGAACTTTTCTATTTTCTTTAATTATCATATTTAGCTTTTTAAACTATTAAATTATTTCACCATATAACTCTTGGAAGTAAAAAGCCGTAACTTGGACAATTCAACGCCAAAAACCATAAATCTTTTAAACTGTTTAAGTAAAACGTCCAACGAAAATAAGAAAAACCAAAAACAGGCCATTATTTAACATTTCTTTCAAATTAATTCCCAGCTGCAAGATTTTTTGGCTAAAAAGAAAACGTTTTCGCTACATCATCATCATTATTTTATAATTTTTTTTTTCTTTTTGCTTAAACATTTGGAATTGTAGATGATTTCAATTGCAGTAGCTTTTTGTATACGGAATAAGACGTACAAGAAATAAATTAAAGAAAATGTATGAATGAAATTGCACAAATCTACCAAACAATAAATAAACAAATAAACCCAAACATTGAAAATTATTTTCACCATACGCAGCATAAAATATGAAACCACAGCAAAGCAAAACTTTAGCAGCAAAGAAGCCAAGTACCAAGAAAAGGTACCAAGAGAGATGAAAAAGAAAATGATAAAGAAAAAAGGTGCAAAAAAACCAGAACAATACCACAAATAAGGTTAAAAAGAAAAATGAAAGAGGAAGAAGATGTTAAACAACTTGTATTTTACTTGTGGGTTCAGAGGATTTTGTTGATAGATAGATACCTTTAAT
Organism: Pollenia angustigena; assembly: GCA_930367215.1. Taxonomy (NCBI): domain Eukaryota; kingdom Metazoa; phylum Arthropoda; class Insecta; order Diptera; family Polleniidae; genus Pollenia; species Pollenia angustigena. Next base: position 3,919,132 of record OV884059.1, read on the forward strand.
GCTTCCAAACTCCCTACCACACCTCCCTCAATCTTCGTTCATATAAGATTTTAAAAAAACTTGTTCTTTTTTCACAATCTCTTTCGGTTAATGCTGCTTGCTGTCCGTTAAAAAGAAATACTGTAGTAGTGGGAAATTAAGTACAATCACTTCCAAACGTATGTACACATACAACGTCCCACGAACCTCCAAACCCTCGAAAACCAAAACAATCATCTCTTTTACACATTCAGTCTCATGCATGTCGTCCAAAGCTGTTGTTTGTTAATCACGTTTTTCATAAGATTCAAGTATTAAAATGGTTTTGTACTCGTTTTCAAAACATAAAAAAATGCTGTGTTTTTTCGTAACGAAATGAAATTGTTTTTCAGGAACATGGTTTGATGATGTTCTCAAAATTAGAAGAAAAAAATGTGCAAGTATACTTTTTCAGGAAATATGTAGGACTTTGTTTGAAGCATCATCAAAATTTAATTCTACTAATTTTAAAATCGCGATATTTAAAAACGTTTGAAGAGCAATTACGATTGATATTTAAAAAGTTGAACTGAAAATTCTACCAGTTGTCCTTTTAAATATCCACGCAAGTCTTAAACAAATAACTTGTTTAAACACTCCAAGTTTGTCTTTATAAATTTCAAATTAAGATCCGTTTATATAAAACCCTCCAAAGCTTTAAACGTCGGGTTTATATAGTCCTTAAAGTCCCTGTTCAGCTTTCATTATATGCAAGGATTATTGTCAACAATAACTCTTTTTAAAGTTCAAAGACCTACGATTGGATCTAAAATCGTAGGGGTTGGTACACTTCGGATTTAGTTTCCATCGTAGGTCCAGATTTCATGTCAATCGAAGATCTTTTTTTGACAAGATTAAGCTTGAATTCTTTTTAAACATCAGATTTACTTTCAAATAATCTAAGGGACATCATTATCCACATTCAACTTTAGTTGTATGTATGTATTTATAGAATTGAGATCATCCTTAAATAATAGTTTCATATATGTCGTCAATGACAAATCTTAACATAGACCAAATTTAGCTTTAATAGTCAGTAGACCCAATTAACGGTCTAACGTCTTTCTGTAAGGTCTGTTAAGCTTCACTCGTTTATTTATCAGCAGCAATTTTAGTTAAAGTTTTTGTTTCAGTGTATGACAAACCCAAAACCATGGAAAGATACACAATTGTCACAAAGAGTGACTGTTTAATGCGGCTTATGGCTGGCAGCGTCATCGGGCCATACTTCTTCGAAAATGAAGTCGGCCATGTTATGAGATGATAACGAACTTCTTGTGGCCAGAAATTGAGGATATGGACCTTGTCGATGTGTGGTCCTAACGGGATGATGCCATATGTCACACAGCCAACGAAACAATGGCTGTTTTGCGCGAAATGTTAATTGGCCGCCACGATCATGTGATTTGACACCATTGCAATTCTTTTTTTTTTTTGGATATTTAAAAGAAAAAGTGTAGGCCAAGAACAATTCAGGAGTTAAAGGATGAGATAATTCGGGACATTAACGACATTGAGCCTCAATTATGTCTCAGAGTCATTGAAAATAAGGACCATCGGATAAAGTTATACCACCGAAGCCGTGGCGGGCATTTGGCCGATATTTTGTTATACACATAATTGTCATAGATCCTCCTATCATAATAAAAAATATTAAGATAATACTCCGAAAACTTTTTGTGTTATTTACAATTAACGTCGTGCGTTTTGGCTGGACCAACCTTTATATTAATGTTTTTTCAGACCCAATATCATTTAATAAAATTTAATTGTAGGACTCTTTAAAGGATTGGTTAATTATCAATTATTGATTTTTTGACAGCTTGAATCTTTAGTTGTTTTTTGCAGAGTTTTAGTTGCAGACCTCATGAAAGATCGATCATCTTGTTGCAATTATAATTATTGTCTTAAGGCGTTTTAACGAAATGTTATCTTAATGGACCATCTGGTTTTTAATGTTTCTTAGGATCGGCCATGTTATGAGAACGTAGGTCCCTTAAAAGTTCTAAGGTCTTAATTTAATGAAAAACTTTACAATCATTAACTGTCATCTCAACGGGTAGTCGTTCATGTGTTTATTTATTAAACAAATCTTTAAAAATATAAAAATTATCATAACAATGCTCCACCTTAGATAATTTATGTTACCCGAAAGCATTAAATCGTTTTGTTTTTTTTCTGTTTATTTTACTAAACATATTTGATTTCAAACTTTACAGAAGATTCATAAAAGAAAGAAACAACAAAAAATAAATAAAATAATAATAATGATAAATTTGAAACAAACAATAAAATAAAGTCATACTAAACGAGTGTGTGAGCTTGATACAAACTCTGAAGCTCTGAAACGTGAGATGCTGAAATCTACAGACTCAATTTTTTTTTTAACAAAAGGGGGGAATGATAAAAGTACAAAATGAAAAACAAACAAAATCAAGTTAAAAAAAGTAAATTTATTTGTTAAAACAAATAAAACTCAAGTCTTATGCATTTTTAAATTATTGTCGAATCGGTGAAGGTAAACGAAACGATGTTACCTGATGATGGCTAATGAATTACAATTGAGGCGTTTGGCTATTAAAACTGTTAATCGGTGTTTTTAGTAGTTGGCTGGATCTGCTTTTAAGGTTAATGATATGAATGTTGGTTAGCGGTTATGTAAGAGAAGGGGTTTTGTTTTATTTAAACTAGTTTTAAGGCTATTTGGAAAGCTTGTTAAGAATTGTAAACAATAAAAATTAAAGCATTAGAGATTTCATTTTTATTAAGTTAGTTTACGTCAATTTAGAAGAAGTGATCGAATATCTAAATAAAGCATACATACTTTGTTTAAGACAACCGATTGAAACGAAATGGGGCTTAAATCTTGTTGAAATTAGGACGACCTTCGAGTCTAAGTAAGAATCTCTGATTGATAGCGCCAAAGGTATATGATAAAGAAAAATGGGTTAAATTTTGAGGAGTGCCATAAAAGTGGGTATATTTATAAATAAACATACTAAGTTTTAAAAGGACTTTCTTTGCACATTAAGGGGAAGGATCCGAGATGAGACAATTGGTGCCCAGAATTCGATGTCGGATTAAATAGTCATCAAAAAATGTATTTGGGGCGTGTCAAATTTTTTTATAAATTCTAGAAACTTTATTGATATACCTTCCATTTAGGGAATGGTAAATGGATACCAAAATCGATTTTCGATTTTTCGATCGTCTTTTTTTAACGGTACTTGAAATCGATTAATCGAACCTTAAAATCGTTTAAGATAAATTTGCAAACTCATACCTTATATCAAAAAGGGGTATACACCAGTATTTTTTTTCGAAAACTACTAGATAAATTGAATTGAGATTTTTTCTGTGTGTAGATAGGTATGACTACTGTTTATAATTTTCCTGCAAAAATTGAAAATGTGTAAATTTTGAGATCGCCCTTAGAGGAACAAGTGCATGTACATTTTACATATTAAAATTGTGGTCTTCTGTAGTCAATCAGGCCTGTCACATAAATTAATTCCGATCGAAAGTGGAAGTGATTTCGTATCTTGCTTCATATTAAACGAATTCACTTTTGATCGGATTTAATTCTGTGACAAGCCTAAATGTATGGATAGTATTTCAAAGGATTATGACAGTAGTTCCTGATCGGTGGCGACTGTTTCTTTGCTAAGTAACTATTAAGTTTAAAAAACACGTTTGCATGTCATTGATGCCAGAAAGATGCAGAGACATTTCCTTGTAATTTTGTATTTGTTAGGAAAAATTACATACTTTTTGTTTTTTCACTCAGCTTATAACTAGATTTAAATATCGCTCGCAGAGCCCTTATATTAAACTTGGAAATATATCAAGGATACTAATAGGTAAATACGTAAAATTACAACTTTAAACTGGGAAAACTGCATAAGCATACCTACAGACGTATGTACGCACACAAAAAAATAAGTTCTATTGTGCATGCCTATAATTTATCGATTTAATTAAGATTACAATTAAAAATTGCCAAAATTTTTATATAAATAAAAAAATCGAGCCCAATAATCGATTTCAGTATAAAATCGCATACGTTAATTCGATTGCAAAAAATCGATTTTTTTTTACCACAAAATCGATTTTCGATTGGAATCGAAATCGATTTACCATTTCCTACTTCCATTCTAGGGCGTGACTGGAGGAATTTTTTTTCATTTTGTATTAGGACGACCAGGTTTAATGTAACATTTTATAAGTGAAAAGGGGCTTAATTTTGTGGCGTGTGAATAAAACCAGGAAAAGCTCTGGGTTATTAAAGACTTAACAGATACAACGGTTGTGGTTATTTAAAGACTTTGAGAAATTATGTTTTAAGCTTTTTGAGACTTTCGGCTTGTCGCCGAACGGCTCAATTGTGTTTTATTCTTTTAGTGTATAAATGAAGGTTAACTGACGTTTTTGAGATTTATTCTGTAAAATGTATATTTTATTTCATTTAATTATTATTTTTGCTGAAGTGGCATGTGCTTTATAATTTCTGTTCATGAGTTTTTTATATTTTTTTTTCATTTTATTTGTACTTTCGTTTCTTAATCCAGGGGAATTTCTAGATTTAAAATTTTGCTTTGTACACAAAAAAAAAAAAATAAAACAAAACATCTAAATACCTTTACACTTTTAGGTAAAATTAAATAAAAAAAAACAGAAAATGTTTAAAGGTGGCTGTGAATGGATACAGGGAAAAAGACTCTTAGTCCTAATCAGAGGTAGGGCAGGTAGCTGTTTGAAATTGTTTATTTAGACCTCATGTTGTGTTAATTGTAGGCGAGTAGTATTTTCAAAAAAGGGGACATGTTTGGTTACACTCTGTAATCCACTACGTCACACGAATGCTGATAAAATAGAAGAAATTTTTTGTTAGACTCTTTCTGTCTTTAAGTGGTTATGTAGTAGTAGACATTTTCAATTGCTTCTTTTAGAAAACATATTTTAAAGGAGTTGGTTTGATGATCTTTTTTGTTTTGAATGTTGTCTAAAGTAATTAACGTGAAAATGAGGTGTAAATTATTATTTATATGTACATACATACATTTTTTGAATGGTTCAGTAATAGAGATAAGAAAAGCGGAGAGTTAGAAGAGTTTCTTTAATTGTGGGTTTCTTTTTTAATTCAGTGAATAATAAGAATTTTTTTTTTTTTAAATTTAAAGATAAGAGACAAATTAGAGCGATAAAACCAAGTAGACGGTCGTTTCAAAAAGTATTTTTTTGAAAATGTTTTTATTAAAACTTTTCCTAAAATCGAAATTCAGAAAAGATAATTTTTATAATAAACAAAACTTAAAAACTATCAATAAATTTTCTTTAGAATATTTAAGTTTTCTTGAGAATATTTATTATATCGGTAAGTTTTCTATAGAAAAGTAAATTTATCGATAAGTTTTCTATAGATCAGTGAAATTAAAGATAAGTTTTCTTTAAACACGAAAACATTTCGAAAAGTTTTCTATAGAAAATTAAATCTAAGTTTTTTATAAAAACTTTAACTTATCGATAAGTTTTCTGAAAAAAAGTAAATTAATCGATAAGTTTTCTATACAGTAGTAAATTTATTGATAAGTTTTCTATACAATAGTAAATTTATCGATAAGTTTTCTATACAAAAGTAAACTTATTATTAAGTTATCTACAAAAAAGTAAACTTAACGACAAATTTTCTATAGACTAGTTAAGTTATTAATAAGTAATCATAAGCTTAGTGATAAGTTTTGTATATTTGAGTAAACTTATCGATAAGGCTAAAATAGTTATCATATCGATAAGTTTTTTGTATAATTGTTAATTTATCGATTAGTTTTCCTTTATAGTAAAAACAAAGTAGACTGGTTGAAAAGTTTTATAAAGAGTTGTAAACTTATTGATTAGTGTTGTAAAGAGTAGTAAACTTATTGATAATTTTTCTATTAAATAGTACGTTTATCGATACGTTTTTTAAAGAATAATGAACTAATCGATAAATTTCTACATAATATCAAACTAAGCGATAGCTTTTGTAGAAAAAAGTGAACATTGTAGATGCGTTTCTGTAGAAAATTGATGGTATCGATAAGTTTTCTATGGAATTTCGTGCTAAATTAATTTGTCATTTCTTAATTTATTTTAAATTTATTTATTAACTTTATTGATTACTACTTTTAAAAATTCCTTTGTTGTTAGTTTTATTATCAAAAAATGTGTGCCATTCAAGTGTTAACGTAAGTTTATTGTCGGCTTTTCTTTTTTCTTGTTTATTTTTCTTTTTTGCCATAATTCCGTCTTAAAAGAAAAACCTAAAAACCTTTTAAAGAAAACATTATTTTCCTTTAGACTACTCACATCAAACTTATAAAAAGCCTTTAATGTTTAATTTAGTTTTTCTTTTTCTGTTTTGGGTTCTTTTCAAATAGTTTTGGTAAACTAGAAAACTGTTAAAAACAGAAAGCAACCCTTAAAAAAAACATCAAAAAAGGTTGAAAGCTAAAATGGTTATAATAAATGCTGCCTGCTGCAGCTTTTATCTGTTGGCCAAAGCCAACGATGCAGCTCTTTGATTTTTATGGAGCAACAACCTCCCCTCTTTTAGAAATTTGCCTTTTTTAAGAGGGTTTAAAAATGTTGTCATCATTTTGTGTAAGTGGGAATGGTGCAAGGGGTTGGTGGAGCAAGAGAATACCTTCTTTTGCAACATATATATTTTGGGGGGGTTGAATTTTATTTGGTTAGTTCATGATTTACGTGCTGAAGACATCAACTACCGGCTTGTGCTTGTGCTTTTCTTTTTTTTCTATTTCCCCCATTTTCTCTACAATGACCCATAGTGAAAAAGCTTTGGCAGGGAGTAGCATTTTATGTTTTTAAGACCGGAGGGGGTTGATATTGTTTTTGGGGGGTTTATAAATTGTTGTGTTGTTATGACGGTTTCCTTGACTACCAGTTGAATATTTTATGTATGAGTTCTAATTTTTTTTAACAATTTATATTTTGAAAATAAATTTATTATACAACTACTCAATTTGATAGTGCAAAAAATAGAGACATGGGTTGGACATTTTAAGGGGTACTTAGGTGATTGATCAATATGCAATTGTATAACGAAGCCAAAAAAAAAAAAACAATTGGATTACATAAATTTTTGTCTATCAAGTGTTAAATTTGCCAAGTTTTTTGAAGAGATTTTTTATTTGCAAAAAATTATAAAAACTCAAACGGAAATGACTTGTTTATAGGTCGTAAGTAATGCAGTGAACTTTGATTAGATAATTTGTAATTTAAACAAAATTTGTCGATAACTTTTAATTTTATAAAGAATTTATAAATTTTTCGCCTCTAGATTACCATTCAAGCAACCATTCTCGCCATACGGCCATATTAAATGGAAAATAAGTCAAAAATGGTAACTGTTAGATTCGGTGGATATATGCCGAAAATCATTTTTAAAAAATAAGTGCGAAGAAATTATCTACCAGATTATAATAAAAAAATTTCATTCCAACAATACGTCTGCCTTGTAATATCATTTTAAGTTATCATGCATCTAAAAAAAAATACCCTATAGGTAACATAACTATAAGATTCATTAGAAAATGTTCTTATTTTTAGGAACTTTATCGCTGAATTTTTCTCAAATTTAATTTATTTATAATATTTTTTTTTTTTTTTAATTTTTGTTTTAATTTTTTTCTAATTACAAATTAAACCTGATGATGTCAGACAGTTAGTCTGTCTCAGTTTTGTTTAAAGCATTCTTTTTTTATCATAAAAAAATAAATAAATAATACAAGCAAAATAAGGAAAACTTAAAAGTTTGAATCAAGTGGCTTTTTAATTTATTTTAGTATTCTCTAAGTGAAATTAAGTTTTTTTTTTTATTTTAAATATATAAAAACAGTTTTTTTTTATAACACACGATAACAGTTGTGCGTTGTCATTTGAAATAAAAAAAAACTTGGAATTAAAAAAGGGATAAAGAGGAAGTTCAATTTAAAGCAAAAAATTACACACATTGAACATTTATGGAGATTCCCCAAGTTGTGTAATAACAAAAATTAAAAATAAACTACTGGAATTTTACAACAGCAATTTAAAGTAATAAATTTGATTATAGAAAAATAAAATTTATTTAAAAGAAGTTTTATTAAAAGCAGAAAGAAAAGTCAAGTAGTTTGTTTATAATTTTATAGCAAAAGAAGAGAATTATAGCAAAAGTTTATAACACAATAACAAATGCCATTCTATAGACATAATATTTATTTGACATTTTAAAAAAATTAGAATCTTTTTAAAAGAGGTAAAGAAATTGACTACTCTCAACAATTTTGTTTGACTTTTTTTTAGCTCAAGTATTGAAAAAATTACTTCATTTATATAAAAAAAACCAAAATTTGTTAATTACTTATTTTGTTAAAATGAAGACGAGATTTCAAAGTCTTCATCTAGCCAGCTGACATTTGGATTTTGAGAAAAAGCAGACAGATATGAGTGATATTTGCTGCTTGTCATTCTGACATAATATCAGTTTGCCAGCTTTTAGACTTAAACTGCTTCATATATTTAATAATACCCATTTTAAGAGAAATAAAAATATTTATTAAAAAAGAAAAACCGATAACCTTTTATTTATACAACTGATGACCTTTTTAATTTATTTATTATTTCAAAAACACACAAACAGAGGGACACAATCTCAATTTTCATTTTTTTTTTTTTTTTTTTTTTTTTGTTGTTTATTGCTAAAATTTATTTTTCTTTTTTAATCCATATAATGAAAAAAAAAATATTAAAAAAAATCTTGTTTATTTTTATAACATGCAATGTGTTATTGAAAAATACATTCATTCTTCATTTTTCACACAGACAAACTGTGTTAAAATTTCGAAAATTTTTTTGTTTGAATTCAGAAAAATGAAAATTATTTATAAATTTTTAAAGCTTTCATGGAGAAATCAAATAAAACGATGTTTTTCTTTTGGAAGACATTCGATTTTTGAATAAATATTAAATTACAATCATGCAAATCTTTCTGAAAATTAAATTTTGTTTTAACTTTTTCTACTTTTTTATTCGTTTTGTTAGTAAATGAAGTAAAAAACTTATAAATTTTACTTTTAATTTACTTAAATTACATTTAAAACTAAATACCTACTAACATTACAAATTGTTAACAAGATTTCTTTATTTTTTTTTTTTTAATTTCAATGTTAAATAAATTTAAAAAAAGCACCTACGCCAGACAAAAAATTAACAATAGGGGTCTCAAAGTTTCGAAATAAATAACTTTTATAATTTTTAAAATAATTTCTGGATAACTCTCAAATTTTTAGAGAATTCATACAAATATTTTGTTAATACTCAACAAATTTTTGTGTACGCTTTTATGCACGGTAATAGAATAATTTTTTTTTTTTGAAACTGTACGTAAAAAATTCTTATACATATGTATATGCAGCTTAAAATGTTCATCAAAATCAAAAATGCGTACATAGATTGTTACATCACAAAGCATTTGAGGCAAGTAAAAGAGTTGTTATATATTCCCCACCAATGCAAATAATACAGGTTTTCTATAAGCATTGTCGATGCATATATCCGAGTTTTTATAACTATATGCATTTCCCATTAATCAGGGGTCTAATCACCGCATACGATATCGAGCAAAATTGATCGAAATCATTTATTTTGGTATCATGAAACTCGATATCGAATGAAATGTATTGAATTTGAAATAATAGCATTCGATATCGAGTAACTCGACATTAAATTTATCGAGTTTTTATTCGATACGTCAGTGTCTATCGTATGCGAAAAACATCGATAGTTTATTCGATACGATAGTATAAAAGCAATAATTTCTGTTAAAACAATTCAAATTTTAAGAAAATGTATAAATAACTTTTCAAATTGAAGAAAAACTATATTTTTCTATAAAAACAACTTATCGATAAGTTTAGTTTTCTATAGAAAACTTATTGATAAGCTTACTATTTTAAAGAAATATTATGGAAAAGTTGACTATTCTATATTAAACTTATCGCTAAGTTAAAATTTGTATTTAAAACTTATCGATAAATTTACTATTAAAAAGAAAAGTTAACGATGTTTACTCCTCTCTTGTTCTTTAGAAAACTTATCGATAAGTTCACTATTACATGTATATTAAAATCTACATAATCTATAAATTACTATTATAAAGAAAACTTATCAATAAGTTTTCTATTAAAAATTACTATTACATTTAGACAAATTACTATTATATATGTATATAGAAAACTTATCGATAAACTTACTTTTATAAAGAAAATGTATCGATTAGTTAACAATTATATAGAAAACTTTTCGATAAGTTTACCCTACCATAAATAACTTATCAACATGTTTAATATTAAATAAAAAACTTATCGATAAGTTAACTATTATATTAAAAACTTATCGATAAGTTTACTATTATATAGAAAACCTATCGAGTTGACTATAAGAAAAAGAAACATAACATTTTCCTGATTATCTATAAAATTACTTGTATTTTGACCTCTTAAATATTTTCATTTATTTGTATTATTGCGGAATTTTCATTTGCACCTTCTACGTATGTATGTATGTTATTTGTATACATTTTTGTTATCTATTTATCAGTTAATCGATTAGTTTGCTTTAATATTGGTATAAAACTTTATTAATTTGTTTAATATTTGCAGGTTTTTAATATCTAACAATTTTCTAATTAATAAAAAAACTTTCTTTAGGAGTTGGGAAAAGGGCAGGGTTTTGTAAAACCTTTCGGCAAAGAAGGAAAATATGACAAATACAAAGATTACGTAGTAGTCCTTATAACAACGTAAAAACAAATCTAATAAAATACCTACAAACTATAGAAAATATTTATAAAAAAAAAGAAAAGAAATGGGGTTATTAAAGCGCAGACGCTAAAACTTTTCATACAAAATTTTATGGAAAACAATATTGTAATAAAAAGGTGGAATAATAGAAAAAGAAAAGAATTTGTTTAATTTAACAAAGTCAAGAGCGTGTAATGTTTTTTATATTAATATTTTTTTTAATTAGGCTTAAGTTCATGAAATTTAATTCTTATTAAATTATTTTTATGAAGAAAGGAATTTTACAACATGAAAATTAATTAAAATTGTTATTGATAATCAATCTTTCATTCTTGACGTGGCTCGGGCTCGAACCCTGGCCGGCAGGTTACCATGACATGTTTCGATCGCAACCACTCGATCTCCTCAGATGGATTTGCCGTCTTACACTCGCAGCCATCGACGACTGCTGACGTCACTAGTCAAACATCAATCCTTAAACCAAATTGTATTTTAACATTTGGTAGATCGAAATTTGCTTTCCTGAATGATTATCCATTTTAATTGATTTTACATGTTTTTTCCTTTACTTCTGTTTTTTCGTACTTTCGTCAAGAATTTTTCTTGAAGTCCAAGTACATTTTTGTTTTTTCACTTTGTCTTTCTCTTTTCTGTTGACCTTTTTCAGCACAACTTGAAGGACAAATGTACACATAGAGCTCGTGCCTTAGCTTTAACAATAATTAGTATTGTGGTTATTTTGTTGAACTATTTATGGTTTTTAATCCAAATTTTTAATATTTTTTTTAATTAGGCTTAAGTTCATGAAATTTAATTCTTATTAAATTATTTTTATGAAGAAAGGAATTTTACAACATGAAAATTAATTAAAATTGTTATTGATAATCAATCTTTCATTCTTGACGTGGCTCGGGCTCGAACCCTGGCCGGCAGGTTACCATGACATGTTTCGATCGCAACCACTCGATCTCCTCAGATGGATTTGCCGTCTTACACTCGCAGCCATCGACGACTGCTGACGTCACTAGTCAAACATCAATCCTTAAACCAAATTGTATTTTAACATTTGGTAGATCGAAATTTGCTTTCCTGAATGATTATCCATTTTAATTGATTTTACATGTTTTTTCCTTTACTTCTGTTTTTTCGTACTTTCGTCAAGAATTTTTCTTGAAGTCCAAGTACATTTTTGTTTTTTCACTTTGTCTTTCTCTTTTCTGTTGACCTTTTTCAGCACAACTTGAAGGACAAATGTACACATAGAGCTCGTGCCTTAGCTTTAACAATAATTAGTATTGTGGTTATTTTGTTGAACTATTTATGGTTTTTAATCCAAATTTTTAATATTTTTTTTAATTAGGCTTAAGTTCATGAAATTTAATTCTTATTAAATTATTTTTATGAAGAAAGGAATTTTACAACATGAAAATTAATTAAAATTGTTATTGATAATCAATCTTTCATTCTTGACGTGGCTCGGGCTCGAACCCTGGCCGGCAGGTTACCATGACATGTTTCGATCGCAACCACTCGATCTCCTCAGATGGATTTGCCGTCTTACACTCGCAGCCATCGACGACTGCTGACGTCACTAGTCAAACATCAATCCTTAAACCAAATTGTATTTTAACATTTGGTAGATCGAAATTTGCTTTCCTGAATGATTATCCATTTTAATTGATTTTACATGTTTTTTCCTTTACTTCTGTTTTTTCGTACTTTCGTCAAGAATTTTTCTTGAAGTCCAAGTACATTTTTGTTTTTTCACTTTGTCTTTCTCTTTTCTGTTGACCTTTTTCAGCACAACTTGAAGGACAAATGTACCCATAGAGCTCGTGCCTTAGCTTTAACAATAATTAGTATTGTGGTTATTTTGTTGAACTATTTATGGTTTTTAATCCAAATTTTTAATATTTTTTTTTAATTAGGCTTAAGTTCATGAAATTTAATTCTTATTAAATTATTTTTATGAAGAAAGGAATTTTACAACATGAAAATTAATTAAAATTGTTATTGATAATCAATCTTTCATTCTTGACGTGGCTCGGGCTCGAACCCTGGCCGGCAGGTTACCATGACATGTTTCGATCGCAACCACTCGATCTCCTCAGATGGATTTGCCGTCTTACACTCGCAGCCATCGACGACTGCTGACGTCACTAGTCAAACATCAATCCTTAAACCAAATTGTATTTTAACATTTGGTAGATCGAAATTTGCTTTCCTGAATGATTATCCATTTTAATTGATTTTACATGTTTTTTCCTTTACTTCTGTTTTTTCGTACTTTCGTCAAGAATTTTTCTTGAAGTCCAAGTACATTTTTGTTTTTTCACTTTGTCTTTCTCTTTTCTGTTGACCTTTTTTCATGTTGTAAAATTCCTTTCTTCATAAAAATAATTTAATAAGAATTAAGTTTTTTATATTATTTATTAGACAAAGTTTTGAAAAGGTATTGAAAGCAATTTGAGCCGATTCGCAATAGACAATTGTTAAAAATTTTAATTAAGTTTTTCGGTTTGTTTTAAATTTGCTAAGATATTAAGATAAATAAGAACAAAAATGTTTATTTTTAATTACTGACAAGTTTTGTTATTGATTTAAAAGGTATTTAAATCGATTTGTAAAGAACTTGTAATATGTATAAAGTTTGAATTTAAATTTTAGATAGGTATATTTTAAGTCAAATGGAAAAATTTCAGTTTTTTAGTTTAAAACTGATAAGGTAATGAATTTTTAAAATATTTTAAGTCTAGTGCATAAACTTTTTAATTTTAAATGCTGAATTTATATTAATAATAAATTAAAATCGATTTGTAAAAGATTTTTAATCGATTTAATTTGAATTCGAAGATAATTTAAAAGGTTAAAACTATCTTTATAAGTAATATAAAACATAATGTTTAAGATTTTTGGAGGAGATACCTATTTACGCTAGACTTAAATTTGACATGGTAAGAAGAATACTTACTGGCATTCATTCATGATTTCCTCTTGACTGCGTACTTGTACGGGCGCCAGCGCCTCAACATTTTCCTCATAGTTACCAAAACATTTAGTGATTTTCTCATCAAAAGTATTAACTAAATCCTCCAAACTGCCACCAAATGTCTCTCCAAAATTATCCACTGATTCCCCTGCATTCAAGGAATGCTTATTACATTCCATAGTTGTATCAAATGCTGACATTTCGTCACCCATTAAAGTATTACAATTGGGACTAATGGAGCCTGTGTAGCCATTCTTACTAACATGGGCATCCCTGACAGCCTCCTCCAACATGCGTATCTTGTTTTCCTGCTGGGCCAAAGGATCTTTAATATTCAAATTCAAAGTATCATTAAGTTGATTTTGATTAGAGATAAAATCACAGCCGGCCCAGTCATCGGTTTCATCCAGCTTTGCCAAAGGAGCCTCAAATTTAAGCTCGGCCATTTTTGAACCGAGGTCACGCATGGCCTAAAACCAACAACAATAAAACAAATTTCCTTTTGCCTTGCAAAAACAACTAGGTTTTTTTTATAATTTCTTTAGTTTTGTATTTAATTAAACAATTGTAGCAAATAATTTATTTATAATTTTATCATTGACTCAATTATTTATTATTATTTTTTGTTTTTACTTTTTACAGCGAAAAAAACACTTGATTTCACAAATACACTTCCATACACACTTTAGCAACCCCCTGTTATTTTTGTTGTTTTAATTTAAGCAAAAACAATTTAAAAGAGAGCGAGAGACAAGGGAGGGGTGTTTTTTCGTTCTTTTTAAAATTTTGGTGTATTTAATTTTTTGGGGATTTTTTTTTCTTATTTTAAACAATTTTCTTAATAAATTCAAACAAAGTTTTCACTTTTATATCTTTAATTTTATAAACTTTTCTATTCTTGTTTATTTATAACTAAATTATTTGCTTCTTTTTTATTATTAAAAAAACAATTGAATTTAAATAACACTGTATTTCTCCTTATTACTTTTTATGCGCTCGCGACCGTTTAGCTCAAGAGTAAATTAAATACTAAACAAAAAACACTCATTGGGGGAAGAAGAGCCAAGTAAAAGAAAATTGCAAATAAAAACAAAAGTTGCCAGATGTTGTACAAATACGTAAAAAATACAACAAAAAAGCACTTACAGCTTAGTGCTGGTTCACACAGGTCAAGTTTACTTGAACAGTTTTATTTAAATTTTCTTTTGAACTTGCGTTCACGTTCATGCACAAAATTAATTTTTGTTTTCTTTTCCTTCAACTTTGTAGCTATTTATTATATTACGGATGAAAAAAGAAAAGAAAAATACAAAACTGACTGGTACGGTCAAGTATGTACCCCTTTCCATTCTCTTTACCCCTCTCTCCTAAAAGCTCAAGACTTGAAGAGTCAAACTTGACCTGTGTGAACCAGCACTTACATGCAAAATTTTAACGAATTTAAGAACTGTATTTTGGCTTATGAGCCAAAAATACTGCTAAATTATTGGAATATATTAAAAATCGCTAGTTAAAAAACTGCTTGAAAGCTAGGATTTAATAATATTCAAAAACTTAAAAAATCCAAGATTTAAAAAAAAATTTTATAAATAGTTTTAATAATAATAAAAACAAAGTTATCAAAAAAAAAAAAAAAAAATAAAAAATTGGTTAGATGCTTCATTTAATTAATATCATGAAATATTGCTTCTTTTAGTCAAATTTCAATTTATAAAGTTTGCTTGCAATAGTCCGATTCTTTCAATATTTCACATACTGTTTTAAGCCAACCTTTGGTTAACATTGATGTTCAGATATATTTAGAAATTATTTTATATACTACCAGAATATCGTGTAGAATCAACCACATTTGATAAAAGGCTTAAATCAAGGCCCATCTATCAGGTCTGCTAACTTGAACAAAAACAAAAAACGACATGTATTTTGTTTGTGTAAAATTTCTTTTTAGTTGTCAAAAACTTACTACCACATATACAAAGCAAAAGGAAAAAACGTGTATGTGTGGCATACCATAAACGCATGTGTGAAAAAAGCAACCCTGCAAATAAAATTGGACCACCTGACCCATTTTGATAAAATGGACTACTCCATGGACTAGTCCGATGTAATGCAAGCATGGACCATGCCATTGTTAAAAAGTGTTTGTAGTGAGACGACATGTCTTCGTTTTTTAACGACATGCTTTCGTGTTTAAACGACTTCAAAACTAATCCTCTTGAGTATACCATGGAGTAGTTTTAAAACTACTCCTTACTGGTCCAAAGGTGGGTTATATACCATGGAGTAGTTTTAAAACTACTCCTTAGTGGTCCAAAGGTGGGTTATATGGTCCTCTCCTAGGACATCGTAATGTTAAATAGACCAGGTTTTTTCCATACGTTTGGGTTACTTGTGGACTAGTCCTGGTCCCTTGTGGACTACTCTTTACACGCGTGTTTGGACTGGTCCTATTATTTGCAGGGAATAAACAAACATATACATGCACATGTAAGCAAAATGTAAACAACTTTTGACAACTAAAAAGGACATAAACAATGATCATCAGGCTTCTTCGCAGACCTATTCTTGGGCCTTGGCTTAAATTAAGAGAATAATTTATAAAAAAGAAATAACTCCCACGTTCTAATATCAAGATATTTAAAAGAAATTTTAAAAAAACTATGCAGTTTTTAAAAATGTTCATAAAAAGGGAATAAGATTGCCAGATTCTTGGTTTTCACTTAATAAAAAAAAGATGCCAGATGTTTCGAAAATACGTGAAAACCCGTTGAAAATGTTTGCAGAGAAGCAAAAACTTTCAATATTTCTTAATTTTTTAAAAGTACACAAAAAATGTTGCCAGATAAATAGTGTTTGTTAGAATGAAAATCTATTAAATGCTAATTTTTAATAAAATTAAAGTATTTTAAAGAAATGTCGGAATTTTATAATAACAGAAAGTCGCAATTTACACCATGGACATTTCTTGCCGGACAGAAAAAGTTTATTAGCAAGAGAGGCAAGAAGGTAAGAGTGTCAAGCATACAGCTTCGCCCCCTTAGTCCCCTTTTACAATGTGGCAAGTGAAAGGCAGACAGACGAAGTTTGTAGGCGAGAGAGGAAAAAAGTAAAGTGTGTCACGCATACAGCGTCGCCCCCTTATCAACAAACTTCGTCTGTCTGCCTATCACTTGCCACATTGTAAAAGGCGACTTAGTCTCAATTTACACTAGGGACATTTCTTGCCGGACATTTTTTGAATTCTCTTTTAATCTTACCTGAAGCGTTTACATATGAAACATTAGAAGTCAGACAGAAATTAATACTTGTATGTAAACTACGAGAAGTAAGAAAGGGAAATGAAAAAATGTCCAGTACAGATAGTCATGTACTACACATTCTACCTTTTCGACCCCTCGCCATCAAACTTCGTCTGTCTGGCAAGAAATATCCCTAGTGTAAATTGGGACTAACCAACAAACTTTTTCTGTCCAGCAAAAAATGTCCATAGTGTAAATTGCGACTAAGGCTACCAGACTTTTAGTATGTATATACTTAAACGAAGGAACATAAAAAACGCTTAGATATTCCATTTTTAAACATCAATACTTTGGATTTTTAAGTATATTTTTTTCCAATTTTCATAAATAGAGAATAATGCCTAATTTTCAGGATAGTATTTAAATCTATATTAAGTTAATTTTCATATAAACTTAAATCGTATTTAAATATTGATTTTTTTAGAATTACATATTTCAAAAGTCTTATTTAATTAAGATAAAAGTATGGTAGCACTACTAAATACAAAAAAATATCCAAGGCGAATTGACTAGAAGGTGAGGTCAACTCTACAACTACAATGCTTCTGTGGTCGGGTTGTCAAAAATATTGCTAGTAAAAAAAACAGGTTTTGCTTACATAAAAAACTAGTTTGTATACAAACTTTGACAACTCGACCACAGAAAAAAAACACCACATGTTAACTTGATCCCACCTTCTAGTCAATTCGACTTGAAAATATCATAAAAAAGTGTATCTTGTTGTTGCATTGGTTTAACATTGAGACCACCTTGCTAAGTTCTTCCAATGGAAACTTAAAATGAACTTAAATGTACCACATCGGTGAATTAAGTAAAATTTAAATGTTTAGTGAAGAAAATAATTTTGTATTTAAAACGACAGGCAAAACAATAGCAAACAACTGTTTTTGAAGTCCACCTTGTAAATAAATACACTTTTTTAAGACATTCAATCTGTATTTAAATACGTTTTAAGTTTATATGAAAGTTAACTTAATATTGATTTAAATATTATCCTGGAAATAGGGCATTAGTTTTTAATCGCCATCACCATCCCACATACTTTATGTTAAAACGTTCTATTACTTAAGTTGACATAAGAATTTTATTACTATTTTTAAATTAACGATATTTTATATGAGCTAAATTTGCAATCCTGAATTTTAACATGTACAATTTTCTTTTAGTTAATAAAGTCAGTTCTATTAAAACCATGAAACAGCATACTCCATTAGCGAGATTTAGCCGGCAGAGTAATGAACGACAACATAATTAAATCTGTGTGGATAACCTGACTACCACCAGATGCATATTCCGCTCCTGCGACGAATATCCAAATGAAGTATGCCGGTACTACCGCAATAACGGCGAGAAAACAAAAAAGGGTCGTTAACCCTGCAGAAAAGCAAAAAACTAATAGCCTGTTCGTCGATTTCGAACGTTAACGTTCGCATAGAAAATTATATTCAAAACAAAAGCAAAATTCGAAAATTTGTTTTTGTTTTAAATGTAATTTTCTATGCGAACGTTAACGTTCGAAATCGACGAACAGGCTGTAAATATTCTGTCTGACGCATATCCCTAATTGACACTGGCGCCGAGGTAAGTGTGATTACTCCTTCACCCACACAACAAAAATATCCACAAACAAATTCGCAGCTATGTTTATAAAAATGTTCGGTAAAAAGAAACGATTACACTGAACTTGAGTCTTCATGGAGATTTCAAGTGGAAATTCATAATAACAGATGTCACGCAATCAATAATCGTTGCAAACTTTTTGTCGTTTCACAACTTGATGGCTAACATACGCCAGCGCAAACTCGTAGATAGTTTAAGCAACATTAAAACAATTGGTTTTTTATTCAAGAATGGTGAGTTGTATAAAAGTCTTTCATTTATTAATCAGAACGATTCTTTTAAATACCTTTTTAATGAGTTCTAAGACTTCACTCAAGCTTATTCGAATATCATCGACTATTTTTATTTTGTATAGTAGTCAGAATTAATGAATTTAAAAAAATTTAATTTCAGGTAAAGTTCTCATAAATAAAAGAAACATTTCAATAAAATTAAAGAATTTTAAAAAATAATTAGTATTGTGGTTATTTTATTGAACTATTTATGGTTTTTTTAATCCAAATTTTTAATAAATTTAATTAGGCTTAAGTACATCAAAAATAAAAAAAAATTATCAATAACAATTTTAATTAATTTTAAGTTGTAAAATTCCTTTCTTCATAAAAATAATGTAATAAAAATTTAATTTGACGAACTTAAGCCTAATTGAAAATTTTAAAAATTTGGTTTAAAAATTTTAAAAAATGTCGTTAAATTTTGTATTAATAAACTATTAGACTGCCATATATTTATTTTTACTTAAATAAGATACAAAAACATAGACAAATAAAGAAATCTCAACAGAAATAATAAACAAATTTTAATTTCCTTTACAGAAACTTATTTCCCCATAAAATTATCTATTGAAAATCTTTTGTGTTCCGCTTATAATTTTCCATAGAAAATCATTTCGTTCCATATTAAATTTTCTAGCATAATAAAAATGTAAAATTTTAATGAAAGTAAGCAGAATTATTATAAAATTGTATATTTTTCTTGCACTTAACATGAAACGACGATACCAGCTCCTATTAATTGTCATTTTAGTGTATTACAACGTAGTTAATTGCGTCGATTACATAACAAGTAAATTCAATAAATATCATATAGAGCCTAAAGCTAAGGTAAGATTTTTATACTAAAAATAATATGTTAATACGCCTATCCCCAATTTCACCAAGTTCAGTTATAACTAACTATCAGTTATAGCTGTCAAAATATATTGTTAACTGGAAGTTAAAGTAATAGATAGTGTTAACTGAATTTGCTTGGTGAAATTGGGGATTAGTATACACATATGAAAATAAAATTAAAAAAAATCTGATTCCATTTTTTAATTAGTACACTTGGTTCGATGCTCGCAAAGTATGTAAAAGTAGAAAAATGGATTTATTAACTATAGAAACACCAGAAAAGTCCCAAGAAATTACGGAAATGCTGCAGATAATATTTAAAGGTTACACCAGAGCAAGAAAAACAATTTTTTGTTTTCTTAAATTTTTTATACAAAAATCTACGCTCTCCTAAATTTTCTATACAAAACATTTTTTTTTTCAATTTATTGTTACTCGTTTTATAATCTATAGAAAATTTTATGTGCTCCCTAATTTTATAAAATTTTTGTTGTTTTCAATTTTATAAAATCATTTTTAAACTTTCTTTATTGTCCCAGGCAAACAAATACCGTGCTTGTATCTAGGTGCCAATGACTTTAAAAAACCCCGCCAATTTGAGTGGATTACTCCATATGGGCGTAAGAGATTATCTTACTCGAATTGGGAAAAGGGTGAGCCGCAAAATTTAAAGAGACGTGAACATTGTGTACATTTGGGGTTGCATGGCACCGAAGAATGGAATGATATATATTGTCAGCAAAAATATGGTTTTATATGCCAGATGTATGATTAATTTTCTAAAACAATTATTCTTTAAAAATTGTTTTAACAAAAAAAAAAAAAAAATAATAATTTTAACAAAATTAAGGAAAGTTACAAGTTTTTTAAATAAGAATGTCTTAAAAGTATTGTAAAAATTTCTATAGGGAATCAGGGAGAATGTAAAATGAAAAAATGGTTAATTTTTTAAACAAAAATGCAAAATTTTTAAATACAATTTAAATTCTTTCATTAAAATAATCAAATTAAAATTTAATTTGATGAAATAAATCAAATTTGAAAAATAATGTTTTATAAAGAGAGTAAAATAAAGTATTTTTTTGTACAGAAAATTCATGTAAAACTTTCTTAAAAAACAAAGACAAAATTTCTTTAAAACATTAAGGAGAACATAAACCTTGTATGGAAAATACAAGAGATCGAATATTTTTTAATGAAAAATCAGGATACTAAACATTTTTCGAAACAATTGTACAGGCATCCAAAATTTTCTATATATTTTCAAGATAATTTTTTATAAAAAATTTAAGAAAAAGTACAATTTTCTATAGTATTTTTAAGGAAACGTACATCCAGTTCATCGATTTCGAACGTTAACGTTCGCATAGAAAATTATATGTAAAACAAAAACAATATTCGAAAATTTGTTTTTGTTTCAAATGTAGTTTTCTATGCGAACGTTGACGTTCGACATCGTTAAACAGGCAGGTAATTTTTTTTTATAGAAAATTAAGGAAAACGAAATTTTTTGGTAGAAAATTTAAGAAAAATTTAAATTTGTAAAGATCATTAAAGAGAACAAATAGTTTGTATAAAAAGTGTTAAGGTAGCCATCGACACATGATACAAAGAAATCAAGATGAGCATTTATCGTTTGAAAATTAAATGTATCTGTGCATCAGCCTATCCCTTTCTGGTTTAAAATCCTAGTGCATCTAAAAGGGTTTTAGGTGTACTTCTAATATCGTTCGATATTATCTTGGCTTCGTGCTTGAAAAGGTCTACTTGTGACTAGGTTACTTACCTGATTTCCTGATGGTGCATTTCTGATGTTAAAAATTTTTAAATTTTCTTTGGGCTTGAAATATTGAATTTTGACCAGCAAAAACAAAATAAAAAAATTATATCAAAAATACTATGTTTAGTAATTCATGGTCCATCTTCTTATTTACACAGCCTATTTTATTGTGCAATATAATTTAGAGAACTAATGGGCATCTTGGCTGAATTCAAGAAAATTAAAAACTTTCTTCACAAAATCTATTAGAATGAAAAATGTATAACGGAGCTATAATTTTCTATAGGGATCGTAAAGGGGGCTATTGCTTACAAAAATTCCCTATCTTATTGAGTCGCCAGAAGCAAAGGTTTTAGTCAATAGACAATTTAGAAAGTGTCTACATTCTGAGGAAACCTTGAAATTGTTTAGGTATTTTCTGGTGTGACATTCGTTTGTATATCAATTCCTAAATATTTTTTAACATCAGTTGTCAGTAGTGTGCTAATAAGTTAATATCATCAGTTCTAAAGATTAGTTCTATTTTTTAACACAAAAAAAAAAAAAAAAAAAAAAAATATTTATGATAAAAACCACACTTCCTTTATTAAAAAATATATGTGTCAGTACCCTACAACAAATTCAGTTGAAAATACATACTTTAGTCACTATAAAAAATTAGGAATTAAAATATTAATTTTTGATATTTATTTAATCCAATTTCTTTCTCAGGTTTTTCAGTAATAGAATATAGACAGCTTAAACAAATTTTAATAAACTTTAAGACTTTTTCTCAATCGTAAACCGTCAGTTAAAGACTTTGAGTACTTTTGGATAAACAAAACACATAAACCTTTTATAGGGCATTTGCAAAATGCGACATTGAAAACTTTTATTTATGTGTACTTGTGTTTTAAATAAATTCTTTATCATACATAAAAAACCACAACGATATTTTAAAATTATCGTAAGACATAAAATTTGCAATGAAAGTGAACTGAATTTTTATAATATTTAGTATTTTTTCAACACTCAACATGAGATTACAAACACAACTTCTCTTAATTGCTATTTTAGCGTATTTTACTTTTGTAAATGGTGCTGAATTATTTAAATCAAATAAAAATAATAAATATTATGTAGAGCCGGCAGCTAAAGTAATAATTTCTAAAACAGCATTTCTATTTATATAAGATAAATAATAAAAGTACAAAAATATTGTTTTCCTCTAGTACACTTGGCATGATGCTCGCAGAGAATGTGAAAGCAGAAAAATGGATCTATTAACCATAGAAACGGAAGAAAAGTCTCAAGAAATCAGTGAAATGTTAAAGAAAATACTTACAGGTACAACTTTTTTCTATTGACAGTATTTTTTTAAGCCCTAAATACAATTTCCATATTAATTTTTGGACTACTTGAGTTTTTTTAAACAAAAATGTCCATAAAAAATTGTTCTTCGCTTTGCTCAAATTATAATTTTTTAATATTATGTTGTTAATTAAAAAAAAAAAAAACTCTTAATTTTATTTAAACTATTTTTCTCCTAAGGCAAACGCTTACCAAGATTCTATCTTGGAGCCACTGACTACATAAAACATGGTGAATTTTCCTGGATTACTCCGAGTGGACGTAAAAAGTTAACCTATACGAATTGGGAAAAGGGTGAACCAAATAACTACAAGAATCTTGGCGAACATTGTATGCACTTGGGATTTCATGGAACCGACGAATGGAATGATATACGTTGCCACCGTAAATTTGGTTTTATTTGCCAGGAAAGAAATGATCTTCTGAGCTTGCTCAATGAAGTAAGCAGAGCTTAATAAATTTATTTTAAAGAACTTAAAATAAATCAAACATATTTTCCTATTTACTTTAAAATTATTTTAAAATACGTCTTTAAAGTTAATTCAAAATAAATTAAAGTATAACAATAAAATATGTCGTTTTATTATGTTTTTGTAAAAAAAAGGATTTGTTGCAGTTGCTTAAAATCGCCGGAGTTTTGTCTCTGGTAGAGAGACAGACTTTCACCTAAAAGGTTCTGGTCTTTGATGTTTATGGTTAAAGTTTGGCATTACTAATATTTCTTTGCTGCCAGCGCTGCCAGTTTACTGCATGTTGCCAAGTCATTGTCCATATTTGCAATTTTTATTGCAGCAATTTTTTTAAATTTTCCTTGAAATTGCATGCATAAGTGTCCAGGTGCCTAATTCTGGCAGTCGTGATCGAGTACTTTCTCGATTCGAAAGCAATTTAATATCTTATTATTTCAGTCAATACTAAACGAATCAGAATTATTTTTTCAGTGCTGTAAAGTATTAATTTTAATTTTTTTTCTTGTAGTTGTAGAGTTGCACTTACCTTTTTAAATTCGCCTTGGTCTGGACGATGAAAATTTTTCAGTTTTTTTTTTGTAAATTGTTCAGATTTTGCAGTTTTTTTAATACGTTTTTCTTATTTTAAATTTTCTGGTATTATTTCTTTAGCCATTAATTTACTTCATATGTAAGAAAAATTGTATTTTTTGCATGTTTTTATCATGGACCAATTAGTAGGTTTACGCGCAACTACAACAATCCAATAATAGAAAAAACAACACGCATTTTGTTTGTGTAAAAAATGATAAAGATGTCAAGAACAAAAGCATTCGTTTGTGTAAAAAATGGTAGAAAGGTCAAAAATTGCTACAAAATCAATTGCACGTAAGAAACAGAACTCTGAAAAAATATCAGCAGTCGTTTTTATCTTCAGTTTTTTTTTTGCGAATAAAAAAAATATTTTCTTTAACTTGGTGGCCACAAATTGAGTGCAGCCTACGTCACAGCATTCAATTTTTGTAAATTTTGACAACCGGTATATGTAAAAGACTATCAAGAACAAAAAAATATTTTCTTTAATATGTAATTTTTTTTTCTAAAAAAATATGGCAGCGTTACCACGGCGAATTCATACGCTCAGTGCTGCCAATATAGAATCGGAAAATTACACACAAGGCGAATGTACTCCAGGTAAGCTCAACTCGTCAGCCGTTCATCAGCTGTATCCACGGCGAATTAAAAAAATGGTGAAACGTCAAAATATTGTTTTGATTCTATACTGAAATTTGACAACAAGTCAGAAAATTGCAAAAACAAAATACATGGAGTTAATTCGCCTTGTTTTGTAGTTGTAGAGTTGCACTTACCTGTTATAAATTCGCCTTGATTACACATGACTGTGTCCCAAATGAAGCTATGTTCACATTATGTGTATTTGTCATGTGGAATGTCACTTTTTCACATGTTAAATTTAGTTTTTAGAAGAGAATAGAAAAGAGAATGCCATTGCTTTTCCGCTATCTCCTAAAAACTCAAGGCTTGACAAGTTAAACTTGAAGTGTGCGAACCGGCACAAAGGAACAACGGACTTTTTGGAAATAAAAACCATAACAGCGATTGTGCAAACTTTTAGAAATCAAAAATGGCTTTAAATTTAAATAAAATAATGCACAAATAGCAAATGCATTTATTTACATATACATTTGTGTTAATTTTTTGAAGATCTATTATGAAATTTATTATTTAAAAAAGTATATACATAAATATACTAATTATTTGGTTTAAAATAAAAAATGTTTTTAATTTTTTTGAATAGAATCTGGGAATTATTTCTTTTCCTTAGTTTCTTTATTATATTCAACATTTTTTTTTTCGAATTTATTCTATGAGCTAAATTTCAGTTATGTATGCTGTAAATTTTAAACAACATGAATTCCAAATCCATTTTTGTTTTTTTTTTGTAGCGCTGATAAAAAAAACACATATACCCAGTGATGTCAGCTAATATTTTTTGGGCTAGATAAAGCTACTTTTTAAGCACCAGAGTGTGAAAGATTCTTGAGTTGAGTATGTTTTCTTGATATGGCATCCCGTGGTTTTGCTTACATCTGGCAGTGTTTTATTATTTCAAGTGACAAAAACTAGACGGAGTAAAAAAACTGCATTTCGTGTGTGTTTTATATTTTTATGCAAATTTTATTGAAATTTAGCATGCAAAAATTTAAATAATAATTAAAATTTGTATTATTTAAAGTCACATAAAATTATAAACAAAAATGTGTAGAAATTAATGTTAAAAACATGAATTTTTCTGGCTTGAAAAACTACAAATTTTTTTGAGAAGAGCGAAATAAATTTTTCTTCATGAACACTACCAACAACAAAACAGCATAAGTTTCTGTAAGAGTGTGTGTGTCTCATTTTTAAGAGAAAAAAGATTTTTATGTTTAAGAAGTACAAAAAATGTTTGAATAAATTTATACAAAAATTATTTAAAAATTAAGCAATAATTTATTAAAAAAAAGTGGGAAAATAAAAAAAATGTTAAACAAATTAAAAAAAGTAGCAATGTAAACAAAGGAAATAAAATTTAATGGAAAAAGATACAGAAAAAAGAAGTGACGTCAAAAGTAAGAAAAAAAATTTGCTTTAGTTTTTATGGAAGAAGAGTGTTAAATTTTTTTTAAGAAATTAATTATTAAAAATTTATAAAAATGACGGACTGTTTGGATTCCTTGCTTACCAGCATGGTCAAAACATTTAACTCCGATTGCCCTTCTAATGCTGAAGTGGATCTAACCGATGATAAGACTTTGAAATGGCGAAATTTGTCAAAGAATCAATTTGCTGCTAAAGATAAAGATAAGAAAACTTGTGTCAAATCAATGACTACTACCAGCAACACAAATTCAGATGTATTACCAAAAGGGGTTGCGGAGCGAGAAGCTTTAACTTTAAATAAAAAGGAACCCGAAGAGCAAAAAGTAAAAAAAGAAATGGAAAATGATCGTTGCAAAAGTAAAGAAAACGAAATGGAAAATATTTCCAGCACTGAAGAAAATATAGAACAATCATTGAAAGATTTAATAGAAGATGAGGTAGAGGAGCATGCTATGGGGGAATCCAACAAAAAAGTAAGCTCTTCTCTCGGGTCAGAGTCAGCCCAAGCAACAAAGTCCGAACAATTATTAAAATGTAATAAAGAAAAGGAAATACAACAAGCTTATGTTAACAACAACAACAATAGTAAAAAAACCAATCAAAATGAAGGTCAGCCAGTTTCTAACAAAACAGACACTACTACCCCCACGGCAATAACAACAACAACAACAAATAATCAAAAGCAATTAATTACTACGAATACAAAAGATATGAATAAAATTAATCAAGAACTGAATATAAAAATTGAAAATCAAGAAAATCAAAAAGAAATTTTATCTAGAACAAAAACCGACAGTGAAAGCTCTTTAATAACAACAACAAATACGGCAACAATATCTAAACAAATCAGTAATAATATAAATTCTCCCTCTCCCAAGACACTTGTTGGCAAAACCCCTTCAACAACAACAACGGCTTCAGCAGAAAAACAACAAGATTCCGACAAAAACAAACAAAAAAATCCTTCAACATCGCAAAAACAACATCAACCAGAACAAGAAAATGCTGTTAATAATAAACAACAAGCAGCAGCATCCACCTCATCTTCTTTTGCCAAACAAGAACAACAGCAGCAGCAACAACAACAGCAACAAAATGATGTTACAAACAGCACCGTTATTAAACCTAATCAAAACGAAGAAAATAAACACACCACGAGCGAAGCCTGTAGTTCGTTAACAAACACGATTAATGCGCAAACGTTAAAAAACAAAAACAGCAACAACGACAATGAAAACGCAGTCCCCACCACTACCACCACCCTCTCTTCTAACGACAACAGCACTAATGATAACAATAATACTAATGCAATAATTAATCATAATAACGGTGCTGCTAAATCTACAACAACAACACAAACTAATGAAAGTGCTAATAAAATGAGTTTGGGGGAGGTTAATACAGAAACTGAAATAAAAGAACAACTTAAAAGCAGCAACAACAACATCGGCATCTCCACTGTTAGTATAAATATAAAAAATGATGGTGCTATTGAACAGACTACTAATAATGATGTTAAAGATATAAAAAGTGTAAGTAAAACTAAATAATCTTAATATTCATAAAAATCAAGTAAGAAAGTATAGTCGGTCAAGCCCTATCGTATGATATCCTACACCACATTAGGTATTTCAAAACAAATTTTCGAGAGTGTATGGCTATATGAATAGGGATCTATCTATGTTTTTGCATTTCATAACAATCGGTTTGATAGTTTCTGGGAGGCGGAAATTGTCGCTATCTCCCCTGATGGTCCTATTTTTTAAAAAATGCATAGCTTATGTGCCCATATAAATATGAACCTATCTATGTTTTTAATTTAATTAAAATTGGTTGATGGTTTCTGAGAGGAAAATATTGCCCCCATCTGCCCTCGTGGTCCTATTTTTTTAAAATGTAAAGTACCAATTTTTCTTGTTTTACCTCTTAAAAAGTACGGTATACTTTAATCTGGGCCAGTGATGGAAAATTAAATACAATTCTACTATTTTCAGTCAGTGTTCGAAAATAAACACTAAATATCGTTCTTTAATGTTCGGTTCGGTAGATTTGTGGAAAACACAAACGCTAATAGTGTTTGTGTAGAAATTCATTAAAAAAAATAACGTTTCCCTGTTTGTCATCTTTCGAACACAAAAATAATGCTGTTTTCATCATACTCAACAAATGATGAGAACATTAAATTCCGTTCGGTTTTTTTTGAAAATCCACGAACTTCAATGTGTTGGGTTCGGCTCGTTAATGTTCGTCGCTTTTTGCTGATAAAAAAAAAACCAAACATTTTTTACAAAAACAAAATACACACACGAAAAAAACATTATAGAAGATTAAAATATAATGTTTTTCTACAGTATCACTACAATTGTTCTGTTTTTTTAACGAAGAACCGAACATTATATAATGTTCGGTTCTTTCTTGAAAATAGTTACGAACGGTAATAAAGTTTGTGTATGTTTACACAAACACTAAAAAAATAGATATCGTTATTCGGTGTGTGAGCCGAACGCTAAATAATGTACTGTTTATTTTCGAACACTGTTTTCAGTAGGTACAATGCTACTTTTTTATTTTAAAAATACCACGATACGCCCACGTCAGCTTAGTACAGTTTTTCTTATGCTTCCTAGTTTAGAAATCCATTGTTGCTTTTTTTAACATGGACAACAGGACATCCGCAAAATTTGTTGTACTTTTTTTTTCGTTTACATTAATGTTGTTGGGCTTATCTAAATGGTTTTGATAAGAGTACAACATAGCATTAAGGAAGCGCCAAAAACTCTTTTACTTAAAATGTTTTAAAACTCTTACGGTGTTTTCTTATCTACATAAAATGTGACATTTTATTAAAAAAATGTAATTTGGTGTTTGTTTCTTAAACATGTTTTGCTCTATAAAAGGGTAGCATGTTTTATTCACCCTTACTAGTGGCATAAGGCATTTATTTCACTTTTTGCGCCTTATAAATCGACGATGTTGATAGTGCTAGATGACTTCAGTTTATATATGCGGGGTTTTTTTAGTGAAAATTAAAAAAATTCGGAAATGTATGCAAAACTAACGAAAATACGCGAAAATTTTTAATATTTCAAACAAGCCGTAAAATTGATAAGGAATGAAAGAAAAACTATAAGGAATGGCAAAAAT
The DNA here is from genome assembly GCA_930367215.1 of Pollenia angustigena. NCBI lineage: Eukaryota > Metazoa > Arthropoda > Insecta > Diptera > Polleniidae > Pollenia > Pollenia angustigena. The sequence goes on from OV884059.1 coordinate 3,948,398, forward strand.
TCGGTGGAAATTGCTAAATTTGCGGTAATTTGCAAAAAATTGCTGCCAGCGGCATGATGGCAAAGTCTTTTATTTATTACAAGATTGTTAAAGCTGCAAATAATTAAAAAACTTAAAAGAATTACTTTTTCCGCGAAATGCCTAATATTCGCTAAAGATTGCTAAACCCTAAAATTTATTTGAAATCGCTAAATCGGTATAAAAAACCCAAATTTTGGAAAATAACATAAAAAGAGTTAAAAATTCAGATTATAATGATGAAGAACAACCTTTTTTCCAGGTGCTAAAAACAAGGCATTCCTCTTTTTAAAACCTTATCTTTAGCTTCACTTCGGAAAATCAAATCTTGTAACGTTAATTTAACCGCCTTATACTCAATGCAAATGGAAAAACTTTGCAGGCATACATATTCCCGATGACAATACACGAATACATGGGCGTAGGCGGTATAAAATCTAGGGGGGGGGGGGCAATTTTTTTTTGGTAAAATGCTTTTTTGACCGCCTTTTACTTAATGCAAATGGATGAAACTTTGCAGGCATGCATATTCCCGATGACAATACACGAATACATGGGCATAGCCAAGATAAAATCTAGGGGGGGCAAATTTTTTTTAAATGTTCTTTTTTAAGAAAAGCGTTTCTTAAAATTTTTTTTTTTTAAATGTTCTAATTATAACTTGTGTTTTGTACTAATCAAATAACAAATAGCATTTTTACAGGGTTGACAAGACATTTTATACATGCACCTTTTCAGAAAGTGATATTTTTGGTGTAGAAAAGAAATCGCCATTAAAAACAAATTGAATTTCAAAAATAAAACTTTAATTATGGTAAGCAAAATAGCATATTGCTATTAAAACGATAAATTCCAGTTTCGTGTAATTTAAAAAAATATTTAAAAGTATGTAGCCAACAGTTGAAAAAAGAATAGCAGTTAATTTCCTTTATTTAATTTTTATGAAGTATCAGTAAATTGTATAACGGATTAAAAAGTGTTTAGCAGATAAAAAATTGTTTTAATAACACATTTTAAAATATTAATGTAATTTTTAGGCTCCAGATTCTCCAAACAATAGTCCTCTAGATGAGAATATCGAAAAATCTTCTATTGATTTAGCAGATCTATCCAGCAAGAATCCTACAATTTTAAAAATCAATCTTTTATCTGAAGAAAACAACAAAATTTTGAATGAGAAACAACAACAGTCTACGTCCAAGCGAGGCCGAGGCAGAACTAAAAAGTATTATCCCATTGATCCGGAAAGTAACTCCCAACAAGCGTCAATTTCAACAGAATTACCAATAAATGAACGCCATAGTTCCCCATTAAATAGTGAACGAAAATTAACCCGCAAACGTAAAAATCCAGCAGATGAGGAAGTTGAATTATCTGGTCTCTTAACAAAATCAGAGGACGAGGAGGGCAAACGTACGCGGCGTAGCGAACGTTTATGCAATCGTTTGGATGGTTTTAAGATTTTCGAAGATGATAAGGAAGCAGAGGAACTGAAGGTTTCCGAAAGTAGTGAATCGCCCACAAGAAAGGCTTTAAGACTAACTTTAGATGAGAAAACCCCTCCCAAGAAAAGAGGACGTAAAGCGAAAGCTCAAATAGAAGCGGAAAAAGACAATGATCAAGTTTCTCCTACAGGAACTAGTTCCAACTACAAGAAAAGTTTAAATGAGTCCTCAATTATAGTACCCAAACGTTCCCAGAGACGCATTAAACCCACTACCAAAATTTTGGAAAATGATGAATTGCGCTATGAATTTGAAACTAAAAACATAGTGCGTATGACGGCCCAAAATTGGAATTCGACAGATCAGCAGCAACAGAATGACTCAATTACCCCAGATCACCAAATCGTGACACAAAATGACCAGACCACAACAAATTCCAAACAAAAAACCGAAAAATCAGACATCAGTAACGATAGCCATCCCACTGGCTCGAGCAACATTAAAAAGAAACTCTTTCCTTGCCCGGATATAAAAAAGTTTCTGCAAGAAATCAAATCGGGCAAATGGAATATTAATCGCTCTCCTGAAGACAAAAAGTTAAGCAAGAAACAGCAACGTAAATTGAACAAACAAAAGGATAAATATTTCGAAAAAATGGGCCTGAGACGAAATGTCAGCAATGACTCTAGTGACAATGATAGTTTAAGTGATAACGCTGAGTTTGTACCCACCACAAGGGTACAAGTGGGCAAACCTAGTGTTACTTTAAGAGGGCGTAAAGATACTACCACTACCCAACCAATAACACAACTGGCAGCAGTTAATACCACACAAAAATCGGCTTCTTCTTCCTCTACTCCACCACAAACTAGAAGAACTCAAAGGCAAAAAACCGCGCAGACGAACACCGACAAAGTGGTAGAGTTGAAATCTTTAAATGCCTCAGTAGTAGCAGGAATTGGCGCAGAACCCTCTACAACACAACAGAAAAGTTCAAGCATTTCCTCGGCTGGCTTAAGTGCACCAGCAGAGGCAAGGAAAACAACTTTAGATTGCCTATGCCATATAACCTCCAGTTATTGTACGCCCATGATTAAGGAAACTCAATATTGCTGGGCTATAGATAATATAGATGAGGAAAAAGTTGGCTGTTCTAATCAACTAACAGGGGAGGTATTAAATCTGTTTCGAGCCAGCCAGAGATCGGTGTATATGGTGTTATGTGAGGACCACCAAAAAAGGCTTAAGGCACATAATTCGTGCCCCTCCTGTGGCATATTTTGTACGCAGGTGAGTTTGATTTTTATAACCTTTATAAGACTATTTATTTTTTTGTAACTTTAAATTTTTTTTTAACATTTTCATTAAATTTGTTTTCTTGCCATTCCAGGGAAAATTTATATTGTGCAAACAAAAACATTTTTTTCATGCTGCCTGTGCCCAACGCATGGTGCTTAGTTCCAAATATGATCCCCAACAACCTGCCTCAAAAAATGCTAGTCGTACTTTGGTACTGAAATGTCCTCATTGTGGTCTGGATACCACTGAACGAACCTCTACCATTACGATGAAAACTCAAACCGTACCCATATTTCAGGCTACACAAAAATCCTTGGGTCCCACTATAGCCCCTAGCAACATAACAAATTCATCTCTAATACCTCTAGGCAATATAAATAGCCCCACTTCTTCGAGTGTTATTAGACCCTACGTTAATATCAACTATGATAAACTAATACCCGAGTCCGTAATGAATGTAGTTAATGCTCGGGGAAGGACTTTACAGGCGCATAATCAGGTAACGGAGTTTACCACTAAAGATATGTATTATGCGATTAAAAATGATGATTTGGAAAGAGTGGCGGAGATATTGGGTAAATATGCTCTTGGAAATGAAAAGTAGTTTTATATCTGAAATTTGTCCTTTTTAGCCTCAAATTATGATGTCACTACTTGTATGCGTGAATTTTATCATGGCACTTGTTTGCATTTAGTGGCTCATTATGGTACCATACAAATGGCCTATTTGCTTTTAAGTCAGGGCGTAGGAACCGATTTTGTCAATATGATGGATCGTGAATTGCGAACCGCTATAATGTGTGCGGTTAAAGAAGAAAAATGCAATATTGTTAATCTATTTTTGCAAAACCGGGCCGATTTGTCTTTAAGGGTGAGCAAAGATGGAGTTTTTTTTTAATAGTTTGATTTTTAGTCTCATAACACTAAATTTACACAAATTTGACCACTATATTATTATTTGTCACAGTTTAGACGTATTAAAGAAAGTGTTTTATATATCCTCAAATTTTTCAAAAATCCCAAAAAAGAAAAAAAATTTTAAATCCCCAATTTGGCTACAAATCCCCTCATCTGGCAACACTGTATTAAAAATAAGAAAAAATTTGCAGCTTGGAAATCTTATTTTAAGAATTATCTTTGTATTTTATTTACAATTTGAACTTTTAGGGTCCCGATGGCCACACTGTTTTACATATTGCCGCTCGCACTGGAAACTTAGAAATTCTTAAACTTATTGTTCATAGTTATAAAGCCAGTAAGGATGTATCACAATTTTTAAGTTTCATTAATGCCCAAGATGATGGCGGTTGGACGGCCATGGTATGGGCAGCGGAATTAGGTCACACGGATATAGTCAGGTAAGCTAAAAATTTTGTCTTATCAAGAAAAATGTTCTAAAAATACTTTATAGTTTATTGCTGCAACAAGGAGCCGATTCCAATATCTGCGATAATGACAACAATACTGTTTTACATTGGGCGGCTTTACAAAATCATGATTTAGATACAATAACAGTATTACTTAAGGCGGGCATTAATTGTAATATACAAAATGTGGAAGGTGAAACGCCACTGTAAGTCGGACATAGAAAAAAAAACTGAAACATTTTGATAACTCGTTATGAAACTCTTTGATTTCTTCTTCATTTAGACACATTGCTTGCCGTTTGTCGAGTAAAAAACTCTGTCTTTTATTAATTTTTAATGGTGCCGATTTAATGCTACGCAATCGTTCCGACGAATTACCCTACGACTGTATACCCGACGAGCATTCGGATTGTGCTCGTCATGTGGGTTTTCAAATGGAAATGCATGCTTTACATCGGCGACGTTCGAATATTGTTTGTGGTGATATCAGCAATGGCAGGGAATTGTGTCCCATTCAAGCTTTGCGCAATGAAAATAATGCCACACCAGTAGAGGAATCAGATCAGTTAATGCTGCCCGATTTTCGTTATATAACCGATACTATAATTTTGCAAAATTCGGTGCAAATTGATCAGAGAATATCGCAAATGAGAATTTGTACTTGTTCAGATGGGTTAGCAAAAACTTTAATTAATTTCTTAAACTTAAATTTTAAAATATTTTTTAAATATTTTAGCTGCACTACGGATCGTTGCCAGTGCATTGGGGCTTCAGATCGCAGCTGGTATACGGCAGAAGGTCGTTTGAGTGCAGATTTCAATTTTGAAGATCCTGCCATTATATTTGAGTGTAATGATGTTTGCAATTGCAATAAGGTATTGAAAACAACATCTCTCAAGAGTATTTATCCTCTTTTACCGTTTTGTTCACTTTTTCTTAGCGCTTTTGCAAAAATCGTGTAGTACAAAATGGCATAACCATACCTGTGCAGGTAATCGAATGCGAAGACTCTTCTAAAGGTTGGGGTGTACGCTGCATGGTCCACATACCCAAAGGCAGCTTTGTGGCTGTTTACACGGGAGAAATTCTTACAGAAATGGAAGCTGATCGGCGTATGGATGATTCATACTTTTTTGATTTGGGCCATAATCATTGTATTGATGCTAACTATTATGGTAATGTTAGTCGTTTCTTTAATCATTCGTGTGAACCGAATATAGTACCGGTACGGGTGTTTTATCATCATCAGGATTATCGTTTTCCGAAAATATCGTTTTTCACTTGTCGGGATATAGAGGTCGGAGAGGAGATATGGTAAGTTGAAAACTAAAAAATTCTTAAAAAACCTTTAGGGCTTTAAAGTAATTTGTTAAAAAAACTTTTACAAAGGATTTTTGTGATAATAGTTTCTTAAAGCTTTTTGTAAAAAAGACTTTCCCCTGTTTGTAAAATTTTTTTTTTATTATACTTAAGAAAAGCTTTTTTTGTTCCTGAAAATTCGGCTGAATTGAAACTTAAAAGCTTTTTAATTTTTTAGACCCTTTGTTAAAGCATAAAATCATTTTTTAAATTTTTCTAAAAAATTAGAGTTCTTTTTTTCCAAAACTTTTATAAAAAATATATTTATTAAAAGCTTTTTAATTTAAAAAAAATCTTTTTTGTTAAAAAGCTTTATTCATTGGGAGCTTTTTAAAACGTTTTGTACTTTCTCAAAAAAAAGGTTTCATTTATTTTTTCCCAAAAATTTTTTAAGTTTTTTGATTAAAAGCTTCTCTAAACTAAAACTTAAATAATTTTAAAAATTTTAATAAAAATCTTAGAATAAGAAAAATATTTCTTAAAGCCTGTTTTAATAAAAAAACTTTTTCGCTAAAAAGCTTTATTCATTAGGATCTTTTTAAGTTTTTTTTTACTTCCCACAAGTTTTGCTTTTATTTTTTTTTTTTTTTTTCATAAAAACTATTTTAAGCTTTTTTGACTTTTATTTTAATTTTAAAGTTTTTTAGAAAAAACTTAAATATTTTTTAAGCATTTCAGTCTTAATCTTAGAACCTTTTAATTTTTCAATAAGCAATTTTATGTTTCAGTTTTAATAAACATTTTAAATTTCATGTATTTTCAAAAACCGGAGCTTTTAAATTAAAAATATCTAATAAAGATTTGCAAAATAATTTATAAAATCTTTTTTTTTCTCGTAGTTTTGATTATGGAGAAAAATTTTGGTCCATTAAAAATCGTTATTTTACCTGTAAATGCCAGTCAACATCCTGCCGTTATTCTAGTTTGATTTTGGAAAATGGTAATGAGGAAGTAGAGGTACAAGAAATAACACATCACTCTTTAAACGAAACAACAACAACAACAACAACAATAACTGAAACACCAGCCTCAACTATTCTATCACACTCGCCCACAGCTTCAACGGTAGTCATCCCCTCTACGCAACAGCAGCAAATTATGCAGGCTGAACTTTTACTACCCAATAACAATGAACTTTCTATAATTCCTATTAACCCCTCCACTTCTTTGGCATCATTGCCTACAAACACCACCAACGGAACCCCTTAGCTTATGGACATACAAAATTATTCCATTATTATTTTATACGAAAGTTAAGACAACCACAATTAGATGAACTACATACATATTTACTTAAAAATTTTAGACTTATCTATTTTCCCTTACGCTTTAGGTGTTTGTTTGTAAAGAGAAAAGCTTTTGGTGTTTAGGAAGTCATAGTTTTTTATTATGTTTGTTTCTTAGTTTTAAGAGTTTCTGCAAAAGCTGTGTGTAAGTTAAATGTGTAATTTCTAATTTAGTTTTTACGATTATTGGGGATATCATTTATTATAAAAAAAATCTTTGCTGAATACCAAATTATTATTTATGTATATTGAAATTTTTTACAAAACAGAAAAAAGAGCTTTTCCAAAAAAAAAAAAAAAAAAAAAAATATGAATTACAAAATTTTATAGTCTTCTAGAAAGCCAAAATTCACAGCAAACTAAAGTTAGTAAATATTAAAAGCTTTTTAAATTGAAAGCCTTTAACTGATTTCAAAAGGGCCAACATTAAGTTCAAGGATTTGTACTTTTAACAAAAGAGCTTTTACTTGCAATTTTTGTTGCAAAACTGCATTAAAGTCCACAAATTGCCAAACTAGAATTTCATAATATGGACACTTATGCACCTTTAAAGCAGAATTTTAAAGAAAGTTTACAAATTATTAAAAAGGCCTTTTTAAGAAGATTTTATTTTCAATCATTTACTCTATTCGAAAGATTTTGAAGAAATTTTCCTAAAAGCTTTTGTTTGAAAAAAAAATTCGAAACTTTTCACAGCAACCAAGTTTTGAAAATTTTAAAACAATTTTTAAAAATATGGTAATTTTTTCTTCATATTTTTAAAATTTTTTGAAGCTTTTTAATTTTTTATTATTTGCTTGATAAAAAATTTAAAAGCTGTAAATGTTTTAAATTTTTTCTGACTGAGTAGGAAATTATTTTTATTTTCCTCAAGGCTTAAGTTTTATCACAGTTTAAAAATTTTTACATTTTCTGTTTTTTACACTATTTAAAATACTTTTTGTTTTTTACTTTTTCTTAGAATTATTTTATTTTCAAAGATATTTGAAAAAAGAGTTTCTTTTTATTAAAAGCTTTTTTTACGCAAATGATTTTTTGTAGTTTAAATTTGTATTAAACTAATTATTCTCTGTAAAACTTATTTAGAAAAAGCTCTTCAAATTATGTTTTATTCGAAAAAAAACTTAGAAGCTTTTAAAGCTTTTATTTTTACTAATATTCCTACTCAAAACCTTTACAATCCCAAAAAAATGCATCACAAACTTAATTTTTTTTTTAATTTTAGTAATTTTAGTTTGACTTTCTCAAATTACACAACAACTGCCATATCAATTTAAGGCTTTAAAAGCTTTTAGCTCTTGAAACCTTTTTACCATAAAATTATATACAAATCTTTAAAAACTACACAAAAAGTATAACCATAAGTGCCTAAAAAATAGTTAAAAATATAAAATAAATAAACTTTAAGTTAATTTGTTTTTTTTTTTAATTTTTGTTGAAATTCGTTAAATAGAAGTTTTCGTTTTAGTTTTCTAAACAAACAAAATAGTCAATTAGTTTATAAGTTTTTTAAAAAAATTATTCTTTTAACTTAAAAGCCAGTAATTAAATCCGTCTGTCCGTTTTTTGCTTAAAAGTTAGTGCGAAGAGTAACAAAAAGATTTTATTTTTTTTAAGAAAAATTTTGTTTCCAAAGAGACTGCATTAAAAATTTTGTTGTAATAGTTTTTTAAATCATTTTATTTTTATTAAGAAATTTTATTTTTATTCGTTTTGTTACTAATATTATTTTCTTTATTTGTTTTCTTTTTAAATTTAGAAAAATCTTTTTTTTTTTTATTTTTAAGTCTTAAAGAATTAAAGAAAAAAAATTATATATTTTAGAAATTAAGACTTAAACACATAATATGAAAGGTTTTTAAATGAAATAAGAATTTTATTCATAAGAATTTGCAATAGATTTAAGTTATTTTATGGAAAATCAAAACTATATTAAGAAATATTATTATTTAAGCAAAAAAAAAAAAAAAAAGAGATGTGAATGAATTTTAAAAGAAATTAAGAAATTTAAAAATAAAATTATAAAATTTTTAAAAAAATTAAGAAAACTTTGTTTGAGACTCAAAATATTGTTCGCTGTTAACCTTTGAAATCGATATTCTTTGAAAAAACACTAAATTTAGTTAAATTTAAAAAAGTAGTAGAAATATAAAATTTTTTTTAATGAGTCGATTACGGAACCGCCACCCATGTTATGATATTATAACATAAGCGCCGTTGCCTGATTTCGCTGCTGGAAACTCAACATCAGGGGGTCTACTCTGTATTGCGATGCGAAAACAATTTCGAAGCGAAAGCTAAATGCCAACTTGGTACTCTCTATCACTTTCGCAAAATTTTCTGAAAATGAAGCGATAGTGGCAATCAAAATTAAAGATGGCGCAGATTTACAGGAATGAATTGCCAAAGTGTGTAAAAATATTTGAAATTGGAAAATTTAAATAAAATAAAGTGATGATTTACGAAAAGAAAAAAAATTAAAAGATGCGAAAGACACATGCGCAAACGTATTGAAGAGTACCAATCGCTAGATTTGCTACAATTTTCTTTCGCATCGCAATAGAGAGTAGCCCCCCAGTTGTGTTGCCATCCGTAATTGACTCATTAAAAAAAGTTGCATATTTTTACTACTTTTTTAAAGTTAACTAAATTTAGTGTTTTTTTCAAGGAATATCGATTTCAAAGGTTAACAGCGAAATTAGTAGAAAAATATACAGCTATTTTCAAAAACGTGTAAATTGTTTAAATTTAGTGTAATTTTTTCAAAAAGCAAAATTTTAGAAAGTTGCCTAATTGTTTTGCCCTAAATTTCTTAATTCTTTAAAATTATTTACAAAAAAATTCTAAAGTTCTTTACAAACCATACTACATAATCACTATAATTTAATTTAATAAAAAAATAACTTAATTCTAAATATTCAATATAAAAACCTAAAGAACTAAATTTAAATCGTAAATAAAAAATATTTATAAGCATTTTTTTGCACTTTAGAGTCACATTCATAATCATATAATTTATAAGTTTAAAAAGCAACAAAAACTATTTTATCAAACAAAGTATATTTAAAATTATACTATTAAAATATTTCTAAAATAATTATTACAATAACAAAATATAATGAAACTAATTTCAATATACTTATATAAACAAATCTTAACTATACCTAAAATTATTAAAAATAAATACGTATAAAAATATTATTGATATACTACAACAACAAACAACAGCAACAATAATACTATTTTAAATGTTTTTATTAGTCGCATAAATAAAAAAAAGTACATAAAAAAAAATAAAGTTAATGAAAAAAAATCTATAGAAAAATATTTGTTTAATTACGTTGTGAAAAAATACAGAATAAATTCGGACTTAAAAGACTAGGGCAAAAGTCTCGACTGTAGTGTTACCCCCTTATGCAAAAAAAGTAAAAGTTTACATAGTTAACCAACACATAAAAACCCATACACTTTTGCTGGGCTTAATGTGTTGGTTAACTAAAATTAATTAAAAAAATAAATAAAATTTTTAAAAACTAATCTAGTCTTTACTTTCTACTATGATCTAATCTATACTTTTTATTATAAACTTGTCTATAATCTCGACTGTAAAGCAGTCTATAGCCGACTTCTATCTAGTCGAGACTATAAACTAGCTTATAGTCTTAATTCTCTATTCGTTAATAGTTTCCTTTTAATAATTTAGTGGTTGGCCTAATTAAAATACGGCTGCGACCGTTTGGTAATATATTAATGGAAATAAGTTCACGTTCTCTTTAATCTATTACCAAACAGTCGAAGGCATAGAATACACAGAACTGTCACGAGACGGAAGATTTTGCGTTTTTTTTTGTATCTTTCAAAGAAAGCTGCCCTTTTGCATTTCTCTTTTCATCATCTTCTATGCCGCAATACAATGAACACAAATTTATTTAATTAAGATTTATTTACAAAACTGTTGTAAAAATTAACTTTTAAGTTCACCACAACACGAGTAAATAATATTTAGGTAAGTAAATAACATTATAAAACAAAACAATATTACTAAATACATTTGTTTTGCACAAAAAACAACGTTTGTTGAACTAATGAATTTGTTTAACGTGGTTTGTGTTTTGTTATTTTTGTTTTGATTGTTGCGGCCTGTTTTTACACCTTGCCACTTCATTACAAAAAAAAGCTTTCTGTCTCTTTCTTCGAAAGCTACCCTCGCAACTGATTTGGGCCTTTTTCACACGTCACTTTTTACAGTTCTGTGTATTCTGTGGTCGAAGGCGTATTAAAAAGTGTGTCACTAACTGCCCGTCTATACCAGAGATAAATATTGCGACATATATTGCAGTAAATGTCAAAATTATGTAATCTCTAATGTAGACAGCAGTTTTTTGTAAATATTTATTGCCGGCAATTTATGTTGCAATAATTGTTACGTAGTCCATTTTCGTTGACAATTATTGCTAACATAACACGTCAAATTTGGTTGTCAATTGAAAAAAAGAAGCAAAAAAGAAAAAAAAAAAATGGAATCAAATTGTGTGAGAAGAAATTAAGTTTGTGCAATTGTAGCAAATTATAATTGTAGTAAAATAATTAAATTAAATAAACACTAAAAAAAAAAATTGCAAAAATTATTTTCATTAATATAATTTTTTTCTTATTCGATTTTTATTGTTTAAATTTATGTTAATTTGTTTAAGCTTGAGTTCTTTTTTATATAAAAATATAAATTTTATTTTAACAATTAATATTAATATTTTTATATAAAAAAAGACATCAAGCTTAAACAAATTGATATACGTTTAAAAAATAAAGTCGAATAAGAAAGAATTAATATTAAAAAAATATATAGCTTTTGCAAGATGGCGTCATTTTTACACTGCACCTTCTTCCTTGATTTCTTTCAAATTACGAGTTAACATAAATACGTTTTCCCATGCCTTTAACATAAGCTGAGCAATATCAAATATTGCTCCGTTATTCTGCCGACGTTATTGGGGTAACAAAGTACATAGCGGGTTAAATGCTAGTATGTAATACATATAGGGTTGCCAGAAACCAATATTCAAATAACTGGACAATGTAAACAATTCACCTGGGGCCTAATTCTGGCAGTCGTGATCGAGTACTTTCTCAATTCGAAAGCAATTTTATTTTTAATTCTTTCAGTCGTTACTGAACGAATCGAAATTATTTTTTCAGTATTGTGAAACTCAAACGAATGCTTTAAAACACTGAAAAAATTCCGCTTTGTTCAGTAGTAACTCAAATAATTAGATATTGAATTGCTTTCTCATCGAAAAATAACTCGATCACGACTGCCAGAATCAGGCCCCTGGATTTTATAAACATAACTGGACAATCTAAAAAGTTAAAAAAAATAAAATTTGATATAATTTTTTTTACCATAACCGGGCCTGTTCTAAAAATCACGTGTTTTTGAAATCACACGTGTGATTTTGTGGGGTTCTGAAAGTCAATTGAAGATCACTCCAAAACACACAAAAACGGGACACTAAAATATCACACGTGTGATTTTAGTAGGCACATTTGATTTGAAATCACGTGATTTGAGTAAAAGTGATTTGCAGAACAGGCCTGAACATAAAAAAAAGCGAGAAAACGTAACTTTTTTGCGAAATAATCGTAAGCGCGAAAACACGAATTTTACTGGACAAGATTTTTTCTAATTATCTTAATATCTACACGAAAAGCCAAAATTATTTGTGCACGATTTTAGATCTTTGTCCAATACGTATAGAAATGGACCAGTGCATTCCACTGATAAGATTTCTAAAATCGGGCTAAAATTAAGAATTCTGAATTGTTTTTGATTTTTGTAATACTTAAGGTGCACTAATTGAGGAACTTCTAGTGGTCCTCCTAATATGTCTAGAGATCTCTAATTCTTTACTTAAACTGAAATACAAGTCCTTAATTAGCATCTGGAATTTAATTTCAATCGGACTAAGCGTTTACAAAGTAAAGAAAAATTCCCTTTTTTGTTCTTAAATCTCTTAATTTGTGTCGCTTACGATTTACAGAATTTACTAACTCTTGTTTTAGTTGTAGCAATAATATATCAACATTTTTCAAACTTTAATAAAAAATTTAGTATTATAAAAATTTCCATTTTCTTTCTAGTGAGTAAAGATTATTTTAAATATCTTAATTGGTATGGAAAATACAAACGAGGGGCATTTATGTAGATTTTTAACGGTACTTTTATCGCATTTTTGGATTGTAAATTGGAATATCTTTGGGCAAGATATAAATTGTTCCTTTATATTATATATGTATGTAATAAATAAAAAAAATTATTTTTTAATCTTAAAGAAATTATATTTTAACTGGACAAATTGTTTTTGAGCTTGTAACTGGACAATACCCGAAATAATTGGACAAAACAGGCCATTCCCGGCCGTCTGGCAACCCTAAATACATACAATTATAAGTGCTGGTTCACACAGGGCAAGTTTACTTGAACAGTTTTATTAAAATTTTCTTTTGAACTTGCGTTCACGTTCATGCACAATATTAATTTTTGTTTTTTTTTCCTTCAACTTTGTAGCTTTTTATTATATTACGGATGAAAAAAGAAAAGAAAAATACAAAACTGACTGGTACGGTCAAGTATGTACCCCTTTCCATTCTCTTTACCCCTCTCTCCTAAAAGCTCAAGACTTGAAGCGTCAAACTTGACCTGTGTGAACCAGCACTTATATTCAAAATAGGTATGTAAATTTTTTTCTTATAACATTCATATTTTATATACACAATGCTCTGTTTTGGATGTAAGATGAAATAACTCTTTTTTTTTGTTTTCTTATACAAAAACTTGACCTTTTTCTCTTTAAATTACACTTTGCAAACTTTCTTTAAAAAAAAAACACCCTTTTTGTTCCCCTTTTTAAAAATTTTCAACGGCAACGCTGCCATTCACAAACTTAACTTTTTTTCTAACTCCCTTTAGTATTTGCATTTTTTTATTTCCTTTTTAGTTTCTATAAAATTGTTGTGGTGCGCGAACGGCTCAGTGTAAATTTTGGTTTGAATTATTAAAAATAATTGTTTAAAGCATTAAAAAGTAAATAATTTTTATAAATAAATAAAATCTAATGTGTAATAAATATGTAAACAAAAAAATTTGTGCAAATAAATAGTTTTTTCTTTGTAAAAAGTGTGTTTGAAAATTCTTCATGTTTTGACTGCGCAGTGTCTGTTGGATGTGGGGCAGTCTTGTGCTGCTGCAGTGAGCCGAGGCAGAGACATAACGTGATTTCTCTTGTTGGCAGTGTTGTTTGAGTGTTTGTTTGTGCGCGCATTCAAGGCAGAAAATAAAATCAATGTAATTGTAGCAAAAGTAAAAGTAATGCAAAAGCAAAAATGGGAAATAAAAGAAAGAAAATTATTATTGTTTGTGTTTTTATTGGTGATTTCAAGGAGTAAAAATATATTGAGAGTAAATTTAGAAAATATTTTTGTTTTAATTGGTGTCTATGCATAAAATGAAGGTTTATAAAAAAAGCTTAAAGCTAAAATAAAAAATGAAATATTTGCAGAAAATATTGGAACACACACATCGAGTTTTAAAGGTAATTATTTTTATAAATAAAATATGTGTTATTATACCCTTTACGACAAGTGGAAGGGTAGGTGTATATGTACATATAAGTTAGTTTTTTTTTTTATAAGTTTGTCCTTCCGTTTGTTATATCTACAGTATTAATCAGGAGGAGTGCTCTTTATATTGATTAAAGTCAGCAAAACACAAAAATTAGTTTGCACTATTTTTATTACCACCCTGCAAGCAACTCACTTAACTTTAAGCTAACTTTAAGTTAACTTTTTTTAAGCTAGTTGTGGTTGATGCCTGGATTATTTTTAATGGAGCCAACTGACTATTTTAACATTGGCATGTCATAGGATTGTCCGACTCTGCATGACTTTGCAACTAACTTAAATTAGCTACTTAGTAGTTAGCTTAAAGTGATTTAGGTAGTAGTTAGTTAAAAGTTAGTAAGGTAGTAGTTAGCTTTTAGCTAACTTTATGTTAATACACCATAAGCTTAAAAAGGAAACGATTTTATTTTTAATTCTTAAAAATTATTTTATTTTAATATAGGTATTTCTTTTTATTTTGAATTCAGTTATGTTAATATTTTAAGTATTTCCACTTCTGTTTTTATGCATTCTGCATGGACTTTTCGTTTTTTTATAAACTTGAAGTCATTATTAATGTCCGTATCTCCCTCATTTGAGACAATTGATCGGCAGGCGTCACTGCGACGCTAACAATAAACAGTAATAAAAATCCAAATTCGAAATAACAAAAGAAAAAAAAGACAAGAAACAAACGAAAATATAAAAAATTGCCGCACAGAATTCACTCGCATTGATTTCGGGGAATTTCTGCATTTATTTATAGTTAGCTTGTAGTTAGTTGTTAAAAAGTTAATTATAAATGCGTTATTTTTGTAGTCGACTACCAAATTGCTTGCAGGGCATCTTTTGTGATTACATACATACATATGTATGTAGGTACATATTGGTATTTTTTTTTGGCTAGCACAAATTCGTGTTTAGATTTGCAGTTTCAAATAGTGCGATTGTCAGAACACGGCCGTATAAAAAACTTCCGTTCATTCGAAACAAATTTTAAGAAAATCATATAAAATAGTACAAATTACTTTTACAACTACAATTAAACTAAAATTTAAGTCGAATCAAACTTAAATTGAATTAATCGATCAGAGCACTTTTTGTGAACTGGGCCAAATGTCACCTTTGGTTCGATTATGGATGGCAACTGAACTGAAGTTTAGTTGCCAGCAGCGAAATCAGGCAACTTTGCTCATGTTAAAATATAAAATAATAAAAAAAAATTTTATATTTGAACATTAGCGGCGTTGCCGGATTTTGCTGCTGGCAACTGTGAACTTCAGTTGTGTTGCCATCCTTAATCGAGCCATTGGATTGATTAGTCTAGTCGATGGTCTATTTTAAATTTTAGTTTAATTTTTAGTCAATTCTAGAGTTTAGTTTATGGACGAACAGCAGTATTTTTTGGTTTTCAAATCTTCAGTTCTCAAATAAAATCCCATTTTTTTAAATTTATTATAGTTTTTATTAAAAAAATCTTTTAAATGCATTTTATTTTTAATTTTAAAATACTATTATAAATTATATTTATTTTTTTTTTTTTAATAATGAAATTCTTATTAAGCCGAAATAAACTAAAATACAAGAATATTGCTTGAATAATTTTATTTGTTATATTTTAATTATTTGCACAAGAGTCTTCATCTTATTTACAAAACTAATTATAATTATTAATTAAAAAAATTAGTAAACTTAAAGTAAAATGAAATTTTTCTATAAATGCTGAACTTTTTTCGTTTTAATAATTTGTGTAGTTGTGTGTGTGTATGTGTGAAATCGAACTTAAAAGTTAAAAATGTTATTTTTTTAATAAAAAAAGGGTTTAAAATTAAAGGAATAATAAATGCATAAAAATTAAGCACAATTTTTCTTTTGTTTAAATAAATAAATAATAATAAGGGAGGATTTTTAGTAAATATAAAAATAAATAATTTTTTTATAGGGAAAAATTAATACAAGAATGTAAGCTTCATATTATTGTATTATTGATGGCGTCATTTTTACACTGCACCTTCTTCCTTGATTTCTTTCAAATTACAAGTTAACATAAATACGTTTTCCCATGCCTTTAACATAAGCTGAGCAATATCAAATATCGCTCCGTTATTCTGCCGACGTTATTGGGGTAACAAAGTACATAGCGGGTTAAATGCTAGTATGTAATACATATAGGGTTGCCAGAAACCAATATTCAAATAACTGGACAATGTAAAAAATTCACCTGGGGCCTAATTCTGGCAGTCGTGATCGAGTACTTTCTCAATTTGAAAGCAATTTTATTTTTAATTCTTTCAGTCGTTACTGAACGAATCGAAATTATTTTTTCAGTATTGTAAAACTCAAACGAATGCTTTAAAACACTGAAAAAATTCCGATTCGTTCAGTAGTAACTCAAATAATTAGATAATAAATTGCTTTCTTATCGAAAAATATCTCGATCACGACTACCAGAATCAGGCCCGTGGATTTTATAAACATAACTAGACAATCTAAAAAGTTAAAAAAAATAAAATTTGATATAATTTTTTTTACCATAACCGGGCCTGCTCTAAAAATCACGTGTTTTTGAAATCACACGTGTGATTTTGTGGGGTTCTGAAAGTCATACCGTTTTTGTGTTTCTCGACGTGCTTTCGGCAATTGAAGATCACTCCAAAACACATAAAAACGGGACACTAAAATATCACACGTGTGATTTTAGTAGGCACATTTGATTTGAAATCACGTGATTTGAGTAAAAGTGATTTGCAGAACAGGCCTGAACATAAAAAAAACGAGAAAACGTAACTTTTTTGCGAAATAATCGTAAGCGCGAAAACACGAATTTTACTGGACAAGATTTTTTCTAATTATCTTAATATCTACACGCAAAGCCAAAATTATTTGTACACGATTTTAGATCTTTGTCCAATACGTATAGAAATGGACCAGTGCATTCCACTGATAAGATTTCTAAAATCGGGCTAAAATTAAGAATTCTGGATTGTTTTTGATTTTTGTAATACTTAAGGTGCACTAATTGAGGAACTTGTAGTGGTCCTCCCAATATGTCTAGAGATCCCTAATTCTTTACTTAATCTGAAATACAAGTCCTTAATTAGCATCTGGAATTTAATTTTAATCGGACTAAGCGTTTACAAAGTCCAGAAAAATTCCCTTTTTTGCTCTTAAATCTCTTAATTTGTGTCGCTTACGATTTACAGAATTTACTAACTCTTGTTTTAGTTGTAGCAATAATATATCAACATTTTTCAAACATTCATAAAAAATTTAGTATTATAAAAATTTCCAAGGACATCCTTTTTCTTTCTAGTGAGTAAAGATTATTTCAAATAGCTTAATTGGTATGGAAAATACAAACGAGATCCATTTATGTAGATTTTTAACGGTACTTTTATCGCATTTTTGGATTGTAAATTGGAATATCTTTGGGCAAGATATAAATTGTTCCTTTATATTAAGTATGTATGTAATAAATAAAAAAAATTATTTGTTAATCTTAAAGAAATTATATTTTAACTGGCCAAATTGTTTTTGAGCTTGTAACTGGACAAGACCCAAAATAACTGGACAAAACAGGCCATTCCAGGCCGTCTGGCAACCCTAAATACATACAATTATTATATTCAAAATAGGTATGTAAAATTTTTTCTTATAACATTCATATTTTATATACACAATGCTCTGTTTTGGATGTAAGATGAAATAACTCTTTTTTTTTTGTTTTCTTATACAAAAACTTGACCTTTTTCTCTTTAAATTACACTTTGCAAACTTTCTTTAAAAAAAACACCCTTTTTGTTCCCCTTTTTAAAAATTTTCAACGGCAACGCTGCCATTCACAAACTTAACTTTTTTTCTAACTCCCTTTAGTATTTGCATTTTTTTATTTCCTTTTTAGTTTCTATAAAATTGTTGTGGTGCGCGAACGGCTCAGTGTAAATTTTGGTTTGAATTATTAAAAATAATTGTTTAAAACATTAAAAATTAATAATTTTTATAAATAAATAAAATCTAATCTTATATATAAATACGGAAGCAATTTTTTTATCGTTGATTTTTAAGTATCTTAACGTCCACCGATTTTAATGAAACATATATCGTTTTAAAGGTATTTTTGTGTAGAAATGCACAATATACATTTTTTTAAAATTTTGAGGATTAAATGGTTTTAAAAGCGTTTTAAATTTGTTTGCAAACACACGCACATACATGTATAAAAAGAAGTTGTGTGTTTTGTTATTCTCCCAAAATGTTTTTTTTTCTTGCATTATACTGGCAAACACACGTGCTGACTCATGTATAAACGACGGTGTGCTCTTTGTTGTTCTCCCGAAATGTTTTTGTTTTTATTTTGCACTTGCAAACACACATGTATAAACTTCTTAGAACAGGGTTACCGTTAGACATTTTTAAAAATAATGTCGCGCAAAAACGTCGTTTAAGAAAATAAAAGTCTGAAACTTTTTTTAATGACTTTTAACGTGTTTCGATTTTTTACTTTGATAACTTTTCATGAAAATCTTATAAATTAAATACGGGGATATGCACAATATATTTTTTTTCTTAATTTTTGGAATTAAAGTGTTTGAAAAGCGTTTTAATTTATCTAGCAAAAATACGTACAAAGATGGGTGAATAGTGCATTTTGCCGATCTCTTAAAATGTGTTCGTTTTTATTGTATAATGCACAGGTTCTGTCGAAAGTAAATGTCAAGTGGTCGAATTTCGGCCACCGGGCGATCCTAGTGTGTATTAAATATGTAAACAAAAAAATTTGTGCAAATAAATTGTTTTTTCTTTGTAAAAAGTATGTTTGAAAATTCTTCATGTTTTGACTGCGCAGTGTCTGTTGGATGTGGGACAGTCTTGTGCTGCTGCAGTGAGCCGAGGCAGAGGCATAACGTGATTTCTCTTGTTGGCAGTGTTGTTTGAGTGTTTGTTTGTGCGCGCATTTAAGGCAGAAAATAAAATCAATGTAATTGTAGCAAAAGAAAAAGTAATGCAAAAGCAAAATGGGAAATAAAAGAAAGAAAATTATTATTGTTTGTGTTTTTATTGGTGATTTCAAGGAGTAAAAATATATTAAGAGTAAATTTAGAAAATATTTTTGTTTTAATTGGTGTCTATGCATAAAATGAAGGTTTATAAAAAAAGCTTAAAGCTAAAATAAAAAATGAAATATGTGCAGAAAATATTGGAACACACACATGGAGTTTTAAAGGTAATTATTTTTATAAATAAAATATGTGTTATTATACCCTTTACGACAAGTGGAAGGGTAGGTGTATATGTACATATAAGTTAGTTTTTTTTTTATAAGTTTGTCCTTCCGTTTGTTATATCTACAGTATTAATCAGGAGGAGTGCTCTTTATATTGATTAAAGTCAGCAAAACACAAAAATTAGTTTGCACTATTTTTATTACCACCCTGCAAGCAACTCACTTAACTTTAAGCTAACTTTAAGTTAACTTTTTTTAAGCTAGTTGTGGTTGATGCCTGGATTATTTTTAATGGAGCCAACTGACTATTTTAACATTGGCATGTCATAGGATTGTCCGACTCTGCATGACTTTGCAACTAACTTAAATTAGCTACTTAGTAGTTAGCTTAAAGTGATTTAGGTAGTAGTTAGTTAAAAGTTAGTAAGGTAGTAGTTAGCTTTTAGCTAACTTTATGTTAATACACCATAAGCTTAAAAAGGAAACGATTTTATTTTTAATTCTTAAAAATTATTTTATTTTAATATAGGTATTTCTTTTTATTTTGAATTCAGTTATGTTAATATTTTAAGTATTTCCACTTCTGTTTTTATGCATTCTGCATGGACTTTTCGTTTTTTTATAAACTTGAAGTCATTATTAATGTCCGTATCTCCCTCATTTGAGACAATTGATCGGCAGGCGTCACTGCGACGCTAACAATAAACAGTAATAAAAATCCAAATTCGAAATAACAAAAGAAAAAAAAGACAAGAAACAAACGAAAATATAAAAAATTGCCGCACAGAATTCACTCGCATTGATTTCGGGGAATTTCTGCATTTATTTATAGTTAGCTTGTAGTTAGTTGTTAAAAAGTTAATTATAAATGCGTTATTTTTGTAGTCGACTACCAAATTGCTTGCAGGGCATCTTTTGTGATTACATACATACATATGTATGTAGGTACATATTGGTATTTTTTTTTGGCTAGCACAAATTCGTGTTTAGATTTGCAGTTTCAAATAGTGCGATTGTCAGAACACGGCCGTATAAAAAACTTCCGTTCATTCGAAACAAATTTTAAGAAAATCATATAAAATAGTACAAATTACTTTTACAACTACAATTAAACTAAAATTTAAGTCGAATCAAACTTAAATTGAATTAATCGATCAGAGCACTTTTTGTGAACTGGGCCAAATGTCACCTTTGGTTCGATTATGGATGGCAACTGAACTGAAGTTTAGTTGCCAGCAGCGAAATCAGGCAACTTTGCTCATGTTAAAATATAAAATAATAAAAAAAAATTTTATATTTGAACATTAGCGGCGTTGCCGGATTTTGCTGCTGGCAACTGTGAACTTCAGTTGTGTTGCCATCCTTAATCGAGCCATTGGATTGATTAGTCTAGTCGATGGTCTATTTTAAATTTTAGTTTAATTTTTAGTCAATTCTAGAGTTTAGTTTATGGACGAACAGCAGTATTTTTTGGTTTTCAAATCTTCAGTTCTCAAATAAAATCCCATTTTTTTAAATTTATTATAGTTTTTATTAAAAAAATCTTTTAAATGCATTTTATTTTTAATTTTAAAATACTATTATAAATTATATTTATTTTTTTTTTTTTAATAATGAAATTCTTATTAAGCCGAAATAAACTAAAATACAAGAATATTGCTTGAATAATTTTATTTGTTATATTTTAATTATTTGCACAAGAGTCTTCATCTTATTTACAAAACTAATTATAATTATTAATTAAAAAAATTAGTAAACTTAAAGTAAAATGAAATTTTTCTATAAATGCTGAACTTTTTTCGTTTTAATAATTTGTGTAGTTGTGTGTGTGTATGTGTGAAATCGAACTTAAAAGTTAAAAATGTTATTTTTTTAATAAAAAAAGGGTTTAAAATTAAAGGAATAATAAATGCATAAAAATTAAGCACAATTTTTCTTTTGTTTAAATAAATAAATAATAATAAGGGAGGATTTTTAGTAAATATAAAAATAAATAATTTTTTTATAGGGAAAAATTAATACAAGAATGTAAGCTTCATATTATTGTATTATTGATGGCGTCATTTTTACACTGCACCTTCTTCCTTGATTTCTTTCAAATTACAAGTTAACATAAATACGTTTTCCCATGCCTTTAACATAAGCTGAGCAATATCAAATATCGCTCCGTTATTCTGCCGACGTTATTGGGGTAACAAAGTACATAGCGGGTTAAATGCTAGTATGTAATACATATAGGGTTGCCAGAAACCAATATTCAAATAACTGGACAATGTAAAAAATTCACCTGGGGCCTAATTCTGGCAGTCGTGATCGAGTACTTTCTCAATTTGAAAGCAATTTTATTTTTAATTCTTTCAGTCGTTACTGAACGAATCGAAATTATTTTTTCAGTATTGTAAAACTCAAACGAATGCTTTAAAACACTGAAAAAATTCCGATTCGTTCAGTAGTAACTCAAATAATTAGATAATAAATTGCTTTCTTATCGAAAAATATCTCGATCACGACTACCAGAATCAGGCCCGTGGATTTTATAAACATAACTAGACAATCTAAAAAGTTAAAAAAAATAAAATTTGATATAATTTTTTTTACCATAACCGGGCCTGCTCTAAAAATCACGTGTTTTTGAAATCACACGTGTGATTTTGTGGGGTTCTGAAAGTCATACCGTTTTTGTGTTTCTCGACGTGCTTTCGGCAATTGAAGATCACTCCAAAACACATAAAAACGGGACACTAAAATA
Source organism: Pollenia angustigena (assembly GCA_930367215.1). Classification (NCBI taxonomy): domain Eukaryota; kingdom Metazoa; phylum Arthropoda; class Insecta; order Diptera; family Polleniidae; genus Pollenia; species Pollenia angustigena. The sequence goes on from OV884059.1 coordinate 3,970,801, forward strand.
TCACACGTGTGATTTTAGTAGGCACATTTGATTTGAAATCACGTGATTTGAGTAAAAGTGATTTGCAGAACAGGCCTGAACATAAAAAAAACGAGAAAACGTAACTTTTTTGCGAAATAATCGTAAGCGCGAAAACACGAATTTTACTGGACAAGATTTTTTCTAATTATCTTAATATCTACACGCAAAGCCAAAATTATTTGTACACGATTTTAGATCTTTGTCCAATACGTATAGAAATGGACCAGTGCATTCCACTGATAAGATTTCTAAAATCGGGCTAAAATTAAGAATTCTGGATTGTTTTTGATTTTTGTAATACTTAAGGTGCACTAATTGAGGAACTTCTAGTGGTCCTCCTAATATGTCTAGAGATCCCTAATTCTTTACTTAAACTGAAATACAAGTCCTTAATTAGCATCTGGAATTAAGTTTCAATCGGACTAATCGTTTACAAAGTCCAGAAAAATTCCCTTGTTTGTTCTTAAATCTCTTAATTTGTGTCGCTTACGATTTACAGAAGTTACTAACTCTTGTTTTAGTTGTAGCAATAATATATGAACATTTTTCAAACTTTAATAAAAAATTAAGTATTATAAAAATTTCCAAAGGACATCCTTTTCTTTCTAGTGAGTATACATAGATTATTTCAAATAGCTTAATTGGTATGGAAAATACAAACGAGATCCATTTATGTAGATTTTTAACGGTACTTTTATCGCATTTTTGGATTGTAAATTGGAAAATCTTTGGGCAAGATATAAATTGTTCCTTTATATTAAGTATGTATGTAATAAATAAAAAAAATTATTTTTTAATCTTAAAGAAATTATATTTTAACTGGACAAATTGTTTTTGAGCTTGTAACTGGACAAGACCCAAAATAACTGGACAAAACAGGCCATTCCAGGCCGTCTGGCAACCCTAAATACCCAGCGGGAAAATGGAATTAATAGGAATCGAGAAAGTAATACATATCTTGTATGATATTTGATTCCAGAATTCATTATTCTTAACACAGACCATGTCCTAGGATTGTAATAAATTATTTTAATGTATCCTGCGAATGAATTAAATAATTCATTCTTTGGAATAAATTATATTATTCAAAAGTCTTATAATAAAAGTCTTCTCCAATGCCGCTTGGAATACATTTTTTAATACCTGTTTACTTTAAATAACTTTGACCCACAGACATATAATTTGTGCTTTGACCGTACGCTTTCAAACACACACTGCGACTAAAATAAAAATTATAAGTAGGCGACATAAAGGCAGCAAAAAAATAACGGATTTTATTAAGGAAATATGTATGTAAAGCAAAAACACGAATAATTGTTACTAACAGAAACAATACATTCCTTGTTCTGCAAATGTGGGAATATACGTGGTAATCAGTGCTTAAATTTTGTGTCTGATGAAATTACCTTCTCGATTCCAATGAATGCATTATTATTCTTTCGAAAATAATGCATTATTTTTTTAATTATTTATGTAATCAATTCCTCATTTTCCCGCTGGGTACATACAATTATTATATTCAAAATAGGTATGTACATTTTTTTCTTATAACATTCATATTTTATATACACAATGCTCTGTTTTGGATGTAAGATGAAATAACTCTTTTTTTTTTTGTTTTCTTATACAAAAACTTGACCTTTTTCTCTTTAAATTACACTTTGCAAACTTTCTTTAAAAAAAAACACCCTTTTTGTTCCCCTTTTTAAAAATTTTCAACGGCAACGCTGCCATTCACAAACTTAACTTTTTTCTAACTCCCTTTAGTATTTGCATTTTTTTATTTCCTTTTTAGTTTCTATAAAATTGTTGTGGTGCGCGAACGGCTCAGTGTAAATTTTGGTTTGAATTATTAAAAATAATTGTTTAAAGCATTAAAAAGTAAATAATTTTTATAAATAAATAAAATCTAATGTGTAATAAATATGTAAACAAAAAAATTTGTGCAAATAAATTGTTTTTTCTTTGTAAAAAGTGTGTTTGAAAATTCTTCATGTTTTGACTGCGCAGTGTCTGTTGGATGTGGGGCAGTCTTGTGCTGCTGCAGTGAGCCGAGGCAGAGGCATAACGTGATTTCTCTTGTTGGCAGTGTTGTTTGAGTGTTTGTTTGTGCGCGCATTTAAGGCAGAAAATAAAATCAATGTAATTGCAGCAAAAGTAAAAGTAATGCAAAAGCAAAAATGGAAAATAAAAGAAAGAAAATTATTATTGTTTGTGTTTTTATTGGTGATTTCAAGGAGTAAAAATATATTGAGAGTAAATTTAGAAAATATTTTTGTTTTAATTGGTGTCTATGCATAAAATGAAGGTTTATAAAAAAAGCTTAAAGCTAAAATAAAAAATGAAATATTTGCAGAAAATATTGGAACACATGGAATTTTAAAGGTAATTATTTTTACAAATAAAATATGTGTTATTATACCCTTTACGACAGGTGGAAGGGTAGGTGTATATGTACATATAAGTTAGTTTTTTTTTTATAAGTTTGTCCTTCCGTTTGTTATACCTATCTACAGTATTAATCATGGTTGGAGGAGTGCTCTTAATATTGAATCAAGTCAGCAAAACACAAAAATTAGTTTGCACTATTTTTATAACCACCCTGCAAGCAACTCAGTTAACTTTAAGCTAACTTTAAGTTAACTTTTTTTAAGCTAGTTGTGGTTGATGCCTGGATTATTTTTAATGGAGCCAACTGACTATTTTTACATTGGCATGTCATAGGATTGTCCGACTCTGCATGACTTTGCAACTAACTTAAATTACCCAGCGGGAAAATGAGGAATTGATTACATAAATAATTAAAAAAATAATGCATTATTTTCGAAAGAATAATAATGCATTCATTGGAATCGAGAAGGTAATTTCATCAGACACAAAATTTATGCACTGATTACCACGTATATTCCCATATTTGCAGAACAAGGAATGTATTGTTTCTGTTAGTAACAATTATTCGTGTTTTTGCTTTACATACATATTTCCTTAATAAAAATCCGTTATTTTTTTGCTGCCTTTATGTCGCATACTTATAATTTTTATTTTAGTCGCAGTTTGTGTTTGAAAGCGTACGGTCAAAGCACAAATTATATGTGTGTGGGTCAAAGTTATTTAAAGTAAACAGGTATTAAAAAATGTATTCCAAACGGCATTGGAGAAGACTTTTATTATTAGACTTTTGAATAATATAATTTATTCCAAAGAATGAATTATTTAATTCATTCGCAGGATACATTAAAATAATTTATTACAATCCTAGGACATGGTCTGTGTTAAGAATAATGAATTCTGGAATCAAATATCATACAAGATATGTATTACTTTCTCGATTCCTATTAATTCCATTTTCCCGCTGGGTAGCTACTTAGTAGTTAGCTTAAAGTGAGTTAGGTAGTAGTAAGTAAGGTAGTAGTTAGCTTTTAGCTAACTTTATGTTAATACACCATAAGCTTAAAAAGGAAAATATTTTATTTTTAATTATTAAAAATGATTTTATTTTAATATATGTAGGTATTTCTTTTAATTTTAAATTCAGTTATGTTAATATTTTAAGTATTTCCACTTCTGTTTTTTATGCATTCTACATGGACTTTTCGTTTTTTATAAACTTAAAGTCATTTTTAATGTCCGTATCTCCCTCATTTGAGACAATTGATCGGCAGGCGTCACTGCGACGCTAAAATTTTGCATATACAAAACAATAAACAGTAATAAAAATCCAAATTCGAAACAACAAAAGAAAACAAAGACATGAAACAAACGAAAATATAAAAAAATTGCCGCACAGATTTCACTCGCATTGATTTCGGGGAATTTCTGCATTTATTTATAGTTAGCTTGTAGTTAGTTGTTAAAAAGTTAATTATAAATGCGTTATTTTTGTAGTCGACTACCAAATTGCTTGCAGGGCATCTTTTGTAATTAAATACATACATACATATGTATGTAGGTACATATTGGTATATTTTTTTGGCTAGCACAAATTCGTTTTTAGATTTGCAGTTTCAAATAGTGCGATTGTCAGAACACGGCCGTATAAAAAACTTCCGTCCATTCGAAACAAATTTTAAGAAAATCATATAAAATAGTACAAATTACTTTTACAACTACAATTAAACTAAAATTTAAGTCGAATCAAACTTAAATTGAATTAATCGATCAGAGCACTTTTTGTGAACTGGGCCAAATGTCACTTTTGGTTCGATTATGGATGGCAACTGAACTGAAGTTTAGTTGCCAGCAGCGAAATCAGGCAACTTTGCTCATGTTAAAATATAAAATAATAAAAAAAAATTGTATATTTGAACATTAGCGGCGTTGCCGGATTTTGCTGCTGGCAACTGTGAACTTCAGTTGTGTTGCCATCCTTAATCGAGCCATTGGATTGATTAGTCTAGTCGATGGTCTATTTTACATTTTAGTTTAATTTTTAGTCAATTCTAGAGTTTAGTTTATGGACGAACAGCAGTATTTTTTGGTTTTCAAATCTTCAGTTCTCAAATAAAATCCCATTTTTTTAAATTTATTATAATTTTTATTAAAAAAATCTTTTAAATGCATTTTATTTTTAATTTTAAAATATTATTTTTTTTTTAATAATGAAATTCTTATTAAGCCGAAATAAATTAAAATACAAGAATATTGCTTGAATAATTTTATTTGTTATATTTTAATTATTTGCACAAGAGTCTTCATCTTATTTACAAAACTAATTATAATTATTAATTAAAAAAATTAGTAAACTTAAAGTAAAATGAAATTTTTCTATAAATGCTGAACTTTTTTCGTTTTAATAATTTGTGTAGTTGTGTGTGTGTATGTGTGAAATCGAACTTAAAAGTTAAAAATGTTATTTTTTTAATAAAAAAAGGGTTTAAAATTAAAGGAATAATAAATGCATAAAAATTAAGCACAATTTTTCTTTTTTTTAAATAAATAAATAATAATAAGGGAGGATTTTTAGTAAATATAAAAATAAATAATTTTTTTATAGGGAAAAATTAATACAAGAATGTAAGCTTCATATTATTGTATTATTTATATGAGCTTTTTTTTTATAAAAAAAAAATATTTCCAGAAATCAGTCTCTATGCAAGTTTTAAAACTTTTGCTTGAATTTTGAGAATTTTTAAAACTTCATAGAAAGTGATTTGTTTATAAAATAGACGAAAAGCTTTATTTCCAAAAAAAGAAGAATAAGCTTTTGAAGTTCTAATAGTTCTAGTGTTGAAAGATAAAGTAGCAAGTTTGTGCATGTTTTTGCTCTACATGTATATAAATATTCTCAAAGCTTTTAAAGTTCGTAAAAGGTTTATAGTTTGCTCTATGACTTTTAAACCTGTTCAATGCTTTACAAACTTTGTAATATTAAAAAAGTTTGATATCCTAAGTCGTTAAGCATTTGAAGATTTAGCATTTTTTATGACTTTCAAAACTTTTTAATGCATTTTTAAAGGTTAAAAATCTGCTTTACAGAATTTATTTATAAAATTAAAAAAAATGCAAAGCTTTTAAAACCTTTAAAGGTTTAGATTTTTGCTATGATCTTTAAACCTTTCCCGTTGCTTTAAATTACAAAAAACTGCATTAAAAACCTTATTATTCTTATAAAAAGCTTTGAAGCTTTGTCACTTTAAAGCCTTAGACTTATGTTACAAAGCTTTTAAAAAGGTATGTAGTAGTTTTATGACTTTTGAACCTTGTTAAAACTCATTAAGTGACAGGAAAATTATTTAAAAGCGTTGTTTATATTATAAAAAAAACTTTTAAGCTTTTTCTCTATTTTAAAAGCTTTCTTACTTTTAAAGCTTTTGATCTCTGTTCATTTAAGGCTTAAGTTTTTTCTTTTAATTTTTTTAATGATAAAATTAACTTAAAATATGTATTTAAAATAACTAAATTGCCTTTTTTGAATTTGCCTGGCAATAAAAGCTTAAAATCTATTGTCCATTTAGCTTTTATCTTTTTTAAAAAGTTTTTATAGGTTGTATTTAGTAGTAGGAAGTTAACTATTATTGATTTGTTGGTCAATGTTAATTTTAAAAATGTGTTTTTTTTTTGTTTTAACTAAATTTAAAAGTTAATACTTATGCTACAATTTTATGGGGTTGCATCCATTTTTTCATATAATACATAAACAAGGTGGAGATGTACAGAAGAATCATCAAAGTACAGGTAACGGCCAAAGCTAAGACAGAAGTTTTAGTAGGGCAGGGCTCAATGATGGTGACAGTCTTATCTACAAAATCGAAAAAAAATAATAAAATAATTATTAATATTACTTAAATACAAACTAGCAAAATCATTACACTAAAATATTGTTGGTTACATTTCTAAGCATTTTTAACGACATTTAGTACTTTTATCAAACACGTAGTAAAAGGGGTGAAAATCGAACCTATTTTTACAAAACATTTTTCTCCATTCATTGACTTACATATATGTACTTACATACGTATTAAATTCTGGGCTCCTACAACAAAATTGAAATTTTTGGTATTTCAAAAGGGAGAAAAAAAGTATAAAAACGGGGAAATACGAAATTAAAATTTAGTTGTGTTCTAGATGTGGTACTTTTTGAATTTTCAATATTGAACCTAGAAACATAAAATTTTAGGCGCAGTCTCTTGAGTAAATAATTACGAACGTATAAAATAAAAATTTTGGAACATTTTTTGTCAAAACCTTAAAACAAAAACATTTTCTCATAAATATAAATAATGAAAGAATGTGTGACGCTAACAAAGTAACGGGTTAAATGCTAATATAACATACAATTATTATATTTTAAAATAATTTTTTTTCTTATCTATGTATTTAATATAAATCTTTGTTTTGAAATGTAAAAATTTGTTCTTAAACAGAAATAAATCTTTTTTTTTGTTTGTTAATACAAAAACCCTTTTTTCTCTTTTAAATACACTTTTTGTAACCTTTCTTTTGAAAAACACCCTTTTTGCTTCCCTTTTTAAAAATTTTCAACGGCAACGCTGCCATTCACAAACTTTTCTTCCCCACTCAAACTAAACAAATCGGTTTTCTAACTCCCTTTTGTATTTACATTTTTTTATTTCCTTTTTAGTTTCTATAAAATTTTTGTCGTGCGCGAACGGCTGAGTGTAAAATTTCGTTTTAATTATTAAAAATAATTGTTTAAAGCATTAAAAAGTAAATAATTTTTATAAATAAATAAAATCTAATGTGTATTAAATATTTAAATATGTAAACAATAAGATTTGTGTAAATAAATTGTTTTTTCTTTGTAAAACGTGTGTTTTAAAATTTTTCATGCAATTTAGTTTGTTTTGACTGCGCAGTATCTATTGGTTGTGGCGCAGTCTTGTGCTGCTGCAGTAAGCCGAGGCAGAGGCATCGCGTGGTTTCTGTTGTTGGTTATTTTGTTTGAGTGAGTGTTTGTGTGCATTTAAGCAGAAAATAAAAGCAAAGTAATTGTACTAAAAGTAAAGTGTTTTAAAAAAGTAATGCAAAAGCAAAACTGGCAAATAAAACAAATTTTTATTGTTTCTGTTTTTATAAGTGATTTAAATGAGCAAATATGTATATATAAAGAGTAAATTTAGAAAATATTTATGTTTTTAAGCATGAAATTGGTGTTAATTAATAAAAAAAAAGGTTAAAAAAAAAGATTATAGATAAAAAGAAATGAAATATTTGCAGTAAATACGGGAACTTATGAGTTTTAAAGGTAATTAATTTTATAGATAAAATATGTTTTGTTCTACCCTTCACCTCAGGTGGAAGGGTCTATATGTAAGTTTGTCCTTCCTTTTGTAATTTCTACAGCATTTATCTTAGACCCTTCAGAGTTGGAGGAGTGCATTAAGTATTGATTTAAATCTGTATTGTACTATCAGAAAATAACACTACAAAAAAAAAGTTTGCACTTTTTTTACTAGCACTAACCACAGATTGAATGCATAAAATCTTTACTCAATTTAAATATTGCAAAATTTTGCAAATAAAAATTTTTAATTGTTTTTTTTTCTAATAAAAAAAGAACTACTTTTTTTAAACGTGTTAATTAAGTGTTTTTTTTTGTTTTCTTCTACTAGAAACACTTAAAACTTAATTTCCTTTAATTTTAAGCCATTAACTTTAATACTTTTTGAAAAAATGTACAAAGTACTACCATTTCCAAAACTGTTTAGCTAAAAAGTTTATTTTTTTAAATAATAACTTTTTAAAGTTCTAGGTACCCCAAAGACCTTCTTAAGCTTTTCTTTGTGGACAATTTTCTTACCTTTAGCGAAATCTGTGCTTGGATCCGATTTAAAGAATTCACGTTTCTCATCACCAAAGTCCAAAACCAAAATTTCTTGGGAAATGTTCATATCCTCATCGGCTTCTTTAGTGTCATTGCTTTTTTTAAATTAGAAAAATATTTACATTAAAAAAGCTTTAAAGCTTTTTACAATTTTGATACACATATACCTCTCCACTGAACGACGACGTCTTCTGCCCAATGACTCAAACGATTCCATATTCCATTCACAAACTGCAGGTTCACAAGGACCCAAACAATATTTCACATTACATTGGAAAATAACACCATAGCTTTCAGTAAAACGGAAAGCTTCATAGGTCGATTGTAAAGCATTGCCATCGGCGGTAAAACCGGGGAATATAGTAGGATCGGTAGGGCAGCCATCATCATCGATAATTTTGAAACTAGTACGGGCATCCTTGGCCATAGCCACACAAGAGCGAGCAAAAATACCATAAGGAGCTTTTAGAGAGAATGAGAAAAAAATGTTTAATATAAGTAAAGAAGAGCTTTTATATAAAAATTCTAAAAACTCACTATCTTCTGGAATTTCAATACGGAAGTTCAAGCGATCACCAATTCGCACAGTTTCGACTTCACGTTGGCGTGTATCCAAAATGCGAATTCTTGGTGGTGGAGCCTCGGGCGATGAGTTGATGTGGATCATTTCAGGATCACGTATGGGCATCATGCCGAAGGTAATGTTCTTGGAGCTCATATCATAAGTACATTTGACTTTGTAGATTTTGTCGGCCTTAGTCATCACAACGCTGTGATGTTGCAATACCACGGTATTGGAGTAGACACCAGTCTAATATAAAATAAAAAAAATAAATAAAAATCCGGTTTAAAAAAAAAGCTTATATTTCTAGAACCAACTAACCACACTTTGTGTATTACAGTCCTGGCCAGCCATTGTCAAATCCAAACGGAAGGAATCAGAGTTAATGACATCAATGTTACAGGTTTCAGAACGACCCAAAGCATAGATACGGCCATTGAAGGGTTTATTGGTACGCACTTGTACGGCAATGCGGGTGTCTTTACAGTGGACGGAAACTGCAATTCAAAGAGTAAAAAATAAAAGCTTTTTAGTCAAATTTTTAATAAAAATTGTTGATAAAATTTAATCTTCCGGAGAATCTCTTTTCAATACCAGTTAAAACAGTAAGCTCTTCTTTAAAAGCTCAAATGCATTTGCCTGCTGTTTGAACATTTAGTGGTTTTTTCTTTTTTAAAACAGAAAAAATAAGGACTTTTTTTTAATAAATTTTGAAAAGTTTTGTTAAAAGCACAAAACAGATTTCAGTTAATTACATAAATTATTCAACAAAAAGCACTTAGGATCGAACTAAAATAGTTCTATGTTATTTAAAAATATATAAATAAAAAGTTTATTGCAAGTTTTTTTTTTTAAAAAACTTTCTGAAAGCTTTAACATTATTATAATTTTATATTACTTTATATGGCTTTATTTTTTTAAGACCTAAAATATATTTTTCATAAATAATTTTAAAGCTTTAAAATATTTTAAACTTCTTAAAAAGCTTTTATCTTAATATTTTTCGAAAGCTTTCGCCTGAAAAAGGTTTATGGAATGAAACTTTCGATTTTTTTTTATCAAAAAGCATTTATTAAGCTTTTCCTTATTGTGTTAACTAATTTTAAACTAAAGTTAAATTAGAAAAGATTTTAAACCTTTTAAAAAATGATTTGAATCTTAAGATTCTATGTATGTATATAAAACTTGAACTTTGAGCTTTAAAATCATGGATAAAAAGCTTAACAATAAAAGCTTCTTTTTTTAAAAATCTATCGCTTTTGAAAGATTGCTTGGATATTTACTTTGGACTTGTTAAGCCTTTACTGAATGAGCTTTTATAAAGAGACCAACAAATTTTATCTGAAGAGCTTTTTTAAGCTTTTATAATTTGCATTAGTTTCGAAAGCTTTTCACAAAACATCATGTTCTATTGCTATTTTTGATTAAAATTCTTAAAAATTTAAGCTTTTTGTGTGAACAGACTTTTTTTTTATATCTTCGTGTTAGTAATAAAAGAAATTGTTTGTTAGTGCCGAAAGCTTTAAAATAAAAAATGTCCTTTATTTTTTCAAACTTACCATCATAACAAGTACCAGTCTTATCACAATTCACATCATTACGTGTAATATTCAAGTTGGGATCTTCTGTGGTATCGAAAGTCACTGGCAAAGTGTCCAATTTGTCCAAAGAAGAGGGTCCACCCACAGGACCGCCAACAGCTGAATTGGTAGTGGCTCCCGTCTTATCGCAAACATTTTCGAAATATTGTCCAATAGGTTCGCCATGATCGATAAGAGGACGCTCGTGATTTAAATAAGTGGAGGGGCCATCGGGCAAGGTCTTGTGATCCAAATGGTACAAACGGCAGTTGTATTGAGCTCCCTGAGGTTGTCCCAAATACAAGAAAGAGCGACACAAAAATTCCGATTCAATTTCACAAGCTAAACGACAGGCTGATTCTGAAGTCACTTGCAATTCTTTGTCCGTATAGTAGTGAAGTCCAACATATTGAGCAACTTTTTCTTCCGAAACACCCACGCGGGCATTGGCAAAAGTTCGAGTTGTTTTACAGGCTTGTTGGGGCTTTAAGCACAAGTTTTCGAAATAATCAGTACCTTGGGCATCAACTAATTGCACAAACTGGCTACCACTTCGTCTATCGGCATCGGAGAGCACACATTTCATACTATTGTAGTCATATTCCACGGAACGGCATACAAAACGTTTTTCATTTAAGCAGGCCGACAGACAGGCTTCCTTGGTACTAGTATAAATAAGAGCATTATCATTACCTCTTATAACCTTATTGGGCACTCTCTCAAATGACCAGGGTCTATGGCAGACATTTTCACTACGCAATTGCAGTTTAACCATATAATACATATTGGCCGAACGTTGAGGAGCCGCCGAAGGATTATGCGCCGAAGAATCATTTTGCAATTGACAATGAGTTTCTTGTGAGGGTGACAAAGGATTGACTACAAAACTGAAAGCGGCCGCTTGACAATCAGCCTCTTCACGACACCAGCCTTGACATTCGTACAGAGAAAGATTTTTCACGCTGTAGTAAGTGGTGCCGGCAAAATCAAAATCTGTAAGCTTTTCAAAGGCCATTCGAGCTGACGCTGTGGTGGGCATTAATATGAGAAGAGAGCATAAAGCAATGACAACGCTGGTTGTTAGAGGTCGCATAATGCCGCTGTTGTTATTGAGTAAAATAAGTCGCATCTAAAAAGAGAAAAAAGAGGGAAAGAAAATTATGATTAGTTGATTTCAGAAAGACGTTTGTACTTTGGTTTTGTAAATCTTCTGTTTATTTTAAGTTTAACTTGACCATAGATTCCAACAGAACATTGTCCACACTAAAGACAATATGGAACAGAAGACTATAGTTTAAGTAACTAAAAAATTGCCTTGATATAATTTGAGAAATCCAAACACTTAGGAACCAAACTTTTATCAACTAGAAAGAAATTTCTTTAGTCTATTGTTTTCAACTTGAAAAAAGTCTGTTTCTTAAAACTTTTATTTTATTCTTCACATTGTTTCTTTTTATTTGCATTAGGCTTTTGTACCATTATTTAAATTAGTTTTAAATAAAATAGCAAAAAATCTAATTACTCAGATCATGAACTCAAGCATAAACTATTTTATGCTACACTAAACACACAAATTATATATTATAATAAACAAAAGAAAACAACATTGAATTGTTAAATAGAAAAATTTATAAAAGAAATAATAACTAGAGAACTCTATTATTCATATGAAGGAAAACAAAAATACAATTGCATATTCAATGACTTAAGCCTAAGGCTAAAAAGTAATAACCATAATAGAAGTAAAACAATAAGAAAGTGGTTCTTTTTTTAGCAGGAAGATAAAGAAAATATGGATTTTCAAAACAAAAAGTTATTTAAATTTTAAAGCTTAAGAACACCAAAAGATTTTCTCTTTTCTTTGGTGAAATAACAACTTAAATTGTCCATTTTATTTTCAATAAATATTCTTGTTTCTCAAAGAAAATTCAAACCAAATTTTTGAATAAATTTTGTTCCAAAGAACCCATCATTAATACAGTTATGCCTGAATTGTTGTTTAAGAACTTAAAGAAAAATGTCCAAGAGTGTGTAAATTTGTTTGTCTAAACTCTCTCAAAAAAAAGTAAATAGCTAACTCTTTGTTTTGCATGTGACCTCTAATGAACCTTAAAAAGTCATTATTTGTTTGACTTAAATGTTGGCTTTAGGCCTTCTTTACATTTTACTTTTTTCTTGCTGTTTTTAGTCAAAGATTTCAACATTGCCAGTAGCAGCTAAAGAGTAAAACAGAAATGTTTTGTAGGTTTTTCTGTGTCTAGTTTTGTAGTCATTACTTCATTTACAATGGCAAACTAGCAGATCTAACTGAATTTGCAGTTTTATTTTATTTTCGCTGACAAAAAAATACCGCATCTTGTTGTGGTTTTGCTGTTTGACAGACAATGTTGCGGTTTAAAGGTTTGTTTTTTCTTATAACAAAGTAACGGCATAATACAGAAGAGTGTCTTAAAGAATTAAAAAAAAGATGAATTAAGCAGGGGAAAGAGAATGAGTGTAAGAACACTGTCAATATACAGCCATGTCACAGAGTACAATTCCGTTCGGAAACGGAATTCATTCCGTATTTTGGTGCTTCAGAAAATGACGAAAAAATGTTTCGGAATGAAACCATTTTTGTTTTCATGAACGGTATGTGAGTTGTCTGTATCTGAAAGGCCAGAAAACTATCAAAATACACTTTCCATCAACAAACAAATATGTTTTCTTCAATTCCGAACGGAATTGTACTCTGTGACATGGCCCATAAAGTGGAATTAAAAAAAAATAAACAAAAACATTAAAAGAATACAGAAAAAATGCTAGTCAATAGGTAAGGTTCCATGGGCAGCCATCTAGACAGTTCACTTGGGTCCTTTATTGGTCCCTTTGTGATACCCAGCGCCAATGCCCATCCTACAGAGCAGTTACTCAGATGGCGTCACTGCCAAGTTTAACCAATTCGTCTTCCTAATGAAGAGATAAAGCGATCTAAGTTCTATCCTAGATAGATCCTCCAAGCAGGCAAACACCGGTTCCCCCAGGTATTCTTCCCTGATGCCCTGTAACCGAGGGCATTGACAAAGAAAGTGAAGTGAAAGTCAATAGTTTCGTCTACATTAAAAAATATAGTATAGCTAAAGTCTTTTCTATTTTCTTGTCCATAACCCGCCTCTAAGGCGTTTATGATCTTGAACTGGTTACCATATATATTTTGGCGAAAAGGTTAGCTGCAAATACGGCGGTAAGACTTAGGACCACTAGAGCATAGAGGGATTACGAGCTAAAATCCTGTTTTGGGATAAATTGGCACATGTGCGCTGATTATGTCACACCTGAACCAATCTTTGATCCTGGCTTCACCATATGCATTTTGGAAAACGTGGAACTCTATGATGACGGATATTTACTAATGGGTCTAAAACATTGTATGGTGTCGGTTCTGGCATATACGCCTAGCTGCCCGATCACTACAGTGTCATTCAGTCCGAAATAATGCCCATCTACACAGCCGCGAGACACATTCGGTATGGTGAAATATCTGGCAGGGATATTTATATTATAACCGATAGCAAGGCGGCCATAAGACCCCTGGAGAATGAGTTCATCACATCGAGAATTGTACAAAAATGCCGGATGTCTCTGGAGGATATAGTGGTCTCGTTGCCGCATGCAGGCAACACTTTAAATCCACACGATTCAACATATTATATAGGTGTTTTACTCCCAAGGAATATGCAACTTATTGCGCACATGTTACTTCTTATTGTCGGTCACAGATGGCCTGATAATACCACCTGTTGGGGAAACCAGAAAAATTTGGCCCATCATAGATGAAAAAAGGACAAGGCGCGCATTAGAGCTGTCCAAACATCACCGCAGAAACCTTATTGCGGTTATAACTGGCCCATTGGGAGGCACGTCCAAAGGCTAGGTTTCCCTTACAAAGACCTATGCAGACGTTCGAAGAATTCTTGGAGGTGAAACTTGTCTCTCTAATATTTATATAAACATGATCCGCCCCTTTATTGAATATAAGCAGCCAGGTTACATAGGGCCCTTGGGAGACGGTGCGATATGGTAACACAACGGGAACTAATTAATGGACCCACGTGAGCTGTGCTTGATTACGGCTGCTAATGGAACCTAACTTAACCTTCTTGTCTATTATCTAGCTTATACTTTCAACTATACTCCTTTTAATAGTTTGTAATATAACCTAGTCTTTTTTTAAGTTTATAGCTCTGACTTTTGTGGCTAGTCGATAGCCACAATCTGGTGGCTATATACTAGTTAATAGCCATGACGATAACATTGCATTGAATATAATCTATTGACTATAGACTTGTCTATAGTTTAGTCCAGATACAATACTTTTTTTTTTTAATTCTTGTCAATATTCTTGACTAAAGTCTTGAATCTTGTCTACGGTCTCGACTAAATTCTAGCGTTTATTGACTATAATCTATTGACTACAGACTAGTCTATAGTTTAGTCGGAACAGCATACAACAGTTTTGTCTTTAGTCCAGCCTAAAATCTTGTCTGTAGTATTGTATACCCAGCAAAAACTTCGCCTACAAAATAATGTGTTAATTAATCAGAAAAACTTAAAAGCACTTCTAACAATTCTATTGAAAGAACCAATAAATTTTACATGGGATGTCCCAAAATGAACGCATTCAAAAGTAAGTCATTATTTTTTTACCTACATACATTCAGAAATAAGTAGTTTTAGAAGTTGTTATAGAAGCAGTTATAGAAGAAAGCTACTAAATAATGAGTGAGAGATGCTATTCATTTTGGAAAAGTAAGCGAAGTTTTTACTGGGTATCGTCTAAAGCAGTGATAACCAAGCCCCGAACTAAGAAAGCCCCGAACGCACGCACACAAAGATATTATGTGCTTGTGTGCGGTCGCAGAGACTGATGATAGTCTGATGTTTTGAAACGAACAAAGTTGTAATATACATGTGAATTGCCGACCGTGTCTGTGTGAAAAATACGATTATTGACTGGCTCGCGAGTCTATGGAGTGGTTATCACTGGTCTAAAGCCTCGACTTAAGCCTAGTTTATACTAGACTATACTAAAAGCTAGTACTATAAAGTCTTTACTATAAAGTCTCGACTTAATTCTAGTCTAGGTATTGTCTATAGTCTCGCAGCAGTCTAATATATAATGCAAACTATTCAAAAGTCTATAACTTCGCCTATAAACTAGACAAAAGCCTTTTGTCCTGTCTTAAATCTCAACAATAATCGACTTTTATTTAGTCTATAAAGAAGACAAGGCTGTCTAGGCTTAACTAAAAAAGTTGCTTTCCTAAGTGTTTTGTTTTACCCCTTAAAATTTCTGTCTTCTTTCTTCTTATCCAACAATTTAATTATTATTGACACTTAACACAATCCCCTACAAGATCTAAAAATTCAATCTTGTTAGTACAAAATGATGACTTTTATCAATTTATGTTTCTGTCTTTTGACACATGTCAAGTGTATTTATTTTTTTTTATTAAAAAAACTACTAAACAAAACTGTTGTTTTAAACACGCTTCATGTTTGCTAAGGAAGTCTCAGGGAAACTTGGAAAACTAAAATCAATCTTTTAAGGGTCTTCCCTTTTTATTAAAGACTTATTGTATTGTTTGTGTCGTTTATTGTTTGCGGTGTGGCATTGCGTGTTGCAGGCTAGTAAATATTAAACATTATGCTTGTAATATTAAACTTTGCTACAAAAGATACGGGAAAAAAGTAAATAAAAATAACATTAATTGCCCACACAGTGGCAAAAGAGATCAAAACATAAATTGTTTTAGATGCCACAGGATGAATACTGGATAGTTTTCTTTTTAACCAAACACTTTAACCAGGAAATAAGAAGCAGGGAAGGAAAGGTATTAAAAACTTAAGAAATAGGAATTTAAAATATTGAATTGAATTGAATTTATTGAAGAACATTTTTAAACTTAATTTTCTACGATTAAATTCCTTTTCATTTCTGTTTTATATTTTTTACGTTTTTCTGTTATGGCCAGATGTTGTGAAAATCTTTAATAATTTTTACTCTTTACTGGGAAAGTGCTACATTTTATTAAACTCAGCGTGTAGCAAATTAATTGTAGGATGTTGCACGGTATGAGATTAAGGTTCTTTTTATTCTAAGATATTCTATGTATATTTTTTTTTTTTGAATTTTAACTGTTTAGAAATGTTTATGATACTTTTGGTGTTCTATTTTTTTTTTTATAAAAAAGGAAAATATTTACAGAAAAAATATTTAATAAAACTAAAGGAAATGATAAAAATGAAGTTAATATAAATAGTTTTTTGTTTCCTTATTAAAAATATTAAAAAAAAGCTAAAAAGCTTACAAAATTATTGACAAGATATACTCGACTTTAGAAAAAAATGTATTTAAACAAGAATAAAGACACGATTGTTTTGATTTTCAGTTCATAGGCCAGGTTATAAAAAAGACTTTTGATAAGAATATATACATGATTATTGACAAGCTGATAGACTTAACTAAAAACACGACTGTATTCAAGACTATTGATAAGATTGTGTCCCACACTCTAGAATAGACTTAAGTCGAGGCTAAAGAGCAGATAAGAGTTTAGACAAGACTTTTAACAAGACTTTAGTCAAGCGAATACAAGAGAGAATACAAGATTCAAGTGAAGACTATAATCTAATTTGTTGTTTCCAAGTGACGAGCAACTGATTGTGTAGTAACATTTATATGAAAAGTGCTTAAAAAACTAAGAGATTTTCACATATAATTTGCTACACAATCAATTGCCTGTCACCTGGAAACAGCACATAAGGTTGTATTTAAGACTATAGACAAGACAAAAGTCTGGATTAAAGACACTTGGAAAGCCTGTATTCAAGACTATAGTCTAGACAATAGAAAAGACTTTAGATAACAAAGTATTAAAGAATTATGAAAATACTAAAGTTAAGCCTATAGAGAATACAAGACTTTATTCAAGGCTCTAGACAAGCGCATATTAAAGTTTTCAGGCAAGGTTAAAGCAAATACTATAAACAAGGCTATTTTCTAGACTGCAGAAACCCTTTGTCGAGACTATAGACAATACGATTGTCGCGACACTTAACTATAGTCTAAGGGGTAGGTAAGACTAAAGCCGAGACTATAGAAAATAATGTTATGAAAACTATAGACAAGCTTTTAGTCGATATAAGAGACAAAACTTAAGTCGAGACTCTAGACAAGACAATAGTCGATATCTTATATAAGACTAAAATCGAAATTATAGACAAGATTACTGTCGAGACTTTAGACTAGTCTTTTCTCTAGACTTTATAGAAGACAATAGTCAAGTCTAAAAACAAGACTATTGACGAGACTTTATACTAGACTGTTGTGAAATCTATAGGCAAGCTTTAAGTTTATATTATAGAAAAGACTATAGTCGATAATAAATTCAGCAAGAACGTTTTACATTGCTCGTTATTTATCAATATGGAATTAAGGAAGAAAGTGTGCATTTCTAGGCATGCGATACAATATCTCTGTAGAAAATTTCGCGGGTTGAAAGGATAACAAGTCGGTGAAAATCCGGTATACCCCGATGAACCTTCTGTGCATCGAGTACCTTTTGAAAGATTTCCATCTGCTTAATGGAAAAAAGTTAATATTATAGACAAGACTAAATTCGAAAAAAAAACAAGAGACTATTGTCAAGACTAAAGATAAGGATTTTGTTGAAACTTTTTACAAAACTTAAGAAAATAAAAAAAATCGAGACTGAAGAATAGACTATAGTTGAAACTCTACACAGAAAAAATAAAAATCAATTTAGAAATTTGCGATATTAATTCAAAAATTAATGAAATTTGCACCAGTAAAAAAAATAATAGTATCAATTATCCGTTTAATTCATTTGATTACACTTTTAATTCAATTAATTAAACGTTTAATTCACTTGATTAAATTTTTAATTAAAATTGATTTTATTTTTGATTAATGCTTTAATTGGTTAAACATTTTTGGAGAATTTTTTCTGTGTAGACAGGAATGTTGTGAAAACTATAGACAGTATAGAGAAAACTAAAGTCGAGACTATATACGATATTGTATACGATACGATATTGTGTATAATAAAATCCAGACTATAGATAATACTTTTATAGAGACGTTAGACTATTGTCGAAGCTCTAGATAAAACTGTTCAAAAAACTATAAACAACACGCTAGAGAAGAATATTGTAGTGACTTGAGACAAAGTTATAGACGAGATTATAAACAAGTTTCTTTCAAACATTAAAGATGACACTATAAACAAGATTATAGTCTTTTTTTTTTAATTCCCTAAGCTAATGCCGCAAAGCTCTACGCTTGTCTGCAGGAAAGAAACCAGAGTCTCTGTCGTGAATCGAACCCGAAACCCCGGCTCTGATAGACGAGCACACTACTTGCTAGCCTACCGGGGCAAGTCAAGGTCAAAGCCAAACTTATTTTCTTTTCTATCAAAAATTTACAGTATTTGAAAATCGAATATAAATTCGTTAATTTTTTTCTACTAGCTGTGCCATTTTTATGGCGACATTTCATCTACAATCTGTCAATATTTCACTTTGTTTAACAAAAAAAAAAAAAAGTCAAATTTTCAAGAAAATTCTCATAAATCCTTTAAAGATTTATGTTGAGCCTAATAATAATAAAAGAAAACTGGCAACAATAACAATTAACATAGTTGGCAATAAAATCAAAGCTCAAATCACAATCATCTACTAACGTAAATCAATGCTAGATACAAGATACTGCAATAGAGGAAAACAAATAAAATTCTAAATTCTAAACAAAAAAGAACAAGTAAAACCAGTAGATGCAGCTAAAATGGCAGCAAATAAAAGATTTGGTATTTTTCTTTCTCTAGAAATAGAGGGGCAAAAAAAAAAAATCTATAACATAAATATCATTTAAAAGTAGTACAATGTTTATTATACGTTTGAAATCTCAGCTCCTTTTCTAGTGTTTGGAAACACTCTTCTGCGGGATTTATTTATAACAATTTTAAAAATTGTTAAATTCTTTTCAAGACTTGTTCAGATGTTTTTTTTCTTTAAAATTTTCTGTAATTGTTTATCTTCTTGTAGATGTTTTTCTTTTTTGCAATTGCTGTTTTTTTTTTACAATCAATAATCAATAAAATTGATTACACATCCAGTAGTTTTGTGTTTTATTCTTATCTTTGGTAATATTTTGTTTCAACGTTTTTCGAGAAATGTTTTCAACATGTGTTTTCGCTTGGTTGTATGCTAATAGTAGTATATGATTATTTTATTTCGTTGGCAATTTATTTCAAGTTTTTTTTCTGTTAATTTAGCAATTCTTTTTCAGTAATTGTGGGGTTAAACTGTGTATTTACGATTTATTTTTAGCACGAAACTGCAAAGAAACTTAAATTTGTTCTCTTTTTTTCTTTCGTTTAGAAATGAAAAATGGCCATTTAAGAATTGTTCTAAGCAATTAAATTTATAAACAGTGATAAATAATCTTATTCTTGGAAGTTTCTAAAAAGAGTTTAAAACTCTGAAGGCTAAAAATCTCTTTTAGGGTCACTTAAGAATTCCAAATGTTGTTACTTAAAGCATAAAACATTTCAATTTAATGCTTATTAAAATATAAATACTAGAAAACCCTTTTATTCTTGCTTGCCTTCTGTTCTTACAAAAAGCCCCTTTCAATAAATTAAGCAACAGGAGTTCATTACTTTGCCAGCGCGCGCACACTCACACAACACACAACATGCAGAACAAAATCTGAATGACTGTCACTCATTGCTAAATAATAATTTATAATTTAAACAAGTAGCATTTTGAGCTAAAAAGGTGTTGTCAACAATTTATATTTTAATTAAAAATATGAAATACACTTAAAAAAAACAAGAGACTTTTGTTTCACATCACAAGCACAGAAGATGGCTTAAACTCCATCGAAAGACACAAAGATGAAATGTTGGTAATTGTTATGGAAATTGTTAAGAAGAATTTTTATGATAACTTTGCAATAGAGGAATAATGAAAAATGCTATTTTTAGAAGAAGAAAATTGCTAATGAATGAAGAATTTGTTGCTTATAAAAAAAGTGACAAAGTCATTAAATTTGTTTAAACAAAGTTTGTTACTTAAGTCTTTTGTTTTGCAAAGAAATGAAAACCGGTGTTATGGTTAAACTGACCAAAGATTTATTTTTTTTTTTTTTTAATAGTTATGAATTTTAACTAGACTATAAACTTGACTATATATTTGATTATCAACCCAATTATAAATAAAATTCCCCGGGAGTTTTCTCCTATGTTAATTCAATTGTAAGAATGGGAATGGGAAAAACTCCCGGGGAATTTGTATTCATAATTGGGCTGTATAGTTATGACTATAAGTTTCTCTATAATTATTTCTATTACTTCTTCAATATCCTTGACTATAAACTTCTTTATAGTCTTGTCTAGAGTATTGTTTAAAGGCTTGACTATGACCTTTTTTTATTGTTATTTGTAAAGTTTTTACTATAGTTTTTCAAAACTTTTGACCAAAGTCTTGTCTATAGTTTTGACAATAGACTTGTTTTTAGTTTTTAACAGTCTTTTGTGCAAAATCCTGACTACAGGTTTGAATACGGTCTTGTCTCTGCTTGGTCTGTATTCTGTATTTAGTAGTGGTTATAGTCTAGACTATAGTTCTGCCTACTCTCTTTTTTATAATATTGTCTACAGTCATGTCTTAAGTATGAACTAGAGGCTTGTCTATAGTCCTGACTAAAGTTTTGTTTATAGTCTTTAATGTAGCCTTGTCTATTGTCGTTTTTTCAGTCTTGAATATAGTCTTTGCAAAATTAATTTCTCTTCTTGATTATACTTCTATTTATTCCTCCATTATCCTATAATAGAAGGGTCGGAACAAAAGAGCATCTTGTCTATAGTTTGGGCTACAGTGTTGCTTATAGTCTAATATATAGTGTTTTCATTAGTCTTGCCTTTAGTATTGTTTGTAGTCTTGTCCATAGTTTTGTCTTTAGTCTTGCCTGTAGTCTTGAATTAAGTCTTGTTTATATTCTTGTCTATAGTCTTGTCTGTAGCCTCGTCTGTGGTCTTGAATTTAGTCTTGTCTTTATTTTTATTTGTAGTTTTGACTGTAGACTTCTTTGTAGCATTGTCTAAAGACTTTCCCTTAAGAATATCCAGGGTTTAAAAAACGTCAGTCGAAACCAAAAACTGTCGAACAAAAAACGAAAATTTGTGTACTTTTCGCTTTTTGAGTTAGTTTGACAATGATTATAGTCGTGATTATTTAATGAATCAAAAGTAAAAAAATGGCAGTTTGACTGCAGGTTTTTAAACGCTGGATATTTTACCTTTCGGTTTTAGAGCCTTCATGGCATAACAGATGAAGCGAATGCATGGAAATCGGCAAAAATCTAAAATAACAGATCACAGGAGATTTTCATGATCTCTTGCGATTGCGGCTGACCAGAGATCCTATCTGGCGCCATTGGAGTCAGAAGCAACCGGTTTCACCGCACTGGCTTTTGGTTAAGACCTCCGTTAGTATGCCTTTTGCGGGAAATGCTTTAGTCTTTCAGGAAGATTGTCTTCGTGAAACTCGCTTTTCCGTTGAAAACATATTTTCGGTGATCACGTAGTGGATGTGGTTTACTTCCAATAGTCATGGAAAAGAGATACCCTGAAACTATACTAAAAGGCTGATTTTTCACCACTTGTGGTAATGTTCCAGCTGAGGGAGGACTTTCCCTAGCGGCTATTGTCACTCCACAGATACTGCTTGCATTTTCCAGCTCTTAAACAAGGGGCGAGTGCATAATATG
This sequence comes from Pollenia angustigena, assembly GCA_930367215.1. Taxonomy (NCBI): domain Eukaryota; kingdom Metazoa; phylum Arthropoda; class Insecta; order Diptera; family Polleniidae; genus Pollenia; species Pollenia angustigena. The sequence continues at coordinate 3,993,081 of OV884059.1, forward strand.
GCCAGGCTATACACTCAAATTGCTACCTGGGTGTGTTGGTTACGCTCACACTCCAGGACATTTGGTAAACGAGTTGTTTGCCACCCAGTGGCTAGGATCCATCATGAAGTAAGCCATGATGTAAGTCTTTTCACAGCTATCGGGAATATTCTAGAAATTAAAATGATGGGGAACTGAAATCGAGGTAGCTATGAACTTTCTTAACAGGCTCGTTATCAACATTTGTATGATTTTAAATTCACTTTATTTCGATTTATAGAATATGCATGATAGTCTTCTCTTTCTTTCTCTTTCATGTAGGTTAGACTATAATATAGTCTAGTCGAAAGTCTTGATTACTCTCTTATCTATAGTCGTGATTATAGTTTTGTTTTAAGTCTAATTTATTATAGTATTTTCTATAGTTCTTTCTTTAGCATTTCCTTTATTCTCATTTACAGTGTGGATTGCAGTCTTGTTAAAACAAAAATTAAAATTTTTCTTTAATTTAATTAAATCATTTATTGTTTTTTCTCCATAAAAAAAACAGACTCTAGTCTTCAAATTTCCTCTTAAGCAAATACCACCTTGTGTTTTAAGATTTTGCAAGAAACACTCCTTTCATTTTGCGCTGTTATTTATAAAGAACCAACATTAAAACGAACATTAATCGATTATGGAAAGATTTATTTCTAGAGATGCATTACAGTTTTGTTAAATTACAAGAACAATAAAAAAAGAAACTTGAAAATCAGGCCTCCAAAATGCCACATGCTGTTTTTGTGTAAATTCCAACTGTTTTCCTCCAAAGAAGAAAAAAAAAAGATGAAGAACTGAACGATGACGATGGTTATTTGGACTAAAACTTATCACTGGTAAAAACTTTCAAATTTTGTGTTGTGAAAAGAAAACCCAGGCAAATAAGAAAATTTCAACACTGTTTGGCAGTTACTTTTTTTTATTTTTTGTTTTAAGAAACTGGATAATGTGTTTGTACAACCTTGAGCTATGTAGCTGGTTTTGTCCAGCAAAGTTATATAATCAATTTCCGGTTTTAGTTAAGTTCTTTTAGAAAAAATTCTGCATATGAGGAATAAGTTCTTTGGTTACGTTTTTAGTGGGAGTTTTAAGAGGTTTTTCTATTTCTTTTTTACAGTGACCTGTTGCGCTTTTGCTGGAGATAATAGCGTTACTTGATCTTTTTCTCTGGTGGGTGTTAAGTGGCAAATTGTTAACGGTGGTGTCATAAATGTTTAAAATATAAATAATGCTGGTTAATGTTTGGTTGTATGGCAAGCAGAGTTATGGATTTTAATTATATGATGAAATATAGATTAGACTTTCATTTGGGCTCCAAAAGAGTTTAAAGTTTTGACTATTGAATAGGCTATAGTCTAAGTTTTCTTTTGTGTTTTTGGACTATAGTGTCGCCTTCAGTCTGAACTACAGTCCGAATTTTAGTTTGGAATACAGTCTTAACTTGAATCTGAATTAGAGTCTGAACTGTAGTTGGAATTATAGTTTGGAATATAGTTCTGAATGTAGTCTGGGCTATAATCTAGACTATAGTCTAAACTATAGAATAAACTGTGGCCTGGACTCTGGCAAAAGCTATAGTCTAGATTAAAAGCAGGTCCATAGTTTAAACTATAGTCTAAACTATAGCCTGGACTTTAATTTGGCCTATATAGTTGTGGAAGTCTGAACCATAGTTCGAATTATAGTTTGGAATATAATTTTGAAAGTAGTCTGATTTATAATCTGGACTATGGTCTAAACTATAGACTATACTGTGGGTAGGACTCTAGTCTAATCTATATTCAGGATTATAGGCGTTTCCATTGTCTAAGATTGGACTTTAATTTGGCCTATAGTTTTACATATAGTCTGGACTGTAATCTAAATTATAGTTTTGCTGATCGCTACGTCTATAGGCTGGAATATAGATACGCTTATAATCAATAGCCCAAACTAAAGTCTCGACTATAGTTTTGCTCATAGCTTGTATAATTTTGCTTCAAGTCTGATCTATAGTCTTATTTATAGTCTTGAAAATAAACTTGTCTTTAATATTAACTACACAACACATTCTATAGTATTGTCCATACTCGTGTCTAGTTTATGTCATAGTGATGTTGCATATTTCCAGTTTTAACAAAAATTACTTTTATTACAAGCACTGATCACTTTTTCCACACAATTCAATCGAAAATAATTTGTTTTAATATTATGACACAAGCCACTTGGACTTTTATGGTTAAATAATGCTGCCAAACAAACATGGATTCATTGCTAAACTGCTTAACTCTGGCATTGTAATACATATATGGAACCCTTTTGGACCTTTTGGATAGGTACTCCGCGCAATTGTTGTTGTATAAAAATAGACAAAATAACTTTAACACATTAATTAATGTTAACAACTTGGGCTTGGATGGTTTGGTTTATAATGGCAGTACGGGCAAATAGACAGCCAGACAGACAGACACAATTGGGCGGTTGGTTAACTAGTTGTATTTGAACATTGTTTAGGTTCTTCCTTAGAAGAACTAAAATAAAAGTTGCTTTTGTTCTTCTAAACATTAAATTAAATAATGAATTGTATTGGTTTGTTAAACATAAAAACGATGATTTTATGACCGTAAGAAAATGTGCCCAGGAGGGAGGCAAATTTTTAACAAGGATTTTTTTCTTGCTTTTTCTTTTAAACATTAAACTTTTAAACCTTTTTTTTGAACAATAAAGGAATGGTATTGGTGGTTGGATAAATGACAAAATTTCTTTAATTTTTGTAAAAGATACAAAATTTAAGAGTAATTAAGCATCACTAATGAGGTTTAGTTTTGTGCAATTATTGTGATGAAGATGATTAAAATTGACAAGAAAATGGAAAAGACAAAAAATAAAAAAAAGGGAAGCTGTAGTCAAGGCATTTGGCGATTCTAATAATAAGCAAGCCTATGGAGAAAATAAAAAAAGGGTAAAAACGAGTAAATTCAGTAACCTCATATCTCCAAAACTTAAAGAGATACAAAAAAACTTAATACATACTTATCGTTATTCATTACACAAATTAGGTGTCTGTTACTTTTTTGAAATTTTGTCCTATTGAAGAAGTAAGCGGGTTTAAACTGAATTTCAGAACTTCTTTGTCAACCGATCTATCTTTTAAACCAATAAACAAAGAAATAACAATTATATCACATACAAAATTATCTAAAAAATACAATAATAAATATGGTACTTTTTCGAAATTCAAACGTATAAATGGTGAAAATCGTACCTATTTTGGTACTTTTTATACAAAACATTTTATCTACATTCACGTATTGAATTATGGGCTCCCACTAAATTATTGAAATTTTTTTATAACTCAATTGGGATAAAAAGGGGAAATACGGGAAATTAGATTTCTTCATTTTACTTTATCGTGCTGCAGGTGGAAATTTTTTAATTTTTTTTTGAAATATTGAACTAAGAAACATCAAACTGTAGGTGCAGGGCCCTGAGTGAATGAGGACCTATACGTTCTACAACTGGTACTTTTTTTAATTTTCGTTAATATGACACAGAAACATAAAAAACATGCATTGCCCTGAGTAAGAACGAATCTGAAAGGGAAAGATTTTTTGTACTTTTTCGTTCTACAACTGGTACTTTTTTTAATTTCCATAAATATTGGACGTAGAACTAAAAAGTTAAACATGTAAATTGCTGAGTGATTGAGAATTTTTAAAAAGGATCTTTTTGGTACTTTTTTGTACTTCAACTGGTACTTGTTGAATTCATGCTAATATTGGACCTAGAAACATAAAATTAAACATGCATGTCCCTGAGGTTAAGCAGAACCTTTTTGGTACTTTTTCGTTTTACAACTGGTACTTTTTTTAATTTTCGTTAATATGACATAGAAGCACATGCACAGCCCTGAGCAAATAAGAATCTGTAAGGGAAACATTTTTGGTACTTTTTCGTTCTACAACTGGTAGACCAACTGGACCCAGAACTATAAAGTAAAACATGTAATGTCCTCAGTGGATGATAATCTTTAAAAAAGAACATTTTGGTACTTTTTTGTGCTTCAACTGGTATTTTTTGAATTTTTGTTAACATTGGACCCAGAAATATAAAATTAAACATGCAATGCCCTGAGTTAACAAGAACCTTAAAGATGAAAAATATTGGTCCATTTTTTGCAACTGATACTTTTTAAATATTCGTAAATATTAGACATAGAAACATAAAATTAAACATTCATGACCCTTAGTGACTACGAACCTTGAAGGGGGGGATTTTTTGTACTTTTTTTTCTACAACTGGTACTTTTTTTAATTTTCGTCAATATTGAACCTAAAGTTATAAAGTTAAACATGTAATGTCCTGAGTGGATGATAATCTTTAAAAGCGAACTTTTTTGTACTTCAACTGGTACTTTTTGAATTTCTGTTAATATTGGACCTAGAAACATAAAATTAAACCTATAGTCCTGAGTGAATAAGAACCTATAAGATGAAAAATATTGGTACATTTTTGTTCAGCAACTGGTATCTTTTAAATTTAAATAAATATTGGACATAGAAACATAAAATTAATAATGCATGGCCCTGAGTGAATAAGAATTTTAAGCAGATTCTTTTTGGTACTTTTTCGTTTTACAATTGTTACTTTTTTTAATTTTCGTTATTATGACATAGAAACACATGCTCAGCCCTGAGTGAATAAGAATCTGTAAGGGAAACATTTTTGGTACTTTTTCGTTCTACAACTGGTACTTTTTTTAATTTTCGTTAATATTGAACCTAGAACTATAAAGTAAAACATGTAAAGTCCTGAGAGATTGAGATTCTTTAAAAAGAAAAATTTTTGGTACTTTTTTGTACTTCAACTGGTCCTTTTTTTAATTCATGTTAATATTGGACCTAGAAACATAAAATTAAATATTTATGACCCTGAGTGACTACAAATCTGTAAGGGGGAGCTAAATGGTACTTTTTCTTTCTACAACTGGTTCTTTTTTTAATTTTCGTTAATATTGGACCTAGAACTAAAAATTTTAACATTTAAAGTCCTGAGTGACTGAGAAAAGGAACTTTTTGGTACTTTTTTGTACTTCAACTGGTACTTTTTGAATTAATATTAATATTGGACCTCGAAACATAAAATTAAACATGCAACGCCCTGAGTAAATAAGAATTTTTAAGGAGAAGCTTTTTGGTACTTGTTCGTTCTACAATTGGTACTTTCTTCAATTTTCGTTAAACTTGCATATAGAACTATAAAGTTAAACATTTAACGTCCTAAGTGGATGATAATCTTTTTGGTACTTTTTTTTTCTTCAACTGGTACTTTTTGGATTTCCGTGAGTATTGAACCTAGAATCATAAAATTAAACATGCAATGTTCTGTGTGAATAAGAACCTAAAGGAACTTTTTTGTACTTTTTTGTACTTCAACTGGTACTTTTTGAATTAATGTTAATATTGGACCTAGAAACATAAAATTAAACATGCAACGCCCTGAGTAAATAAGAATTTTTAAGGAGAAGCTTTTTGGTACTTTTTCGTTCTACAATTGGTACTTTCTTCAATTTTCATTAAACTTGCATATAGAACTATAAAATTAAACATTTAACGTCCTAAGTGGATGATAATCTTTTTGGTACTTTTTTTTCTTCAACTGGTACTTTTTGGATTTCCGTAAGTATTGAACCTAGAATCATAAAATTAAACATGCAATGTTCTGAGTGAATAATAACAAATATTGGTACTTTTTTGTTCAGCAACTGGTATCTTTTAAATTTTCATAATAAATTGGACATAGAGACATAAAATTAGAAATGCATGGCCCTGAGTGAATAAGAATCCGTAAGGGAAATTTTTTTTTGGTACTTTTTTTAATTTACGTTAATATTGGACCTAGGACTATAAAATTAAACATGTAATGTTCTGAGTGGATGAGAATCTTTAAAAAGGAACTTTCTGGTACTTTTTTGCACTTCACCTGGTACTTTTTGGATTTCCTAGAAGCATAGAATTAAACATTCAAGTTCCTGAGTGAATGATAATCTGTTCACCGGGGCCCACTGATTCACGTGGCACTTTGGAGTAACTTCGGACTCAAGAAATCAAACAGACTTTTAGAGCCCCGTCATTTTGGATCTTTGTCAGATCCCAGCGATGCCTGCTTTACTACAGAACAATACCCTGTTCGAAATTGGCTTGATTCGTTCTTGCGTTTAAAACTTTAAGTAGTTCTATTAGCGCAGAATCCATATGTTGTCAGAAAGATGGAATATCAATTGGTTTTGATAAGCAATAAAAAAGCGCTTAAAATATGCCAAAAATCCGGCATTTTAAGTTCTACACCCAAAACTATTTTGGAAATTTTTTCGCTTAGATGGCCTTTTTATGCTTAAAACTCTTAATATTTCATTATTATTTTTTTTAATCTTACTTGAAATTTTTTTATTACCCAACTCCACATTTTTGTAGTTAATTTAATAACTTTTCTGCTATAACTTCATTAATTCAATTTTTTTTAACCAGTAGTTCTGAGCTATTTGGAGTATTTAGTTTATATATTTTTTTTTTATTTTTATTCTGTTTTAAACTAATTAATCATTTTATGGTTTAGAGTTATTTTTATTTAGAGCTTAAGAAACAGAGTTTTAAACCAGAAAATCATTAAAACAATATAAAGAACTTGTTTATTTTTTGTTTGTGCTGAAATGGATTTTTGTGTTTATTTGCTTGGTACACCCATTATTTGCAGTTGTTTTTCTATTTGTTTTTTAGTTTTTTTTCTGGTTTTTAATTAAAATAAGAAAAGACTTGTTTACAGCAAAATGTTTATGTTGGCAACATGTTGCTAATCTTAATAATCTAAGATGTTCAAAAGATTAACATGAAGTTTGGATTTATAAGATGAGCTTTTGTTCAAACAAACAATAAGAAAAAAGTTAAGGAAAAAGAAATAGTGTCTAAATAGACCAACCCAAAAACTGAGATTAAAGGGACTACGAATGAACAAATAGGGCACTGTTGTTGTTTAGGGTTTCCCTTACTTAAAAAAAAGTTTTCTAAAGAAATATTTTTATTTCCAGCTCCCATCCGTATTTTTTCTTCTTCTCAAATTCTTTGCAATTTCCTTTCATGTCATAATGACATCAAAATTTTAATGCCTGCCTGCCCATATCAATTTTGCTTTTGGGCCATTTCCTTTACAAATGTTTTCACTAACTCTACTAGCACCTGTCATGCCATGAATCAAGTCAAGTCAAGGCATAAAAAAAACTTTTCAAAATTGCATTTTTTTTCTTTCGTTCTTTTGTAATGTTTCATGTCATTGTGTTGCTGGCTGTCATAGAATAAAACGTGCAGAAATCTAAAAATCTAGTCAAAGTGTTTGTTAAAAAGTTGCAGTTTGAAATTAAAAAAAAAAAAATAAAAATATTCTACATTTTGTTTAATTAAAAGGGAAAAGTACAAATAAGAAAATTAAAATGTTTGCAAAATAAGAAACAAATAAACACGATTAAAAAAAATCTAAAAAATTGGTTAATAAAAAAAATATAAAAAATGGCATCTGAAAAATACAAAATAATTTTAAGCCACATAAGATTTAAGGTACAATCCTGTTGTAAAGACTAGATAATAGCTAACTGACGTATTCATAAAGATATTTTTAATTAAATTAAGTTTAACAAAACGAATTTTCTATGAAAATTTTACTTAATAAACGTTTGTTAAATTCAATAATTGTTTTTGAATACGGGGGTAAGACTATACCTACTACATACATGCTTTATTTACTGCCTTTTTTAGTTTTGATGCCAATTAATGCCTTTAATAGTTTTCTACTCATTAATTATTAAATAAATCATTAAAAATTTTATTTCAAAGTAAGAGCAATCTTTAAAGTTTGTCAAATATTTTAAATTAATAACAAAATACAAAGTTTTTATTTAAAATTGAGTCTTAATTTGAGTCTACTCTAGTTTCTAGTCTCGACTATAATCTCTTATATTTAGTATCGAATTTATTCTTGTTTATAGCTTAGTCTATGGTAACGATTAAATTAACTCATGCCTATAATTTGGGCTTCAATGAAATCTAAAGTCTAGACTTTATTCTTCATAGCCTGTAGTTTAATAAAATAAATAAGATTGAGTCTTAAGCCTCAAATAAACTATAGTCTCTAAAATATTTCAGCCTGTAATCCCAACTGTAGTTTAGGGTACAGGGTCGCCTATATTCTATTGCACAGCCTTAAAAATCTCCTTGTAAATAATTCTTTAACTTACCAATATTTTCCTTACAATTAACTTAAATTTATTTCTTACTAAGATTTTGTGTTCAAATGACATAAATAACAAATACAAAGAGAAACCATAGAAGAAAACCATTTGCAATCACCGCTTTAATCACCATATGTTTGCAATTTTGCGTCATTATTAATTTGTTAATGCCATTGAGGCTCAAAAGGTATTTGATGTTAAAAATCCAGCCGCTTTTTTTCTAATAATAGCTCTAATACTATCTGATAGCTGTACGAATTAATAGTTCTACTAACATTTCTTTCACTAGCAAACGATTCTTTCTTCTTTAAATTCAACTGCTTGCTGCCTTCAAATATTGAACATTTTCTTTTGCTTTATTTCTCATTGCTGTTGTTACATGGCAAAATAATCTTGTGGCCTTTATGTTTTACAACCTGTTCGAACATATTGTGCTTTATTATCTAGAACTATTTATAAGTTTCAGGTTTGATTCTGTGTACAAAGCTTATTTTTTCTTCTTTCTTTGATTATCAAAGCAGCTGTCAATATCAGTAAGTATTTGGGGTTTTTTATTTTGAGAAAAAAAAGAGAAAATGAATTCTCGCAAAGATTTCAATAATTAAAGGAATTTGTTTTTTTAATTTTTTTTAATAAACTGGGGAAAATTGAAGAAAATAATTCCAAATTTTAAACAATTTTTGCATTTTTTTAGTGTTTTCTGCTAAAAACAAAAGACTTAGAAAACAAATCTGATTATTCAATTTTAGTTAAAAAAAAAAAATTATGTAATGAAATTTTTGTTGAAACGAAAAAAATTAGGCAAATTATTATAATAAGATTTTCTTTTTAAATTAAAAAACTTTTCTTAAAAATCAAAAGATTTAGAAAAGGAACTTGCAATAATTTTTATGGATTTTATTTTAAAAATCTGAAAATATTAAGAAAATTAATTCCATTCGGTTGTGTCGTAAACACACAAAAGAATTAGGAAACGAGCCTATTAGATTTTGGAGTTAAAATTAAAGATTAAGAAAACAAACTTGATGTATTTGGTTTAGAAAATAAAAGTTTTGTGAAACTCGTTTATTGATTTCATATTGAAAACGAAAGTATTACGAAATAATTTTTTTTTTTGATTTGGTCTTAAAGAAAACAGTTATTTAACAAACCTATTTTATTCTGTAGCAAAAACTAAAGATTTAGGAAACAAACTTAAAAGATTTTTTCTAGAAACGAAACGTTTTTTTTTTTTTAATAACCTTGTTTATTTATTTTATTTGAAAACAAAATACTTAGGAGGCAATGAACTTGATTGATTAGCAATTAAATGTGTTTAAAAATGAGCCAGCAAATATCTATAAATATAAAATAGGATGTGTGTATTTATGTATGTATGTATGTAACGTATGGACTCTAAAACGGCTGGGCCGATTTTGATGAAATTTTCAGGGAATCTTCAGAATATTCACTGCGAAGTCTGATTTTCGGTCTGCGGGCGGAGGGGCGTGGCAAAATCCAATTTTCATATTGCACCACCAATGACATCTATATAATTTGGACGATTTTTTTTTAAAAGATCGCCATGGTCCAACTTAGGTTTTTACGGAAAGAAAATTTTGCCCCGCCCAATTTTACGCCCACTCTTTTCGAGTAACCTAAAATCAAAAAACGGCTCCATCGCACTATGGGTAATTTATCCAATTTTTTTGGCCAAAATTGATAACAGGCGGACAGAATTTTAACAAACCTGGATATGAATTTTTTGATTAACTTTTTAACTTATTAACTCTAAAACTAAGAATAAATTTGGACTTGCTAAATATCGCATTCTTATGAAAAGATACGCGTTAAAACAAAATTTTTAAAATTTCTTTTTGTCTACTTTTGGTATATCTTATTAATTTTCTAATTTAATATCATCCAAATCATTTGTGTAAATTGTGTATGTTAACATATTGACATCATTTGCGCACTCATCGATTTCACTGGCGCTAAGATCCTCAGTGTTTTCAGAGCTTAAGCGAAATAGAGGTTGCCTGCAAAAAAATGGGATATCTCAAAAAACGCAAAAAAACGCAGCATGAAATTGATTATACAATCTCAAAATCAAATACTTATCAAGACCTTATTACTATTAGCTTTAAAACATTTTAAACTTTTTTTAAAAGCTTCTCCAAAGTTGTATAAAACTTTTATTTTTTTTTTTAATTGAGATAAGATCAAAAGATTGATTTTTTTCACCAATAAACTATTTTATTTAAACAACGATTATGTATTTATTAAGCACTTACTATTAATATTGTTTTCCATATTTTATTGTATTTTTCATTTGTTTTTTTATTAAAAACTAGTGTCAGGTATTGTAATAAAAAATAACACGAAGCGCGCCCCACTTAAACTGTTGATTGTATACATTGACTTTAAGAGTCGGGCGATGAACGGGTTTTTGTTATTTATAAAATAAAAATTCACTTCTATTTGCTTTGAAGTATTCTTTATCACATTACAACAAAAACAACATCTTTTTCTAAAGTGCAGATTTTGAATTTTGGCCAAAAATATAGGCCAAATTACCTACTGTGCATCGGTTTGACTAATTTTTCTTTTAATTGTACGTATTATTCCATTTTAAGTTTTAATCGAAAGAAAAATGTACCACGCCTACTTTTACGCCCACTTTTTTTATTAAGCGCATAACTTGAGAACGGCTTGACCGATTTGGACGATTTTTTCTTTAAAAGCATCGCCATGGTCCAACTTACGGAACTTTACGGAAAAAAATTTTGCCCCGCCCACTTTAACGCCCACTTTAACGCCCACTTTTTTTCGATTTACCTAAAATCAGAAAACGGCTCCATCGATTTGACTAATTTTTCTTGCAAATGTTCATATCTTTTAACGGATTTTAAAAATCGAACGCAAACATTTTCCCTAATTTGGACAGAACAACGTCTGTCTGGTCAGCTAGTAAACAACAAAAACAGAAAGTTTTATGAAAATTGTATTGCATTGTTCGATTTTGCTTTAAAGAATTGAAAAAGTTTGTTTGCATAATGAAAGATTTAGATAACAAACCTTAAAGCTTTAAAAAAAACTATATATCGTGATCCCTTTTAAAAAGTTTAAATTTCTTTAATAAATCTTTACTTTCTTCAATAAACCTTAAATTTAAAAACTAATTTTCTTTTGAATTTTAAAATTTTACACAATATTTTTTTTATAAAATTTACATTCCGAAATCGAATTTTTAAAATTTTTTTTATAAATATAATTTTAATGAAAACCTTAATTTTTTAGATTTTCTTTAGAGAAATTAAAATCAATTAAATGATCTGCAAAATTCGCTATCGATCGAAATTGCAAAAGATAATTTAAATGAAAATTTTGAACGATATTGATTGCCTTCTTTCGTTTCCACCTGTTAGTTTTTCAGTTTCTTTTTTAATTATTTTAAAGTTTAAACTAGATTTTTTTTTAATTTCTTTAATATATCTAAGACTATTTTTGTTTTATAAATACCTGCATATTATAAATTTTCTTCAAAAAGTTTTAAGCACCTGCCAATAATTACCTGAAAATAGAAAGAAAATATAAGAAAATTTAATTAAATTTAAAATAAGTAAAGTAGTGTTTTTGTTTAAGATCTGACTAAAACTATTAAACAACTTTTTATACAGGGTAGCGCAAAAGCAGCTCTATAGTTTAAATGTAAAACATTTTTCAAATTATTATTATTTAGCATTTAGTGGAAAAGAATTGGAAATTAAAGTTAAATAACTACACTACCGAACAAAACCAACACAGAAATATCCAGACTTTTTTCATAGTTTGAGCAATGGGGGCAATTTCTTATTAAATAGTTATGGGAACAAGCAAATCTGAAGAATTAGGGCTGCGGAGAATCTAGAAGCACAGATCATTAGTAACCATCGCCTAAGTAAACTTTTTGGTGAGGGGCATCGTCTGAAAGGATAATTGGCAAAGAATTTTTGGAAAATGATATTGGTGCTTAAAAGGCGGGGGACAATGAACACCGGACAATGTTGGAATTTTTTTTAAGCAAGTTATGAAAATCCATTCAACTTCGTAGTTTTAACAAGATGAAGCCAGGGCACATACTGCAGGTACGCCAAAGCCTTTGGTAACAGACATATTCGGCGAACACAATTACACGTACACGTTCACCGTATTTAACATATTCTGATAGTTTTCTTTGCAGATATCTTAAGGAAAGAGGGTATGCTAACACGCCAAGGACCATTACCCAAGAAAAAAAAAACCAACATTCCAAATGAAATCATGGTTTAGTCTTATGTTTGTCTTACTTCCCCTGACTTTTCTGTCACAAACACATGACAGATGTGTCTATTTATTATGGTGAGTTCCTGCTTTATATACCAAACTAATGAATTTCTTAACACTGGCTCAAAACATGCGCTTACCAGGGCCCCCTTATTCCTTTGTTATAACAGCGTGACACCAGAGCAAGAGTAGCAACTTCAAATTTATGTATTTGGACATGTTTTCATTCTCGGTAAAGGGCCGTTCTAAGGCTTACACGGCACCCGTCTGTAATATAACTACACCGAGCAATAAATTACTCTACTGGTGATTTGGGCTTAAGCTACAACCACCACGATGCGTCCCGAGGGGTCACACCAACAGTTAGCGTGAAACTGAAGTTTCAGGAGACCCTGACTTCCGGGGCACCAGTTTAAGACTCCGGTCGGATTCGTAGGTGACCCAACAAAGCCGTGACAGGGAAGTCAAGAGTTTCAATCGCAATACATGCATTTGGACAAGATATTTTACCTTGGTAAAGTGCAGAGCCTATTTAACACTACAGCTGTTGTTGGCATAACAGCGTTTGGTTGTAATACAACTCCACATTTAGCAATTTGCTCCCCGCGATTTAGGCACAGTCACCGCGTTTCTCCCCTAAGGGGCTTGACCAATAACCAGGATGGGTTCGTAGTCTTAGAGTTCCTGGTTCCCTTGAAACCGGACAAAGGCTTCGAGCAGCTTTGAATACAAAATGACTATCAAGTTAAACCCCAACTTGTTTAGGACTGGTGACCCCCAATTTAATTAAAAAATTATTAATAATAATCGCAAAATAAAAAAAGTTCTTAAACATTGGGCACATTCATAAGACGTAAATGTTGCGCAACCGTTGAGTGTTTTTGCATGAAAAACACTTCCCCCGTATTTATAAACGATTATTAAATTTAACATACGCTTATTATGGATAGTAAATTTGTTCTTTAAAACTTCATTTAATCTAAAAAATGTTTATGAATACAGGCAAGAATCCATACAACATATTATGAGATACCCTGTATACATATCGAGCCCTAACCGCGAAAATAACGTAAACGTCAAAAATCAAATTTTGCGGGAGAGAGTTTTTTTTTATTTTATTTCATATAAATTTTGTATGAAATTTGCCGCTAACGATAAAATTGTTCTTGCTACAAAATCGTAGCGGTACCTTATGTGACCATGACATTTTAGGATATGATGCATGTGTTGCCAATTAAGTCATTTATTAAAAAAAATAAAATTGAAAATGATGTCGCTTACGTTATTTTCGCGGTTAGGGCTCGATATATCGATATATAAATTTTTTTTTTTAAACAAAAATTAAAAGTATTTTTTTTTTATTTAAAATTTTTAAACTTTTTTACCATTTGTTGTCTACAAATTTCTATTATTTTTTTTTGTCTTGCTTGCATTAAATAATTTGTTAAAATATTAAATTTGATTTTTAAACACACACATTTTTTAAGCCTAAAGTTTAAAAACACCTCCCCGTTTTTCCGTAAGGGAATTTTTTTTTTTAAGAAAACTTTTCCTGACTTCTTAATCAACTTATTCCATTTTAATTTTTGGATAAAAAACTCTTTAGGAAAACTGACATTTATTATGGGCTTTATGTTGTTAAAAATGTATAATTTTTTTGTTGTTGTAGTAAAGAATGAAAAACAAAGAACACAATATGTTTTATAGTTTTAGCTTAAGGTTAAATAGAAATTAAATGCTTTTGCTAAACCACGCGGAAATCATGAACAAATCTTCTTCATTTTTTGTTAGAAAAAGATTTTCATTTAAGTTTTTGTTGAAGTAAAAGCAGTCATTAAAAGTTATAGCTTATTTTTTGATGTTGTTGTTGTTGCAGTTTTTAACAGTCATATAACGAAAGTTCTAAAGATTTTATGAAAGAAATGATATAATTTCTTAAACTAAAGGAAAGCAAACTTTTCTTAGCAGGAAGAAGGAAAATCTTTTTAAAGTACTTCTTAAAGATTAAACTCTTTTAAAGTTCTTTCTACAGTTTTGTGTTTTTAATGCTTTCCTTAGTATTTTTTAAGTTGCATGTTTTGTGGCAATTATATATAAAGCTCGTCCAAGCTGTTACAATATACCAGCCACCATATATTCAGCTTTTTTTTCCAACAATAACACCAGGTTCCAGGTTTCTAAGGCTGCCTGCGTTTAACTAACAAAAAAAAAAAAAAAATCATTTCAATAGAATTTTTTCTAGTTTATTTTTCTGTTCTCCAAGATAATCAGAAAATGCCATAGAAAAAAAAGTGGGAAACGAGTATAATAGAAACGAAAAATACAAGGACGATGGCTTGCTGGCTGAACATGGACTGCGTTAAAAGAAGTTATGAAAACATTTGCGAAAAAAACCAGGAACATTATTTAAGAATTTCTAAAAAAATATTAGATAGTTTAGAGCTAAAAAAATGAATAAAAAGATCATCTTTATTAAGAAATAATAGTTTAGAAATAAGAGTTTTAAAAAAGTTCCTAGAAGAAAACACTCCAGAAAAAAGCTTAAAATCAAATAAATGACCCTAATTATAAGGCAGAATTAAAAACGATTAATAATTTTATACAAAATAAGAAAAGCGTGATTTAAAAATAAATTTTAAAGTAATAGATAAAAAGTATAAAAACGGTCAATAAAAGGAGTAAACAGAAAAGTACTTTTTATATAACTTTTTGTTAGAAATCATTAAAAATTGCTAAGAATAGTACAAAACACTTCAAATTTTACACCATTATGGCAATTTTTTAATAACAATTTAAAGCTAGTAAAACAAAATTAATTTTAGAAAAAGTAGTATTGTTTACTACTTTTTTAAAAACTTGAAAAACCTGAATTTTAAACTAAAATTAGTTAGTTTTTGAACAAAATCAGTTCAAAAAAATTTAAATAAAAATAAGGAGTATTTTTACTACTTTTTTTGTAAGAAAAAAAAAATTTGCCTAAAAAATTTAAACTTAAAAATAAACCTCTTAATAGTAAAAAAATATAACAAAAACTGT
Organism: Pollenia angustigena; assembly: GCA_930367215.1. NCBI lineage: Eukaryota > Metazoa > Arthropoda > Insecta > Diptera > Polleniidae > Pollenia > Pollenia angustigena. Next base: position 4,008,676 of record OV884059.1, read on the forward strand.
TTAAAATACAACATTTTTAAAAAGGTAAAATTTTGACTACTTTTTCTTAAAAAAATGTGGCAAATGGTGGGGTGTCACAAAGCCATAGGACATAAAGCCATATAGCGTCAAGTCCCATTCCATTGAGTCATAAGGGCATATGCCATTAAGTCTCAATATAATGGGACTTAACGCCATAAATTTTTTTGCGTAAAATGAGACATAAAGCCATATTTTTGATAATGATTGTATTTCCCCCTATTTCATGTAGAAAATGCTTTGTTGTTTCATGTCGCCCTGTTTTATGTCAAAAATGGCGGTATGAACTAAGTCCCCAATGAATTAACTCCCCAAACCCAAAATGAACTAAGCCCCTAAATTTGGGGACGTCGTTCATTTATGGAAAAAACCCGAAAAAGCTACGCTAATTAGAGCTTCTCTGCATAACAGGCCTTCGGCCGGACGCAATGATTTTCTCCTCTATGGTATAACAAAGACGCTAACTAAAGCTTTTCTGCATAGACGGCCTTCGGCCGGACGCAAGGATTTTCTCCTCTATGGTATAACAAACACCGGCTTCGCTAACTAAAGCTTCTCTGCGTAAACGGCCTTCGTTCGGAAACAAGACAGATTTACTTAGCGAAATCGGTACTTGTTATACCATAAAGGAGAAAATTCTTGCGTCCGCCAAAAGGCCGGCTATACAGAGAAGCTTAAGTAAGCGAAGCCGGTGTTTGTTATACCATGGAGGAGAAAATCCTTGCGCCCGGCCGAAGGCCGGCTATACAGCGAAGCTTTAGTTAGCGAAGCAGGTCTTTGTTATACCATATAAGCATTTGTAACGCAACACATCAAATGGGAAATAACACCATAATGGCTTTATGTCCCATTCCACTAAAATTGATATGAGACTTAAGGCCATATCAAAATTATGGCTTTATGTCCGTTTGGATTGAGACATAAAGCCATTATGGCTTTATGTCCTATGGCTTTGTGGCACCCCACCGTGGCAACTAAATAAAATTTTAGCTTAAAAAGTTATTATATATTTAAGGAAAATTTAAAATTTACAGAAAACCTAAGTTTAAAAATAGTAGTATTTTAACTACTTTTTTTAAGACCGAAAAAATCTAGAAAAAAGAACTAAATAATCTTAAATAAAATATATGCTAATACAAATATGTACATATTAACAACATAAACTTAGTAATAAAACAGTAGTATTTCTAATACTTTTTTAAGAAAGGTAATATTTGTCTAAAGCTTTTAGAAAACTTAAAATCAGAACTCTAAATATTAGTGCATCAAAAAAAAAAAAAAAAAAATTTTGTAAACTGACAAATTAATTTTTGACAAGCAATTAAAAAAATGATCCTTTTAAAAACTTTTTTTTATTAAAGAACTTGTTGAGGGAAAATTTTGTGTCTTTTAAAAATGTTGTACATCTACTTCTTTTATCACAATGCTTGTAAAATGTTTAGTTTGGAATAAAGTTTTTTATTTTTTTCTTTTAAAAGTCGTTTATTTAAAAAATATGTAGATATAACATAAAATTTAGTGGCTTTTAGCTTTTTAAAAAGTAGTATTTTTAATACTTTTTTTAAAATAGATTTGTTTCTTTTTTTTTAATTTTATTTTAACTGAATTTAATCTAAATCTTTTAAAGCCGTTTTAAGCAATTTTCTTTTCACCTTATTTCTCTAGTTTATTACATGTTTTTTTTTGCCTTTTTCCCTCTTTCAGCCATTATATTTGACCATTATATTTACTCAAGCTTGATTTGATACTGACCCATATTTTACACTTTTCTTAACATTTATTTTCTACTTTTCTTTTAGAAGTTTTATTTATTAATGTTTTTTTTTTGTTAGAGAATTATGATTTAAGAATTTTTTTTTAAATTTCTTAGAATTTATCATTTCTATTTTGTGTTTTTTTTGTTGTTGCTTAACAAGCAATTTTTTTTACTTTAAAAACCGTTTAATATCGTTTTATTATCTAGAAATATTTTCCACTTAATCATTGTAAAAAACCAAGAAAAATTACACTGGTTAAAAAAAACATTGCATGTTCTAACAGGAACTTCAAAGAAAATTTCAATTAATCATAATGCAAAGTTTTAAGCCACGAATGGCAAAATAACTCTTCAGTGCTAAATAAATATTATATGGTTGACGTTAATTTATATTATACATAGCAAATAATTTTTCCTCATTATAAAAAAAAAAACCAAAAAAAAAACTATGGTTGGTAAAGTGTTAAAAAAAGACTTAAGAAAAAAACTTCAAACAACCGCCAATTGCTGGGGGGTTTCAGCTTCCTAATAAAAATGTGAGAATGGGAAAATATTTACAAAAAAAAAAACATTCTTTTGTTGACGAGGAAAAATATACAAAAAGAACAATAATTAATAGAATTAAAGCATGCAAACTAATTAATAACAATAAAAAAGCCTCCGTACCAAGTCAGTGGTAACTCTTTTTCTTTGAGTTTCCTTAGAATTCCCCACACATTTTCTCTATTCCTTTATATTTCAAATTCTCCTTCAATCAAACGTTTTAACAATAACAACTGTCTTGTTTTAAAAACCACAAATGTTTATTTTATAAAAGAGTTTTTAAACAAATGTTTTTTTTTTCATAGGAATTAGGCCAACTAACGGTAAATATTAAACCACAAGTTTTATAACCCAACTATAAAAAATTAACTCTAAAGATAAAAAAGAGAGAGGAAGAGCTAAATAAATAAAATGAAATACAACAATAAAAGAGGAAAAAGTAAAAATAGTTTATATTAACCCATGAAAAAACACAAAAAAAAAAACAATTTAAAGATTTTCTAAAAAAAATTAAAAAAGTAGTATTTTACTACTTTTTTTAACCTTTAAAATCCTTACAGGAAATCAAAATTTCTTAATTAAAACTCGATTATGTTTAAACTTTTTAAAAAAGGCATAAAAAATGCAAAATTTCTCAAATTTAAAAAAGTAGTATTTTTACTACTCTTTTTATACGTAAAAAATTGCATAATTAAATTTGAAAATAAACCTAAATAGGGTATGTTCTTTAGGAAAATGGATTTAAAAATTTCAAGGTGGCAATAATGTAGTATTTTTACTACTTATTTCAAAATAAACTAAAATTGCGTATTTTAATTAAAATTTATAAAGGTAAAAATACATATATTTTTATGTATATTTTGTTAAAAAAAAAACTTAGTATTTAAGAAGTTAGTATTTCTACTACTTTTTAAAAATGCAGCAAAATCAGATTCCTATATGTACTTAGCATCAAGAAAATTCGACTAAATATCGTTCACTTTTATAAAAAATGTTTATTTAATTAAAAATTTTAGTATTTTAAAAAAGGTAGTATATTTACTACTTTTTAAAATGTATGTAAATGTATGTTTTAAAAGTATTGAAATTACAACTAAATATCTTTCAATCTTCAAGAAAAATAAGATAAGTTAAAAATTTAAATTTAAAAAACTGTAGTATTTCTACTACGTTTTTAAAAGTTGTTAAAATTTTTTTTTACAAGAAATTTTAAAATCTTTAATTGCTTAAGTTAATTTTTAAGAAAAAAGGTTATAAAGAAGACAAATTTGGTGCTTAGAAAAGGTAGTATTTTTAATACGTTTTCAAAAATGTAGTAGAATCACATATTTGAACTAAAAATTATAAAAATTCAACGAAACATCGTTACCTATTATTGAAAATTTACATATTGCTAAAAATTTTAGAATTTGAAAAAATGTAGTATTTATACTACTATGTATTTCGAAATGTATGAAAATTGCACATTTTTATTAAAAGTATTTAAATTTTAGACTTAATATGGTTCAATCATAAATAAAATTAAAATTAAGTGAAAAGCTTTAAAAAAAATATTAGAATATGGAAAAAGGTAGTGCATTTACTACTTTTTTTTAATGTATAAAATTTCCATAGTTTTTTCCATTTAGTTTTATAGATTTTAACTATAATGATTATTTATTCAAGAAAAAATTCATAAAGAAGACACATTTGGTGATGAGAAAAGGTAGTATTTTTAATACCTTTTCAAGAATATAGAAAAATTGCATATTTGGACTTAAAATCATAAAAATTCGATTTATAAACATTGTATATTATTGAAAATGTACATTTGTTAAAAAATTTAAAACATAAAAAAGGTAGTACATTTACTCCTTTTTTATAATGAATGAGTTTAAAAATTTGTTATTATTTACTAATATTGAAATTTCAACAAAATGTGGTTAGTTCTTTAGAAAATAATAAATTAGTTTAAAAAGTAAAGTTTAAAAACTGTAGTATTTCTACTACTTTTTAAAAATATGTTATCAAATTGTATTTTTTACAAAAAATGCTAAAATTTTTAAATGTTAAATTTATTTAATTAATAAGAATGTCTTAAAAAATAATAAATTGGTGTTTTAAAAATATAGTATACTACTTCTTTTTTAAAAAGGTGATTTTTTGGTTAAATTCATGAATTTGTTTGGCTTTTAAGGATTAATTTCATTGTGTTTAATAGTTTCTTGCTGTTCTGGTGTGAAAACCAAACCAAAATAGTGTTTTATTTCTCAAAAGATGCTTAGGAGTTTAAAAATTGTGTGCTCTGTGTGTTTTAAGAGTAGCCTAGTGTTATTTTTAAGATCTACATTAATTTTTTGTAAGTTTTTATGTATTTATTATATTTTTCTTACTATAATTCTTTCAAAGCAATTACCATAAATTCTTTTAACTGCTGCGTATGGTTTCATATAAGTTTTTTTAAGACCACAAGTGGCTAGTTTTACTACTAGTTTACTACAGTTGTATTTAATATTATTGCTATTATTTAGTTAGAGAAAGAAAGCTAAGCAATTGATAAAGATTATTGGCACAATTGTTTAAGAGTATAAAATAAAATAAAAAAAACTAAGGCTAAAACAAAAACCAGGTGGGAAATTTAATACAAAAGCTGATTTAAGTGGGTAAAGATTAGGAATTCTTTAAAAATTTTACAGTTTTTTTTTTTTAAAGAAAAGTTAAAAATTCTAAAAAATCAAAAGACTTAAGCAAACAACTCGAAAAAGTTACCTTCGACGAAAATCTGTTTCATTCTTTTTAATTTCTATTTGAAGTGACAAAGTTTTAGAGAGAAGATTTTAAATTCTAAAAAAACAAAAGACTTAAGCAGAGAACTTTAAAAAAAAACAAATCAATGCATGTGCTGCAAATGGCCTTTCTCTAGGGCGTAACTTTTTTTTTTGATTTCATACATGACAGGCCTTACCTAGTTATTATTTTATTTCCTTTCGCTTACTTAGTTCTTCTCTTCTTTGCTTTTTTTTTAACGATTTCTATTGACTCTATGCCAATTAATTTAAAATTGTATACATTTTTGCTTAAACGATTTAAACAATTCTCGTTTCTTGTGTTAAAATCAATAAACTGTCATTTAGTCACTAAATCCTCCTATTCTTTCCATATTTTATGTTTAAATGTCACGTGTTAAATGTTTTTATTTAAAATCAATTTCAAAATATCTTTAAGGCCCGTTTTCACAACTTACCGATAGCTAAAAGTAGACTTTAACCGCGCTTATAAAAGGGGTTCTAGTATTAAAACTTTACTTTAACCTAAAGTTAGCGATAAAGTAAATTAAGGTTCATACTACCTGGGAGGTTAAAGTAAAGTTGTAATAATGGAACACTTTTTATACAGTCACTAAGTTCCTACCTTTAGCTATCGGTAAGTTGTGAAAACGGGCCTAAGAATTTAAAACTAAAAACCCATAAAATGTGACCAGAATCGTAATTAACTTAAAACGTAAAATATGTCTAGGAAAATTTGTGTTTTTAAGGCAATGGAACTAAACGTTCGTTCCATTGCCTTAAAAACAGCAGAAAAAAATAAAAAAAAAGAAATAAGTAGTAAAAAAGTTTTAAATGAAATTGAAATAAAAAAAAATGTGATTAAAAGCAATAAAAAAAAATTTTATATACAAAATAAAACAAGTTAAAATTCATAATACAGAAATAAATAAAAAAAAAAAAAATTACAATTTAAGGTACTTTTTCAAAGTAAAAGGTGGTCCAACTATAATGCACAATGCTAATTGTGAATAGCACCTTAACGTCACGTTTTTTGCCCAACTTAATTTACCATTTCTTTGTTTCAGTGTTTAACAAAACAATCATTTAGAGGCACACAATTGAGCAGCGCGTTAAGATTGCTGAAGCCTTTTACAAAAATGGGGTCTTAAATCATAATGAATTTCGCGCATCATCATCTTCAGCGACTAGCCAAGAACAATTCAAGAGCTTAAGGATGAAATTATTCGGTACATTAACGACATTGAACCTCAATGATGTCTCAGAGTCATTGAAAATATGGATAGAGGTATGCCACCGAAGCCGTGGCAAGCATTCGGTCTATATTTTGTTTCACACATAATTGTCATAGATCCTTCTGTCATAATAAAAAATATTAAGATAATTATCTGAAGCTTTTTGTTTTATTTACAATTAACATCGTGCGTTTTGGTTGGACCACCCTTTATGACTGCAAATCTTACTTTTTTAATAAAAAATCTCAAAAACTTTTCTAATAAGGTAGATTATAAAAAAAACGTAGAAAAATATTAAAATTATTCTATTTTTAAAATGGTAGTATTTCTACTACTTTTTTTAAGTGTAGTAAAATTAAATTTTTTGGCCTAAAATCGTCAAAATCTTACATTGTAAAGTAAATTACTTTAACTAAAAAATTAAGTTTTGGTTTTTTTAATTAGTATTTATACTACTTTTTTAAAATAACTTAATAAATTACACTTAAAGTCGGTTTCAATTAAAATTTTTTACGTCGTTTTCTATATTTACCTAAACATTTTTTTGTTCAAAAAAATATTTTTATTTTATACTTTTCATTGGCTTAACAAACAAAAGACTTAGGCAGCAAACTCTTTTTTTGTCATTTATTTTTTCTTAGATAGCGAGGAAAAAAGTATGTTTTCAAGCAACATTTTTGTTTGAATTTTCGCTATTTTTTTTTTAAATAAAAATGGTCAATATGCAAAACAAAAGACTTAAGCTACAAACTTGATACTTCTAATATTTCAAAGATTTTGTTAACTGCCTTAGTCAAGCATTTTTTCTAAGTTTTTTTTACGAATTTTTTTTGCTGTAGCTGTCGTTGTTGTTTCTGTAACTTAATGTTAATGTTTGTTGCACGCGACACAAATTTAAGTGTTACCATACAGCCATAAACAAGTCGCCAAGGCATTAGACCATTTACCTTTTTTAACTCGTTTATTTTTTTTTTTTACTATATTTAATGTTGTCTTCCTTTAAAATGAAATTTTTTTTTAACAATTCCTAAGGATTTTCTTTGAACAATTGTTGAACCTTAACAAAACGAAAATACAGAGGAGTTGTTTAACAGTAACAAAAACCATGTTTAAAGATTTTCTCTTCTATTGCCTTTTGTTAACTCAACCATAAACGTTTCTGGTGCTGGCAGTTTGGCCATTTTAAAATATTTCTGGCTGTTGTCTACTCTACATATAACAAATGTTAAATGAAAAGTTCATGCCCTTCTTTATGGTTATGTGCTTTTTGATGTTGGTAAAAAATTTTTAACGTTCTTTTTTTTTATTTATTTAGCAACATGATGATGGTGCCATCTACATCACATTTTCATGGCTTTAACAAAATACCATACCAAGCAAAACAAAACAAAAAAAAAAAAAAAAAAATTTTTTTTATGCTTCTTGTCTAAAAGTATGCAATTTCACTTGTGACAATGCATTTTATATCTATTTCTTTCTAAGGTTTTTGGTATTTAAGGGGGAAAAATACTTGCAAAAGGTCTTCATATAGAAAATTGCTTTAGAAATTGAGCATAAATTTATTATTAAAATAAAGTTGCTAAACATAAATTTAAAAGTGTTGAAATATTTCCAAATCCATGTGATCCACAAAACAAAATTCCTCAAGTTTCAAAGGTTATGAAAAAAATGGAATTTTTTAAGGATAAACAAAAAAGTAGTAAAAATACTACCTTTTTAAAGTTTAAAAATTAGTATGGTTATAATATTTTTAGCAAAAATTTGCTTTATGAAATACAAATTAAAAGATTTTTATTTCTTTGGGACGCTATACTTCCTTTCCACTTCTTTTTTAAATCCGTAAAATTTAATAAGAAAACAAATTTGTATTTAAAATTTGCTTTATTTAATACAAATTTTAAGATTTTTATTTCATTGGCACGCTTTGCAACCTTTTTTTAAAAAAGTAGTAGACACACTACCTTTTTTAAATGAATACAATTTAATTAGAAAACAAATTCTTATTAAAAAATTAGCTTTATAAAATAAAAATGTTAAGATTTTTATTTCTTTGGACGCTTTACAACCTTTTTTAAAAAAGTAGTAGACATACTACCTTTTTTAAATGAATAAAATTTAATTAGAAAACAAATTCTTATTAAAAAATTTGCCTTATAAAATTAAAATTTTAAGATTTTTATTTCTTTGGGATGCTTTGCTATTTTTTTCCAAAAAAGTAGTAGAAATACTACCTTTTGTATGACAGAACAATTTTATACAAATCGAAATTTTTTTTTAAAATTAACTTCATACAGCACTTATTTTAAATTTTTTTTTTTTTAATTATGCAGGTTTTTTTTAAGTGGTAGAAAGAAACACTCACTACCTTTTTAAAATCAGTAAAATTTTATGAAAAAATAAATTTTGTTGCAAATTACCTTTTTATAGAGACAAGTTTTAGGATTTAAATTTGTTCAAGATAATTTTTTACTATTTATTTAAAAAAGTAGTAGAAATACTACCTGTTTTTTAAAAGTAAATTTTTAAAAAAATTAACATTTTGAAAAGAAAATTTGAGGATTTTTATTTGATTCAGAAAATTTGCAACCTTTTTTAAAAAAAGGAGTAAAAATACTTCCTCGTATAAAAAAGTAGTAAAATTACTTTTCTTTTTAAATCAAAAATGTTTGTAATTTTTTGGTTTTTTAATAATTTTTGTTTAAAGTTTGTTTCTTAAGGCTTTGGTTTTTATGATTAAACTTTTTTATTGTGTGCTTTGCAATTATTTTTTTTATTAAATTCCTTTTTAATATAATTTCTTATAAAGTTTTCTGTTTATTGTTAATGTTGTTAGTTTTTTTTTATTAATTTTTTATTATATTTTCCTAGAGTTAAAATAGAATTTAGTTCAATGACTTTAAAATGAATGTTAAGAATTATGTGCGTTTTTTTCTTCTGGTATATTTTGCCTGGTTGTTTATTTTCTTTGTGTAAAGTGTTAAAAAAAGGAGGTGGAACTTGGAAAATGTGCAACAAAGAAGATGAAGATGTTAAGAATAAAAAAAAACATGTAAAACAGACGCATGCCGTCATGAACTTTTAGTTCAACCTATGATTTTCATATTTTCTACTTTTTTCTGCTGCTTTTTATAATTTAGTTTCCAAGCTGAAGGCATGATAATGATGGAAAAACGACTAAGAAAAGAAGATTCTGCAAGAAACGGAAAATCTTTAGATCGATTTAGGCTGAGCTAAAGGTTTTACGTTAAATTTACCATTTTTGAAATCTAAAATTCAAATTTTCCCTTTCATTTTCGTTTCTTTTTTTCTTTCATGAATTTTATTTAAATTTTATTTTAATTAATTTATTTTTAATCCATTTCACTGACTTACATTTTAAAATTTTTTTCGTTGTTTTTTTACTTTTACTTTTAAACTTAGTGTTAAACTAAAAATTTTGCTTTAAATATTTCTGCCAAATCTAATAAATTTCTTCATGTTTTTTTTATTCACTGGCTGTTAATTCCCCCTTTTTTCTTTCACACAAAATAACCATAAATAACTTTTGGTCATGCTAGACACGTTTAAGTTAAAAAAAAAAAATATATAAAAAAACACAAACATTTTTGCTGATTTGTGACTTACACAAATATTTATTTGTTTGTCTAAAATGTTGTTGTTTTTCTGTTAATTTAAGAGTTTATTCAAGCACTGTCGTGAACAACATAGAACTGAGTTCAAGCATTTAAAAAAGACAACAATAACAACACATAAACAATAGAGTGTTGAAAAGAAACGCACAAGCTTCTTAAATAATTGTTGAGTCAGGTCAGCATGTAAAACCGCACACAAATTATTTAAAATGACAATTTCCGGGCAACAAATATATTTTGTAAGCAATTTAATTACAAAAAAAAAAAAATAAAACTTTAGTGTTTTTTTGTAAAACAAATCCAAACATAATTTTCAATAAAAGTTTATTCGAAAACATGTTTTTATTTAAAAGTCAAACAAAATATTGTCTTAAAAAATAGTAAAAATACTATTTTTTTTTGTTAATAAATCAACAATTAGGTAAATATAATCTTTAAAAAAAATTTAGTCAAAGTTTATTTTTGTTCAAAGTTTAACAATTTTAAAAGAAATTAAAGTTAAAAAGTAATAAAAGTACGAACTTTTCTAAAACCAAAAATTGTATTCGAAAATACATTTTTATTTTTATGACAAGAATTTTTTTTTTATATTTTTTGGTTGAAGCTTACAATTTAGCTTTCTTTTGAAAAAGTAGTAAAAATATCGACTTCCTTTTTAAGTTAAAAAATTTAGTAACAAATTCTTCGTAAGTTATTGGTTAAACAACTTAATAAGAAATTTTGATAAAAAGATAAAATAAATTGCCTTATTTTAAAAAGTAGTAGAAAAAGTACCATTCTCAAAATGCAAAAAAAAAAAAATTAAATTTTTATTATAAGTTTGATCATTTAGTATACTTGTTTTTGATAAATTTTAAAAAAGTAGTAAAAATACTACTTTTATTTTTCTTCTAAGTTCTCTTTTCTTTAAAAGTGATCAAACTTTTTCTTTTAAGTGATCAAACCATTTATAAGACTTTTTTCGGAAATTTTATAATTTAGCATTATTAAAAAAGTAGTAGAACTAGAACTTTTTTAAATCCAATAATTTTGCAGAAAATTTAATATTTGCATATAGTTTGCAACTTTATAAAAAAATTTGTTTTAATATTTTAATTAATCGTACTTTTAAAAAAAGTAGTAAAAATAATACTTTTTTAAATTAAAACAAATTTTAAAAATTTTATTTTTATTATAATTTTTCTATTCTTTTACGTAATCAAACCATTTATAAGACTTTTTTTTCGGAAATTTTGCAATTAAGCATTATTAAAAAAGTAGTAGAACAACAAATACTTTTTTTAACCCAACAATTTTGGCGAAAATTTAATTTTAGTTTATAGTTTTTTAATTTTATAAAAAAATTGGTTTACAAATTTTAATTAATCTTATATATTAAAAAAGTAGTAAAAATACTACTTTTTTGCATGAGAAAATGTTCATAAAAGTTATATATTTCTTTTGTTTTCTTTTAAAGGTTTTTCTAAGATTTTTTTTAAATATATAAATTTTCATCACTTAAAAGAAAGTAGTAAAAATACTACTTATTAAAAATTAATTTTTTTTACAAAATTATAGATAATTTTCAATCTAATATTTTTAAAATGTAATGTTTAGCCAAAATTGTGCAATTTGTTAGCTATTTCAAAAGGTAGCAAAAAATACTACTTTTTTAAAAATGGAAACCTTACATGACTTATGTCCAATTTTAAGGATAGTATTAAATTAATTTTCATAACAAACTTAAATCGTATTTAAAACAGATTGGTTTTTTGAGTTTTATTTGAAAAATCTTATTTAATATAAAAAAGAGTAATTATTTACAAGGTGGTCTGAAAAAACAGCTGACTGTTAATGCTTTGCCTGTTGTTGTTGTATTGTTGTGATATTGAGGCCACCTTGCTAAAATATTACAATGGAAACTTAAGTTGAAATTAAGTGTACCACATCGGTGACTTAAGTTTCAGTTAAGTTTTTAGTGAAGATGAGAATTTTGTATTTAAAACGATTTTAAAATAAATAAATATCAATCCTGAAAATTGGCCATTAATGGTTTTATTTAGGGTACATTATTTAACAATTGTGTTTTCTAATTTTTTTTATTTTACGTTAGTCTTTTAAAGTTAGAATAATTTAAAAAAGTAGTAAATGTACTACTTTGTTTAAAATTGCAAAATGTCACTCAATATCGTTTTTTATTAAACCAATTTTATTTATTAGCATTATTTTTACTTCTTTTTGTAAATTTGTTCACTTTTCTAAAAAAAAGTAGTAAAAATACTACTTTTTTGGCATTGTAAATTTTACTAATAGTTATGTTTTTTTTAATAAATATCGATTTAATTAAAGTAAAATTCTAATAATTTTTTTAATTTTTTGCAATTTGAAAGACTTTTTTAAGTAGTAACAAATACTACTTAAAAACTACTTTTTTTTAAAAAGATTTTTAATATTAATTTATTATTTATTAAATCGAATTAGATAAAATTATTCAGAATATTTTGCCTTATTCGAAACCTTTTAAAAAGGTAGTAAAATACTACTTTTTTTAATCGAAAAATTGCACTTTTATTCTTGATTTAATTAAATTATTATTTATTAGGATTATTTTTATTTAGGTTCGTTAATATTGTGCAATTGTTACCTTGTTTCGGAAAAGTAGTAAAAATACTACTTCTTTTTAAATAAAAAAATTGCACATTAATTCTTGATTTTATTTAAATATTTTTATTTATCAGCATTATTTTGATTTCTTTTTGCAAATATTGTTCACTTGCTACATTATTTTAAAAAAAGTAGTAAAAAAACTACTTTTTAAAATTGTAAATTTTACAAATAGTCATGTTTTTCTTCAATAAATATCCATTTAATTAAAGTAAAATTCTATAAATTGTTGTGATTTTTTGCAATTTGAAGACTTTTTAAAGTAGTAACAAATACCAAATACTACTTAAAAACTACTTTTTTTTTAAAAGATTTTTACAAAAAAAATTTAATATTAATTTATTATTTATTTAATCGAATTAGATAAAATTATTCAGAATATTTTGCCTTATTCGAAACCTTTGAAAAAGGTAGTAAAATACTACTTTTTTTTTAATCGAAAAATTGCACTTTTATTCTTGACTTAATTAAATTATTATTTATTAGGATTATTTTTATTTAGGTTCGTTAATATTGTGCAATTGTTACCTTGTTTCGGAAAAGTAGTAAAAATACTACTTCTTTTTAAATTAAAAAGAATTGCACTTTAATTCTTGATTTTATTTAAATATTTTTATTTATCAGCATTATTTTAATTTCTTTTTGCAAATATTGTTCACTTGCTACATTATTTTAAAAAAAGTAGTAAAAATACTACTTTTTAAAATTGTAAATTTTACAAATAGTCATGTTTTTCTTCAATAAATATCCATTTAATTAAAGTAAAATTCTATAAATAGTTGTGATTTTTTGCAATTTGAAATACTTTTTAAAGTAGTAACAAATACCAAATACTACTAAAAAACTACTTTTTTTTTAAAAAGATTTTTATAAAAAATGTTAATATTAATTTATTATTTATTTAATCAAATTAGATAAAATTATTCAGAATTTTTTTGCCTTATTCGAAACCTTTTAAAAAGGTAGTAAAATACTACTTATTTTTTAAATTGAAAAATTGCACATTAGTTCTTGATTTAATTAAATTATTATTTATTAGGATTATTTTTATTTAGGTTCGTTAATATTGTGCAATTGTTACCTTGTTTCGGAAAAGTAGTAAAAATACTACTTTTTTAAAATTGAATTTAAAACGGAAAATATTAATTGCAGTATAAATTTATTTTTTTTTTAAATTCTAAGAAATATACTTAAAATTTTAAAGATGATTACTTTTTTAGTCTTTTACAAAAAGTAGTAGAAATATTACTTTTTAAAAATAAAAAGTTAAATAAGTTAAACTTGTATTAGAAATTAAACATTGTATTGAATATTTTTTAAAAAGTAGTAGATTAGCAAAATTTTGAGTAAAATCTGTTTGTTTCCTAAGTCTTTTGTTTCTATGTATTTTTTCTTCCCTTGTTTTTGATTTAAGAATTTTATCATAAAACTTTTTTGGTTTCTTCAGCATCTTTTTTTGTTGCAATTTTGTGTCTTAAGTCTTTTGTTTTTTAAACCTTTATTGACCAGTTTACCAGCCAACTAACTAAACATTGATTGATTTTTGTGTTACGAGTCCTAAAAAACACTCGTTACGCATAATTTTATGATTTTTACAAAGAAAATGTACAAAAAGATAAAAAAAAACAATCTACAATATTTCTTCGGAATCAAATATTCTCACAGCAGCTTTCAAAAACTACACAAGCAGACACACAATTATTTATGGTAAATTTGCAATCAAAATAATATTGGAGCGATGTTAAAATACGCATAAAGTTTTTTTTTTTACTTTATTATTGCCAATATAATGGCCAAAACTTTTCGTTTCACCTAATATTTGTTTTCCCACTTTTCAACTGCAATTTTCTTTCAACTCTTTAGTTGAACATTTATGCGTGGTTTGTTTAGTTTAATGCTAATGAAGGTCCACTCTTCCACTGTTCGGTGGAAGTTGTGGCAGATTTCCAGGAATTTGTGCAATTGTGCTAAAAAAAACGAAATAAATACTTAAATTGTTTTGTTTATTTCTCATATTACTCAGCAGCAATTGTGGTTTGTATATGATTTTCTTTATTCTTTTCTTTTTTTGTTGTTGTTTGTTGCCTGTGGTCAAAATGACTTTAAATCACTATGATTTTTGAAATTCAAATTAAATATTTTAAGCAAAAAAAAAAAAAAAAACAAGAAAATCTTTAGATTTCTTTAAAAGAATTCTAATAAATGGAAATTGCTAAGTTAAATTGTTGCCTTTATTGAAAAAAAAAAACTATACAAATTGTTTAAAACTGGAATTTTGGCTTCAAGAATTTGTAATAAGTCTGCGAAATCTCCTCAAAAGTCTTGTGGTTTTGTAGTTTTCGTTTAAAATTTGTAAAAATGTCATTTATATTTGTTAAAAAAGCCATTTTTTATTGAAAATTAACTTTTCGATTAACAATGATATAATCCGACAGAATAACACAGTCGCCCACTATAAAGCAGGTGGAGGTATCTAACTTCAACAACTAAGGGACAAGTATTATCTGCTGATTGGCAACAGCACCTAACAAGATCTGCCAATCACCCAAACTTTTTTACAATGGGTGGAAAATCAGCCCTTAAAATTGAATTCATAAGATCTTCTCTCCACGATTTTGGTTATAACCCAAAATAACTTGACATCTAGAAAAAGCTTTTGCAAAAATAAGACCAGGATCGAAGTTCCAAGGACTTTTAACTTCTTGGGTGCCACATTTGACCCTCTATTCCACAGAATAACGATGGAAAACCTGATTCAGCCGAATAATAGGTATAAGCTGCACTTTTTTCCCTGGAGAAATGTAACACTAAAACGGAAATTATCTTGAGGATGAATCCCTATAGACACCCAGGGGTTAAAAGGACAACAACTTTTATTAAAACGGGGTTTTTTCTTATTTAATTGTATGCCTTTTTGTATAACCTTTTAAAAAATGCTTTAAATCCAAAATAAAATTTTAATATTCTTTTCCAATGATTAAACCAAAAGCCGCTTAAATGCAATACAATAGAGATTTTTTTTCTTAGACCCGATGACCCAGATTTCTTTTCACAGTTATTTCATGCTAAATAAATAAATTGCTTAAATGAAAAAAAAAAAAAAAAAAATAGAAATAAATAAACAACAAAATTTTGTACAAACAACGAAATTCTGTTTATTTAACACCAATAACTAAAATATTTGTTCGTTTAATACAATTCTTTTCTTAAACTTTTAGTTGAGTTTCATAGAATTTTTCCTAAAAAGAAAGAATACGAACAAACACCTTTAAAAATGAGTTTAAAATTGATTGTAGTTTTTTTTTCTGTTTTATTCTTTACTAATCATTTAGCATTTATCTATTTAACAAAAGCTTAAAACATTATTTGTGTACTTATTGTTCGAGAAGAGAAGAAAAAAAGTTGTATAAAAAAGTGATACAAAAGAAATTATATTGCTACCGTTTTTTTGCTGTTCAACTGCTCTACTTTCTTTCTTTGGCAGTCAGCGTTTTTTTTTCAATTTTACAAATTCCGTTGGTTGGATGCCTTAAATAAATATAAGTTAAAGAAAATTTGCATAATAAATTCAATTCAGTTTTATTGATATGCAAATTTTGTAAAAAAAAAAAAATTGAAAAAAGTAAAATTTATAGTGGTTCGATTTGGTGTTAAAAGGAAATTATAGGGGTAAATTATAAATTTCAAGCCAAATTTAGTTAAAAAAATTACCAGAATTTTATAAAAAAAAACTACCGAAAAGTATTAAAAAATAAGGGTTTAAGTTGTTAATTAATTAAAAAAAAACAAAAGACTTAAGCCACAAACTTTTTATGCAAAAATTAATAAATGGCAGTAATTATAAAAAAAACCTTAAAAACATTATTTTCATGTCATTTCTGCTAAAAAATAGAAAAAGTAAGTGCTTTTTTCAGCTTTGCCGAATCTTATATACCCTTGATGTCCGTGTGATATGCTGTGGTGATTATTTTTAAACAAGTTATTTTGGGAGCTTTTTTAAAATAATCTTTTAAAGCTTATTAAAGAAAATTTTTAACTTTTCCCCATAAAAAGTCAGAGAAGTCTTCTTGATGGCTGCCTTAGGAGCCTTACACAACCTCCGAACAAGTAATGACCTGCTGATATTAAGGTGGCAAAAATCTCTAATATTTATAAATATTTAATTTGTTTTTTTAATCAATTTCATTAATAAAATCAGTGGTATTAAAGTTTATTGAATAAAGCGCCTTTAATTCATTAAATATTTTTGTTTATTGCCAATTAAGGTTTTAGCATTTCAACGTCTAGCGGAATGAGGTTTTTCTTCTGGTCGGCCACATGTTGTGTTCTTAATACCCAATAAGACATAAAAATGTCTTAAAAACGTCACAACTTTGTCTTTCGACTGTCATTAAGAAAATAAAACAGCCATAAAAAGAAAAAGTTTTTTTTTTCTTTTTGCAACTAACTGACTTTCTTAACTGATTTAGCTTCTATAGAATTTTATTTGCTTTACACTTTTTCATTATCATTCTCATCATGGAAATAAAAAAAAAATAATAAAAAAAACTTAGTAAATACAACAAGTGCAGCTTAATAAAAGAAAATTTCTTATTGTCATACAGCCTTAAAAACAGAAGAAAAAAAAATTAAAGAAAAAGATGAAATTTAAGATATGAAGAAAAAGAAGGCAGAAAGAAAGAAATGTAAAAAGTGTTTTTTTTTTTTTTTTTTGTAATTTTCAACTTTAAAGTCAAAGTCAGAGGAAAACCGGTTAATAAATTAACCTACATTATATAGAAATAAAAAGCTTAAAGTCAAGTCTAACCAACCAAAAATTAAATTGCTTTTAAAAGCTTCAAATTAAAGAGTCTTTAAAAGACCCAACTTAAATTTAGTGTTTTTAAGCGAAAAAACAAAAAAAAAAAAAAAAAAAAAAAACGCTACATGTCATTTAACTTTAAGATATACATGTAAGAAAGTATAGTCGGTCAAGCCCGACCATGTGATACCCTTAACCACAGTACTTAAAAACCAATTTTCGAGGGTGAACCCTGGTTGGTACTTATGGGCAATCATGGACCCGGCAAAAGAAAATTATTATATGAGGTTAAGATTCATGTAAAAGGTCTTAAGGCCGAAAATTACTTAGATTTCTTCATCTATATGAGATTTGTTTGCCTTGTTTGGAAACAAAGACTCAATTCCAGAAAAGAGCTTTTATGGGGGCTATGTAAAATTGTGGGCCGATTCTTACCATTTTCTGGTCTGATACATGTAAAAATTGTAAACTACGTACCAAATATCAACAAATTAACTCCAAAATTGGGAGCTGTACTTTGCGCACAAAGTTTATATGCACAGCTGGATGGACAGACGCCTCTGGATAGGATTAAAAAGTGATTCTAAGTCTATCGATATACTAAAAGGTGACCAATATTTTAAGGTGCTTCTAATATCAGCACAACACATCATACCCTCTTAACTATTGTGGTGTGTGTTTAATAAAAAACTTTGTAAAAAAACTCTACAAAAAACTTGTTTCATTATTATTTTAGTTTTTTTTAGAGGTTTGTGGCTAAAAAAAAATCGCTTAGAGTTCAAATGTTGCAAGTGTGGTTTTTTTTTTGTAGCAAATTCTCTTAACAGTTGTTGCGGTTAATTTTCCATTTTTTTTTTTTTTAGTAAAAGAACTTAAAGAAAAACTTTCTTTTTTCTATAGACCATGATTTATATGAATTTGCCAGTTTAATGAGCAGATTTTTAAAGGAAAATAAAGAAAATTTCAAGCAACAGGTGTTTTAACAAGAAATTTTAAGCCAAAATCTCTATAATAATTTAAAGAAGTGTGCCAAACGTTTTTTTTTTATTGTACTCAACATGTATAAATCCTGTTAAACAAGCCATTAAAGCATTTAAAATGCAGGTGATATGCATGTGATGTTAAAGTGATGTTTCTTTAAAATCATGTGATTTGTGTTAAAACCCATTTGAAAATGCTGGATTTCGAATAAATTTTAACTAACCGTAATAAATATTCATATAAAATCAATTTAAAAGCAAATGGTTTGTAAAATACATGAGATTTCTTGACAAATCATATGATTTGTTTTATAACGAATTTAAAATTTTTTTTAATCTCAATAAAATTTAAGGAAATAAAACAAATATTTCTATGAAATCACGTGATGTTTAAGGGAGTGATGTCCATTGCTTAAAAAAACATGTAAAATATTCTATTTTGATACTGAAAAGGCAAAAGGCATTCAGACAATACCCACGTGACTTTTTCTGAACAAAAAAAATGTGTAAATTTATGATATGATTTTGGGCGATTGTTAGAATTATAATGATATTTGGAAAATGTTTGAAATATTCATGTGTTGTTCATGTGATGTTCGTGTGATATGCATGTGATATGATTATGATATATTGATATTCATACATACATTTCTGGTGTAATTATTTTTTTCGATTCTATAGTTATTTATTTTTAATTCCCCAAATATTCTTCACACAAAATACCGAAAAATATGAAAAATAATAAATAAAAATTTATAAAGAATTTAAACAATATAGTTCATTCTGCGCCACCCTGTATTTTACACGCCCAAAACAAGTCATTTTAATAATATTAATCGGGTTCAATTATTTTGGTTGGTTGTGCGATTGTATAGTTATTCAAAATTAATGCCTGAGTCTTCTTCACAAAATGCGAAAAAAAATCAAAGAAAAAATAACGACTAAAAAAGGTTTAAAGAATTCGAACCATTAAGCTCATTTTGCGCCACCCTGTTTAAGAAAATGTTTATAAATTGTAAAGTGAATTAGAAAAAGGTTTAAAATTAAGGCAAAATAAAAAAAAAAAAACACTTCTCATTACACGATGTTTTGGGAAAATCGAAAATTTTTTATATAAATTTAAGAGTTTATAAGATTACAAAAAAAAAAAAATTAAAAAAAATTTAAATGTTAAATATTTCAGTAACATGACATTTTAAAGCTATTTCTTAAAATTTTGAAAAAAATCATATGATCTTCGTGAAAAAGTCATTATGTGATATTCACACGATTTTCAAAAAAAAAAAAAAAACCCTGAGATGTTCGTGAATAAGTCACACTTAAATATCAAGTGATATCTTTGCGACCTTTTTGAAAAATATATATACTTTATTATTTTAGTATAATTACGAAGGAAAACACAAATTTTTTGTGAAATATTAAAAAAAGTCAAGGTGATATGTCACATGACTTTTTCAAAAGTAAAACAGAAAAATTTATATTAAATTAAAATTTTGACAAAATCATGTGATCTTCGTAAAAAAATCACTTTGATATCATGTGATGAACATGTGACTTTTTTTACAAAATATTTAATTTTTTATGATTTTAGTACAATTGCTTAGAAAAGAAACGAATATTTTGTGATATGTTAGAAAACTCAAGTGATATGCATGTGATTTATTCCTTGTATAAATTGGCATCACATGATATGCAGATGATTTTTATAAATTTTTTTTTTAATCAAATTTCTTAGTCTTGAATATTTATTTTCATGTGCTTTTTTGTAGTTTTCAGCAACAGGTCTTTGCATTTTGTTTAAATTGTGAATTTATTTTGTCGTCTGATTTAAATTTTCGTTGTTTACCAAGAATCTTAACTATTTTTTAAATGCCCTTTTAAAGACAAATTTTAGTCATGTTTTTTTTTATATTTCAACTATTGTCCTTTCAGGTTCATTATTAATTTAAATCCTTGTAACCTGCACTACTTAATATGGCAACCCAAATTCCTACTACGGTGTCATGCATGTCTATGTAAACTATTAATGAAATGATTACTTGTCTTACATCACGAATGTGTAGAAAACGTGACTTAAATCAGCTCACGTCGGGAAACTGAAAAAAGAATTTTCAAAAACAAAAAAAATAAAAAATAAAAAATAACTTAAAAATCTAAAAAGAGCCTAAGACAAAGAATAGAAGCATAAAAAAACGTGCCAAAACACATTTATAGAAAAGATTTTCTTTTTGAAAAATTGTCTAGTTGTTGGTGGTGTTGGTTTTCCAAAGTCATTAATTTTAAGGTTTTTAGGCGATAACAAGAAATATAGTTTTTAGCAACTTAAAACCGAAAAAATGATGCGGAAGTTAAAGGTGTTTTAAAAAGAAAAATTGATATTATTTCTCATTGGTAAAAGCGGTAGGTATTGAAGAAAATATTCTATGTTTTCCTTTAGAAATCTTCTCATACCTTTATGAATTTTATTACAATTCTAATGTCATTATTTCCTTCCAACATAAATGACAATACCCCCTCCTGTGCTTAAGAACCTAAAGCGGAATGTAAATTTTTATAACAACAGGTGCTTTTTTGTTGCTTTTAAAAGCAATACCAAACAAAATCATTGAATATTTTTTCGCTTTAAGACAAATAACATAAAAATCATGACATTCTCTTCTTAAACATCCTCATCCTCTCTATTTTTATTGAGTTTTGAATTAAACATCTCGCCATCACCATCATCATCACATCATGATCATTAATATACCAGCTATTCCATGCTTTGCCATTTGCATTTTCTAAAATAATGTTGCCTTGACATGACAATTATCATTAAATCATTTGAAATTGGAAAATGTAAAACATGATCATGTTTGAAAAACCTAAGTATTTTCTATGGCATTCGTTTGCCAGCCAAAAACTAATTAAATCTAATGACATTTAAAGACTAGATTACTGGCAAATGTCAAGATCATGTCTAGAAGTTGTTAAGAGAATTACTAATAAAACCCTTTTGCTTTATATGTTTAAGCTTAATTCTAAACGATTATGTTAAGGATTGGAATTAAAGGCAGTTAGTTATTTATAGGAAATCATAAACGGAAATCAAAAGTAATTTAAGCTATTAAAGAAATAATGGTTGGTTTCTTAAATGAAAAGAAATAAAATATATGCAATTTTTCTTTTATGATAAATAAAATATCTGGTCCTTTAAAACTATGCAATGCCTTTTTAGAATCAAAAGTAATTTGCGATGTTTTCAGGGTTTTTTTTCTATATATTTTTGATGTTTTAAAAATTTTTACGTTTACAAAAAATGAACACGGTTTTTAAAGAAAATTTTTCAATCTGTTCCAAGTTCTAAAAAAATATTGCATTATCTAAATGTTTCGATGTCTTCTATGTTATTTCAAAACTTTTGCAATGCTATCTACATATATATATTTTTTTAATATTTCTATTTTATTTTTGTGTTTGAAAAAATATGATATGTAATCCTTGTTTTTTTTTAAAAGCTACGGTGATTAGTATTTTTTTAAGTTTGCGATGTTTTCTATAATTTTTAATTTTAAGCAAACTTTAGAGTTTTCAAGGTTTTTTTTGTATATGTTCATGATCTTTTCTATGTCTTCTATATTTTTAGATAAATTTCGATAATCTTACATTTTTTAAAAGTTGTGCAAATTTTTCTATGTTCCTAAAAAATGTAGGAATACTTATACAACTTTTGGCGATGTTTTCTATAAATTTTTGAAGTTTTAACAATGACACGATTTTCTATGTTTTTGAAACATTATTCAATGCGTTTTATGTTTTAAAAAAATATTGCATTATCGAAATTGATAAAAATTCGATGTTTTCTATGTTTTTTAAAAATTTTGCAATGTTTTCTATATATATATTTTTTGATATTTTCGGTAACAAAAAATTTTGAGGCGTGCTCTATGTTTTTTTTTTAATTATGCAATGCTTTTTAGGTTTTTGAAAATAAAAACAATAATAAGATATTTTTGGTCATTTGGATAATTTTAAACAAACCTCGGAGTTTTCTATGTTTATTTTTAGAAAATTGAAAGGATACATTTTCAAGATGTTTTTGATGTCTTCTATATTTTCTTCTATATTTAGAAAAATTTTAATTTTCTTTAAACGTTGTAAAATTTTCTATAAAGCATAAAAATGTTGTAAAATTTTCTATAAAAAATTCTTGTTTTATATTGTATTTTTGAGGAAATTTTCTATATTTTGAAAAATAAAATGTCTTTGTTTTTTGAAATTAAAAGCTTATCAAAAATACATTGAAAATAATATAAAACTTTTTATCAAATATAAAAAATCTTTTTTAGGTTTCTTATTTTTAAGAACATTTTCTATGTTCTTAAAATTGTATTTAAAAGAAATACTTCTATGTTTATTTAAATTAAAAATATTTTGAATAAAACATTGAAAATAATGTAATATTTTCTATCAAACAAAGGAAAACATTTGTTTAGGTTTTCTGTTTCTGGGAAAAATTTCTATGTTTTTTGAAGAAAAATTTCCATGTTTTTCGAATATAAAAGATTTTGAATGAAATATTCAACATGTTGCAAAATTTGCTTAAGACAATAAATTTGGTTTCTTGTTTAATTTTTTTCTTGTTTTCTGATTCTATAAAAATTTTCTATGTTTTTTAATTGTATTTTAAAGAAAAATTTCGATGTGTTTTTGAATATAAAAGATTTGGAATTAAACATTAATCATGTTGCAAAATTCGCTTAAAACAAGAAATTTTTTTTGGGTGTTCTATGTTTAAGAAAATATTCTATGTTTCATTTTAATTGTATTTTAAAGGAAAATGTTTATGTTCTTTTAGATAAATAAAAATTGAAATTTTGTAAACAATATAAAAATTCTTTTTTTTAAGGTTTTCTAAATTTTTGGAAAATGCTATGTTTTTTAAATAAAATGTTTCTATTTTTTTTGCTAATCGTACAGAGATTGGAAAATTTTCTTTCTTTAAAAGAGTTTGTTATGTTTTTTATGTCTGTTTTTTTAGAATTTGTTCTTAAGTTGTTCCCTAATTGCTAATGCTTTCCCTGTTTACATTGTTTCTGTGATCATTAAATAATAATTTCCCTTTTTGAGCACCTGGTGTTCATGATTTTTATTAGATTGTTGTAATTTGATTACTGGCTTTATGAAACTTTTAGCTTCTCAGGCCATTTTAAAATTACTTCAAAGCCCTCAAGTTCTTTTTCTATAATACGCAAATGTGTTATAATTATGACAGGGAAGTGCTGCTGTAATAAGTAGTTTGAAGCTTTGAATTGATTTGTTTTTAATTAAAGGAAGTTTTTATGGTAATTTAATAAATTTAAGATATTTACAATTAACGTAAACAGTGTGTGGGGAAAAAGTGGGTTGGCAATTATGTAAATTAAAGGCTTTGCAGGAGAAAAAATACCTGAAAAGAGAGAAAAAAAGGAAATATTAAAAATTAATGAAAGAGTTTTAATCTTAAAAATTTATTTATCTAGGAAACTCATGATAGTTTTAAAGATATCTCTATTTAAAATCAAGATTTTATAATGGATTTCTTTATTTTTCTAAAAAATCGTATACTTTATAAGAACTTTCAATTATATTTAATGTCATTTACTGACTTAACGACTGTAAATCATTTTAAATGATTAATTTTAATCATTTATAATCACACAATAACTCACTTAAATAAAAAAGAAACTGCAATTGCTTTAGCGGTTTGGTATTAAAATTTAAGAGGGCGACTGTTGCCAGTTGAACAAAACGCGTGCAAATTAATAATCTCTAAAAGATACGCGTTCACAAAACTCACATAAAATAAAATGCTATAATGCAATAATAATTCCATTTGACCATTTCATATCCCTTAAGATTTCTTTAAAGCAAAAAGCAAACATTTTATTTCTCAAATGATAAAAAAAAGAAACTAAAATGATGTTGCAGTAAAGAAAACTGAAACCAAGAAATCTTTAAATAACTAAAAGGAAAAGACCAACAAAACCTATTAACAATTGTCTCTCCTTGTAAGGGTTTTGCAAAAGGTGATGATGGAACCAGCAAAAAGCACCCAACTGCTGTTATTTTATGTTTACAAGACACCTTTGTCGAACAATTTACCACAGCGACACACATTAGTCAATGTCTTTGGCCAGTCTTAACAGGCAGTCAACCTACCTTTTTGTATTGATGCTAAGGCTCTCAATTGTTGTCAGCCAGCTTATTTTCCAAAGTATCAGTAAAGATAAAAGCAAAAAATAGTCATTGTAGAAACTACAATTGCTACATGGCATGTTATTGAATTATGAAAGAACAATTTGAATTAATAAGATGGGGGAAAATTAATTCTTTAGAACTATTAAATTAATAAAAAAAATACTTTAATTCAAGATAAAATTACTTGAGAAGCTATTACTTTAAACTCTCTACGAATAAAGCAGCTTAGAAACGAAATTTCGTCAATATAACAATAAATTGTATCAAACATAAAATACAGTTTGATTAAACAGTGTTAATAGTATAAACTAACGCCCAGAGGGAAAACTTTACATCAATATAACATAAATGTTAATTAAAAACAACATTAATATATTAACACTTATTTTGAGATGATATTACTTGAAAAAGCTTTTATTTTTAAGTTCTTGCAAATAAAACATCTTAGAAAACATATTTCGTCAATATCACAAAAAAAAAAATTACTTTTAAAGCTTTTATTTTTAAGTTTTAGCGCAAATTCATTATTACATTACTTTCACAATAAGTTAATACAACCTTTCATATACAAAAGACTGTTAAGGGAATAATTAATACCTAAAATATCTATTTAATATCTTAATAATTAAGTTCCTACCTAATTACTAAAGTAGGAACTTTTCAATTCGTTCTAAAAATAATTAAAAAAATAGTTCTCTGTAAAAAGCGAAAATAAAAATTTACATCAACATAATGAAACTTTAGTTAACCCAAAAAACCATGTTTGATGACAAAATTTTATTAAACTTAATAAAAAGTTTTTTGTATAAAACTTCTTGCAATTCTCTTTCACCACTTTCGCTCACCTCTCACCCCTCTCGTACCCTTTCTTTCTTTTTAACATCTAGTTTTTATAAAAAACTACTTTGTTTCCTTAAAACATTTCATAATAAATTCATTTAAACTTTTTTTAACTAAATGTCTGGTGTCAGCTGAAACTTTTAAACTGCATAAAAAAATCTGAATTAAAGATAAAATATTCAGTACAGAAGGTGCATCGTCAACATATTGCATAAAACTCACATACGCATTTAAATATTTAAAATAAACTGATTCGAAAAAGGGACATAAAGATTTTGAAGAAAAAACAACAGAAAAAAATAAATAAAAATGAAAACAAAATGTAAATTGTTAAAACACTAATAAATGTGTTTTAGAGCAGGATTAATGTTTCTGAAAAAATCAGTTAATTAAAGGAGGTGAATCATGGAGGCATGAAAAGTAAATATGACAAAAATTAAAGCTTTGGAGAAAAAAAGTCAAAAAAAAAAAATTAAAGAAAACTTAAAATATATAAGGTTTTTAAATATAAACAAATTAAAGTGATTTTCGAAGAAATTAAAAATATAGCGAACATGTTAAAATTTCGAATAAAATGCTGAAGTAGTAAAGTTTAATTTTCTGAGATTTAAAATTAAGTTTAAAAATTTTATATAAAAACTGACATAAAATCATTAAGATTTCGCTAAAATCCATTTAGTGTTATAAACACTTAAAATTAAAAATTAAATTCTGTTTAATTATGAATTTTTAATGAATTTCGAAAATTCGATTTTAGGTTTTACATTTTGAATTCCAATAACAACTTTTAAATCTTAAAGAATATTTAACAAAATTGGTAAAATTAATGGTGTTTTCTTTTCTAAAAAATAATGATGCATTATAGTTGTGTAATATATTTATAAGGTAACACGAACCCTTACAAAGTGATACATTTTTCTAAATTACAATGGAACAAAATAATAGCTACGTTTTACATTCAACACTAATGTGTATTTAGCGTGTTAAATATTGAATAAAAGTTTGTACTAAAAGCGATATTCACCACGCTTGTAGCAATTTTCAACATTAAATTTTCTAACAATTCCAATAAGCGTTAACAGCACTGATTTTCAATAATTAATGTCAGCTGTTGTTAAAAATTTTGCGACAAAAAAAATGTAATAAAAGTAAAACAAACGAAAAACAAAAAGTTTTTGTATCCATCACAATATAACTAAAAATCACAATATAACGCAAATTGTCCGCAACAACAAGAAAAAAATACTTGCTTGCATAAAAAAGTACTTTACGCAGATGCAAAAAAGGGTATTATCTCACACTCAGTTATAACTGCGGGTAAGAAATGGAACAAATTTGCCATCTATTGTTGCAACATGTTTAGAAAGGAAAACGACATCTTCTCACATTTTTGCATATATTTTTAGAATGGAACAAAAACCCGCACGAATGGTAGCATATATGGAACATTATTGTCAGAAAAGAAAACACCATAAGTTAATAATAAAAAAATGGCTAAAACTAAAATATTTTTACTGATTTTCGAAAACTTAATTAAGGTCGAAAAACTCGGATTCCAAAAAATATTATAATATTAAAAAAAATTTCAAAAGGTTTTGCCATTCGTGCTTAATTCCCAGTTTTTATTATTGATAAAAACACTTGAAATTTATTGTTGATGGGATAAGCTATTCCAATGCGCATTTCACTGGTTGCTTTGGCCAGATCATCAGGAAACTTCATCCATAAAGATTTTAGAAAAACTAAAGATATTAAACCAAATAAAACTGTTAAACGTATAAGACTTATAGCAACAGTTTTACTTGTAACAATATCAAAGCTTTAACAAAACACATCAACAATAAACAGTGGGTTTATAAAGTGTTTTTTTATCAATAATAACAACTGGGAATTAAGCACGAATGGCAAAATCTTTTGAAATTAAAATTTGGTATTCCCAAAAATTGAAATTACTTTTTGATAATAAACAGGCAAGTGCACGGCCTAAAAAAACACTTAATTGACAACATGTTTTGTAAGTTGTTGTTGTTTTTATTTTGTTTTTCTTAACCTACTTACAACTACAATTAATGTTGAGAGAATTTCAACTAATTGTAGTGGGGAATGTAAGATGAGATAAACCCACTGTTATTTATTGTTGATGTGTTTTGTTTAAACTTTGAAATTATTACAAGTAGAACTGTTGCTATAATTCTTATACGTTTAACAGTTTTATTTGGTTTAATATCTTTAGTTTTTCTAAAATCTTTATGGATGAAGTTTCCTGATGATCTGGCCTAAGCAACCAGTGAAATGCGCATAGGAATAGCCTATCCCATCAACAATAAATTTCAAGTGTTTTTATCAATAATAAAAACTTGGAATTAAACACGAATGGCAAAATCTATTGAAATTACAATTTTGTATTCCCAAAAATTGAAATTACTTTTTGATAATTAAAAAAAATCTTACAAACTTTAGTAAAATTTTAATAATAGCACAAATTAAGCAATATTAAACCTTTTTAGTAATATTTGAACGTTAGGAATAAAGTTCGAAAATTTCAACTCCCATTAAAATATTCTGATATCACAGAAAATCAAATGAAATTTTGTTAATTTTAAAGTATGTAGGTATATCAAATAAAATTTTTATTAAATTAAACAATTCTAGCGACTTCGAATACTCAAAATTAAGTTCGAAAGTTTTGATATGAAAAAAGGAACCGTTTTAGTATCATAAAAATTTAAACCAAATTCAGCAGAACTTAAATAATAATAAAAATTAAGTAAAATTAATAATTTTTAAAAATTCGAAATTAAATTTTAAAACTATAAACAAATTTAGAAAAAAATATCTTAATATGTATGTATATAAATTGATAAACGATTTTAGCCAAAATTATGGCATTTTGAAAATATTCGAAAAATTAAAAATTTAAGTTCGAATTTTTGAACTTTAGAAAAAATGCATGAAAATTAATTACAAAATGATTTAAAAACTAAAAAAAGAATTTATGTTAAATTTAAATTTTTATGCCAACATAAAAATTGGTTTGAATTTTCGATATTAGAAAATAAATAAAAGTTTTAATAGAATTTTAAAAAACCATTAAGAAACTAATAAAAAATTTGGTTTTAAGCTAATTTGTAAATTTTTTTGTAAAATTTGAATGTCTAAAATTAAGTTCGAATTTTCGAACTTTACAAAAAATTTTGACAAAAATGCTCAGCAGACTTTATGAAGCTATTAAAGTTCAAAATTTTTTGTAAAATTATACAATACTTATTATGTTCGATAATTCGAATTTGAATTTAGAATTTTCGAAATTAAGATTTTTTTTTTAGAAATCTTAATCTGTAAATGTAAATATCTATTAATTGAAAGAAAATTCCAAATGTTTTTTCAAACTTTAACAATTTCGGAATTAAGTTAAAATTTCCTCAGCTATTTCGAATTTTTTGATTGCTTGAATTTAAATTTGGCAACTTTCTATAGAAAATATCAAAAACTAACTATTTCTTGTTGGTTTTATTTTTCTTAAAATGTAGTCTTTCATTTTTAAGACCTATTAAAGACTGTTTGGCTCTTTTTGGAGAAAACACGAATGTAGTTTCATTTTAAGAATTCATTCTTTACCATTGGTGGCTTTAAGTTCTGATCTTCTTTTTTGGTTTTCAATGTGTTTTTTTGAAACTGTTTTTGTAAAAAAATGTTAAGTCTAGGGCTCTTGCAGCATTAAAAACATGTTGCAGACACAAAAAACCAAATAAGTTTTAATCATCATCGGACATAAGCATGTATTTGTTAACAAGACATGTAAATATTTAACATTATGCAAATAATTATTGCACTTTTTTATGTTAAAGATGCCAACAGAAAGATTAAAAAGGAATAAGATGCTGGCCATTGTCAAGTTGTTTACCTTTAACAATAAAAATAATGTTGTAGTTCAGTTTTTTGTTTAGAATTTCTTAAAATGGTTTATAGAGCAATTTGATAAAATAAAACTCTAACATATTTAATAGACATTAGACAAAAGCCGTAACCCATATTAAGAAAATGAGGTTCCTGCCACACACTAAATAAAATATGTTTAAGTTTGTCTTATGTTGAGGTTTTATAAGAAGTCAAGTAAATTTTCCAGATTTTTTTTTTTGTTCCAAACAAGACATGTACTATATTTTCCACTTCCTTATTTAAAAGAAAACACCAAAAAGCTTTTTTGTATAAAAAAACCGCTTACAATGTATTGCAAAAAAGTAAAGAAAAACAGTTAAATAGAAATGATGGTTTTTAAAGAAAATATCTACTTCTTCTTATTTTGTCAAGAAAAAGAAAAACAAGTCTTCGGCGTTTATGTAGGCTTTCTTGTTCTCTAGCAGTTCTCTTTTCTGGATTTTCTTTTTAGTCAAGTATAGTGAGTAAAGAAAACTCTATAATGGCCTTAAGAACCAAATTGTTTGAGTATGATTATATTGATGTTTTTTCTTTCTGTTTCTAGTTGGCATCATTCATGTTTTTATCTGTTAGCCATTTGGCCATGGTTTGTTACCATGGTCTTTTCTGTGCAGTACTAAAGCTGTTTTCCTTCTTTTATAATTTGCGTGTCAAATAAGCGTATGTGCTACTTTGTTGTTGCAATTGCTGGTTCTGTTTTTACCTGGGGTTCATCAATGGTTTAAAAAAAAAGTATTCTTTCTTGGCTTGGTGTTGATTAATCTAGACTGGAGGTCATTTATAGGTGATTTTAATCTAAACTATTCTTAAATTTATATAAAACAATTTTTACTAAGGCAGCTAGAATTTCTTAAAAAAACAGTAACTACAATAAAAAAAACTTCTGCATAGAAACATAACAAATAATGTTTACTCATAAAATAAAATATTTAGAGGAAAATTATGTCTAACCAAAAACAGTTTAAAAAAATTAAAAAAATTTGCTGAAATAAAATCCAGAAATTTTAAAAGCTTAATCAATTTCCCAAATTATCGATTAAAAGCCAAAAAGCTAAAATCCGAAATTAAGTTCGAATTTTCGAAATTGACACATCTTAATCTATTTGCTTAAAAAGTTTACTAAAAACACAAAAATTTTAAGCCGAACTATCAATTTAAAGAAAAAAAGAAAAAAAAAAATCTAAAATTAAGTTCGAATTTAAAATTTCAAAAAATTTAATAATATTTTTTGAAAACTTTAAAAATCGTCTGAAAACTCAAATTTTAAACAATATTAGGCAAAATCGTCGATATTAAGCAAACAAATTCAAATAAAAGTTTAAATATTCGAAATTCATAAAACTTTACTAATTTTCTAACAAACCTTAAAAAATCACGTAAAAACTGAATTAAGCTTCATTTTTCTTATTCAAAAGACTGAATAAACATTAAGAATCTACTAAAAACATAAAATTTTAAAAAATATTTGGCCAAATTTTCGATAATTAGCAAAAAACCAAAAATTCGAAATTAAGTTAAAATTTTCGAAATTCTGTAAACTCTTTTATTTATCTAAAAAAACTTTAATATTCACTTAAAACCTCAATTCCCTTAAAATATTAAGCTAAATATTTCATTTCTAGCGAAAAAACAAAAATTCAAAATTAAGTTCGAATTTTCAAAATTCAAAAAATGTATAATAAAATTTCTTGAAAACGTTAAGAATCTATTAATAACTTAAATTTTAAAGAATATAAGACCAAATTGTCTATATTTAACAAAAAACTAAAATTCGAAAATAAGTTATAATTTTCGAAATTCATAAAACTTTTTTATTTTTCTAAAAAAAAAAAACCTTAGATATTCACTTAAAAAATCAATTCCCTAAAAATATTAAGCTAAATTTTCTTTTTCTAACGAAAAAACAAAAATTCGAAATTCAGTTCGAATTTGGTTAGTTTATAAAAATAATAAAAATCCTTGAAAAGTTTAAAAATATTGTGAAAATTGTTTGGCCAAATTGTTGAAATGAAGCAAAATTCGAAATTCAGATCAAATATTCGAAATTAATAAAACCTAATTAATTTCGTTTAAAACCTTTAATATTCAAATAAAAGCTAAAAGCTAAAATCCTAAAAAAATAAACTCAATTTTACCGAAACGGCTCATATCTTATTGACATGATTGCTACTTTATAGGCGAGAGGGACGAGGGGAAAAGAAACGAGTACACAGATGCATGTACTGTCTTTACGTTTTGCTTTCATATTCGTTGTTTAATTTTGTTTTTGTTTTCAATATCAAAAAGCACACATGCATACGCACGTCGTCAACATGACGTGGATCACTTGAACGACAACTCATGTTCAAAGAAGAAAAAGGAAGAATCTTGTCAATAAGACATGAGCCGTATGAACTTAGACTTACGAAAATTCGTATATTCATTTATTTAAAAGCAAATAAAAATTTTTTTCAGAACAAAAAATTAAAATTCGAACCTGCTTTTGAATTTTGGAAATTTACCAAGAGGACAAAAAAAATATTCGAAAAACTTTTTGAATTTTTTTTTTTATTTTTACTTGAAAATTTTGAACTGCTTGTTTCATAAGTCTTTTGTTAATGATGGGGCCTAAAAGTCTTTGCCAGTTTGTTTCTTAAGATTTTTTTTGCTTTCTTTTGTAAAAATTGTAGGAGTTGTTATTTATTTTATTAATTTTGTTTTCAACAAAATCTCATAATGTCATCTTGCATAAAAACCATAAATCATAAAAAATAACACAAAAACTACTTTAAGACTTTTCATTTCTCATAACGTCTATTTGTGTGTGAAATGGCAGAGGCCTCCATTACAATGAAATAGAAAAAAAATCGAAGAATATTTACCATTGTGTTTACCATTACAATGTTGTTAAGTACACATTGTTGATGGCAGACATGACTTAAAAAATCATCGTCAATATTTAAAAAAAAAAAAATAAAAAGTGGTAGGGAATGAGTCACTGAGTGGCTTGAAAACATAAAACTATTGACATTGAAATATGTATGGATTTCAAAATTTAAAAAGCCAACTATTAACATGATATTTTTTTTTTTTTTCAGAACGCCAACTACTGATCGGCTAGGAGAGTGAATCCAAAATAAATTTATGGTAAGAAAGAGACGAAGAAAGATTTGCTTTGAGTCTATGACTTAAAGAAATAATGACATATGCAATAAATTTGTAAAAGAGACTCATCTCTGGTTAATCTATACTAAAACCTGCAATCAATAGCAATTTTACTATTTGCTGCCTCTACTGTACATGTCACTTTTATTTAAATGGTCTTACCATGGATTTTCTTTTTTCCAACTATAATGAACTAATGTTTGATTTTTTTTTGTTTCGTTTTTACCTTAGAGGTTTATCTTTCCAGTTTTGCTTCAATTTTGTTTTACTGGTAGCTTTCTACAGTAGCTTTATTACCCGATGTTTGTGGAAATCTGCCTGACATGCTATTTTGTGATAATTTTACAAATTCTAAAGATTTTCTTGCTTTACCAGAAAGTATGTTACATGCCTTTTTCTATCAATTGTCATGGCAGCAGCAATTGATAGACATGTATTCAAATTAAAAAAAAATAATTTACATTTTTTGCTTAAAATAACAGGGGAATAGATTTGCTAGGAATGTAGTTGGGGTGTCTTTACAATTCAACAATTTAACAATTTTACAAAATTTTTAATTGGAAAATATGCAGGATTATAACGTTAATAAATAATATGGAAAAGAATATCCGAAACTTAATTTATATATGAATTTTTTTGTTGTGGTTTATTGAACTCTTTATGGATTCTTAATCCAAATTTGAATTTTTAAATCAGGCTTAATTTACAACACTAAATAAATAATAAAAATTTATTAATCATTTTTATTCTTGACTGAAAATACATGCAGAAAAAAACAAAACAAAAATTAGTAAGAAATTATATCTTAGCTAAAATTTTAAGCTTTGTAAAAATTTAAAATTTTAAAAATTTTCTTCGAATTTTCGAAATTAAAAGAAATGTTTTAAAATTGCCCTAAACAACTTAAAAGAGTACATAATACGAGTAAAAATTTTAAAAATCTGCAAAATTTAACCATTTTATAATAAAGTTGAAAATTCGAAATTATACTAGAGTTTTCGAATTCAATAAAAATGGTTTCAATTGTCACGAATTATTATTAATAATGTTTTTTACAAAATTTTCACCTTTTAGAGCAAATTCTATAAATCGAAATTAATTTCGAATTTTCAAAATTGAATTTTATCTGAAATTGTATAAAAGTTCGAATTTTAAAAATTAAGAAGACTATTTGAAAATTTAACAAAAAACTTTGAAAAAATTATTGCCATGCAAATTGAAGCAAATGTTAAGAATTTAATTAGAATTTCGAAATTAAATTTCAACTAAAAAACTTAAGAAAAATATTCTAAAAATGTTAGTTCATAGATGTTATGTTAAACTTACGGGTTTTATCAAAATTTGTGATATATTAAATTAAGTTCGAATTTTCGAAACATGTATAGAAAAATCAATTTAAAGCAAATTTTTTTTATTTCTTAAAAGTTTCGAATCATATAAAATATTATTACATAGATTTTATGTAAAATTTAATGATTTGATGATAATTTGGATATTTTAAAGTTCGAATTTTCGAAATATGTATAGAAAAAACAATTTTAAAGCTATTTTTTTTTTAATTTCCAAGAAGTTTCGAACGATATAGTGTTAAGAACCTATTGTTTTAATTAAATGGAAAAATTTTAAATGTGTTTATTTTTAAGTTTAAAATCTTATTTTTTTTTTAAATTAATAGGAATTCGAACTTGCAAAATTATTAGAAAAACCTGAAATATTTTTAATTTCATAGAAAGTTTGTTGTTGATATATAAAGAAATAAAGATTTAAAAGTCTATTTTTTTTAAACTGATTAGGAATTTTGAAAATTCGAACTAAATTTCGAATTTTTAGAAAAACATAAAATTTTTTTTTAATTTAAATCAAAAGTTTTTAATGCGTATAAAAAAGTTTTATTTTATTTTGTATAGAATTTGAAAAATTCGAACTTAATTTCGAAAATATTGGCATAATTTCGAATTTTCAGAATTTGTTTAAAATCCCTGTTAAGTTGAAAAATTACTAAGAAAATTTGTAAAAATAAATGTTAATCTTGATTTGAATGAAAAATTCTAGCTTTTTAAAGTGATTTTTATTGTTTTTAGTTCGAATTTTTACTAAACAGCTAAACAGCTTTATTAATAAAATTGAAATTTATTTTTTTTATAAATTTCTTATTTATTCTAATTTAATTTCTAATCAAGATTTACCAACTTTCTATACTAATTGGCCGTCTTTGTTAGTTTTTGTAGTCATGGAAATAAAAAGTTCCTTGTCTTAGTCTTTCATTTTCTGTATAAAAACTTGTCTTTACAGTTTTCTATTTGATTTTTTCTGTGATTTCTGTGTTGTATTTTCATGCCTTAAATTAAATTACATTGAGTTGTTATCTGAAACTTATTAAAAAAAATCTTAATAATTATAATAATGTGGTAAAAATACCATAAAAAACAATAACCTGAAGGTAAAGAAAAGAAGACCAAGAAGCAGCAAGAAAAGAGTTGAAAGGGAGTTTCTTTATTTAAGAAAAAGATAGACATTTTGCATATTTAAACCTTTAATGCATTTAAACACTTGGAAAATTTCTAACTTCCGCCACAATGAATGAAGAGAAAAAAGAAAAAAAAAAGCAAATTCTAAGTGAAGAATGTTTTAAAAAAGGTAGCAGAAATATGTATAATAGCTTATGAGTTTGTGTGTGTGTTTGTTTTAAACATAAAAGGAACTGAAAGTTGCTAGTAAATTTTGCACGCGCTAAAACTTAAACCTTTTGTAGAAAAAAGAGGAAAAGATTTATAGAAAAAAATCAAGAAAATTTTTATAGATTTCTATCAATTCCTCTTGAAATGGTAGTTGAGTTTTCAACACCTGCTGGGCTTAGTGACGTCTGTCTGTGTGTCTGAACTAAAACTTAAAGTAATACCCAACATGTATTTCCAGATATTACGCAGTTGCTTAGTAATGTTTTCTAAAAGTCATTCTCTCTTTACATATGAAAATTAAAAAAAAAAACTAAAAAGTGGTTGGAAAAAAACATTCTATTGGAACTATTGGTAAACGTTTATTAACTTGTTTTGCTAATAAAGGAAAAACCTTTTTTCTAATCAAACTCTAACAACTAGTATGGCAAATGTTAATCAAGGCGCCCTTTAATAGTTTGCTTTACAGGCAGGTAACATAAAACTTTATATAAAATAAATTACAATTAAATTTTTTTTATGCTAAAGCTAAATATAGTCTTAAACATACCTTTTTATGTAATATAAGTTGTAAAGCTTTTCCAAAGACAATCAAACCGAAGAGGTGTAAATAATCAAGCCTGTAATTAGAAAATAAGGAAAAGAAATGAATTTTATTTAATATAAAGAAAACTATAAAAAAATTATAAAAAGAAAATGGCTTAACTTCCATATGAAAAGAACAAATTACAATTATTAGAATAACATTATTTGAAGATTAAAAAACAACTCCATACAATTATACAAATGACCCTTCATAAAACACCAGTAGGATGTAAAAATCTATAAATGGATTTAATAAATTGCTAAGATTTCAATGTAGGCTGCTATGTAGTAATTAAGATGAAATAAAATAAAAAAACGAAAATTATTTAAGAGTCCAATAGCAAAAACATGACAGAAACACCTTTGTCTCTGAAATAACATAGAAGTTATTTCAAGAAATAAAAAAACTTATGACAACTATAAAAAATGCCATTAAATGATACATAGGAAATCCATACGAAAATTTGCTTCTTCAGTAATAAAAAGAATTAATCATTTAAAGCTGCTAATGAGCCCATCAATTTAGTTGGAGAACAAACACAGATACAATTTCCAGACTCTAAAAAAAACTGAGAGAAAACGAAGACCAAATACTTCTTTTTCTGTTAAGAAATTTAATTTTGTTTTTTTTTATGACAAGAACAAGCTTAAAATGACAGGCAAATTATCAACTTGTTGCTTAATATAAAAGAAAATAATGTTTGCAACATGTTGCTGCAATCAAACGAGACATGCTGTAATCAACAAATTCTAACGTATTTTTTTTTTATAGAAACCAACTAATTACAATTTAACTTGATCTTAATTTTAAGATTCTGCCAAAGAATATATTTTTAATGCGATATGTTGCTAGAAACAAATGCACAACATATCTTGTAAAACATGTTGCTAACGAAATTATACTACTAAGGCTTAACAAAAAAATAAATTTAATAATATTTCTTGTTATTCTTTAATATTTTAGCAAATAATATTTAACAGCAACATGCTGCTAACATGAAATCTCCCATTTACCTTGAGAAACATGTTGCTGCAGCAAATACTCTACAAAGTTTTGGCAGAGATTTTGTAAAACATATAACAACAAAAATTAGTGTGCTTTTTATATTTTTAGCAAAACTATTATTCCCAGCAACATCTTGCTGTAAAAAAACTGCAAAAGACTTTGAGAAACATACTGCTGAAAAAATATTCTACAAATTATTGGCAGATATTTTAGATAACAAATAATAATTATGATAATTCATGTTTTTTTTCAAATATTTTACCAACAATATTATTCCCAGCAACATGTTGCTTTAAAAAAATGTTTTAACTTCATTAGGCAGCTTATTGCTGTAAGTACAAAAAGCATTATAAACAAGTATTGAACTTTGTTTAGATAATTTATAGAATGATCAAATAATTATTAACCAGCAACATGTTGCAATTAATAACATAAATTTGGTTTCATAATATTTAACAAATACTATGCTATTTCGTATTATTTTAATATATTTAAACAGAAATTAGTTCCCATCAACAAGTTGCAAAAGAAAATATCACAAATTACTTTTAAGCAAATATGACGTTAAAAAATTTTGTATTAAATTTTATATTATCAGAAAATGTATTTTGTAAACAACTGCTGTTAATATTAAATTTATTTTAAACTAATTTGTTGAACAATCATAATGCAAGAACAAATGCGTTAAATATCTTTAAAATTATGTTGCTTAAAATCTATTCTAAAAGCTATTGTTGCAAAAATTCTTAAAAATATAGTTGTATTAAAGATATTAAATAAAACTTCTAGCAACATGTTGCCAAGAAAAAATGCCAAAAATTAGTATTAGAAACACATTCTTAAATATATATTTTATTAAATATTGTGTAAACTGTGTGTAATAAAATTTCTTATGACCTTCCTAAACATTTCCACAAAAAAATATTTCCAGAAACACAAATACCTATTGAATCAACATTCTGGGAACATTTTCAAAAAGGTTTGCTTTAAAATCTATTAATCCAACATGTGTTATTTTGTCTGTTCTTCAGATGTTTCAGCAAAAATAATTCTGAGCAACATGTTGCTAAAACAATAAGCTATTGAAATAATAATTTCAACACATTTTGACAAATTTTTTTATGGCAATTAATATAACCGAATAATATTGAAATATATTATTTTATTTAAAGAAAAAAACTATTTTCAGCAACTTGTTGCTAAGAAGCAATAACATTTAAATAAATGTTTGGAAACATGTTCCTATAAATTTTGCCTGAATAAAAATGTTTACCTAGCAGTTACTGTGGTATTTCATAATATTTTGAAATGCTTCAATTAAATTAAAAATTCCTAGCAACATGTTGCTAAAAGAACAACCCATTTTCAATAATATTTGAAAGTATTCTCTTAAAATTTTTGCCTTTAAATTTATCATGTATATTTAATTTGAAATGTTTCAATAAAAAGTGCTGGTTAGCAACATATTGCTAAGAACAAATGTCTTCATTTAGATTTTTTTAAAAATGTTTCAGCTAAATATAGAATTCCTATGAAGCAAGCAAAAATTTGTATTATCAATGATAACATTGCTATTTTGTTTCTTTTTCGAAATGTTAAAGGAAATAATTATTTCCAGCAACATGTTGCTAAGACAGAACACCTTTTCAAACAGTTATTTGAGAAGGTTTTATGTAATAATTTTTATCTGAAAATTTATATGAGGAGAAATTGTCATGATTTGTTTTGTTATTTTTAGAAACTGCGAATATAAAAACATTTTCAGAAAATTTTTTGGGGCCTGGAACATTTAAGGAACTTAAATTTCCAAGTATTTTGTTATATTAGTTCGTTCAGTTTTACAAAAATGTTGTTTCTTAAATATTAATATTAAGAAATTTTGTATCTTAAATTTTTGTTTGATTTAATAAAATTTAAAGTAGGTTTCTTTGAATTTAAAATCAATGGATTTTTTATTAATTAACCTTCATTTGAAGACAATTCAATCACTCCTTATTACACTTCCATAAAATTTAATGATACACATTAATTTTGGTTTTATTTTTTTTTTCAATTTTTTAGATAAATTATTTCAAATTAGTTTTCAATTTTATATTAGAAATGCAGGAAGTGTTGTTATAGAGTAAATCATGACATAAAAGCATACACAGACACAAAAGAATCTACGAAAGTCTCTATCAATATACTATTAACTCTAATTACTACTATATAATTTCATGTTGAGGCTTTGTAGCCAGTTTCTAAGCCAGGCTGTGAATTCAATTGCCTTGAATTGCATGGAATGGAATGAAATAGAAGTGTGTTTATATGGAAAAATTCTTTAATAAATGTTACAGGCTTAATTTGTGTTACTTAAGGTATTAAAAAATAATGTTGCACTAAACTAAAAGATGGCCAAGACATCAACAACATTATCATTATCATCATATGTCGGGAATGAGTATGAATAGGAGTGTGTGTTGGTTGTGAGTTATCTGTACTCTCAAGCCAAAGAATACATTACAGAGTATCAATTACAAATAACAACTAAACAACTCTTTTTTTTAACAAACTAAATTTCAAACACAAATATGATGATTTTTTTGGTTTAAGTTTTTATTTTTTAGTTGAGGCTTAATTGAGTTGAAGTGTTTACTTTTGGTGTAATAAAGTAGTTTGGCTTTGAACGAAAGTATGTTTGAGTATTCAAGCTAATGCTCTGCATGTTCAATTTCGTACAATCAAGATCTTGATGAACATGATGCTGCAGCAAACTTACAAAAAAAAAAAAAAAAAAAGAATAACATTGGATGCCTCTAAAAACTCAAGATGCTGAACGTTGGCTGCATTAAATACCATTATTATTGAATAACGAGTATAAGTCAAGTAAATTATATGCCGTTATTTGTTGAAACTTTTTTTTCGATTCTATGCTGTGGTTGCACCATCATTCTTGTGTTAAAGTGGTGGCAAGCAAAGAAAATAGCTCAACAGCAAATAACACAAATACTTGCCGCAGCACAGCAGTTTTTTTTTTACTCTTTTAGATGTGTTTCTTTTCTTTCTTGAAAACCGTAATGGGAGCAATATCAATGTAAAACTGGCCTTACTGGTAAATCATTGTAAAGATACTCTTAAGCATATTTTCCACTTTAAATCCAGCCAGTCAACAATCTTGCGAACATATATCATTAGTCAGCGAGCATAGCTTAAGGCCGGCTTTCAGTCTATTTGGATGAATCAAAATAAAAAGTTTTAAAATTAGTAGTAGAAGGAACGAACAACAACACCAAATATTCTGTTATAAGACATTCAAGTTAAGTCACAATATCTGTCAGACAGGCGTTTACTTGGTTATTAAAATTTTAAGTGGCCACATTTGTATGCTTAAACCAACTAAATTGAGAGTATCAGCTGCTGCTTTTCCTATTTCAATCAGGAAAATAAACCACATTTTTTCTGTTTTCTTCCTTATTTTTTTTTTGCTCCAACTAAATACAGATTAAACTCAGTTTTAAAATAAAATGATGATGTTTATGTTGGTCTACTTGATTTAAAAAAAAAAAAAACAAAAAATTTTAAAAATATTTTGAAATTGAAAAAGTAAAAGAAATAATAAAAATGGAAATTTTTCTTCTAATCTTCTTCTAATACCAGCTTAGACATTTTTCCATCTTTATTAAACGTGTAAAATCCTCTGCCATAATAATTAGTTTTAAGCTTAAGCAGACAAGTGGAAACTCCAAAGCAGAAATCAATAGATATCTCAGAATAACTTTTAAACAAAGTAAAAGTTGTTTAAGGCAAAATAAAGCAACATGTTGCCAATCAATTAAAAAACTAGAAAAACTTAGCTTGATTTCAATTTCAAATCTATTAAAAATGTTTGTCATAGTTCTAAACTTTATATATTTTAATTTAAAGTCTTGGCAACATGTTGCTGAAAAATGTTGTTTTAATAATATGTATTTTTAAAAAAAATTAAGAAATTCTAAAATTTCAGGTTTTTTATAAGAACAATTTCTGAATAATATTCCTGGCAACATGATTAAATATCGTAATAAGTGTTGTTTATAGAAATTTTTAAGCAACAATTTGTCAAAAATACCTTTGTTTTTAAATATGTATATAGGATTTTGGGCAACATATTGCTTAAATAAAGTTTTACTTAAACATCTTAAAATAAAATAATTTATCTTAATAAATGTTGGTTATTAAAATATTTTTAAAATTTTTTATAAATATTTTTGTTTTAATAGATATTAATTCTTAAGCATCATGTTGCTAAGAAGAATTGTTTGCTTAAACATCTTGAAATAAGATAAAATATTTTTTTAAGGTGTTGGCTATATACATTTCTAACCAAGAAGTTCTTAAAAAATTATCTCAAATGATTATTTGAATAGGTACTTATTTTAAGCAACATTTTAACAGTCTAGGAATAATTTTTTGCTTAAATGGCTAAAATTAAGAAAAAGAAATGAATATACTTTTTATTAAAAACAAAAAAATTTATAAGATGTTTTTTTTTTAATGTTTCTTAATGTATCGCTATCTTTTTTGCTTGGCAACATGTTGCTGGAGATATTTGTTTTGGCTTAAAGCCTAGTACTCTGTTCGAACCTGCAAAAAATGTTGAGCAACATTGATTATTTCACACGAAAATTTTGTCATGTTTCAATATTATCTATCCTGCGGTTTTTAAAAACTTACCGTTTTTATTAGTTACAAGTATGCAACATTATTTTTGAAGGTAAGCAAACAACATAGATGGGGGTAGTACAATAAATGTTGACTTAAATCAACATTGCACTCTCACTAAATAAAACTGCAATAAATTATTTTTTACAAACTTGTACCAGCTTTAGTGATAATTTGTATTTTTTTCACTAGCACTAAAAAAATTAATTGATATTGTAAATTTTTTCACTATCGCTAACTGTGATTGTCTGCATAAAATCTGCACTCAGTCCAAATTTGTAGTTCAAAATTTGAACTTGCAATCAAAAAGCTGTACGAAAACATAAATAATATCACTAAAATTTAATTTTGTACTTACATGGTTTTTGATTTTTCCGATGATATGCCTTATCATAGAAAATTAAACTAAATTAAATTCTGTCAATAACGGAATAATTCTTGGATTTAATCATGCAAACACCAGTTTTGTATTTTAAATTGTGTGCAAAATTTTTAGTCAAATAAGTGAAGAAAAAAAATTGCAATAAACTGATTATTGCTTGATTTTAAATCAAACTATTATTTTAGCACAAAATGTTTTAACATTATAGTCACTTATGTGTAGTAAGATTGAAAATTTTCAGTTCATCACTTAACATTAACAAAATTATTACAATAATTTTAAACAAGTGCACTACCCCCATCTGTGACCAAACCATGTGTTTTGATAAATGTCATTAAAAAAAGTAAAACAATTTTATTTTAATTATTTTCTATAGTAAAAAACAAAAAAAATATCATTTGATTATTAATTTTTGCACTTTTCTAAATTTTTATTTTTGAAACGCTTGTTATAAACTCCACTTTACAAAAACAAAATAAAAAATTACAAAAAAT
Organism: Pollenia angustigena; assembly: GCA_930367215.1. Lineage (NCBI taxonomy): Eukaryota > Metazoa > Arthropoda > Insecta > Diptera > Polleniidae > Pollenia > Pollenia angustigena. Next base: position 4,051,013 of record OV884059.1, read on the forward strand.
GATTAGTTGTTGCTTAAAATTCCGTGCGAAATAAAAGGAGCTGCACTTGTTTCGCACGAAAAATAAAAATGTTGCTAGAAACATTTAGCATGTTTTTCGTATATAAACAGAGTACAACTCTATCAACATTTTTTCGTTTGTATTTCACAGAAATTTTTTTTATATTGAGTTTGAAAACATTTCGCATGAAATACTGAACAGAGTACCAGGCTTAATATAAAAAAAATTGTATGTAATATCAGTACTGTTTTTTAAGTATGTAGTTTTTTTTTAAATTTTTAACTCATTTTAAGAGCAACATGTTGCTTACATTTATTATTAAGAAATATTTTTTAAAAGTATATTCTCTTCAAATTTAAAAATGTCATTTTTTCGAACATTATAGAACATAAAACTTTCTAGCAACATGTTGCTTGCCATCAAAATCTGAAATAACTTTATTATTTCTTTTCCTACATTGCCCGCAACTTGATGTTTACCTTATTTATAATGCTTGCCAACATTTATAATCATAATGAACCTGGCTTAACAATCTTGCTATTTTGTTTTTTTTTTTTTTTTATAACTTAAAGTGTATTTTCTGGCAATTTATGAGTATTTTAACAACATTTCCATAAATTCTAAAACATTTTCATATAAAACGCATTATAAAAATAAACTTTATGCTTGAAGAAAAAGAAAACAATTTATTTTATGGCATTAAATATTATGCATACAAAACTTTAGAAAACCCTTTTATTGTATTCAACATAAAATGTTGCAAGTTAAGAAAAAAATGTATTAAAAGCCTGCGGGTTTTAATAGAAATGAAAGAAGACAAAAGAAAAACCTTTATGAAAACATCGACAGCAAGATTAAACAAAAAATTCCTAAGAAACCTGCAAAAAACTACACATTTTATGGTGTATTAAAACAAAAAAAGAAAAACTACAGCAACAAGAAAATGGGAAATACAGCTGCTATAAAACAATAATAATATTTTATTAACAACAACAGCAACAGAAATCTAAGGATAACAAACACATTTAAAGAAACACTGGCAATAATTATGGAAATGAAATGAAATTTCTTTAAAATTAAAGTTAATAAAGAGATAATTTACCAGAATTATCCTTAAAGAATTTTTTGGTTAATTTTGTTTTTTTTTGAAAGTTTAGTTTTCAACAATTTCTTTCTCTCAGTGTACTTTGAACTTTATTTAAGCAACATCAAAACTTTATGTTAGAGTTGACTTGAATAGAAAAGTGTGGCTTTGAACGTTGTAACGATAACACCCGTTTACCAGCATTTAGACAAAAGGAAGATGATGATGAACTAAAACAACAAAAAAAAAAAAAAAATATTGTAGCATTAAAGCCAGCTACAACTCTAGCAACATTTACAAAAAAGCAACATGCAATACATATTTGAAAACATGGAAAATTGTAATAACAGACCACAAGCGGCTAAAAATTCAAACAAAAAGCGAATTTCTAAATAAAAAAAAAAAAACAAAAATACAGAAACAAGCTTGTAATTTTTTTTGGTATACAATCTTCTTTTACTGCTCTTAAACCACTTGATGTTAGAGAAAAGAAACCACTTTATAAAATGCATTCAAACGTAACGGTGGTGGGTACAACAATTAGAACATTGTAACTCTTTTAAAGTAAAGTGAAAGCAAAAATAGAAGCCCTGGTCTTTCAGAAACATTTTCAAACTCTAATGAAAAAAAATTAGAAGAGGCCAAGGAGACCTTTAAGAGTACTTGTTTAATCTAGTCTATTGTTGAAAATATAAATTTTTTGTTGTTAGAGGAATACCAGCAGTTTGTAAAAGAATTTTTTAGCTAGATATTTTTTGTACAATACATTTCGATGCTTTAGTAAGATTAAAAAATAAAATTGTTTTAGAGTTGAAGTTCAATCAACTTTTTTGTTAAGAACATCTTTTCTTAAAGAACATCTTTCAGAAAATTCCAAAGATAATAAAATTTAAAGAGAGAAAAAGTTGAAAAGATATTGAAAATATTAAAAGTTTACAAAAAAATTAAATTTAAAACTTGGCAGCATGTTGCGAAGAATCAAAATAAGTTGATTGTAATTAAAATAGTTTTACCAAGTATTTTTATAAGACAATTTAATTCAAATACAATCGTCAAGGAATTTTTTTAGGCAACATGTTGCTGAAAAAAAATTCAAAAATTTTTTAAGGCAACATGTTGCTGAAAAAAAAATTCAAAAATTTTTTCTTTCGAAATTTTAGTAATAAGCAATTATTATTAAATGAAGATTTCTAAGCCAAAAATTAACTTCCAGCAACATGTTGCTAACATTAAGTTTATAATATTTTTATTTAAAAAGTAAGGCATGTTGCCTTACTTATTATAAACAGAAAAGTAAAATATTGCTAAGAAATAAATTTTAGTTAAAAACCAAAGAACATTAACAAAATTTAAACAATCACAGGAAAAATATTTTTCGCAACAAGTTGCTTAAAGTAGATTCCAAGTAAGTTTTGTTTTATATGGGCTAAAAAGTGGCATTAGTTATTAAATTTTGTTGAAGATTTATTATTTTAAGCCAAAAAGTTATTTCCAGCAACATGTTGCTATTATAAAATTTATAGATATTTGACTGAAAATTAATGTAAAAATGTGTAGAACCCTTGAAAGACTTTAAATAAAGTTATGACAACATGTTGCTAAACATATTAAGATCGAAAATGTAAGATACTGCTAATTATAGATATTTAAATATTAATTTTTAAAGATATAAAAAATTGATAAATTTGGGTATCTTAAGATGTTTAGATAAAAAAAATTCCAATATTTTTATTAGAGGCATTTATTGTAATACCTTATAAAAATTCGTTATTTAAAAACAAAAAAAATTTTAAAATTTTGTTTAATGCATAAATTTTTAACTTAAGCCTGGTACTCTGTTCACCATTTCACGTGAAATGCTTTCAAAACGCGTATGAAAAAAACTTGTACTCTGTTGATTTTGTGAAAAAGTTCCGAAATGTTTCTGGCAACATTTTTTTAAACTGCGAAATAATGTAAGCTGCACTTATTTCACGTGGAATTTTAAGCATTTGCAAAAAAGTATGAACTGATTATTAAATAAGTAATACAAAAATTAAATAAGAAAACCGGGAACAGTTTTTTATCCAAATTGTACAAACTCACATGATTGGTAACATTGATACATGTCAAAATTTTCATGTGAAATAATTAATGTTGCTCAACAACTAGGCTTTAAGTAAAAAAGTAATTTTAAGCAACATGCTGCTAAGAACAAATTTAAAGTTTATAAGAAAAAGAAATATTACAAAATATATAAACATTATTTATCTCTTCGAAAAAAGTTAAAGTAACATGTTGCTAAGCTTATTAGCAATACAAATGCAAAATGTTGCTAATCAATAAGAAATATGTATTTTGAAAAAGTATTTTCGTAAAAAGTAATAATAACTTGTTGCTAAAAATATAACCAATAAAAATGCAATTCAATTATATGAAAAAAATCGCAGTATGTTGATCTTAGCAGTAATTTTCTGTTCAAAAGTTCTACAATAAACATGCTGCTTGGTTTTTTTTCTTTTTGCAACATGTCGCTGACTTGAATTTTGCTTTAATACGAATTAATTTCATGTTAAATTATTTCATTTTAAATTTCAGCACTTTTGTCTTCACTACGCAAAATTATTTTGTTAAATTAAAATAATGCACTCTTCTCACACTCCAAAAACACACTTTCTAACTTAATTAAGCAACATTACTAGACAGTTTTCACAAGTAAATGAAAATTTTTGTAATTTTGAGATCTTCTTTTGAAACAATTGTTTTTACTGAAAACATTAATAGACCGCTTTCAAAAAACTAGAACGTTTGAAAGTTTTAAACAATAGATTTTCCCACTTAAGCTTAATTTCAGAAAATTAAATTAAATTAAAAAAAGAAAAAGTACTTTTTAAATGATTTTTGTAATGAAATGAAAATTTAAATGATAATGATAAATAACAAGCATAAATATTAAAATAATAATTTTAAGAAAATTGATATGGAATGGAGTGTAAGTAAGTAAAATGGAAATAAAAGTAATATAAGCACACTTTTACATTTAAACTGTATTTTTTATTAACAAAAAATAAAAATATATATTGAAGAAACCACGCTGAAAGAATCCATTTGCTATTAAAAGCTTGCTAATCTTATAGAAAAATTTACGATTTATTAAAGTTAAATCTGTTCTAGAGGTATTTTTAACATATTGAAAAATGTTTTCTTACTAGCAACATGTTGCTGACTACAACTTGACAAACAATTGCTTGTGTAGAAAAATTTACTTGAAAATCACTCAGTTTTTTGATATTTCAGTTTTTTTTTTTTTTAATTTTTAGCTTTTGGCAAAATTTTTTTTATTAATGTGTAAAATTTTTAAAGCGATTGTGTTCTTTGCACTTAAGCCAGCAACATGTTGCTTAGCTATATTATCAAGCTTTAAATACATTTTTTTGTGAAGTTCTTAAAATTATTTTAAAATCTTTACTACTTTTAACGAATATTTTAGCTTGGCAACATGTTGCTAACGTCATCATAATACTTTATAGGTTTTTTTTTTTTAAATTTTTTGTTACTGTATTAATCTTTATCTATAAATATAAACCTTATATTTCATACTTTGGTAAAGCAACATGTTGATTACTTCCACTAGCAACCTTTGAAATACATAGTTTGACTGTATTTGATTTTTTTTGGTCAAATTATTTTACTGTGGTTTCTGAAAATCGGTTTTCATTTAGTATTTAAAACTTTCTAACGTTTTTGGAGTTAGAAAGAAAGTGTTTTTAAATTTTAATTGGAATTTGACTTGAGCAACATGTTAAACAATTTTTTAGAAACATATTTTTTAAGGTTTTACAATTTTCTAAGCTTTTGAATCTTTTCAGAAGTGATTACTTTTATTTATGTCGAAGTTTTATTAAGATTTTGAAAACTTGTTTGAAAGTTTATATATAAATTTTAAATTTTGACTTAGCAACATGTTGCTGACTATGTACTTAGAAAAGAATTGAATAAAATGCTTAAAGTTTTTTTAAGGTTTTTTAGCCATGAAAAAACTATTTATGAATTTTGTTTAAAATGTTGATTTAGCAACATGTTGCTGGCTTTTTTATTATTAACATTGGGCGTAAGTTGCCTTTTTTCATTGAATAATTGATACTTTTTTTTTTAACAATTTCTTAATATTTTCGCATTTACATTTAGTAAGTGTTTTTAGCCATTTAACAACTGTTTATGCATTTTGTTTAGAAATGTTGATTAAGAAACAAGTTGCTGACCTTTGTTATCAACATTTGCTGTTAGTATCCTTTTTTCATTGAATTATTGTTACTTTTTTTATAACAATTTATTAATTTTTTTTTTCATTTACAGTTAACAACGAAGATAAAAAATTCTTTGAAATTCAAAACAAAGAAAACTTTTACATTTTATTTGGGTAATTAAAACCCTTTTTTAAAGTCTTTTATAGAAAAGCTCTTTGTTTAAGAACTAAATAAATACAAATATTATTTCTTTTAATGGTAAAGCCGTAAGATATAAATTTAGAAGAATAGATATAATTTGAATTTATGATTTGATTGTTGAAAAAAAAAAATTCAAAAGGGTTACAAAATACCGTTGAATAACACAGATAATTTTTTCTTTCATTTAAACAAACATTCTTTTTGTTCAACAAATTAATGCTTTCATTTAGATTCTTTTTTTTATGACTTCTTTTATTTGGAATCAGTTGGATTCACGTGAAATATATTTTCGTTTTCATTTTGTGTATCACTTTCGAATTTATTTTTTTTGATTATTTTTTTTTTTGAATTCTTTTAAGAAATTGTTTTTGTTGAATACAAGTTTTGCTTAATCATGCTTCTTATATTTAATTGAAATGTTTTTGAGCGTTCTAGTTTAAGAAAATAAAATTGGGTTTGGTTGAGCATTTTGAACAAAATGTTTGTGGAGGTTAAATTAAGTGTTGCTTTTACACATGTTTTAGGCTTTTAGCTAATATGAATGTCTAAAGTTTGAAAAGGAAAAAATCAATTAACACTTTTTATAATTTACAAAACACGACTGTGTTGATGATTAATGTTTCTGGCGGGGCGCCTGTTTGTTATTTAAGTTTGTAGCTTAATTCTTTTGTTTTATGTTGTAGTATCTTCAATTTTGTTTTGTAAATTGTAACGGTTTCGAAACCTTTATGCTCTAAACTAATAAAAAAATATAAATTAATTCGTTTTTTTTTTATAAATTTACCACGGTTTTCGAACCGCCTTGAAATTTTAAAACAATTTTCTAATATTTATTTAAACTTTATTGCTTTGCTTAATCTATCTCTATTTCAAACAAAAGAAAGCATTTTTAATTTCTTTTTATTTACTTCTTCTGCTTTTGTTAAAAGTTTCTTAGATTTCTTTTCTTAATATTTTTTATAATTTTGTTTTTGATTTTTTTAGCATAATTTTTTATAACTTTATGATAAAAAATGTTGTTTTTACTCTTCCTCTTTGTTTTTAATTTCTTACATATTTTGATTATAAGTTTTTGTTTTAAAAGTGAAATTTGTTTATCAAGATTTTTGGCGTTTCTTTCTTTTATGGATTATAATTAATAATTACAAATTTTTTTAAAAAAAAAGAGAAGTTGGCGATGATGTTTAATGTTTAGATAAAAATAAAGCGAACATTTGCTAACAATGTTTAAAAGTTAAATTGCTATGATATGTTTAACTTAATTAATGAAGAGCAGTTAATTACTACAGGTTTTATTTTGAAAGTGTGTGGGAATATTCCAAAGAATACACAAAAGGTAATAGAGAAGAAAGTGAAGAAATACAAATTATATTACAGACAGACAGAAATACACACAAATAAGCATTATGAAAGGCTAAGAAACAAACAGTTAGATAGAAAGATTAATATCTCGATATAAAGAACGAAAAATAAAATTTTTTTATTTTAGTTTAGCAACATGTTGCCTAAATTTTTGCTTAGCAACATGTAGCTTAACTCTCTTATCAATATTTACATAGTAAAAATTTTGTTTGACTTTTAAATTTTGCAACATATTACAACATTTTCAAAATTAAAAAAAAATACAGATAAATAAAACTTTATAAGAATATTTCTGCTAAGCAACATGTTGCTGATCTGTATTATCAATATTTACAGTAAAAACTTATTTTTATATTTACGTTTTGCGATAAAATTAAAATTTTTCAGTATTATTATAATGAGATATAAATGTATAAAAATTAAACTTTATTATTTGATATTTTATTTCAGCAACATGTTCTAAGCTTTTATTGAATTGTTTTTTAAACTTTAATTTAATAATAAAAAAGTTTAGGCAGTTTTAACGGTTAAAATAAAAAGAATTATATTTAAGTTTATCAACATTTTGAGGTCTGCAATTACTCATACTTTTTAATTGAATATTATTAAATTTAACAAACATGTTGCTGACCTCTGTAATGAATATATAAAAAAACCGTAAATACACTAGTTTTTTTTTTTTAAATTTTAACATTATAAGCTTAGCAACATGTTTCTATCGTCATCAAAAAATCTCTGGGTTAATATAGAAACTTGCTGAAAGCAACTTAATACAATATTTTAGCTAAGCAACATGTTGCCGACCGCCTAGGTCTAAATATATTTTTTAATATAAAAAAAAAATGGAAAAATATTGTTGATTAAGAAAAAAATTCTGGTTTCAAACTTGTTTTAATCTATTTTAAGTTCTGCAACATGCTGCATCATCATTAAAACACTCTGGTTAAATATTATATTACCCATATGTTGAGGGCAACTTAATACAATATTTTATCTTAGCAACATGTTGCTGACCATCTGAGTCTTAATATATTTTTCAATATAAAAAACTGAAACATATTGTCGATTCAGGGAAAAATCCCTGTTTAAACTTTCTTTAAACTATTTTAAGCTTTTCAACATGTTGATGAAATCGCTAAGCACTAATTAAAAAAAAAACAAATTGCTGTTCTTTTTTTATAGACTTTTCTAATTTGAAAGATACCCAGCATATTGAAAATTCTTTATACAAATAATTTTATTGCCTTAAATCTCTTAAGAGTTGGTTGTAAAATATATAAAAAAGATGTGACACTAATGCTGGCAACATGTTGCTTCTTATCTCTGTAGGAAACCTGATGTAAACTTTTTTTTTACAATAACCAATAACACTAGACTAATCTTTGATTTTGGTAGCATTTTCTTTTTAATTTTGAATATTCTTGTAAAAGTCTGTTGCTGATCTTTGAAATAAAAAAAACTTAATTAAAACTTTTGATCACAAAATTGATTATTACTTCATTGTTAAAGTCAGAGATTTTAAATAAAATAGATGTGTAACTTTTTTGAAAGTATCGCTTGTTTATTGAAAATATTTTAGCCAAGCAATTTGTTGCTGGCCTTCCTATGCAACATTCTTATAAATTTTCATGAATTGATGTTGTTCCTGGATAAGATTACGATTATTTATTTAATTAGATGGGGTAAATGAAAGCTTAGAGTTGGCATCATTTTGCTGACACTTTTAAATATTTAAACGACGAAATTCAAAATTTGACTTGAATTGGTTTCTAAACTTCCTAACCAACATTTCTTACAATAGCTGTAAATTAATGTCTAAGTTTATTAATATTATAATTTTCCATTTGTAACAACATCTGAGCTATAAATTTAAAAAACAATAAAAAAATGCTGTAAATGAAAGTCATAAGCTGTCAACATGTTGCTTATCTTTGTGAGACACTTGTATTGTTGAAATTTTTAAATACTTAGATTAAAGTTTGATCTAATTGTTTCAGATAAAGGATTTGAAAATTTAAATTGAAATTGAATGGAAAAAATTTATTTTAAAATGTAGATTGCAACGTGTTGCTGACCCCTGTTAGAGGCACTCCTTTCCCTTACTTAGGAAAGTATGTACCTTTGCAAATTTTATAGAATTTTTTGTAACACAGCCTCAATTGCTTATAAAAAAATCAATTGCTTTTAAAAAAAAAAAAAATTTGGTCTGGGCAACATGTTGCTGACCTTTGTGGGAACTTTAATTGGGATTAAAGAGGATACAATTTTTTTAATTTATAAATTTTTTTATAAATTTGACTTTAATACGGAAAAAGTATTCTTTTATTAAAGTGTTTTTCTAGTTGCTTTTAAAAAAATTCTTGAAATGTGTGTTTCTTTTTTAACGTCTCTTCAACATTCTTAACCGTTATTTTAAACAAAAAAATAGTTGAAAATATTTCTTTTATATAAAAGTTTGTTACTCTTAACTTAAAAAAACAACAAGAAAAAACATAAAAAAGCCACCAACAGCAATATACACTTAGAGTTTAAATGAGTTTAACTTGGCAACAATTAAGGAGGAGTAGTAGAGTTCTAAAAAAAAATGTTCGCAACCAGTTTTACATGGTTTTTTTTTTTTTTTATAAATTAGAAAATCTTTAAGTGCTTGTTTTTGGAAAACATTTTGTAACATTTTTTTCCAAAAAATGTCAATGTCTTCATTTTATTTGTTTTTAAACAAAAGTTTTAGGAAATTCGCTTAGATCGAAAGGTGTTAATTAAAGAAATTGTAAACAATATTTTAAAATTTAAAAAAATTAAAATCAAATTTTTTTTTTTCTATATTGGTATTTTTAAGTGTTTTTCTTTTTAATATCTTTCTTTCTTATTTTTATTTTTAATACATTAATTTACATTAAAATACTGGCATTATACAAATTTTTCTCCATTAAGGCGGCTTGGCTTGTTGGTTGGTTGTGTTTCAAGCTTGACCTTAATTTCACTTAAACAAGGTTTTTGTATTTCAAACTTTTTTTTTTTATTATTTCTTTTATGCAGTTTTGTATTAAATGTTTTTCTTCAGTTTTGTTTTTGTTTGAAATTTTATGGCCATAAAAAGCGTTTAAAGCCATACGAACATGTTCTGGTTTTTGGAAAGTAATTGGAATGTTTTTAGAATGCTGAGGGCTTTTAGTAGTATATGTTCATGGGAACTTTTAACATAAATTTTAAGTAAGCAGTTGTTTTGGGATGGAAATTTCATGTTAGATTTAAAGTAATTACGTGAAAAATAGGTGGTAATTGCTTAAAGATCGATTTAGTAAAGTTCATGTAATTTATCAAAATTACATGAATTTATCAAAAAAAAAACAAAAAAAAAAAGATGTAAATCAGGGAAAATCCCAGAAAGTATTATAAAAGATATGTCTTAAAGCAAGAATTAATATTAACTTTAAAATGTTTGTTTAAAATCAAATTAAACATACAAAAGGCTTAGGCAACAGCCTCATTTAAGAAAAAGATAAGGAAAGTAAAATATTCCTTAAGAGGATGCCTTAATTTGAAGGCATTCCAAAAGAATAGCACTAAGTTCTTTAAAGAGTTTATCTACCTTGTACAAAAAGTCTGGTCATGATATGTTCCACTTTATTATCAACCACAAATTTTCCAATTCGTAAAAGTATTATGAAAAACAAAAGACTTAAGAAAACAACTTTAAGTAAAAAGAGATGTTTAATTAACACCAAAAAAAAAAAAAAATATAGATATAAAAAAATAATGATGGGTTGTATTTTTCAAATTATAAACAAAAAATTTTCTTTAACTACAAAAAAAGAAAAGAAAAAAAACTTTCTAGAATAAAATCTTTGCTCTAATGAAGTGTTATTTAATGTTTTATTTGAAATCAAGTTAAAAATTAAGAAATTTTCTCCTTTAGTTTAGGTTTTTTTTTTATAAAATTAAAATACTTAAGAAACGAACTTTTTATCAACATTTCGAAAAATTACTTTAAAATTAACAAGAACTCGAAAAAGTTGTTTTAAATGTAACAAATCTGTAAAGTGGTAAAAATTAAAAAAAAAAAAAAAAAAAAAAAAAAAAAAATATTTAAAAACAAAAGACTTAGAAAACAAACTTTGTGGAAAATCGTAAAATTCTTAATTTTTTTAAATGAATGTTAAATAATAAATGAAAATTCCAAAAATTCCTGAAAAACATAAGACTTAGGAAAAAACCTGAAAATATTCCAAAAAATTTCTTGAAAAACAAAAGACTTAACACGTTGGCTGCCACCATATAAAAAAAAAGTCATTCCAATATTTTTTTTTTTTAATAACAGTTTCACGGTGATTGTTACTGAGATATTACGTGTTCCTACCTTGTCTTTAGTAATTTTTGACGATTCATGAGTGTTTTTAGCCTGTGACCACTGGTGGTTCACATGGCACTTTACTCATAAGTGTTTTAAAGTAATGCCATGTGTACCACCGGTGGTCACAAATTTATTGAGGCTTTTAGTTTTATTATTGTTGGAAGAAGCGCCGCAGTAAAAAAGGCTAAAAAAGTAACAACATATTGTGGTCAAGGCAATGGTGACCCTGCCTTATGCCTGGAGTTCTTTAATAAAAATCATATATATTGTGACTTTTCTACATTTTTTTTATATTTTTTCTTTCTTATGCATTTAATTTGAAGTTAAAAATTAATTAAAATGTCCCAAAATGAATTAAAAATAATAAATAGTTAAATAAAAGGAAAAAAAAAAAAATCGGTGTTAAAAATTCGACTTGTGTGAGCAGAGCCCTAAAAAAAATTTATACAGTGAAAAGGATATAGTTTTACCAGGGTGCCACTGCATAAAACTTTTATCTATTATCACCAGACCGAAAATTATTTGATGAACAAGTAAAGTATACGTGTGCACCAACGGTGGTACACATGGCCTCATAGTAAAAAAAAATGTGACCCACCGGTGGGTCACATAGCAGTCAACGTGTTAAGAAACATCCCAGCGGTAAATATTGAAAGGACCGCAAGTGGCAGGCCTTTTTGAAGGCCTCTATACTCCTTTCTAAAAGATTCGCTTCGCATGATATCCTGCCTTCAGAAGTATGCCTTCTAGAAGGCATAAACTTCTTTTTAAAAGACCTTCTGAAATATTCAGTACACATTCGCTACTCCCTTCTCAAAGAAGGAAGGAAGGTGTTCAGTTTTATTTACTTTTTATTTTTAGTGACCTTCCTTACTCCCTTCTTTGGGAAGGGATCGAAGTTGTTTTTAAAGGAAGTGTGGAAAGCCTTGCGCCCAATGACAACCTGTGTAAAAAATAAATAAGTATGGAATGCGGCGAGAAGGGCTTCTGACTGCTTGTGACTGCTAAATAAGACCTTCTATTAGGCCTCTTTACTCATTCTAGTTACCGCTGGGATACCTTAAAAAAGTTTAAAACTCTATTAAAAATGTGAAAATATGTAGAAAATTAAAAATTTATTATATACATTTTTCATATTATTCGAATGTGTATTCTAAGTCAAATTACAATCCTCAAAAGCTTTTATACTTTATTAGGCTTATTCCTTCAATATTTTCCAGGAACATTTTCTATTCACTATCAGAATTTTTCGATTGTATATTTCTGTTAGAAGGCTTACTTTAGCTATCCTTTGGCTAGCAGTGAAGTAAATTTTTATTTTAAATTAAAGTTAGTAAATTTAATAAAAATTTTCTTTTTTTGAAATTTTTTTCTACAAAAGAAAAATAATTTAAAAAAATAGCTTTTTATTGAATGAAATATAACTTTTGTATAAAAAGTTAAAAGTGAATTTAAATCGAAAAGTCCAACCAGAATGTGCATAACATGGCTTAAGCAACAGTGCGAATACATGTTAATCATATGTGTCAAACCATACGCAGAAAAAATTTTCACTAAAATTTTTTCAATTAATTCAATAATGCTGTTTCAAACCACTTTTTTAATTGTTCCAATTAATTTCCCTTAATTGAAAATAAAAATTATAATGCTTGTGTGTGTATTTGCAAATATGAAAACATACACACAAACTTTAAAGCATTTAAAATTTTCAAACATGTTTTTAATTGATTCAATTAACTGTGTTGATTGAAAAAATTATTTTAATTTGTGTTTACGTTTTATTTAGCCTCTTTTGCTGGTGGTCACATTTCAATTAAACCTATTGATTGAAACTGAACAGCAAGAAAAGCTCAAACTTACAAATGTGTTAATTGAAATTTAATTAATAGTACAAATTTCTAACAAATACGTTAATTGAAGTTGGTTTTTCATTTTTTCTGTGTATTGAACTTAATGGAAACTTTTTGTTAAGTTTTATGACAATGTCATTTCCTTAAGCAAAGAGCGAAACTGATCGCACATTCCATATGGAATCAGTTGATTTTTTTTTTATTTTGTTTTGTTTTTTAAATGTATTCCATTAAATTTTCGCAGTAGCTAAAGCATGCTTATGCACATTCTGCCAAAGTCTTAAGATTTTTTTTTTTTTTTAACAAAAGACTTAGAATACAAACTTATTTTTTTAGCGATGTTAAAAATTGATTATTAAAACTGTTCTCAATACCAGGAAAATCTTTCAACAATGTCATACAAATTTTGCCGTTCTCCATGACAAATCATTTTCCAATAAAAAAAAAAAAAAAAATAAATCATTAACCATCTAAGACTTGCAAATTTCTATGCAAAAAATATAGCAAATAATTCTCTGCGCTTTGATTTTATGACACAGCTGTAAAAAAACTGTGCCAATAAAGGAAATGATTTAATATTATTTTTCTATAATTTCTCACGGCTTTGATTGCTAACAAAACAGTTTGAGTCTTGTAAAGGAAAAAGTTGGATTACTTGCAAATAAGGAAGGAAGAGATTTAAAAAGAAAATTGAATCAATTCGTGTTAAAAGAAAAATTATTAGCAACTGTTAACAATAGAAAATAAGTTTTGTTTTGAGTAGGCTTTTTTTTTGTTTTGCAAAAAGAAGCATGATGGTCCAAAAATTTTGTTAAAATAAAAACTTGCTTTAATTTTAGACAATTTGTCTATAAAAAAGTTATTTGGATTTAAAGATTGTTTTTGGTATAAGAGAACTATTTGCATTTATTTAAATTTTTCTTTAAGAAAAATCCAGGCAATTTTTTCTTATAAAAGTTGCTTCGATTCCAGGGAAGTTTTCTATAACAGAAATTTCTTAGATTTTATTTTTTAAAGAATTGCAATTTTTTCTTATAAAAGTTGCTTCAATTCCAGGGAAGTTTTCTATAAGAGAAACTTCTTAGATTTTATTTTTTAAAGAATTGCAATTTTTTCTTATAAAAGTTGCTTCGATTCCAGGGAAATTTTCTATAAGAGAAATTTCTTAGATTTGAACTAGTTTTTGTCTTAGAGAAATTAATGCATTTGTTTTTATGAAATTTGCTGGGGTTCCAATTAAGTTTTCTATAAAAATAGTTTTTCAGATTTTAAGAATTTTTTTAATTAAATAATTATTTAAGATTATAAACAATTTCCGCTATCGGGAGATTATAACGGTTTTTGTTGTGGCCTAAATTGAGGATATGCACCTGAACGATATATGGTTCCAACAGAATGGTGACACCTTGTCACACAGTCAACGGAACAATGGCTCTTTTGCTCGAGACATTTAATGGCCGTGTTATATCACGTCATGGCGTATTAATTGGCAGCCACGATCTTGTGATTTGACACTGTTGGATTTCTTTCTTTAGGGATATTTAAAAGAAAAAGTGTACGTCAATAAGCCAAGAACAATTCAAGAGCTAAAAGATGAGATAGTTCGGCATATTAACGACAATGAACCTCAATTATGTCTCAGAGTCATTGAAAATATGAACCAGCGGATAGAGGTATGCCATCGAAGCCGTTGCGAGATTTTAACCGATATTTTGTTTCACACATAATTATCATAGATCTCTCTATAATAATAACGAATATTCTCTGAAATCTTTTTGTTTTATTTACAATTAACATCGTGCGTTTTGGTTGACCACCCTTTATAAGAAAATTTTCTTGTATGCTGAGTGCTTTTTCTTTAAGAAAATTTTCTTAAATTGTAGGAAAGTTTTGTTTAAATAAATTGAAGATTTTAAGCATTTTTTCCTGTAGAAAAGATTCTTGTAAATCTTGTAAACCTAAAAAATTTATTAGACCTTCCCAGCTTCTGGCCTAGTTTTTCTTGCAAAAGTTGCATAATTTTACGGCAGTTTTCTTTATAAAAGTTGCTTAGTCTCTTTGCCATTTTTTATTTAAAAAATTGCTTGGATTTTAAGATAAACGAATTTAAATTTCCTTTGTGCAAATTTGCTTTGAGGAAGATTTTTAGCTAGTAATTTTTTAAATAAAATTTTTGGCATGCAGTCAATTATCCACAAAAAAATTTGTTTATTTTTTCAGAAAATTACTTTAGAAATAAAATTTTTTGGATTGTAGTCAATTCTCTATAGAAAATTTGTTTATTTTTAACAAAAATTGCTTATGATTGCGAATACCAGTTGTGTTTAAATAAAGTTGCTAAAAATTTACTAGAATTATTATGACAACTTCAAGAAAAATTCTTGACAAAAAGTTTGAAAAACAGAAGTATGGAAGAACATGTAAATCACTTAAAAAAGATAATCATTCACGGCAAGAAATTTCGATATCAGCAAGTAAAAATACTACTTTGTTTGACTTTTGATTGCCAGCCAGCTGCTCGTTAATGGCGGTGAGCGTTAAGCGACAATGATTTCTGAAGAGATAGTGTATTTACTGTCGAAACATGTGAAATTAAGCTGTCCGTGGACCGGAGTTTGATCCCGTGGTCAGTCAAGAATAAAAAATTTTCAATACATTTTAATTCATTTTATGTTGTTCAATTCCTTTTCCATAAAAATAATTTAATGAAAATTATATTTAATGAAATTTAGCCAGATTAAATAAAAAAAAATTGGATAAATTTTGTATAAATTGCTCAAAATGCAAGCAATCCTAAACAAAAATTTTACAGTTTCGCAAAAAAAGAAGATTTTAAGCTTAAGAATTTCAGTTTATTAAAGAAAAGTCTTTATACTTTCCTTTTCCTTAAAAAATTCTTTGTAAAGTTCGTAAATCCGTTTTTTTAGATTTTGTTGCAACATTTTCAAAAGAGTTGTTTTTACACTTCGCCACAGGTGGAAAGGGCATATATATCGAGCTTTTATAGCAAAAATTATGTAACCAACAAAAATCCAATTTTACAGGAGAAGGTTTTTTTAAAGTCTAGGTTTTCGTTTGAAATTGCTTTTGCTCTTAATTCGTAACAGTACTTTTCAGAAATATTAGATTTTTAGAGATGATGCAAATGATCAGAAATGATCGATTTTCATCAAAAACAAAAATCTAAAATGCTGTTGGTTACATCATTTTCGCTATTAGGGCTCGATATATTGGTCATTCCGTTTGTAATTTCAACAAAGTTGAACTAAAAACATTTTGGGGTTTTATGAGTAACGAAGTGATTAAGCGATATCCGTTTGTTTGTTTGTGTGTGTGTTGAAATGAGTTTTTGAAAAATCTCAGACAGAATGGGGACTGGGTTTTTATGAGTAACGAAGTGGATTTAGCGATATCCGTTTGTTTGTATGTGTGTGTTGAAATGAGTTTTTGAAATGGTTGAGATATAAAACAATGACTGTTTTTAATTTTTACCTATAAATCATTAAGGCAATCTCTTTAGCACTATATGAGCTGGGAGGATCAACTTTGTCTTAGATAAATCATAAATATCGAAAATAAGCAAATCGGTCCATTATTTCAACTGGCCACCGATCAAGTATTCTCCCGAATTTTGGGATTTGTTGCGATGTGTCTAAATGTTCCTTATCTATGAGATTTTTTTGGTTTAAAATCAATAACCTAAATCCCATACAAATATGCTTTCGGAATAAGGATTTTGGTACTATAGCGTCCATATCATTAAAGCCAGGGAACAATTAAATCGCTAAGTGCCGAAAGGGAACTACTCCGAACATTAATTTTGAGATATGTAATTAAAACTGTGTAATTAATAATAATGAAAGCAAGTTTAATGTTCTTAGCTCGTAAAAGAGAGAACTGACTTTAATTTGAAGTTTTCTAGGATGACACTTTTTACACTGGATTCTTAGCAATACTAAGATAAGGCACATGCAGCAAATGTCCGTCGTTCCCTTTAAGCACTTAGCGATTCAATTATCTTTTCATTAATATGGCCAGCTAAAGCACTTTTACTTCTTTTATTTAAAAAATGTAAT
The DNA here is from genome assembly GCA_930367215.1 of Pollenia angustigena. Lineage (NCBI taxonomy): Eukaryota > Metazoa > Arthropoda > Insecta > Diptera > Polleniidae > Pollenia > Pollenia angustigena. Next base: position 4,068,166 of record OV884059.1, read on the forward strand.
TCCATTAGTTTCTCAAGTGTTAAAAAAACAAATTCTTTCTTTCTTTTTGAAAAACAAATTCTTTCTTTCTTGGGATCATTTGAATTTTCTTAAATTTGGAATATATTTTTTGTGTTTTTAGTCAACATTTTTTAGGTTTCTTTTTAAAAATTTTTATTTAAAATAAAACTCCTGTTAAGCTCGTTAAAATATTTCTTAAATTTCGAATAATATTTTTGCAAGAAGGAACATTTGTCTTTTTTCTATTAAAGGTTAAAATTTTCCACAAAGTTTCTTGTTTATCTTTTAAAGATTTAAAAAATTATTTTAAAACTTTTACTGAACAACAAACTCAAACTTTTTTGCACTTTTAAATATAACTTAGTCTTAAAGTTTGTTTCTTAAGTCTTTTGATTTTTGTTGTTTTATAACTGAGATTTTTTTATAGAAGTTCTTTAAATTTTTTTTGATTTTTGCAGTTTATGTTTTTTAAGGTTTGTTTCTTAAGTCTTTAGCATTTTTTCAAAACGTTCTTTAAAATAATTTTTAGGATTCTTTTGGTATTTTAAAGTGATTTTAAATATTTTGTTTAGCTTGTTTCTTACGAAAATTTCAATATTTTATATTTCATTTAAGTGCTTGGTTTTTAAGTCTTTTGTTTTATTTTTTGGTTTTTTACTGGGTTCTTTTTAAGATCATTAAAGTGTTTGTTTCTGAAATATTTTATTTTGTTTTTGGATGTTTATTTTTGTTTTAGATTTTTGTTTTAAATATCCAAGTTTAAGTCTTCAGTTTTTCGTTTTTTTTTTAAACAAATTTTCACTTAAGTTTTTTTAATTAACATACCTTTTAATTTGATCAAGAAAAAGCTTTTCTGTTTAATAAAATATCTGAAGAGATTTAAAAAAAAATTTTTTTTTATTCAGAAGTTTTTTCTCAAGCACTTTTCTGTTGAATTTTTTCTGAATAATTTCTTTATTAAACTTAAATTTATATAAAACACACACTTTCTTTTTATTAATTTTCAATGTAATTAATAATTTTTTTTAATAATATTCCGTTTTGTTTTTATAGCTATTTAAAATCCAGGAGTCTTATTTATTTTATTTTCAAAGTAATCCACAGGAAGAGAGCTATTGAACCCCTTTTCTTTTTTTTGTTCTTTACTTTCAACTGATTACTAAAATTTTCTTTCTTCCAATTTAACCACCGTTGTTAACTCCACAATTGCATCATGAGCAATGACTTTGAACCTGTAAAATTTGTCTCTTTTATGCCTTTAGACAAGGTCTCCACAAATACAACTTAAAAGAAGTGCTAGAAAAATAATTGGCATAAGTACATATTTGTATAAGTGTAAGAATCTGTGTGTACGTGAACATTTCTGTGGCAACCAATTTTACAAAAACAGAAACAGCAACATAAAGCAGAGAAAGAAGTAAGAAAAAAAACAAGAATCCGAAAAAGTTTTTACCAGAGAAAGCAGTAAAAACACTAACTGCTTCAAAGCTAAACAGTCAAACTGAATTAAACAGAATAGAAATGTAACTAACAGAGAGAGAGAGAGCGCAAGCAAACTCAAATCCAATAACAGAATTTGAGCTCAAGAGGGTAACTTTTCAAACATAAACATCCAAGATCAAGGTTTTTCTCATTACTTCAAACTACCAGTGTAGAGTTTTGCTCTTCTCAAAAATTTTTTTTAGCCCTGAACTTGAACATGGTTTTTAAGAAATACACAAGCTTGTGAACTGGCTTTGCTTACTCAAGAATTTAGTATTGCTTATGCTGTGGAAGTTTGAGCTTCGCTATCAGAAATATGCTCTTTAGCAGGTAAAATTTATGATCAAGGTTATTAGCAAGCAACTAACAAAAATATGTAGTAGAAATTTTGAGAGAAAAAAACGCTATAAATTAAAACATGTAATAGCCATCAATTACTGCCAAGATTTATTACCAATTCAGGTGTTTATTTGTTTGAATGAATGTCGGCCTAAAGCAAATGATAGAACACGAAAAAAATTCTAATTAGTTAAAACATAAAGAATTTTTAAGTAATTGGTCATTAAAAAAAGGAAGATTTCTCAAAAAATAAAAAAAATATTAAAGCTAACAAATTTTCTAAAGAAACTTGTTAAAGACAAACAATTTTCTATAAAAACTTGTTTAAGACAAATAATTTGCTATAGAAAGTTGTTTAAGAGAAACAATTTTCTATAGAATGTTGTTTAAGAAAAACCATTTTCTATAGAAACTTGTTCAAGACAAACAATTTTCTATAAAAAGTTGTTTAAGCCAAATAATTTTCTGTAGAATGTTGTTTAAGATAAACAATTTTCTATAGTAACTTTTTTAATACAAACAATTTTCTATAGAATGTTGGTTAAGGCAAACAATTTCCTATAGAATGTTGCTTAAGGCAAACAATTTCCTATAGAAACTTGTTTAAGGCAAATAATTTTCTATAGAGACTTGTTCAAGACAAAAACAATTGTCTATAGAAAGTTGTTTAAGACAAACAATTTTCTAAAGAAAGTTGTTTAAGACAAACAATTTTCTAAAGAAAGTTGTTTGAAACAAACAATTTTCTTTAGAAACTTGTTCAAGACAAACATTTTTCTATAGAAAGATGTTCAAGACAAACAATTTTCTATAGAAAGTTGTTTAAGACAAACAATTTTCTATAGAAAGTTGTTTAAGGCAAACAATTTCCTATAGAAATTTATTTAAGGTAAACAATTTCCTATAGAATGTTGTTTAAGGCAAACAATTTCCTAAAGAAACTTGTTTAAGACAAACAATTTTCTATAGAAAGTTGTTCTAGACAAACAATTCTCTATAGACTGTTGTTTAAGACAAACGATTTTCTATAGAGACTTGCTTAAGACAAACAATTTTCTAAAGAAAGTTGTTCAAGACGAACAATTTTCTATAGAAAGATGTTCAAGACAAATAATTGTTAATAGAAAGATGTTTAAGACAAACAATTTTCTAAAGAAAGTTGTTTAAGACAAACAATTTTCTAAAGAAAGTTGTTTAAAACAAAAAATGTTCTTTAGCAACTTATAAGACAAACAATTTTCTATAGAAAATTGTTTAAGGCAAATAATTTTCTTTTAGAACTTGTTTAGTGCATACAATTTTCTAATTTCTGAAGGTTTGATTCTTAAGTCTTTTGCTTTTTTTCAGTTCAAAATAATTTTGTTTTCGTTTTTTGCCTTAATAGCTTTTGTCATTAAAGCATTTACTTTTAAATCCCAAATTTTTATTTGCCTTTAAAGTTAATAACTTTTTTTTGTGCAAAATCATTAAAAAAAAACATTAAAAAGAAATTATTTCTAAAAGAAAAACAACAAAGCCATAGTTTTATTGACAAAAGTAAAAGCTTTTCAAGCGTTTTAAAGATAAATACACAAACCATAGATAATTGACCAACTGACTGAGAAATTAATGAAAGAGAGACAAATAGATCGAATAAAATGTTTATCTTAAATTACTGACAGATGAGAGGGAAAACAATCAGTAATAAATCTTTAAACTGCTAAATAAATAAATGGGGCAGTGATGGCTACGAATGTCTTGTGGTCATTTTGAATGTTAAGGTGTTGAAAACTTTGTAATAAGCCACAAGAAGTGATACTTTTGAATAGAGAGACAAATTTGAGAAACATTAAGGACTAAAAGACGTTTTTCATTTCAATGGAAATTAAGCAAATAAATAAAAAAAGCGTTAACAATTTTGAAATAAAATCTAAGAATAATAACGAAAAGCAAACTTACATGTGAATACAACAATTTGTTTGAAGACAAAAATATGTAGTTTAATTATTAAAATGGTGGCTTAGAATGCAGCGAACTGCACTTGAATCTTGACCAAAGACCAGAAAGATTCTTTAGCAGACTGTGCTAAATAAAGAGGATAATAATAATAGAAAGCCAAGAATGGAAAAAGTGGGTGCTGATGTTAGCTTAAGAAATTATAGGCCAGTAGGAAAACTGTTCTTAAAGTTAATACAAAAATAATAGATTTCTCGGTCATATTTAAGAAATATAAGGCTCTTCATGAAATTTCCTATTGGTCTCCTCTTTTCTCTAGTTTCACTTAAGCATTTTTTCTTAATAAAATTTTTGCATTTCAAAAGCATATGCATCACAAACAAAATCATCATTACCATATGGCTGGAATGGCACATCTGTCGAAGATGATTTGACACGGTTAATGTCACTGTCTTAAGTTTTAGCTTCAATTTTCCTTTTGCTACTTCACTATGTCTGTGGCTGATAATCTTCTTTTGTATTTTTCAATGTTTGGTTTACAACGGCTTTATTATTTGTAATAAAATTTTTAAATTTCTTAAAGCAACTACCAGCTAATGATCATTAGTTGTGGCTGGTAGTCGTTTTGTATTCTGTTGGTGGTGTCTTCTAATTATTTCTACAGATTCTTTAAAGATTTTGTTACGCTTTCCCAGCTATCAATAACTGTGATTTTCCATATGTTTCATTTAATATCTTTTAAAAAAAAGATGCGACAATTATGATTTGCTACACAAGAAAAAAAATTGTAGTAAAAGTTAAAGCTTTAAGAAAAATAAAAGATTTAGAAAACAAATTCTCTTAAATGTGTGAAAATTGTATAAATTTCATTTTTGCCGTTGGTAAAGGCAGGCATTACCCTGCAAATAAAATTGGACCACCTGATCCATTTTGATAAAATGGACTACTCCATGGACTGGTCCGCTGTAATGCAAGCATGGACCATGTCATTGTTAAAAAGTGTTTGTAGTGAGACGACATGTCTTCCTTTTTTAACGACATGCTTTCGTTTTTAAACGACTTCAAAACTAATCCTCCTGAGTATACCATGGAGTAGTTTTAAAACTACTCCTAAGTGGTCCAAAGGTGGGTTATATGGTCCTCTCCTAGGACATCGTAATGTTAAATAGACCATGTTTTTTCCATACGTTTGGGTTAGTTTTGGACTAGTCCTGGTCCCTTATGGGCTACTCTTTACACGCGTGTTTGGACTGGTCCTATTATTTGCAGGGTAGTTAAGAAACATATACAAACACAAAAAAAAAACAAATATTAATTATTTGATTTTCAAGGAAAAAACAAAAGACTTAGAAGACAAACTTAACTAAAGATCGGTAAAAGAATAATGCAAAACAAATTAATACTTTCCCTGCAAATAAAATTGGACCACCTGATCCATTTTGATAAAATGGACTACTCCATGGACTGGTCCGATGTAATGCAAGCATGGACCATGTCATTGTTAAAAAGTGTTTGTAGTGAGACGACATGTCTTCCTTTTTTAACGACATGCTTTCGTTTTTAAACGACTTCAAAACTAATCCTCCTGAGTATACCATGGAGTAGTTTTAAAACTACTCCTAAGTGGTCCAAAGGTGGGTTATATGGTCCTCTCCTAGGACATCGTAATGTTAAATAGACCATGTTTTTTCCATACGTTTGGGTTAGTTTTGGACTAGTCCTGGTCCCTTATGGGCTACTCTTTACACGCGTGTTTGGACTGGTCCTATTATTTGCCGGGTTAAAACAGATTTATTTAAAAATATGTTTTTACTAATTCAAATCACAATTATTCATGTTAATTATTTTTTTGTAATATTGATTTAATTTTTATTTAGATCTTAAAGAATTAAGTCTTGTTTCATGTTTGTTTTTATTTGAATAAAAGAAAGTCTTAAGCAAATTAAAAAAAAATATCGTTTCCTCTTTAAACGAAGGAATTGTACCGTAAATATTTAAAGCATTTGCACTGGCTTTTAGCAAATATTTCAAGAGTAAACAGACTTTGTTAGATAGATAAATAAGTAATAAAAAAAAATGAGGAAGAAAAAAGTTAACACATAAAGCCAACCAAGCGTCTTGGGTCATTGTCATCTAATAACTAAAGCACAAAAAACTATGAAGATCTCAACAAAGCCCTTTAAGCTTAGGAACGAATAGACGAAAATCAACATACTACAAGAAAATGTACAGATGTGTAACTAATTCTTTTTAGAACAAAATGTTTACTAAAAGGAAAAACCTTTCAGACTCTGGTAACTAACAGTATCTTATATTTTAACAACAGGTTTTTAAACAAAATGCGATTTTTTAAACAGAAAACAATGTTAAATATTCAAAATGTTTGCTGAATTTTTTTTACTGTTTTCATTATTGACATCACGTAAAGAATTGCACAAAATTGTTAAAATTATCATGTTGAGTTCAAAAAATTAAAAAAAATATATTGTTGACATTAGGTAAACAATAGGTAAGCGATGTCAATTACACAACATTATTCGAAAATTATGAAAAATTCTCAATAAAAAACTAAATATGGCCAATTTACATTGCTTACCCGATGTTAATAAATGTTAAGTAACAGAACATTTGTAAAAATATGAAAAATATTACAACAAATTTGGATTAAAAACTGTATAGTTTTAAGTTTTAATTGCCGATATAATGTAACAATTGGTAAACAATGTCAAGTACTTAAATTAACAGAAAATTATTTAAAATTCCTAATTTTTATATATCCAATTTACATTGTTTACCTAATGTAAACAATAAATAAATTTCGCAAAAGTTTGAAATATAAACAAAATTACAACACATTCGGAAAAAAATTTTAGTTTTAATTTTGACATAGTGTAAATAATAGGTAAACAATGCAAATATTCAAAAATAATCAGAAAATTGTATAAAATTTTCAATTGAACTGAAAATATGGCCAATTAACATTGTTTACCTAAAGTAAACAATTGGTAAATACCAAAAAAAAAAAGATTAAATAAGTATGAAAAAAAACAAGTTCGAATTAAAGGTTAAACATTTTTAAGTCTTAGTTGTTGACATCATGTAAACAATAGGTAAACAATGTAAAATAATCAAAATAAACGGAAAATTATTTAAAAATTTTCAATTAACGTTCAAAATATCGTTGACATTATGTAAACAATGTCAAGTATTTCAAATAAACAGAAAATTATTAAAAATCAATTTAAATGTGGCTAACTTACACTGTTTACCCAACGTTAACAATTGGTATTTAACTAAAATTTTTGGATATACCCATAACCAAAATTACAACGAATTCGGATGAGAGTTACATGATTTTTTTTAAATTTGAATTGTTATCATAATGTTAACAATAGGCAAACAATGTCAGATATGGAAAAATTGCAAAAAATTATCTACAAATTTCATTCCAAGGTAAAGAATTTTAAAATATATAAAGTTAAAGCCATGTAAACAATAGGAAACAAATGATTCCAAAATTTCATTTGAAATTTAAAAATTTTCAAATTTATTCTGTTGCCATAACGTAAACAATTGGTAAGCAGTGCCAAATATTCAAAATAACCAGAAAACTATTAAAAATTTACAATTCAAATTAAAATATGGTCAATTTAAACAATTGGTAAATAACTAATCTTTTTCAAAATATAAACCAAATTACCACATTATCAGATGAAAAGTTGAAATATTTTAAATTTTAATTGTTTACATTATATAATCAATAGTTAAACTTAGCATGCTCATTCTCAACATTTTTAATAAATTATTTAGTAATTAAATTCTTAGTGTCAAAGTTTCCAAGTTTATAATCTTATCATCATGTAAACTCTAGCTAAACAATGTCAAATTTTATAAAAGAAAAAAAAGTTATTTAAAGATTTCAATTAAAGGTAAAATATGGCCAATTTACCTAATGTAAACAATTGGTAAATAACTAATCTTATTTTTTAAATATAAGTCAAACTACTACATAATCAAAGGAAAATTAATTTTTTTTAATGTAAATTGTTTACAACATGTAATCAAGAGGTAAACAATGTAAAATGCTCAAAACTTGTAATAAATTATTTGGTTATTTCATTCTAAATGTAAAAGTTTCCAAGTTTATGTTGTTGACATGATGTAAACACTAGGTTAACAATGTCAAATTTTATAAAAGAAAAAAAAGTTATTTAAGGATTTTAGGTAAAGGTAAAATATGGCTAATTTTCATTGTTTACCTAATGTAAACTATTGATAAATAACTCATCTTTTTTCAAAATATAAGCCAAACTACTACGTAATCAGAGGAAAATTAACTTTTTTTTAATTTTATTTGTTTACATCATGTAAATAATAGGTAAATAATGTCAAATATTAAAAATTGTCAAGAAATTATTAAAATATTTCATTCGAAATTAAAAGATATCTAAACTTATATTGTTGACATCATGTAAACAATAAGTAAACAATGTCTAAAATAGAAAATACATGACTTTTTAAAAATAGAAATAGAATTATTGACAAAATGTAAGCAGAAGATTAAAAAAATGTAAAATACTTAAAATTTTAATTTACAGAATTCTTAAATATATAATATTTACATTATGTAAACAGTACGTAAAAAGTGTTTATTATTTAAAATTTTCAATATATTGATTTAAAATATCATTTAAAATTAAAAACTTATCGGAAATTTATATTGTTGACACTACGTAAACAATAGGTAAACAATATCTAGATCTCCAAATACAAACCAAATAGACTTGAGTTGTTATTTAGAGTTAAATGATTTCATTAATCTGTGTAGACATTTTGTAAACAATAGCTAAACAATGTAAAATATTTAAAATTTTAATAAAAAGACATAAAATTGCAATTTAAAACTCAAAAATTTCCTATTTATATTAAAGATATTATGTAAACAATAGCAAAATATTGTCAAATTTCTAATACATTAAAAAAAAACAATAACATGGCAATAAATATCCTCGTTTTTTCTAATTTTCTTTGTTGACATTATGTAAACAATGCCGACACAATAAAAATTTTTTTAATATTTTTTGGAAAAATGTTTTATTTCGATTTTATTTAGAGTTCAAATAAACTTTAATTTTTTTAATTGTTTTTATTAGGCCTAAAATATAAAAAATATCAGAATGTGTATTTTTGCATGTAATTTTTGAAAAAAATTCTTTAGTTTTATTTTCCGTCTAAGAAAACTATTTGTTTTTTTTTTCTTTTGCTTTTTTACCACAAAATTCATTTAAGACCTTAAACCAATTTACCTTCAAACTCCTTCTATTGAAAAACTTTAACGACCTGTCTTTCATTCTATCTTTCTTCTTGTTCCAAACTAATTTATATCCATTTTCTATTTTAACTAATTACATACTTACAATCAAATGCATTGCTGTCATAAACGTCCGAGCAATTTAGTAAAGTAATTAATTTTCTCCCTCTCAATCAGCCAAAAGCGAACAAAGAATGGGAAATAACGCTAAACAATTTTCTTTAAAGTAAAAGCCACAAAAGTTGTTTTTGTTTTACAAAAGAAACACAAGCTTACAAATAAATATATTAAAAAACAACAACAACAACAATAACGAAGAAAAATTACTAGATTTAATTAACACTTATGTGCACATACCCAATAAAAAACTGACATACGACTTAATATTATTTGGCACATGTGCAAAAAAAAAATTGCTAGAAAAGAGGAAAAAATCTAAAGAAAAGACATCTGTAAGAGACAAACATGTGTAAAATTTATTTGAATGTATTAATTTTATCAGAAAGTAAAAAAAGCAAAATATTTATTATAAATATGGCTAAAAATATATTAAAAAGAGAAGATTTGCCATCTAAAAATAGAGAAATCACCTTCAACATCAATGAATTCGTTTGAAAGTTACAGTGGTTTTCGGAAAACTGGAAAGAGTTATAAAAATAATTTTAAGCATAAAAAAGTTAAGTCATACACACTGTTTTTGTAAGGTCAAGAGTAAATCAAGCTTATTTTGGATAACCTGTTCTATAGTAAAGCTTTTCCCAGTCAGGATGTTGAGAGTCGATCGAAACAAAATAAATGTCAAATGAGGTAAAGTCTAAACTTTTTGGCGGGGGAGGTAAAACTTCATAACCCTTATTTTTTCAAATAATGTTTGGCTAGTCTTGAAACATGTTGCCGAGCGTCTGGTTGCACATTCGGGGTGGTACAGATTAGCTGTGAATGCCTAGATAAGTTTTTCTAAATGGGATACTTATGGTCCCGCGAAATACAGAGCATTATCTTTATGCATTGGATATTTGACTTTGGCGTTATTTCAACGGATTGAACGGGGCTCACTTGCGATTTATTGCGCTTTGTTATGCCTTAATGGATCAATTTTTTAACATCAGTAATTTTGATGCAAAAATGAAGAAAAATAACTTCAACTTGTATGGTACCCGTTTTTTGCTGCTTGCGAACGTTTTAAAAAAGCTGCTTAAGTGGCTCCTAATAGTCTTGCAAGTTTTTCCAGACAACAATCTTCATAAAGTCACGCCTTTAATACATCACCTTAAAACTTTTTTTGGTTGGCCAAAAAAATCAGCCTATATTTTTTTCTTTTTCCTTTGTCTTTTGCAATTTTGTATAAATAAAATAAAAAAAAAAAAATTAAAAAAAACTTTGAAATTTTTTTCTTTTCTAACCCACTGTTCTCCTTGCAAAGACGCTTAAAGTGTTGATATGTGCCAGCTTAATAGTGACTAACACACATTGCTAATTTAAATACTTAATAAAAATTAATCAGAGAACATCTTTAAAAATTAAAAAAAAAAAATAACTTAATGCATGCGAAAACATGCATTAAACATGTTTTACATTGCACAATGGGGAATAAAAATAAAAAAGCTTCTTAAATAATCTAAATATTCAAAGGAATAAACATCAAGAAAAATATAAAAAGTACAGAATTTAGGAATTTATAAAATTTGTTTTAAAACGCACTATGGGACGTTGTAACAAAATTAAAAAAAAAGAATTGAAAATATCAAAGTTTTTTAAACAAAATTTTTAAAAACACGTTATTTGGAAATAAAAAAAAAATCTTAAAATTTCCACTCTTGACATTATGTGTATCATAGGTAAATATATAAAAATTTAAATTGTAAACAATAGATAAATATAAGGTAAAATATTAAAAAATATAAAATAAAATTAAATTTATTAATTAGGAGTAGGTTATAAATAATTTTCAATATAAACATTATTGACATAATGTAAAAATAAGGTAAACAATATAAAATAAAAACATACAAGAAATAAAAATAATCAAGTCAACTAAGAAATATCAAATTAAACATATTTTTGACATATCAAAATAATTAAATAATTAATAACAAACTTTTTTTCAATCAATCCTAATATTTACATTGTTGGCATCTCGTAAACTAAAGGTAAATAAAATAATATAACATAAAACATATACAAAATTATCGATTTAAATCAAGTAAAATTAAACATTTTCATTATTTACATTGCAAATGTTATGTAAACAATAGTGAAAAATAATAAAAAGTAAAAAATTACATAAAAATATTGTTGAAAACCGTAAAAGGTCCATTTACCTGGTTGACATTATGTAATTAAGGTCAATTATGTCGAATTAAAAGAAAAAAATTGTTTTAAAATTTTTGGAAAATTCTTGACTTAATGTCAACAATAGGTAAAAATCGTTTTTTACTTTTATTACAAACTAAATTTTTATAAAATTAAGTAAGTAGGTCAATTTTACATTGTTGACATCGCGCAACCAATTGGTAAATTATGTTTTATTATATATTATATTTTATTATTCTAAATCGATAAATTCAATTAAAACTATAATAAGCTTACTTGACATCATGTAAAGAATATGTAAATAATGAAAATTTGCAACAATTTTTAAAAGTTTTAATGAAATCGTTTAAAGTTTTTTATCTAAACAAATATATACTTTGTTGACATTATGTAAACAATACATAAAATGGATAAATCATTTAAAACATTTAGGTAAAACTTAATTAATTAATAAATATTCAATTAAATTTTGAAATTTATATTGTTGACATCATTTTAACAGTATATAAATAATGGAAAATAGTCAAAATCTATATGAAATTATTGCAAAATCTTGTAAGCATCATGTAAACAATAGAGAAATAATGTAAAAAAACATAAAATACATGTATACCATTAAAATAAGTAAAATTAAACATTTTTACTGTTAACATTGTTGACAATATGTAAAGAATAATAAAAATATAAAAACTGTCAAAAATAACTTACAAATTATAAAGGTCAATTTACCTGCCTGACAGTATGTAAATATTAGGTTTGTTATTTTTAAATAAAAAAAATATCTATTGTGTTAAATTTTATTGTAAATTTCTTCTAAAACTTAAAATCTATAAAAATTGCTTTCTTGACTTAATGTCAACAATAGGTAAAAATCGTTTTTTATTTTGATTTTTGAGATCATATATGAAAGTTTAACATTATTGACTATTGTCTGTAAACAATGTTTTATGCAAAAAAGGAATTCCAAAGTGTAGAAAAACATAATTTTTGGTGAAAGTCTAAATAATTTTACATTATTGACAATTTGTAAATAAAGCAAGATTTCACAACACCTAAATGTCAGTTATTAACTCTATTTTAAATAAAATTCTAGCTCTTTTTTTCCAAACCCAAAACATGCAATCCCAACATCGATCATTTTATAACATTATTTAACAGTTTTTCTGTTAAGACATTTATTTTTTTTTCAACTTTAATAAGCCTGAAGATGATCTTGCGATAAAAATATTTGTAAAAAGTGAAATGTTGAAATTTGGCTTTCATAAGTCTATTATTTAGATAATGATTTGGTTATTAAAAATTAAGCTGTATTAGAAGATTTATTTTATTTATTTAAGACTTTAAAGCAATAATGCATGAATCTAATCATCATTTTGTTGTTTTATCGAGCTTTATTTATTTCTTAAATAGGAAGTGGGTTTCGTCAGTAGGTAAAGAAAAAAATTTAATTAGGAATTAAATTTTATTTGTTAAAACTTGTGAAAGTTTATTTTTTTTTATTTACTTTTCATATTAGAAAGACTCTTTAAAAAATAATGACGGACTTTTGGTTTATTTTTGAAAGAAAAACAGCACGCGAATGGCTAATTTTAGTTTATTTTTAATAAAAAGTAATCAAACTTTAAATGAATTTTAAAGAAAGGAAACTAATCAGAAATTAATTTAATCAATAAAAAACTTGTACAAATTTGTTTAGTTATTGACATCATGTTAATAATATATAAATAGTGAAAACGTAAAAAATGTAATAATTTTTTTTAAATATCTATAAATTAAGTTTAAGCTATAAATATTCTTCTTGACATCATGTAAACAATACATCAAAAATGTAAATTTACCGAAATTTCAAAAACAGTTTTAAGGAATTTAAGGAATTGTTGACATTAGTAAAAACAATGTGTAAATAGTGTAAAACTGTCAGAATTTGCTTATTTAAAATAAATTTACTCTAAACTTAAATGTAAAATGGTTGAAATTGGCTTGAAAATTAATTGAAATTACCAAAAACCTTGCTTTTAACTAATATTTACAAAGTTACCGTTATGTAAACAATTAGTAAAAAAATGTAAAATTTGATAATTTTGCAATGAATTTTTAAGAATTTATCAAAAAATTAATTCTAAGCTAAAAATTACACCGTTAAAATAACGGCAAGAATGGGTAAATTATGTTAAATTTGCTAAATTTGTTTTCAAATTCAAAGAACTTTCTAAGAAAAATTTACCCTTAACTAAAACTTCATTGTTTACATTATGTAAACCATAGGTAAATAATGCACAAACGCTTAAATTTGCTTGAAAATTCAATCTACTTATCAAAAAATTTATTCTTATCTAAAATTATCATTGTTGACATCATGTAAACATTATGTAAATAATGTAACGATTTTTTTATGGTCAAAAAGTCAATTATTTTAAATACCTGAAACATTATAGTTAAACTTTATCTAAATTATGTATATATATTTTGAAATTTATATTGTTGACATCATGTAAACAATAGGTAAATAATGCAAAATGGCTAAAATTTGCTTGAAAATTTTATCTACTTGCCAAATAATGTATTATTAGCTAAAAATTGTCATTGTTGACATCATGTAAACAATAGGTAAATAATGTAACGATTCTAAAATTGTCAAAAAAGGAAATCATTTTGAATACATGAAACTTTATAGCTACACTTTATCTAAATTTTGTATATACATATATTTTGAAATTTATATTGTTGACATAATGTAAACAATAGGTAAATTATGTAACATTTCTTTAATGGTCAAAAAAGTAATTCATTTCAAATTTACGAAATATTTTGGTAAAACTTTATTATTAAAAAAAATATTGTAAACATTATGTAAACATTAGGTAAATAATTTAAAACTGCCAAAAAAAAAAAATTAATTAATTCATTTGAAATAGGTTCATGAAATATAATTGTAAAACTTAAATTAAATTACATGTTTATATTTTAAAATTTATATTGTTGACATCATGTAAACAATAAGTAAATTATGTAAAATTGTCAAAAAAGTAAACTATTTAAAATACATGAAATATTTTAGCAAAACTTATTTTAAATTATAGACATCTATTTTAAAATTTATCTTGTTGACATCATGCAAATAATAGAATAATAATGTAAAATTTGTCAAAAAAAATAAATTAAATAATTAAAAAAATTAAAATATATATATTTCAAAATTTATATTGTTGACATCATGTCAAGAAGAGGTGAATAATGTAGAATAGTCAAAATCTATACAAAATTACTGCAAAATCTTTTCAATATTAAAAAATTATTTTTTTTCTATTATTAACATGTCAGCAATAGAGAAACATTGTTATGTATTCAACAGATAAAGAGACTAATGTAAATCTTAAGTAAGAATTAATTTCATTTAAAGTTTACATTGTTGACATTATGTCAACATTAAAAAAAAAAAATGCGAAGTAAACAAAATATGTTCAAAACTTTTACTAGATATTATAAATTTTTAATTATTTTAAAAAAATTACATGGTTGACATCGCGAAAACAATAGGAAAACTATTTTAAACCTTAAGTTTAATGTAATATTGTTTCCAAATTTTAAAGATCTCTCTACAATGCTTACATTATGTAAACAATGCGAAAGCATTTAAAAATACTCAAAAACTTTATTTTTCTATTTTGATTGAATATTGGTTCTTAAAATTTACATTGTTCAGGGGAGCTAAACATTATGAAAATATTGTTAAATGATGAGATTTAAAAATTGTAGCAAAATAATGCTTAATATTACATATATTACAATTTGTATTCTTTACATCATGTAAACAATGTGTTAAGTAAGCAAAATATTTAATTTTTATAAAAATAGTTTTTATAAAAATATTATAAAGTGCAGTATGCATTATTGTCATTATGTAAACAATATGTAAATAATGTAAAATTTGCTAAATTTTTATTAAATTATCTTCACACATGGTTTTAAGTAAAATTGACATACTTTACACTGTACAATTATAAAAAGTTAAAAACTTTTTTCCAATTTATTGCTGGCGGTAAAATATTCACCCGTAGCTTTAGATGTCTGTCTGTCTGGCTGGCTGTATGCATTGACGCTTTGGGTTTACATATTTTTTTTTTCTTGGGGAGACAAAACTTTAATTTGCAGTATCAGAACTAAAGCTAGGGGTGAAACAATCCTCTAATCACTATCTGTCTTACTTTTTTTTAGGAAAATCTCTCTATTCCTCTTAACATCAGACTTTGTTCTTTGCTAGCCCTCGTGTGGACCAGACTTTTCTTTTAGATTTTTGGATATGTTATAATTATTTTCGCTCTATCTTTAAATGGCAATAATGCGAAATTTATTTAAATAAAATTATAAATAAGTTGTCTTGTTCCTTTTTTTCATAATATACCTGCTTGTTGCTTAAGTCTTTTGATTTACTTTAATTCCTGTTGTTTGTCTTTAAAATTTTATGAGAACAACAGGTTCGTTCCATTGCATGTTTTAGGCCATGTTAAACTGTCTTTATAATTAAATTCCGTATATTTGAGGTTTCATGATTGCACTTGTTTCTTATATTCCCACTTTAATTTCAAATTATTTCCATTCTTCCGTTGTTCTTTGGTTAACAACAATTTGGGTGTCTTTTTTCTTCCACGTTTTTTTTTCTAAAAAAAAATGTAATCTTTCTTAAGTTAATTGTGTCTTTTTTTAGATTTGATTTTATTCTCTATAGTATTATTGTTACTTAATTCAAGCGGAAATAATCAAATAAAAAAAACGACCATGTTAATTTAAGAAATGTTAAGAAAGAAGTACTAAAAGAACGAAACTCTAATAACAGGGTTTCTTGTCTTAATGAACTTCAAATAGCTGACATTGTCTTTTCGGTGTCTTTCTGTTACCATTCTCAAGCCCTGGCGAAGAATTTGAGCCAAGAGTTACTTACTGTACCACCGAACCGACCGAGTTGTCTTGCAATAGCTGTGTTATTATTGAGGTGGTGGTGTCATGGTGGTGGCATGTTGCTCTACAGTTAGATCATATTATGTGGTAATTGCATGCGGTAATCAAGTCATAAAAAATTGTAATGTTTTAAAAAGAATTTTTCTTATTTTTTTTTCGTATTTTTGGAATTATGGTTTAAATTTCTTTTTATTACTTTTATTATACAAACATGTGTGCTTTTCTTTAAGTTTATTTTAAAACTTCTAATGTGTTTTTATATTCAAACATTGACTTTATTATTTGGAAATTATTTTTAACGATTGTTGTTTATGGGAGTATGAAAATTTAAAAAAAAAATTTTAATTTGAAGTAAGGAAATGTAATGAAATCATTAACATTGTCAGGCATTTTTGAGTAATGAACTATAGAAAATTTATAATGATAACTTTAAAGATATGAAAATTATAAAAAAATATACAATAAAGAAAAAATATGATTTAAAACCGTTAAATAATTTAAAAAATTATGTAAGTCTAAGTACTTGAAAAGCTAAGAAAGAAAATTAAAAACAACATCTAAAAGAAAAAAATAATTAAAGACAAGTGTAAAAAAATTTATAACAAATTATTCTAAACAAAATTCTAAAGGAAGCATAATTTTATTGAAAAATGTTTGCCAACAAAATGTTTCTCAAGAAAATTTTGATTAAAGCATAAAGTCCAAACCATAATATGCATAGCCTTGCTTAACCTACTGTCAAAAATTAACAAAAAGTCTCTCAAATGTATTTAAAAAAACATTTGATTCCGTACGGAATGTGCGATTAGATCCGAACTTTGCTTATGCAAATGACAGTTTTATTAAACTCAGCAAAATGTTTGCTTAAGTTCAGTATGGTTTGCTTCATATTATAAACATGTATTCGCACATTTGCATAAGCCAGCTTAAGCCCATTATGGTTGGGCCTTAAGTCAGTCATTCTTTTTGATAAAATGATTAGTTTTTTTCAGACCATGTGTGGGTCAGTTACATAAATATTTTCCCAAACAAATTTTGTTTCAAAAATTTCAGGATTTTTGTTTTTTTTGCATTAATTAATATTCTAATTAAACAATTTCCCTGCTTAGAAATTAAACGTATTAAACAAAATTTTCCATCAATTTTCTATTTTCTCGGCCTGTTTTCCTGTCTAACAACTTTTCGTTTTTGTTTTCTATAAAAATTTTCTTAACACCTCAAAACCCACATAGTCAGCTTAATAAAAACTTTAATCGCACATTTTTCTGAGTAGTTGTCTGTATAGAAAAAAATAAGCAAAAGTTAAGGAAAATTTGTTTTGTTTTAAAAATAGAAAAGAAGCATTAAATTTGTATTTAATGTTTAGTCATTTATGAACTTTTTCTTTTGACCAGTAAACAAAAACTACTGTTTTTTTTTCGGGGTACAACAGCTAAAAATATTTAAAAGAACATAAACTAGTTATTAAAAAGAAATGTATATAATTATAAACAAATAATAATAAATGTTAAAGAAAACTAAGATTTTTTAAGAAAAAAAAAAACAGACATTGTTTTACTGCAAAAAAAAAAAAAAAAACAGAGTCGGAAAAAGTGAGTCAGAAGAAGTTTAAAAAGTTGAAAGTGAACGAGTGAAAGCCTTAAAAAAATGGGAAAGGTTTATTAAATAAATTGAAGTGGAAGCTTTTTGAATAGGAGGAGTCTAGGGTATAGTCTTGTCTAAAGTTGCGTCTATAGTCTAGTCTATATTGCTCTCTTAAGTCTCGCCTTAAGTCTAGCTTACAGGCTCGTCTTGGGTTACGTACAAAGGCACGCCTATCGTCTACTCTACAGTCTGGTCTACAAAATAGTCAATAGTCTAGAATGTCGTATATAGTCTCCTTCTATAGTCTCGTCAATAGTCTCTTCCACAGTCTCGTCATGTCTTATTTATAGACCTTAATTCTATAGTCTTATTTATAATGTCGTCTATAGCCTATTTCATAGTCTCGTCTTCAGTTTTGTTAATTGTCTCGTCTACATGCTACTCTATATTTTCGTCTGTCTTGTCTCGTATAAATTTGCGTCTATAGTCTTGTCCACAGTCTCGTTTATATTCTCGTCTATAGTCTGTTTCACAGTATCGTCTATAGAATTGCTTATAACCTCTTCTAGTCTTTACTTCCGTCTATAGTCTCGTCTTTCGTCTTAAATGAAGTCTCGTCTATATACTATTTTCTTCTTTATAGTCTCGTCTATATGCTTATCGTTAGTCTCTTCAGTAGTCTCTTCTATAGAATAATCAAAAGACTAGTCTATAATTTTGTTTGTAGTTATGTTTTTGGTCGCATTAATAGACCACAATTCTATAGTCCAGTGTATAGGCTTCTTTATAGTGTCGTCTATAGTCCCTTCCATAGTCTCGTCTTTAGTTTTATTAATTGTCTCGTCTATATTTTCGTCTGTCTTGTCTCGTATAAATTTGCGTATATAGTCTTGTCCACAGTCTCGTTTATAGTCTCGTCTATAGTCTGTTTCACAGTATCGTCTATAGAATTGCTTATAACCTTTTCAAGTCTTTACTTCCGTCTATAGTCTCGTCTTTCGTCTTAAATGAAGTCTCGTCTATATACTATTTTCTTCTTTATAGTCTCGTCTATAGGCTTATCGTTAGTCTCTTCAGTAGTCTCTTCTATAGAATAATCAAAAGACTAGTCTATAATTTTGTTTGTAGTTATGTTTTTGGTCGCATTTATAGACCACAATTCTATAGTCCAGTGTATAGGCTTCTTTATAGTGTCGTCTATAGTCCCTTCCATAGTCTCGTCTTTAGTTTTGTTAATTGTCTCGTCTATATTTTCGTCTGTCTTGTCTCGTATAAATTTGCGTCTATAGTCTTGTCCACAGTCTCGTTTATAGTCTCGTCTATAGTCTGTTTCACAGTATCGTCTATAGAATTGCTTATAACCTTTTCAAGTCTTTACTTCCGTCTATAGTCTCGTCTTTCGTCTTAAATGAAGTCTCGTCACGTGTGTGAAGATAAATATGAAAAGTTAAATATGTTTTTAAAAAATATCGCATGCGATAAAAAATATTTTAAAAAAATATCGCATGCGTATGATAAAGAAAATACGACTATTTATACGAAATTTTACAGTTTTTATGAAAAATTAATAATTTTTATTTAATATTTAAAACTATTTAGATATTTTGTTAGTCTTTTTATATTAAAATTTATGATTTTTGAAAAAATACGACTTAGAGTGAAATTCACATGAAAGTGCTGTGTGAGGGATATGGCCACTGTGTCCAAACCCTTCGATCTCAGGGAATCAAACCTAATGGAAAATGAAGACTATGGACAGGGCTACAATAACCTATAAGCACTTTATCCCAATTGTATTTGTGAAAATTTTTATACATTTCTGAAAATTTGACTTAGAGTGAAATTCTCTTGAAAGTGCTGTGTGAGGGATATGGCCACTGTGTCCAAACCCTTCGATCTCAGGGAATCAAACCTAATGGAAAATGAAGACTATGGACAGGGCTACAATAACCTATAAGCACTTTATCCCAATTGTATTTGTGAAAATTTTTATACATTTTTGAAAATTTGACTTAGAGTGAAATTCTCTTGAAAGTGCTGTGTGAGGGATATGGCCACTGTGTCCAAACCCTTCGATCTCAGGGAATCAAACCTAATGGAAAATGAAGACTATGGACAGGGCTACAATAACCTATAAGCACTTTATCCCAATTGTATTTGTGAAAATTTTTATACATTTTTGAAAATTTGACTTAGAGTGAAATTCTCTTGAAAGTGCTGTGTGAGGGATATGGCCACTGTGTCCAAACCCTTCGATCTCAGGGAATCAAACCTAATGGAAAATGAAGAGTATAGACAGGGCTACAATATCCTATACGCACTTTATCCCAATTGTATTTGTGAAAATTTTTATACATTTTTGAAAATTTGACTTAGAGTGAAATTCTCTTGAAAGTGCTGTGTGAGGGATATGGCCACTGTGTCCAAACCCTTCGATCTCAGGGAATCAAACCTAATGGAAAATGAAGGCTATGGACAGGGCTACAATATCCTATAAGCACTTTTTCCAAATTGTATTTGTGAAAATTTTTATACATTTTTGAAAATTTGACTTAGAGTGAAATTCTCTTGAAAGTGCTGTGTGAGGGATATGGCCACTGTGTCCAAACCCTTCGATCTCAGGGAATCAAACCTAATGGAAAATGAAGACTATGGACAGGGCTACAATAACCTATAAGCACTTTATCCCAATTGTATTTGTGAAAATTTTTATACATTTCTGAAAATTTGACTTAGAGTGAAATTCTCTTGAAAGTGCTGTGTGAGGGATATGGCCACTGTGTCCAAACCCTTCGATCTCAGGGAATCAAACCTAATGGAAAATGAAGACTATGGACAGGGCTACAATAACCTATAAGCACTTTATCCCAATTGTATTTGTGAAAATTTTTATACATTTTTGAAAATTTGACTTAGAGTGAAATTCTCTTGAAAGTGCTGTGTGAGGGATATGGCCACTGTGTCCAAACCCTTCGATCTCAGGGAATCAAACCTAATGGAAAATGAAGACTATGGACAGGGCTACAATAACCTATAAGCACTTTATCCCAATTGTATTTGTGAAAATTTTTATACATTTTTGAAAATTTGACTTAGAGTGAAATTCTCTTGAAAGTGCTGTGTGAGGGATATGGCCACTGTGTCCAAACCCTTCGATCTCAGGGAATCAAACCTAATGGAAAATGAAGAGTATAGACAGGGCTACAATATCCTATAAGCACTTTTTCCAAATTGTATTTGTGAAAATTTTTATACATTTTTGAAAATTTGACTTAGAGTGAAATTCTCTTGAAAGTGCTGTGTGAGGGATATGGCCACTGTGTCCAAACCCTTCGATCTCAGGGAATCAAACCTAATGGAAAATGAAGACTATGGACAGGGCTACAATAACCTATAAGCACTTTATCCCAATTGTATTTGTGAAAATTTTTATACATTTTTGAAAATTTGACTTAGAGTGAAATTCTCTTGAAAGTGCTGTGTGAGGGATATGGCCACTGTGTCCAAACCCTTCGATCTCAGGGAATCAAACCTAATGGAAAATGAAGGCTATGGACAGGGCTACAATATCCTATAAGCACTTTTTCCAAATTGTATTTGTGAAAATTTTTATACATTTTTGAAAATTTGACTTAGAGTGAAATTCTCTTGAAAGTGCTGTGTGAGGGATATGGCCACTGTGTCCAAACCCTTCGATCTCAGGGAATCAAACCTAATGGAAAATGAAGGCTATGGACAGGGCTACAATATCCTATAAGCACTTTTTCCAAATTGTATTTGTGAAAATTTTTATACATTTTTGAAAATTTGACTTAGAGTGAAATTCTCTTGAAAGTGCTGTGTGAGGGATATGGCCACTGTGTCCAAACCCTTCGATCTCAGGGAATCAAACCTAATGGAAAATGAAGACTATGGACAGGGCTACAATAACCTATAAGCACTTTATCCCAATTGTATTTGTGAAAATTTTTATACATTTTTGAAAATTTGACTTAGAGTGAAATTCTCTTGAAAGTGCTGTGTGAGGGATATGGCCACTGTGTCCAAACCCTTCGATCTCAGGGAATCAAACCTAATGGAAAATGAAGAGTATAGACAGGGCTACAATATCCTATACGCACTTTATCCCAATTGTATTTGTGAAAATTTTTATACATTTTTGAAAATTTGACTTAGAGTGAAATTCTCTTGAAAGTGCTGTGTGAGGGATATGGCCACTGTGTCCAAACCCTTCGATCTCAGGGAATCAAACCTAATGGAAAATGAAGGCTATGGACAGGGCTACAATATCCTATAAGCACTTTTTCCAAATTGTATTTGTGAAAATTTTTATACATTTTTGAAAATTTGACTTAGAGTGAAATTCTCTTGAAAGTGCTGTGTGAGGGATATGGCCACTGTGTCCAAACCCTTCGATCTCAGGGAATCAAACCTAATGGAAAATGAAGGCTATGGACAGGGCTACAATATCCTATAAGCACTTTTTCCAAATTGTATTTGTGAAAATTTTTATACATTTTTGAAAATTTGACTTAGAGTGAAATTCTCTTGAAAGTGCTGTGTGAGGGATATGGCCACTGTGTCCAAACCCTTCGATCTCAGGGAATCAAACCTAATGGAAAATGAAGACTATGGACAGGGCTACAATAACCTATAAGCATTTTATCCCAATTGTATTTGTGAAAATTTTTATACATTTTTGAAAATTTGACTTAGAGTGAAATTCTCTTGAAAGTGCTGTGTGAGGGATATGGCCACTGTGTCCAAACCCTTCGATCTCAGGGAATCAAACCTAATGGAAAATGAAGAGTATAGACAGGGCTACAATATCCTATACGCACTTTATCCCAATTGTATTTGTGAAAATTTTTATACATTTTTGAAAATTTGACTTAGAGTGAAATTCTCTTGAAAGTGCTGTGTGAGGGATATGGCCACTGTGTCCAAACCCTTCGATCTCAGGGAATCAAACCTAATGGAAAATGAAGGCTATGGACAGGGCTACAATATCCTATAAGCACTTTTTCCAAATTGTATTTGTGAAAATTTTTATACATTTTTGAAAATTTGACTTAGAGTGAAATTCTCTTGAAAGTGCTGTGTGAGGGATATGGCCACTGTGTCCAAACCCTTCGATCTCAGGGAATCAAACCTAATGGAAAATGAAGGCTATGGACAGGGCTACAATATCCTATAAGCACTTTTTCCAAATTGTATTTGTGAAAATTTTTATACATTTTTGAAAATTTGACTTAGAGTGAAATTCTCTTGAAAGTGCTGTGTGAGGGATATGGCCACTGTGTCCAAACCCTTCGATCTCAGGGAATCAAACCTAATGGAAAATGAAGGCTATGGACAGGGCTACAATATCCTATAAGCACTTTTTCCAAATTGTATTTGTGAAAATTTTTATACATTTTTGAAAATTTGACTTAGAGTGAAATTCTCTTGAAAGTGCTGTGTGAGGGATATGGCCACTGTGTCCAAACCCTTCGATCTCAGGGAATCAAACCTAATGGAAAATGAAGACTATGGACAGGGCTACAATAACCTTTAAGCACTTTATCCCAATTGTATTTGTGAAAATTTTTATACATTTTTGAAAATTTGACTTAGAGTGAAATTCTCTTGAAAGTGCTGTGTGAGGGATATGGCCACTGTGTCCAAACCCTTCGATCTCAGGGAATCAAACCTAATGGAAAATGAAGGCTATGGACAGGGCTACAATATCCTATAAGCACTTTTTCCAAATTGTATTTGTGAAAATTTTTATACATTTTTGAAAATTTGACTTAGAGTGAAATTCTCTTGAAAGTGCTGTGTGAGGGATATGGCCACTGTGTCCAAACCCTTCGATCTCAGGGAATCAAACCTAATGGAAAATGAAGGCTATGGACAGGGCTACAATATCCTATAAGCACTTTTTCCAAATTGTATTTGTGAACATTTTTATACATTTTTGAAAATTTGACTTAGAGTGAAATTCTCTTGAAAGTGCTGTGTGAGGGATATGGCCACTGTGTCCAAACCCTTCGATCTCAGGGAATCAAACCTAATGGAAAATGAAGGCTATGGACAGGGCTACAATATCCTATAAGCACTTTTTCCAAATTGTATTTGTGAAAATTTTTATACATTTTTGAAAATTTGACTTAGAGTGAAATTCTCTTGAAAGTGCTGTGTGAGGGATATGGCCACTGTGTCCAAACCCTTCGATCTCAGGGAATCAAACCTAATGGAAAATGAAGAGTATAGACAGGGCTACAATATCCTATAAGCACTTTTTCCAAATTGTATTTGTGAAAATTTTTATACATTTTTGAAAATTTGACTTAGAGTGAAATTCTCTTGAAAGTGCTGTGTGAGGGATATGGCCACTGTGTCCAAACCCTTCGATCTCAGGGAATCAAACCTAATGGAAAATGAAGGCTATGGACAGGGCTACAATATCCTATAAGCACTTTTTCCAAATTGTATTTGTGAAAATTTTTATACATTTTTGAAAATTTGACTTAGAGTGAAATTCTCTTGAAAGTGCTGTGTGAGGGATATGGCCACTGTGTCCAAACCCTTCGATCTCAGGGAATCAAACCTAATGGAAAATGAAGGCTATGGACAGGGCTACAATATCCTATAAGCACTTTTTCCAAATTGTATTTGTGAAAATTTTTATACATTTTTGAAAATTTGACTTAGAGTGAAATTCTCTTGAAAGTGCTGTGTGAGGGATATGGCCACTGTGTCCAAACCCTTCGATCTCAGGGAATCAAACCTAATGGAAAATGAAGGCTATGGACAGGGCTACAATATCCTATAAGCACTTTTTCCAAATTGTGTTTGTGAAAATTTTTATACATTTTTGAAAATTTGACTTAGAGTGAAATTCTCTTGAAAGTGCTGTGTGAGGGATATGGCCACTGTGTCCAAACCCTTCGATCTCAGGGAATCAAACCTAATGGAAAATGAAGGCTACGGACAGGGCTACAATATCCTATAAGCACTTTTTCCAAATTGTATTTGTGAAAATTTTTATACATTTTTGAAAATTTGACTTAGAGTGAAATTCTCTTGAAAGTGCTGTGTGAGCCCTGTCCATAGCCTTCATTTTCCATTAGGTTTGATTCCCTGAGATCGAAGGGTTTGGACACAGTGGCCATATCCCTCACACAGCACTTTCAAGAGAATTTCACTCTAAGTCAAATTTTCAAAAATGTATAAAAATTTTCACAAATACAATTGGGATAAAGTGCGTATAGGATATTGTAGCCCTGTCTATACTCTTCATTTTCCATTAGGTTTGATTCCCTGAGATCGAAGGGTTTGGACACAGTGGCCATATCCCTCACACAGCACTTTCAAGAGAATTTCACTCTAAGTCAAATTTTCAAAAATGTATAAAAATTTTCACAAATACAATTGGGATAAAGTGCTTAAAGGTTATTGTAGCCCTGTCCATAGTCTTCATTTTCCATTAGGTTTGATTCCCTGAGATCGAAGGGTTTGGACACAGTGGCCATATCCCTCACACAGCACTTTCAAGAGAATTTCACTCTAAGTCAAATTTTCAAAAATGTATCAAAATTTTCACAAATACAATTTGGAAAAAGTGCTTATAGGATATTGTAGCCCTGTCCATAGCCTTCATTTTCCATTAGGTTTGATTCCCTGAGATCGAAGGGTTTGGACACAGTGGCCATATCCCTCACACAGCACTTTCAAGAGAATTTCACTCTAAGTCAAATTTTCAAAAATGTATAAAAATTTTCACAAATACAATTTGGAAAAAGTGCTTATAGGATATTGTAGCCCTGTCCATAGCCTTCATTTTCCATTAGGTTTGATTCCCTGAGATCGAAGGGTTTGGACACAGTGGCCATATCCCTCACACAGCACTTTCAAGAGAATTTCACTCTAAGTCAAATTTTCAAAAATGTATAAAAATTTTCACAAATACAATTTGGAAAAAGTGCTTATAGGATATTGTAGCCCTGTCCATAGCCTTCATTTTCCATTAGGTTTGATTCCCTGAGATCGAAGGGTTTGGACACAGTGGCCATATCCCTCACACAGCACTTTCAAGAGAATTTCACTCTAAGTCAAATTTTCAAAAATGTATAAAAATTTTCACAAATACAATTGGGATAAAGTGCTTATAGGTTATTGTAGCCCTGTCCATAGTCTTCATTTTCCATTAGGTTTGATTCCCTGAGATCGAAGGGTTTGGACACAGTGGCCATATCCCTCACACAGCACTTTCAAGAGAATTTCACTCTAAGTCAAATTTTCAAAAATGTATAAAAATTTTCACAAATACAATTGGGATAAAGTGCTTATAGGTTATTGTAGCCCTGTCCATAGTCTTCATTTTCCATTAGGTTTGATTCCCTGAGATCGAAGGGTTTGGACACAGTGGCCATATCCCTCACACAGCACTTTCAAGAGAATTTCACTCTAAGTCAAATTTTCAAAAATGTATAAAAATTTTCACAAATACAATTTGGAAAAAGTGCTTATAGGATATTGTAGCCCTGTCTATACTCTTCATTTTCCATTAGGTTTGATTCCCTGAGATCGAAGGGTTTGGACACAGTGGCCATATCCCTCACACAGCACTTTCAAGAGAATTTCACTCTAAGTCAAATTTTCAAAAATGTATAAAAATTTTCACAAATACAATTTGGAAAAAGTGCTTATAGGATATTGTAGCCCTGTCCATAGCCTTCATTTTCCATTAGGTTTGATTCCCTGAGATCGAAGGGTTTGGACACAGTGGCCATATCCCTCACACAGCACTTTCAAGAGAATTTCACTCTAAGTCAAATTTTCAAAAATGTATAAAAATTTTCACAAATACAATTTGGAAAAAGTGCTTATAGGATATTGTAGCCCTGTCCATAGCCTTCATTTTCCATTAGGTTTGATTCCCTGAGATCGAAGGGTTTGGACACAGTGGCCATATCCCTCACACAGCACTTTCAAGAGAATTTCACTCTAAGTCAAATTTTCAAAAATGTATAAAAATTTTCACAAATACAATTTGGAAAAAGTGCTTATAGGATATTGTAGCCCTGTCCATAGCCTTCATTTTCCATTAGGTTTGATTCCCTGAGATCGAAGGTTTGGACACAGTGGCCATATCCCTCACACAGCACTTTCAAGAGAATTTCACTCTAAGTCAAATTTTCAAAAATGTATCAAAATTTTCACAAATACAATTTGGAAAAAGTGCTTATAGGATATTGTAGCCCTATCCATAGCCTTCATTTTCCATTAGGTTTGATTCCCTGAGATCGAAGGGTTTGGACACAGTGGCCATATCCCTCACACAGCACTTTCAAGAGAATTTCACTCTAAGTCAAATTTTCAAAAATGTATAAAAATTTTCACAAATACAATTTGGAAAAAGTGCTTATAGGATATTGTAGCCCTGTCCATAGCCTTCATTTTCCATTAGGTTTGATTCCCTGAGATCGAAGGGTTTGGACACAGTGGCCATATCCCTCACACAGCACTTTCAAGAGAATTTCACTCTAAGTCAAATTTTCAAAAATGTATAAAAATTTTCACAAATACAATTTGGAAAAAGTGCTTATAGGATATTGTAGCCCTGTCCATAGCCTTCATTTTCCATTAGGTTTGATTCCCTGAGATCGAAGGGTTTGGACACAGTGGCCATATCCCTCACACAGCACTTTCAAGAGAATTTCACTCTAAGTCAAATTTTCAAAAATGTATAAACATTTTCACAAATACAATTTGGAAAAAGTGCTTATAGGATATTGTAGCCCTGTCCATAGCCTTCATTTTCCATTAGGTTTGATTCCCTGAGATCGAAGGGTTTGGACACAGTGGCCATATCCCTCACACAGCACTTTCAAGAGAATTTCACTCTAAGTCAAATTTTCAAAAATGTATAAAAATGTTCACAAATACAATTTGGAAAAAGTGCTTATAGGATATTGTAGCCCTGTCCATAGCCTTCATTTTCCATTAGGTTTGATTCCCTGAGATCGAAGGGTTTGGACACAGTGGCCATATCCCTCACACAGCACTTTCAAGAGAATTTCACTCTAAGTCAAATTTTCAAAAATGTATAAAAATTTTCACAAATACAATTTGGAAAAAGTGCTTATAGGATATTGTAGCCCTGTCCATAGCCTTCATTTTCCATTAGGTTTGATTCCCTGAGATCGAAGGGTTTGGACACAGTGGCCATATCCCTCACACAGCACTTTCAAGAGAATTTCACTCTAAGTCAAATTTTCAAAAATGTATAAAAATTTTCACAAATACAATTGGGATAAAGTGCTTATAGGTTATTGTAGCCCTGTCCATAGTCTTCATTTTCCATTAGGTTTGATTCCCTGAGATCGAAGGGTTTGGACACAGTGGCCATATCCCTCACACAGCACTTTCAAGAGAATTTCACTCTAAGTCAAATTTTCAAAAATGTATAAAAATTTTCACAAATACAATTTGGAAAAAGTGCTTATAGGATATTGTAGCCCTGTCCGTAGCCTTCATTTTCCATTAGGTTTGATTCCCTGAGATCGAAGGGTTTGGACACAGTGGCCATATCCCTCACACAGCACTTTCAAGAGAATTTCACTCTAAGTCAAATTTTCAAAAATGTATAAAAATTTTCATAAATACAATTTGGAAAAAGTGCTTATAGGATATTGTAGCCCTGTCCATAGCCTTCATTTTCCATTAGGTTTGATTCCCTGAGATCGAAGGGTTTGGACACAGTGGCCATATCCCTCACACAGCACTTTCAAGAGAATTTCACTCTAAGTCAAATTTTCAAAAATGTATAAAAATTTTCACAAATACAATTTGGAAAAAGTGCTTATAGGATATTGTAGCCCTGTCCATAGCCTTCATTTTCCATTAGGTTTGATTCCCTGAGATCGAAGGGTTTGGACACAGTGGCCATATCCCTCACACAGCACTTTCAAGAGAATTTCACTCTAAGTCAAATTTTCAAAAATGTATAAAAATTTTCACAAATACAATTTGGAAAAAGTGCTTATAGGATATTGTAGCCCTGTCCGTAGCCTTCATTTTCCATTAGGTTTGATTCCCTGAGATCGAAGGGTTTGGACACAGTGGCCATATCCCTCACACAGCACTTTCAAGAGAATTTCACTCTAAGTCAAATTTTCAAAAATGTATAAAAATTTTCACAAACACAATTTGGAAAAAGTGCTTATAGGATATTGTAGCCCTGTCCATAGCCTTCATTTTCCATTAGGTTTGATTCCCTGAGATCGAAGGGTTTGGACACAGTGGCCATATCCCTCACACAGCACTTTCAAGAGAATTTCACTCTAAGTCAAATTTTCAAAAATGTATAAAAATTTTCACAAATACAATTTGGAAAAAGTGCTTATAGGATATTGTAGCCCTGTCCATAGCCTTCATTTTCCATTAGGTTTGATTCCCTGAGATCGAAGGGTTTGGACACAGTGGCCATATCCCTCACACAGCACTTTCAAGAGAATTTCACTCTAAGTCAAATTTTCAAAAATGTATAAAAATTTTCACAAATACAATTTGGAAAAAGTGCTTATAGGATATTGTAGCCCTGTCCATAGCCTTCATTTTCCATTAGGTTTGATTCCCTGAGATCGAAGGGTTTGGACACAGTGGCCATATCCCTCACACAGCACTTTCAAGAGAATTTCACTCTAAGTCAAATTTTCAAAAATGTATAAAAATTTTCACAAATACAATTTGGAAAAAGTGCTTATAGGATATTGTAGCCCTGTCCATAGCCTTCATTTTCCATTAGGTTTGATTCCCTGAGATCGAAGGGTTTGGACACAGTGGCCATATCCCTCACACAGCACTTTCAAGAGAATTTCACTCTAAGTCAAATTTTCAAAAATGTATAAAAAATTTCACAAATACAATTGGGATAAAGTGCTTATAGGTTATTGTAGCCCTGTCCATAGTCTTCATTTTCCATTAGGTTTGATTCCCTGAGATCGAAGGGTTTGGACACAGTGGCCATATCCCTCACACAGCACTTTCATGTGAATTTCACTCTAAGTCGTATTTTTTCAAAAATCATAAATTTTAATATAAAAAGACTAACTAAATATCTAATTAGTTTTAAATATTAAATAAAAATTATTAATTTTTCATAAAAACTGTAAAATTTCGTATAAATAGTCGTATTTTCTTTATAATACGCATGCGATATTTTTTTAAAATATTTTTTATCGCATGCGATATTTTTTAAAAACATATTTAACTTTTCATATTTATCTTCACACACGTAGTCTCGTCTATATACTATTTTCTTCTTTATAGTCTCGTCTATAGGCTTGTCATTAGTCTCTTCAATAGTCTCGTCTATAGTATATAGAATAATCAAAAGTCTAGTCTATAATTTTGTCTGTAGTCATGTTTTTGGTCGCATTTATATGCTATAATTCTATAGTCTAGTATATAGACTTCTTTATTGTGTCGTCTAAAGTCCCTTCCATAGTCTCGTCTATAGTTTCTTCCATAAACTCATCTTATTTATAGTTTAGTCTATATTTTCATCTGTGGTGGCATTTTTAGTCTTCTTTATAGTTTCTTCTATAGTGCCTTCCATAGTCTCGCCTTAAACCTGGTCTAAATCCTGGTCTGAAGTCTTGAACCTCGACTATAGTCGCTACCATAGTCTATTCTTTAATTAATTTTGCGGGCTAGATTGTAGACTAATATATTTCTTACAATTTTTACTACTCTTAACTAAAGTCTTCTATTCTTCTTCAAAGAAACCAAACAAATATTAGCCATAGCCAAATGGAAAAACTACAAACGTATCAAAAATAATTTGCATAAGCTTTTTAAACAATTCATCGAATTCTTAGCAAAGTCTGACTGACCACCCCTTTGTACAGCTGGCCATAGATTCTTAAAATTTCTTTTGAAATTCACCTCAAAAATCATTCATTGTTTGATTTTAATTTGCAGGTTGTGTGTGCTAAAGAAATTCTTAAAAAATAATAAACTAACAAAAATATGTTTTACTGGGTCATGTTTTGCTTAATTTGTTAAAAAAATTGAAAAGAAAACAAAATACAAAACAAACATTTAAAGACTTTATTTAATTTTCAACATCTAAAACAAATAATGAACTCATACCAAACATCATTATCATCATCATTAGAGGCCATACCAGCAGCTGCTTAATCATCATAATTTGTACATTTTAACCCATTTTTGTGTGCCAAAACATTTAAGCGAACAAAAAAAAAAAAATAAAGGTGTTTTACAAATGTTGTATATTAAATTTATTACCTTCTACAGAGTTTGATCTTGTAAGTCTTTAAAGATGAAATGAAAGCATTTCTTTTTTTTTTCTTGAAAAATTAAGATTTTAAAGAAATTTTTAAAAGGAAGTATTGACCATAAAAATCATGCATGAGTTATAAAACTAACAATAAATATTTGTGATGAAGATAAATTAATAAAAAGAAAGTTAAGTTTCATCTTTTTATATTCTAATTATTTTGTTTTTAGAGATTTTAAGTAAATTAAAAAGCAATGAAGTCAATAATTAGCATGTCAATAAAAGAAAAGATATAAAACTACAGTCTAGACTACAGTAACGTCCTTAGTTTGGTGTACAGTCTTGATAACAGTTTTGTCTAAAGTATGATTTAAAATCAACTATTTAAAATCTGCAATTAAATTTGGACTAAATTAAGGTCAATAACCTTGACTTAAAGCTGGGCTGCAATCTCGGTTTTTTCCAGATTTATTATTGTTTATAATCTCAGATATTGTCCTAAATATTGTCTGGTGTATAATATCGGGTTCTGTCTCGAATGTAGTCCATATTTTAATCACAGTTTTAGGTACATTTTCAATGACAAAGGCAAAGTAAAGCAAACTATTAACGTTTTAGTCACACGATATTAAAATGTGCTAAGCTCTTTTTAGTTTTTAAAGCCGCAAACCATATACAAGAATTAAAGGCCCAAATACACTTATCAAAATACACAACAATCACTGTGGTAGTATTAGTGAAAATGTGTTTCTTTGTGTAACACAGATAATGCTGGATGGGAAAGCACTTGACAAGTGAATTTGGCCCTTAAGAATGAAATCATTAAATTTTTGTCATCAACTGTTCAACCTAATACCGTCTTAAATCAGAGTTTATGAGCCGATTGCGGACAAACGGCTGGTGAATTTGAAATCAAAAAACGGAAAGGGCAGTGGCCGAGGTAGCCAGAGGAAAGGACAAGCGTAGCAGACAAAGTCAATAAAACGTGGAACGAGCTGAATATTGTAAGAGCAAATAAACATGGAAAAAATAGAAAACAATCGTTGATACCTACACTGAAAAAAAGTCTCCAAAATTGTTCAACAATCAAAGCATTAATCAACAAGTAAGAAAGTATAGTCGGTCAAGCCCGACCATTAGATACCATACACCACAGTATTTAAAAATACATCATGCTTATGTGTCTATATTAATATGCATTTATCTATGTTTATAAATTTCATTAAAATCGGTTTGATAGTTTTTGAGAGGCAGCAATGTCCCTCTACCTTCCCTCGTGCCATTTTCGGGCCATTTTCAACAGGCTTGGTCCTTGCGCCAATAAGAACCTATGTTCCAATTTTTATCAAATTATCTCCAAAATTGCGACCTTTACATTGCGCACAAGGTTGCATGGACAGCCAGCCAGCCGGACGGACATCGTTAGTTCGACTCAGAAAGTGATTCTAAGTCGATCGGAATACTTTAAGGTGGGTCTAGGACGAATATTTTAAGGCGTTACACACATCAGCACAAATGCATAATACCCTCTCCACTGTTATGGTGTTTGTATAAAAAATAAAATCAGTTTTGATTAAGAATTTAATTAAATGAATCAAGTGGATTAATCGTTTAATCAAGTTAATTAAAATGAAATTTGTTAAAATTTTTTCTTCGAAGACAACAACGTTTTTGGCAGTGATATCATACCTAACCTAATTATCCCTTACACGTCTACAATTAGCAAATCTTGTTGACCTGAATAAAGCATGTTTGGCGTTCTTTGGCTCCATGTATGTCTGACGGCTTTATGCGACATCATGTCAAATTTAAAAATATACTGGAAGGAACTGGATAAAATGATTATTAACCTCTAAATGTTTCCTTTTTTACTTTTTTCTCATAACGGGAATTAACCTGTATGTCTATCGTTCCTTTCAGAAGTTTTTTTCATTTCCATTGTCATTAAGACTTGATTTATTCTGCTTCACGGTCTATGTTTGTTTCTTTATGTAATTAATGTGTCTGCTAACTTATAACTTAGATAACTATGAAAAGTTAAATTCATTTTTTAAAAATATCGCATGCGATAAAAAATATTTTAAAAAATAACGCATGCTATAAAAAATATATTAAAAAATATCGCATGCGATAAAAAAATATTATAAAGAAAATTCGACTATTAACACAAAATTTTAATGTTTTTATGAATAATCAATCATTTTTATTTAACATGAAAAACTAATTTGATATTTTATTAGTCTTTTTTATTAAAATTTATAATTTTTGAAAAAATATGACTTAGACCATATTTACATTATGCAATTAACGCCGCAACTTGCCGCAACTTTCGCATGCAACTTTTTATTTGTTAGCAAGAGGTGTAGGGAAGAAAACGGTGTTGAAAAAGTTGAAAAAATGCTTGGAAAAAATTTAATTGTAAATGTGGAAAGAGTTTCGTAGAAACTACTTTAAAAGAAAATAGAAAAAAACTCGGCGTTAATTGCATAGATGTAAATGCGGCCTTAGAGTGAAATTCTCATGAAAGTGCTCTGCGAGAGATATGTTCATTGGCGACTTCGAATCGCTAAATAATGCTCAAGGAAACTAGAATATTTTTTCTTAGAAATTATAGCAGATCGCAAGTAAAACCCACGAGTTTCAGAACACCACAAAATTAATCTGGCGTTTTGCGATTTAAAATCGTGCTATTGTCAGAACATGGCCGTAACTTTTTCGTCAATAAAAACGCCAAGATATTTTAACGTTGCTGCGTATTTGAAATGTGCTTATTCAATATTAATTGTTTTCTTTCTGTGTTGGCTACTGATGTATTTAGTAGATCCAGTG
The DNA here is from genome assembly GCA_930367215.1 of Pollenia angustigena. Lineage (NCBI taxonomy): Eukaryota > Metazoa > Arthropoda > Insecta > Diptera > Polleniidae > Pollenia > Pollenia angustigena. The sequence continues at coordinate 4,102,206 of OV884059.1, forward strand.
TTGTGGTCTGCAAATTTCAAAACTATTCTTCTTTGAGCCACGATTTTATGATCCTGACAGTGTCCTTGTAATACATTTTTATTTTATCTAAGAATATTCCTTTAACAAGGCGATTATATCGACCTTTTCGAGTATACGAATTTCACGTACCCTGCTGCACATTATTATATTTCACAATACTGCACTCAAAATATTATGTAGTTAAATTCAAACGAAAATTCATTTGAAACAAATTAAAATTCATTTAAAAAACGGATCATTTACATTTCATTTAAAACAAATGATTTTTTCAGTAATTTCTAAGTTTTTTATTTATTGAACATCATATTCGTTAAAATTGAATAGTTTTTACTTTTAAAAAATATATTTTAACCGATAAAAATCAAACAAATTAACAAAAAAAAATACGGAAAACATTATTTTTTGGTAGTTTGTTTTTTTAATAACAAACATAAATGTTGAAAAATAAATTTATTCGTAAAATAACTATATTTTTATTCAATTTTAACAGTACCGAAAACGAATTTAATAACCTACAATCAGTTACTGTAATAATTTTATGAGTGTGGGTTTAATACTGATCCTTGAGGGACTCCTAATAAAGTTTTGCAATACTGGAGTCCTACATCAGTTTCATATTAGAGCATCTCAATTGCTAATTTTCGAAATTAACTTTATAACTAACTGACTATATTACTAACTATATAACTAATTATAACTTAATCTAGAGCGTATTCTAGAGTCTGGTCTAGAGCGTATTCTATAGTCTGGTCTATATTCTTAAGTCTAGTCTAGTTGTTTAGCTGACATAAACTATAATCTTAAGTCTTTTCTTTAGCCTTATGTGTATTAAACATTTAAGACTTCATAATCTATTTAATACATTTTTCATTTTCTCAAGAGTCTAATTAATAGTTCCCACTTTTTTCGTGGTTTCAAATTTTTTAAACTTTTAATTTTTAATCAGTGAATATAATAAAATTCTATAATTATAGGATTCAATGTTTTTTAGACCATAAACATAAACTTAATTAACATTGACAATTAATTGCCGCCATAAAATTCATTGGCCACCCTGCAACACCTGCAGCTTCAACTTTGGTATTTTGATAGAAAGTTAGAATTTTTTTTATTTTTTAAAAAAATTCCAGCTTAATTAACTTTTAAACATATACTCTGAGATTAATTTCTAACGCAATTAGTTGCTCGAACTAAATTAAACAAGCAAACAAAAGTTACAGAATTAATGTTCTTTAAGAAATAACAACTACCGGTAGCAGCAGCAGCGGATGTAGGCAACTTAAATCAAATAAAAAACTAAAAAACTTTGTGGTATAAAGAGGAGGAAAAGAAGAAAATTTAATTTTTGTTTTGATATAAAATTTAGAGTTTTGGAAGAAAGTGAGAACAGTTATTTGGTGTAACTGATGCCGTTAGATATCTAAACTTTAAATTGAAAACAATAGAAAAATGGAAAAAAACAAAAACATGTTTTTTTTTTATTTAAAATTGACAATACTTTAACTAAGCAAGTTACGAGAGTTTGTTAAACAACAGGAAAAACTTTCTTTTAGTTGTTTGTTTTTTGTTTGTTCATTTTTCAATATGAAATTCGGTTTTTTGTGGTGATTTTTTTTTCTTCCAGAAATCTAAATAGTGTTTAGATTTTGTTGTTGTTAAGGTTGTCTATCTGTGCACTTCTTAAGTTTAAGTTAATGGTGTTTTTTTCGGACTTAAAACAAAAGACTTAAGACACAAACACACACATTTTTTTTATTATTGTTATTATTATGGCTATTATTATTGTTGCTGTTGTTGTTGTTGTTGTTTTTTTCAAAGCTTTTGGCTAAATTATTTAAAAAAAAATAGTAAAAAACAATATTGAAAATAGGTTTTTTCTTTTTTTTATTTAATATTAAACAAAAGAAAATCTTGTCTACAATTTTTAGTTTTTTCCTAATATTTTTTTTTAATTTTAGATTTTACAGTTAATATGCTTTGGAATTTACTTTTTTTTCTTCTTTCAATAAATATAAATAGAAAAAAAAAAATATAAATATTTTAAAGAAAATTTATCAAAAGAAAAATGTGGTGCTTTAAAAATGTCTATCTGTCTGTTTAGATTAAGTTTAGCTGTAGTCACACATGATTGATTTCTTTGGTTGCATACAAACTCGTCATCATGATTGTCATTATAAACTTCATTATTGTCAGTTTCTTAAGAGTGTCTTAAGACATTGTGATTATCATAATTTCATTTGTTACTTGTGGTATGTAAGTTTTTGCCTCAAAAGACGACCTTAGATAATATCATGGGAAATAAAGAAAGTTATTGGTTTAGAATGTGAAAAAAATTAAGAAAAAGAAACTAAAAACAAACTAAAAAATTTTGAGAAAAAAATCGAACATTTTAAAACAATAATTTATTGTTAACCGAAAAATAAAAAGCTAAATAATTGCTTTATTACTTTAAATGCCATCCCTTAAGACAATTAACGCGCTTATTTTGTAAAACTTTTCACCACACTTATGGACTGTTCATCGATTTCGAACGAAGAATTCCTTCGCCTAACTCACATGTAAAACAAATACAATGTTCAATATGAAAGTTTTCATATGACAGGCAAGTGATTTTGTAGTCAAATTTACATAAAAAGCACTCAGTTTTTTGAGTAGTTTTCATATAAATTTTACTACACAATCACTTGCCTGTTATTTTGTTATTTAGAAACAGCACATAAACTTCAACTACCATTTCTAATGATTTGTTCTTAATGTGTGAGAGTCAGGCCCTAAATTTACTTTACAAATTTTAGGTTAAATTTTTATACTGTAAAAAGAAAAAACTTATTAGCTTAAGCATCACTCTAGAAAAATTTCAAGATTATGTGTATCAAATGAATAAGATACAACAATAAAAACTAATAAAAACAACTGTTCTTTCATAATAATGTCATGGGAAAAACCAAATAAAAAAAGAATAAAAAAATGCATTATCAGCATATAGAGCAGTTTTATTAAAGAAGTTAGAGCCGATACTGGCAGGCTTAGAAGTCACTTACACCTAAAGAGAAAATTCAAAAATGTTGGAAGAAATTAATAAAAATAGAGCTTCATGTTAATAAAAAAAAACTTACAGGGATGTGATGGAAATCGGAAACGTAAAATGCAGGAATTTGAAAGATGTTTTTAATACACATTTTTTCTAATTTTTAAAATTTTTGTTATAAAATACGATTCAATAGAGAATTATTTGTCAAAAAACTCTTTTATTACAGAAATCTTATTAAAAAACTACTTTTAAAATTCTTGCGTTTTACTTTTTTTGCTCATGAGGTCATGTCTCTAACTATTCAAGCACTATTATTCTAAATTTATAAGATCCCTGACTATTAAGCTGAATCCGCCCTCGAGATGGCTTTTGTTCAAATATGGTTTCTGGATTTGATAATTTTAATGGCCTTTTCGATTTATATTCACTTAGTCATTAAACTTAAAAGTGTTAATAACAAAGTTTACTTTTGCTGCAAAAATATCGAGTTTTGTGCCAAAAAAGCATCATTTGCGAAAAGTTTTGCTTTTTACTTCTTTAATCTAAAAAAAGTTAAGCTTAAACATATCAATTACACCTTGAATCATATTCTCAATACAACTCATTTCAGCTTGCCAGGGATGGATTGTGTGATTAAAAATTTGTGACTAAAACATCGAAAATAAAGACTTTCTAGCTTCGCCAACACAGTTTGATGATAATGAATTGTAGGCAACCCTTCATGAAAGACAGGAAGCATTTCTCGCAAGATGCATACAAATGGAAAATTCACCAATTGTCAGACCGGTGCCTCACCGGGAGCTAGTGACTCCCTTTGCACCCTCAGTTAAGTACTGGGGTATAAATTCGAACCCAATAAAGTCCAAAGGACCTCAAAGAGCTCTGTTATTTGAATGTTTGATGCATTTCAGGCAGCATTCAGAAGAATACCAGTACATTTGTACTTGTTAAATATTCAACCAATCCATTTTTCCCCGGAGAATGTAACATCAAGAGGTCTGTACTCCACCAGATGCTTTAAATACGCCCCATAATAGGGCGGAACATATCCCCTAGGGGGATATAGCTTTTACCAATGGCACATTGAGATTCTTGTGAATATTTGAGGATCAACATACCAGGGGCGGCCTTGATTGTTCGAAGAGTTTATTTTGGCGCTTTTGATTTTTTTCGATATAACAGGCCAAAGCAGTGCCCCATAACTGAATACCGAAGCACCAGGTTGGCTTTAAGAAAAGGTTGTTCACTAGAAGTTTGCAACCGCGACTAGAGACAAATTTCCTTCCGATAGGCCAATTAATTTGAATTGCTTTTAGTTTCATTTCAATTAATTTTGTCTCTATATGACATTTCCATGTTAAACGCCGATGGAGGTTTGAACCGAGATATTTTACATGGAAGTTTTGAGGTCTTATTTGATTCTTGGCTGTAATTGACCTCCATCCACCATTTTTTTAACAACACAATTGATTCGTTTAAAGCGATCGTAGGCCAAAAGACTCTTAAAATATATGACCCGACATGAAGTCATAAAATTCCCTAATGACAACAAACGCCCGCATGTTGCAAGACCCGTACGAAACTATTTTGAAAATAGTGGTTGGAAAGTTTTTCCTTATCCAGCTAATAGTCCAGACCTTGCTTCGTCCGACTATTATAAGTTTCCATTGATGTAATATGCTTTAATAGGAAAACACTTTACTTCAGTGCAGGGTTTCTAAAATTGGCCCCATTTATGTTTCACCGTAAAAAACGAGAAGTTCGTTTTTACATTCTGTATTAAATACTCCAACAAACCCATTAAAATAATTATATTTATCTTTTTTAACCATTCAATTTTAAATTATGTCTGAAATTATTAAGCAGACTAGGTCAGTATCTCAATAAATACTAAACACACACATACATCACAATATTAAAAGAGACCCAAAACAAAATAATAAAATAAAACTTTTGAATAAAATAAAGAAGCCAGTTAAAGAAAAATAAAACGTAGTCGTCAAAACACTGAAAAAGCAAAAAAATATGCTTAAAGAAAATATAGCAATAAAGCATAAATTCAGTAGTATTATTTAATTTTCTATAGTGGGACTTTTTGTTGATTAACTTAGCGGTAGTTTTATGTTGTTTTATTTAAAACAATCATAACATTGTTCATTCATTCTTTTGTGTTAAGAAAAATGATTAAATTGCCAGAAGCATCAGAAACTAGAAAACATCATAAAACAATGTCTCAAACGTTAATGGCAGCAGCAGCCGCAGCCGTAGTAGCAGCAACATCGTTTCGTTCTTGTCATATCGTCATCATCATAATCATCATTTTATTTGTGTTCATCAACAAATATACAGCTACTTAATGTGATTGTTATTATTAATATTTCTTCTTAATTATTAAAACAGAACCATTTGAAAAAAAAGAAGAAATTTACAATAAAAGAAACATACAAAATTGACAAGTAGGCGTTAGAAAATAAATGTTGTATAACAGTTATTGTGTTAAAAATGCTTTTCTTTAATTTCTTATTTTTAAATTTCAACATAAATAGTTAGAAAAAACAGAGGATTACATCAAAGAAAACAGAAATTTAAAATAACAGACCTTTTTTGTTTCCTTAAGTTTATTAGAAAAAAAAGAAACCACAGATTTAAGAAAGAAACTTGTTCGATAAGAACTGTAGAAATGTTTTTTAACTAAACCGATCTGAATAGGAATGAATATAAAAACATTAAAGTCGTTAATCTACAGTCGCTAGACTTTATACTAGACTTTAAAATATACTTTTTTTTTTAATTGCAGGCACGACTATGGACAAATCAAGGGACTATATAGTCTACAGGGTGGCCCAAGTAAGACCTACTGTTGTTGTTCTTGTTGTAACAGTTCGACCTTAAAAACAAGTATGTATAAAATTATTTTCTATTCTTCTTCTACTTCTTTGCTCTGTCCATCCAACCCAGCTAAATCAAGGCCCAATAGCTGTGCTACATTACTTTGTCGAGTCCATTAGGACACTGTTTCTAGGTGTATTGGGTTTGCCATGAAGTTGTATAGGTGTCGTGTGTCCTGTGGGCCTATTCAAAATGCAAGGTGTAGAGGTGATATTTATTATGTACCAGTATGAGACGGTGCGAACATTGGGATGAACAATATTAGGACATAATTCTTAATCATTCAGGGCTTTGGAGTCTGATCTTAAATTTATTTATTAAAGGGTAGCTTAAACGATCGCACGAGTCGTACGGTTTTTGACGAAAATGCATCTCTGATCTAATAATGGTTTGAAATTTTTCAAAAAACAATAACAACTTAACATGACGGGGTTGTATTTTTCTCAAAATACGTACGAAATGTGTGATCGTGTAAACTATCCTTGAGCAATGGCTCTTATTAGTCATCATATCCGAACTTCTTTTTTGGCTAATTTAAACCGTTTTTGTGATCAGTGGCAAACCCACCACTACCACTGTCGCACAGTCGGGTGAAACATATGCGAAACGAGGATTAATTCAGGGAAGCCTGTAATTTATGACAACAATTTTTTTTGGATTCTGTGTATATTGATTAATAAAGAAAAACTTTTGTTGTAAAATTTTAGCGGAATTTTAATTTTGTTTTATTTAATAAACTAAAAACCTTAAAAAAATCATTTCGAAAATCAACATTTCCTTAAAAAACTCATTTTTTTTGACCAATTTAAAAAAAAAAATTAAAAATACTTCCTCAATATTGCTCTTTACAAAAATGTATTAATAAATTAGTTAAATACCTGAAGTTGATGGATCCATTTAAAAAAAATAGTGTTTTCTAAGAAACAATTCTCTCAAATCGCAATTAAAATATCTTGATTTTCACTTTTCAACAAATATTTCTAAATTATAAAATATTATTCAACTTTGGCAGCGTATAACAAAAAAAGTAAACAACATAGATCCACAATTTCTACAGTTATTTGTGTTGAATTTTATCTACTTTTATATCGTACCAAATACTTATGCGAAAAACTAACTTTATTTTTGAATTAATCCTCGTTTTTGGTACTGTTCACCCCTCTGTGTGTCGGCTACAAGCCATTAAAATCGATGGAACATATAAAGAATAGGCTTCGGTGAGCAAGCGATATACTTTAGCTTAAGGACTTTTGAAGTTTAAGCCAATTTAGGCAAAACTTCTTGCACATGATGTTTTGTTGTTACAAAATTTAAGATTTTTCAATTTTACATTTCCAAACATTTTTGGATGAAATTATGCTTTCTTCTGTGAATCTTTTAAAGCTACAATTTTATAGCTAAAAGTCCGTAAAGTTGCTTAAGCGAAAGATAGGAATATCCTACTAAGAGCAAATTAACATCGGCGAAAATATTTAATTATAAAATACATATCAGAATATCGATTTGGCGACATTGCCAAAATATTTGCCTTAAAATGTGTGTGTGTGTGTTTTAACGATCGAGATTAAAAAAATAAGACTGCTGGAAGGTGTTTCTTTTCCATATCTGAAACACCACTTCTGAACAACACAAGCTCTCTGTTGGGCGTTATTTGGGTTAAGTTTCGATGTACTTCAGCTGAGCTTTCACTTGATAATGATGCTTAGTTGACACAATATTCAACATTTTCGAAGCAAAAAATACACTAAGTTTCTTACACTCTATCGTTTTCATTTTCAAAATGACACTCCATTTATATAAAAGACACAAACCATGTTAAAAAAGACATGCCATCTGTTGCGAATAACGAATTTCAAAGCTGTATGAACCAATCTCAAAGACTATTGTAAAGCCTGAAGTAGAATATCAACTATGAATTTGACTGCACAAAAAATGAAATACGCTTTAACTAGAAGGCACAAAAGACTATGAAATCCAATAAAATATTGACCACAAATTAGACTGTAGATTGTAGACTTAAGATAGACTATCAATTTTCTTAGAGATTTACTATGTTACGAAAACCCCCATATTTTATAAGTTTATAAAGTTTATTTAAGACTTATTAATGATTTATTTCGTAGGAAGTTGATTTTATAAAGCTAAAATATTTTTGTTTTTTTTTGTGAATAAGGGGTATAATTTGTTATAATTCGTCTTTCTTTTTTTTCAATAAATATTTAGAATTTCAATAGCAACAAGCTCAACCTACGATTGCTTTCAAATAGTAGATTTAAAGAAAGTTGCGTTTCTTCTATAATAAAAAACCATATTATCCCCAAGAAGCCCTAAATATATATTCCCTTTCTTTATTTTCTTCTTGTTTCATTTGTATTAAATTCCATTCACAAAATATTTATTGGAATTTCACTTCACTTATGATGATTTTATTTATTATCTAATTAACCTTTTTGTTTAGCTGTTGAAAACTCTAATAAATCTAGTTTAACTTTTGTTTTTTTTTTTCATCTTCAAATCTTCATTTTTGTGTGATTATGAAAAATGGAATTATTGAATAAAAAAAGTTGTTTTTTTTCTAAATACAGCAATTCACAGCCCTGGTGGTGGGCTTAAAATTTTTATTAAAATTTCTAACGGTTAAAACTAAAATAAAAAGAAAAAATTTGTACTGTAAAATAAAAATATTTACACTTTGAATTAATGAAATGCACTTTTAACACATGTGGTTCACACATATCCAATTGCTCTGTACCTTTGATGAAATTTAAATGAATGGAAAACAAAAGACTTAAGTTCAAAACTTGTTTTATCACTTTTTGTTATTTTCTTTAAGCCTCTTAAAAAGAAAGTGTTAATTTGTTGCAATATATCTTTTGATTAGAAATATAAAACATAGATAATTTAAATAGATCTCTGCTTGTCAGGAAATAATAAACAAAAAAATTTTAAATAACAGAAGATTTTATAAATCCGTTAAAAAAATTTAAATATTTAACTCAGTTTAAAACTAAAATATTGATTAATCATACAAAGTTTTTTTTAAATGAAATTCTATTTAATGCGGAATGTTTATGAAATAAAAGTTGAAAAAAAAATTAAATAACTCATTAACTTATTAAAGCCAAAACTTGAGGATGAGTTAATTTCGAGAAATGGGCGTGTAAATTTGCCTCGAAGGGGATGCGATTATATTCAGTCACTGGGTTATGCCAGCAATAACTGTTCGTGATTTTCGTGGAAAACTGGCAGCAATGCTCGATAAAGTAGCTTAAAATTGGACGTCCAGAATGCGCTTTGTCAAGAACATTCGTGGTGCGTAATGCATGAAAGCATTTTTAAAATATTAGACCCATTGATCTTTCGAATAAAATACTTTTTTGATTAAAATTTCATCTCTTGTGTTATTTTTTACAATTTCAAGAGAAGAGAATCTGCAAACTTGGCGAAAACAGCAACCAGTACCGGGATGTTATTCTCAAGTGCAGTCCCGCAAGGAAAGTGGTTGAAGAATGAGTTGGGGGTTTAGAGTGTAGGCGGCACTTAACATCCTCACAAATTTCACAAAATGAATTCGCATAATTAATATCCCGAGAAGGTTTTATACTTAGTTGGTGTAGTTTAAACTTTGTGTATGCTTTACTGTGCACTATAGATTATGTTCTAGTAAATACTGCAATCTTTGGACTTTATTTGATATCATTGTGGAGACTTTAATTCCGGTTCAGTTTATAAAGTAGACAATAGTTAAAATCATTTTAAGGCCTTTTTTCTACGTTCTGGCAAATCCTTTTCTTTTTCTTTAGCTAAGGCTAGTGACATTTTGTATTTCAATATATTTTTCTATTCTTTTTTTTATTTACAAGTTCCCGCATTCCTAAAGGGTATTCTCTTTGAGGATTTTGGGAGCCTGAGGTTTATTGACACAGACTCAAGACTTCAAGAAACTTCACAAGGAGAAATCTCGAATGGGTAAACCATGCGATCGTGCGGTTCAGTTTCAGGTGACCCGAAAAGGGAGCCCTAATAATTTCGATTGTTGGTCATGAAGTATAGGCCGTTGCTCAATTCTGTTGGAATCACATGTTTTCTAGTCCCAATTTGTGCAGTTGAGGTAGGAAAAAGTAGGAAAAAGTCATTGAACACGGCTCTGTAGCGTTTGCCGTCCACAGTAGTATTTTGGCTTACACTATACAGTAACTTTTAGCGGGTGTACTGGCTCTTCGTGTGCTATACGTGGATTTTTGATGCCCCAGTTGGAATAATTCTGCTTATTAAAGTATCTACACGGACAAAAAAATAGGCCTCGTCGTTCATAACAGTTTTCGTTAAAAAGTTTGGTAATAAATCAAAACAATTATTTCGCGTTCTTGGGGAATATAGAGCTCCATTTGTTATTGATGTGCATTTTTGATCTGTTCGATCTGTGATCAAAACAGAACTGACATTTATCACCATTTGGAAAAAAAATTGCGCAACCTTATACAATTTATTCTCCTTCTTCTTCTGTTATCCTTGACTACCAGTGGATTATAAGGCCATCCTCCCATATTGAAGTCTTTTGCGAGATGTTTGGCTGACGTCATGACGCATCATTCCATGAGTAGTCAGCTTTTTATTAAGTGTTAAATATTAGTGATTTATTCCTTTTACTTTAACATTCCTTAAATAATTATTTAATTACCCAAAGACAAGTGTATGATGTATGAGGTAATTAAGAAGCACTAAAACCTTTTCTGTAAAAAAATGACATAGAAACTATTTTCAATTTTTTATAAATACTTTTAAAAGAAATGAAAACAAAAGAATTAGAAACCTTAGCTTGAAATTGTTTTAGAAACTATTTCTAAAGCTTCATACTTGTTTTAAAATTATAAAGTTATAACAGAAATCTTTTAGTTTGAAATGTTTTTAATCAAAAGTCTGTTTTTTCCTAAACAAAAGCTGTATAATCAACAAAAGATGACCTCTTTTATGGTTAGATTAACATTTTTTCTAAACACCATGTGCATAGAGACTTATATATGAATGTGCTAAGAAGAAATATATATGCCACAAATTAATATGTCATTAAATATTTAAAAAAAAAGATCTAGGTCTAAAGGAAAACAAAAGAGTTTGTATTAAAAAAAAGCTAGTTAGAAGTTGAACAAATTCAAACAATAGATTCTTAATATAAAAAGACTTTTTCTTTTTTATTTCTCTTTTTTTATATTTGTGATTTGTGATCAAGTAAAAGAAAATCTTGAAAATAAACAAAAATCATAAAGGTGAAACAGGTTAAACTTATATTTATGAGCTTTTGTTTATTTTTATTAAAATACAAGTTTTAAATATTCTTCCACAAATTTTAATCAAATCTATTAAAAATAAGTTTTTTTTTTTTTTGTCAAAAGCACCCATCAACTTCATCTTAGTGAAGGTTTTCAAAATTTCTCTTTAATTTTGAATAGAATTAATTGCTGTAATAGAAACTTTAATTATTAAACTTAATTTTTTTCACACGCTTTTTCCTCAAATAAGATTTTCTCAAAATCAAATTATTGTGGTTATTGTAGCAGCAAAAGAAGCGTTAGAAATTAAAACACACTTGCCGGAGTTACATTAAATTAAATTAGTTTTCCCCCTCTGCCTTTTTGTTTGTTTTAAGGGACAAAAAAAAACACACCGCTACACGTATTAGATGTCAAAAAAATACAAGTATTTTTGTGGTCACTAAACTTTTTGGTGGTTACCACACAGTTTTTAACAAAAATTTTTAAGTTTTAAAATGTTACGATTTCACTTGAAATGAAAATGAAACTGTTTCTTTTTTTTAACAAAAAGCAACAAATAATAGTATAGTATATACATATTATATGTACATACGTTCAGAAGAACATATAAAAGCTATTAAAAAGACAAGTGCAGCATATTTAATTGCTTATAAAACAGAACAGAAAACAATATAAAACAAATAACACTTTGTTTTATAATATATAAAATTTCTTTAAAAATCAACAGCAACAACCCGCAAAAAAATTTTTTTTTTTAGAGTTTTAGAAAGAACAATTAATAAATTAAGTGCTAAAAGCTGTTAGTCCAATAAAATAAGATTCGAAAAAAGGTAAACTAGATTCCTTGGTATCTACTTTCAATTTAAAGTAATTTCAAGCAAATTTCGAAAATTCGAAATTAAGTTCGAAAATCGCTAAAAGGCTAGAATTAAAAATTTCAAGCGATAAAACCTTAGTTTTAAATAATCTTTTACATTTAAAACTAGTTTTGAGCGTTTTTGAAAATTCAATATTAAGCTCTAACATTTCGAATATTGCTAAAAGGCTACAATTAACAATTTTAAGCGATAAAATGATTTATTCAATTAAAAAATGATTTTAAACATTTTGGAGTATTTCGAAATTAAGTTCGAAAATTCTTAATTTATTAAAACAGTTAAAAAAGTACAAAAGTAGAATCTCTGGTATCTAATTTCAATTTTAAGTAATTTTGAGCAAGTTTCAAAAATTTGAAATTAAATGCTAAAATTTCGAAAATTACTTAAAGGCTAGAATTAACAATTTTAAGCGATAAAACCTGCGTTTAAAATGGCATGTTACATTTAAAACTGATTCTAAACATTTTTGAACATATCGAAAAATTCCAAAAGTAATAGGATATTTATTTATTAGGACATTCGACATTTACCCTAAAAGTTTAAGGTGTTTTGAAAATTTGGGATTCAATTTCAAAAAATTTTAAATTTATATTTTTTAAAGGGGGTTTTTAAGTTATAAAAATGAATCTATTAGGATATTTTACAATTACCCCAAATTTTAAAGATTTTTAAATGTTTGTTTAACAAAGAAAAGTTCGAAAATTCGTTCATGTTTAAAACCAAAAAAAACTTTTCTTGAGTAACGTGAACTGAATTATTCACGAAATTTTACATTAAAAGTTAATTGAAAGTATTTTTAAAACAATAATTAGTATTGTGGTTATTTTGTTGAACTATTTATGGTTTTTAATCCAAATTTTTAATATTTTTAATTAGGCTTAAGTTCATGAAATTTGCGATCGAAACATGTCATGGTAACCTGCCGGCCAGGGTTCGAGCCCGAGCCACGTCAAGAATGAAAGATTATCAATAACAACTTTAATTAATTTTCATGTTGTAAAATTCCTTTCTTCACAAAAATAATTTAATAAAAATTAAATTTCATGAACTTAAGCCTAATTAAAAGTATTTTTAAAACTTTCGAACTTTAGTTCGTAGAATTCGAATTTTAATACTAAAAACTGAATTTATTGTTATAAAATTTTACAATTACAGTAAATTTTAAGAAATTTCGAAAATTTCGATCTTATATTCGAAAGATTTCGAAGATAGTTTTGTGAGTATTTAAAACTTATTTTGGAACAAAAAAAAAAAAAATGTTTTTTAGTAAATAAAAAATAAATCTTACATAATATTTTTTTCGCAAACTTTAAAAGATGCTTAAATGAATTTGAAGTGAAATCGATTTTAATGAAGAGGTGTATTTCGGCTTAAAATAGACAACGAGTATAAAACTACTTTGAAATTGAAGCATTTAAAAAAACTCTATTCAAAACAAAAGACTTACGACAAAAACTCGTTTTTAATGCAGTTAATCTGAATTTTACTTTTAAGCTTCATTAACACTGAAAGCACTAATTTGGGATTTCATCTGTCTCATTTTTGCCCAAAATTTGGAATGAAAATTTTTCAAATATTCAAATTTTGAGTATAATATTTTATAGATACGAGTGCGGTTCCAAAATTACCCAAACTAACAAAGCATAAAACAGAAGAAATGTAAGAAAAAGTTTCTATAGTTCTAAACATAATCCCCTTTTAGTTTTATACACCTCTTTCAGCGATATAAAACAGCTTCGATACCATGTTTATGGAAAAAACTGCTTTGCGCAGGCAAATTTTTTTTACCACCGAGCGATTTTTCAAGCATTGTTGATAGAAAATAATCCGATGGAGCTAAATGTTGCGTATAAGTTACGCAATGAAGAAATTTTTTTACATTAAATTAATGACCTTGAAAGCCTGCATATAGAAAACTATATAAACTATTTTGAATTTGAACTTAGTTCATTGATTTTGGCCATCGCAATATCCGATGTGTGAACTGGTGAATTGTCTGTGTGAATATACAAACACGAAACTTATTTTGCCACAGCATTCTTATATTAAAATTTTTGGTGTATATGCGATGTTTAGCATTTTTTAAATACCTATCATGTCAACTAGTTTACGCCGACGATAATAAAAAACCATTTTGTGCACTTGTTTGCAAAGTTTTTGGTGTGGCGATCTTAATTGGTCAAAACTGTAGTGGTCGCCTTAGCACCTCATACAGTCTCGTTTAAACTTTGCCACCCAATATTTTATAGTCATTAACAAAGAAGGAGACTCCGCCAGAGTAGAATCTGTCTCGGCTTTACAATTGTTAGGCCTCAGACCTTTCAAATGAAAGTATTTTTTTACTATGAGATCGACCAAACAACATCGGGCCTTGAAACTAAAAACACATTTATGCATATTTTAAATCAGCTGCGTGCGTTACACCAAAGTTATATTTTTCAAACTACTGCCTTCATCTACACGTCAAATCGGCTAATTCTGAAATTGTGAGTGTATGTAAACAAATGTGCTTGTAACATTGTAAATACCCAATGAACATGTTGCTTTTACTGTTAATTTGGCTTTATTATAAATTTTTTATTTTATGCTTTTTTCGAATTTCTTTAAAATCTTTTTTAATCATAAATTATAATTTATAATACTTAAAATTTTGATTAAGTTTACCTCAGTAACACATTTAAGAGAAATTATAAACATTTCACCATTAAATGACATTAAATAACAAAAAAAAAAACTAATAAATTTAATGAAAGTAAGAAACTTGTTGTTTATTGCTTTTCTATTTTATTCACTTTTTATTTCTAAATGATCAAGACAAATTAAATATGAAATAAAAGAAAAAGAAACAGTAAAAAAATATAAAAACAATTGCATTTTCTAAACAGCAAATTAATAAAAACTTAAAATTGTTTATTTATTACTTAATATTGTTTGACAAAAAAACCAGACGTAATAGATTCATGTTTTTTCTTAAAAAAAATAAAAAATAAAAGGAAAATGTTATAATTTCTAAGTTGTTTGATGACAAAAGTTTGGTATTTCTTAGTATTTAATTTTTTGTTCACAAGTTTTTTTTTTTTGTTGTCATAACGGATCAGATAATTATATTGTAAGAAATTAAATAACGTCAGTTTTATCGTGTTGGTATTAATGAATTAAATGTCTGTTAAATGAAAAGTGAAATTTGTTTGGGATTTTGTTATTAAGAAAAAGTTGAAATTATAAAATTAATTTTGTTTGATCGCTATAATTTTTAAAAAGAAAAGAAAAGGAAAGAAATGAAAAGAAAAGGAAAGAAAAGAAAAGGAAAGAAAAGATAAGAAAAGAATAGGAAAGAAAAGAAAAGAAAAGAAAATAAAAGGAAAGAAACAAAAGAAAAGAAAAGGAAAGAAAAGGAAGGGAAAGAAAAGAAAAGGATTGATCTGCAGTCTAGTACAAAGACGACTTGTGTATAGTTCAAGCTAAGGACTGATCTATGTACTTATCTCTAGTTTGATGTAAGTACTTTTCTATCGCACGATCTATTGAAAATAGTTGTATAAAGACAAATCGTTATATCTTAAGAGACTGATCTATAAATCGATCCAAAGGCTTGCTTTAAGCTTGATCTAAAGGCTTGCCTTAAGCTTGATCTAAAGCTTGATCTTTAGATAAGACTGATATATGGACTCGTATATAGTGAGATCTCTCTACACGCAGAGAAAAAACATGTTAAAATATGGTCATCTCCAACAAAACTACTTTTAAAGAAACTTTTACGCATAATATGGTAAATATAACCATATTATTGTTACCCATAACCATATTCTGATTGAATTAGTCCTACATCAAGAAGCCAACACCATATTATGGTTGCCACTAAACATGTTATGGTTATATATGACAATAATTTGCTTTAAAATTAACCATAGTATTTTCCTCTTTTTCAAGAGCAACATGCTATGGTTGAAAACCAACCATGCTATTATAAGTGATAAACATGTTTTATTTATTTTTGACCTTAACATGTTCGGAGGTTACCATAATATGATTGTGGCTTCTTGTTGGAGGACTACTTGAACCATAATATATTTGCCGGTGACATTAAAATTGTTAAATGAATCATAATATGCTTAAAATTTTCTTTCAAAATAGTGTTGTTGGAGGTGACCATATTCAAACATTTTTTTTCTCTGCGGGTACATAAAGTTTGATCTATGGACAAGTCTGGTATGAAAATTAGTCTATACTTTGGCCTAAGGACTGATCTATGGACTTGTCTGAAGTTTGACTTAAAAACTGATCTATAGATTACTCTATAGTTCGATCTTTAATATTATCTCTACTTTGGCCTAAAGACTGATGCATGGTCTAGTATTTAGTTCGATGCAAAGACTTATTTATATCTAAAGTTTGATCTGTAGACAAGTCTGGTATAAAGACTAGTCTATAGGTCGATCTAAATACTGATCTAAAGAGAGTGATCTACAGTTCGGCCTGAAGGCTTGTCGATAGCTTCTATCTATAGTTTGTTTGTCTATAGTTTGATCTGCAGTCAAGACTGATCTATGGACAAGTATATAGTTCGATCTTAAGTCGTATATAGCTGGATTTTTAGTTTGATCTAGATCGAAAGGCTAGTCTATAGTTCGATATAAACACTGATATGGGCATTTCCCCAGAATGGTCTACCAGGATGAAAAAATAAAATGTTGATAATCATCGCCTTTTATTGTTTATTATTATAAAAAAAAGTCTATGATTTTATAAAAGAATGGATTCATAGCATATCTCAGCTGTTTAACTTGAGGAAATTGCGCTGGAAATTGGAAAATTTTATATATTCTTATATTTTCTTCCTTTAAAGACATTTTTATATACCTATTTTACATGCATAAAATATGATACGTTGCACTCTTTTTTCACAATCCCTCCATTACAATCAATTGTAAAAGGAGTATAAAGTTTTTTGTTAAAGAAATTTTAAGATATTTATGGGAAAATGCATGGTGATAACAATAACGTACGTTCGCGACCCGTGCATTCGCGATCGGTACATTAGCCAATTAATCAAAAACCAAGACAAATATTTTATTTTGTAAATACTGGAAGGAGACCTGCATTAATACACTTTTAAAATAAATTAATCACTTTTGAATATTTCGTTCCATTTTCCAGATTTTTAGATTTCACTACTGTCAGCCACAGTTGACTTCTATTTTGCGTACGTTCGTGACCACATGTTTATAGCTATTATTATGAAAACTTAAACTCGATAAAATCCATCTTTTGCACTAAACATAGAGCTACCCAAAAACTATCGAAACGCAAAAAATAATGCTAGGAAAAGTTTTGTTTTCTATATTATTTGTACATCAAAAGCGTACGAACATACGTTCGTGACCCCAGGAAATGCCCATATATAAACTAGTCTATATTTAGATCCAAACACTTATCTGTAGCTAGATCTACACAAGGTTTGATCTATAGACAAGTTTGGTATAAATACTAGTCTATAGTTTGGTCTAAATACTGATCTAAAGAGACTGACCTACAGTTCGACCTCAAAAGTTGTCTATAGCTTGATCTATAGTTTGATCTCTAGACACGACTGATCTATGGACTAGTTAATATGTAGTTCGATCTAAAGACTTATGTGTATATAGCTTGATTTAAACCCATTTTTCGCCGATGATGATGGTGATTTTAATCTCTACCTAACTCTAACTCCTTTTTTTGTTGCAATATTTTTTTTCTGACAGTTACTGAGAATTTTATTCTGTTATTATATTGTCAGTCTATTTAGTGTGGAAAAAAATGGGTAAAGTTTGATCTAGAACTAAAGTCTTGACTATAGTTTAATATAAACACTGATATATAAACTAGTCTATAGTACCGATCTAAAGACTTAACTAAAGCTTGATCTACACAAAGTTTGACTCCTTTTCATACCCAGGAATAAGTTGGAGTTGACTGAGTCTACTTTTGGCCATAGTGACCTACATATCGTCGGCTTTGAGTGTTAACCTGCTAACTCCCTTTTAACAAATTTTACAGGAGAGACAAAAAACTTTTTATTTTTCCTATTTGTTGCTTGAGAGGAAAACAAAAATATTGTTGATTTGACTCACTTCAGGACTCAAACTGAAGAAAAACTACATGCTGATCGACGGAGCATATCTTTCTCGACCATACAGCATTAAAATCTCAATTTACTTAAAAATTGGATTTAGCAGGTTTACACTCTAAGCCGACGATATGTATCTATCCTACTTTTCAAGGCCCTCTTAGGCCTTTTCAATAAAAACTATTTGATAATCCCATGATAGTGGCTCAAATATGGATATAGTTAGATCTCCCTGACTGCTAAATCTGTGCTTAGATGTCTCGTGCAAGTTCTTTATTTCATTGCCAAATGCGCGGCATTCTGAAACGTAGAATAGTCTGACTAAGTACTCACTTTGTAGAGTGTCAACAGCTTTTTTTGCAGTCTAAAATCAAATTTGATTTGCCAGTGTATCTCTTCAGGGCTTTGACAGCCGCCTGAATATCAAACGTATAAGTTTGTTCATAAGTGAAAACATTTTTAGGAAATTTCACTTTAAGTTTGACATAGTTTAGAAGTGAAATTCAGATAACAGCTCATAAGTTAACAATTTATAGGCAAATAACCCCATTTTTCCAAAAAAATGGTTTATTATTCTATGCTAAAAGGTATATAGCACTCTTACTTGCTGTTCAATTCATCTTGAATATTTTATTTTTTATCTAAAGTTATAGAAATTTCTGTCACAATAACTTAATTTATAAAACATATTCAACAGCAACTCCTACTCTAAATTTTTGCTCTTCTTAAAAAGGAAAAAAAACATTTCATCTGATAAAAAGAATATTAATGCCAATATAAAACTACAAACCTCAATGCATTTAAAATAAAATAAAAATCTTTTAACAGCATAACAATAAAATGCACCAAACCTGTAAAAGTTGTTGGCTGATAAGAATCATCGTCATCATCAGAATCATGTGCTCAAGACAACCCCACCATCAACAGGTTGTTTTAACAAGATTGTTGCGTTTTTTTTTTCTTTGTTATTCCCCTTTTTACAGGCATTTTCAAATGCTGTTATGTTTCTAGCTTCTTGTACAACAATGGCATACCACCACTACTCGTACTCGCTTCCTAACTTACAATTAACCAACATGATGCTTAAGTTGTTCGGTAAATGAAGAAATTTTCTACTGAAAATTATCGGCTGCTTTAAAGAGCATCTCGATGTTGCAAGTTGACAAACTTCAATGTCACGTTAATAAAAGTAAATTGTTTTTTTTCTGTTGTTTCTAATGGTTTTTGTTTTTTTTTTTTAAGTTTAACTTTAGAGATAAAATAATATCAAAGTTAAACACAAAACAACTAACTGTTTTAGGAAGACAACAAGGTTTACAGTTTCTAAGCAAAAAAAAAGACAATGAATTGAAGTCTTCAACATCTCTATCATCAGTAAAAGACATTTAAGTTCCATAAGAGAGGACTGCTTCAGAGATAAGGACAAAGCTATAAATATTTAAAACATTTTACGAATTAGAAACTCCTCTTTCGCACAAGTGCTAAACAATTTTAAGTTTGTTTTAAATAATATTGAATTCTATTACATATTCTTTTGGGTGTATAACTTTAAAATGCGATTGTTGCAAACCATAAATTTATTTTAAATATAGGCCATCGTTTCCTATCACTTTTTTGTGAAAAATTTATTTTAGGTAATTAATTAAATACGCGAGCGAATTAAACCTATTTCCGATACCCTGTTCTAAGCTGAAATTTATTCTAGAGAGATAGAGCTTTCTGCATCGATCGAAATAAATGGTAGTCAGATGGCTTAATAGTTGGACTAAAAAGTGGAAAGTGAGATAGCATTTTCCAACACTTTTCCTTTCAATATTTTCTTTAAACTGGTCTTGTAACATGTGACCAAAAGTTGCCATAAACTGTGGAACTGGAATGGAATGTGGAAACTGATTAGAATGAGCACCTGCCATATGGCCTAATCTCTTGGTAAATCTTAACTACCAAATGCCCCCATATGTGCGCGGATACTTCGCGTACAGGTAGCAATTTAATGTGAATAATTCATCAAAAATTACAATTATACACTCGCCCCTTGTTAGGGACCGGAGCTCTCTTACCTTTACTGCTATATTAAAATTCAGCAGCATCTGTCGCATAGCAATTGCACCTAGGAAGAATCTCCACAGAACCAGCTCCGCCACAAGAGTAAACAATCAGCCTTCCATGTATACGTTTTGTTCCCGCTTTTATCCCCGAAAGTATTCCTTCATCAAGAAAGAACCCTTTTGCTGTCCACCGTTAATACACAATATTTTGCCCAACAATCAACAATTGCTTATCAAGGCAGTTTTCCATTAGAAAAGCAAGGCACGCTCAAAGACAATTATCCTGAAAGACAGGAAGCATTAGCCGCAAGAAGAATACTATAGGAGGCCACAACCAATAGTCAGATTGGTGCCTGCTTACCGCGGACTCCCGACTCCCGTGTCACCAGAGTTAGAAAGAACTCTGGTGCAACTTCGAACTCGAGAAATTAAAGGACTTCAAGAACCCTGTCACTTTGGATGTTTGTCGCAACTCAGGTATACCTGATTTTCCCGGGATATGATACCTACATTCCCCGGGGGTTGCCTTAATGAAACATAAAACCCCGTCTTCACGGATGCATGGAATAATGTTATGAAATTATGCTATAAAAAAAACTTTCAGACAGACGGAGCTTCGATGTTTTTCCGCAAATGATTATTTGTTAGCATAAATTTCGAAATTTGTTAAGCAAAAACATTTCTTGTTTGCACTTGTTCGTACAAATGTTCTCCTTTAAATTGCCATGCAACTTATTTTAGACACAAACCATGTGCAAATATTACGCTATTTGCTACAGGTCCCACATTTCTAAGTTTTACACCCAGAAATTTTTATTTCTTGCAAAATACTTTGATCTGGGGTCAGAAAGTTGCTTATGATAATTTATTTTATTTTATATTCTCTTGTAGAATCTATTCAAATATTTTTTTTAAATACCTGCAGCTGTATGATATTTTTATTACTTCCTTATTGAATTACAACAAATAAAGTCATTATTTAAAAAGATAATTTAATATTTGCCGTCATACCGATTAAAATTTCAAATACAAGGAAATTAGGGTGTCCATTTATTTGATAAAAATACTTATAAGTAGCTGCTAGTCTGGCTTATATTCTAGACTAGAATCTAGTCTATATATTATTTAAATTTATTTATTATATATGACAAATAAAATAACAGATTATATTCAACCTAAATTACTGAGCAATAGTAACAATGAGTGGAAAAGATTTACATTAGCAGCTGCCGTATTGGCCTGATTTAATTGTGGTCTTAAGCACTGGGTGATAAATAATGCGTTTATTAACCGACCCTGTATTTGAGCATAACCAGCACATGCAGGTTTCAATTTGTATTTGTGTATAACTTGGCAGAGTTATACACTCGCCCCTTGTTTAGGAGCTGGAGTTATCTAACCTCTGTTAGTTTTGGATATGCTAGCAGCATCTGTTGAATAGCAACATTACCGCCAAAAGACCAAGTGGTGAAAAATCAGCCCATGTAGCTGACTGTTTAAGATATCCGCGTCTTCGGGTTCAAATCACAACCACGGCTTAATCCCCTAAGTGGTCTCAATCAACAGTCAGCTGGGACCGAAGGGTCCTCAACCAATTGTAAGCTGCGCCAAAGTCCCAGAGGCCACAGACTATTGTATCGCCAGATATGATCTCTGGACAGCCGCGTTTTTAAATTTAAAATCTGCAGAATTCCAGGTATTGCCAAAAGGATATAACAACATAAGCCGGAATACCCTTGAAATTCCCTGCATAACCCTGGGGGTAAACAATGGTAATGTAGACTTTCAGTCCAAATTGTAGTGTAACATACCACACAGAAAAAATTCTCCAACATTTTTCACTAATTCAAGAATTAATCAAAAAAACAAAAATCAGTTTTAATTCAAAATTTAATCAAGTGAATTAAACGTTTAATCAAGTAAATTAAAAGTTAAATCAATTTAATTAAACGTTTAATGGATACTATTAATTTGTTTACTGGTGCAAATTTAATTAATTTTTTAATTAGTATCACAAATTTCTTAATTAAAATCTATTTTTATTTTTTTCTGTGCAGAGTCTCTGGTGGGAATTGAAACCGTAACCGTCTCACTGATAGACTAGATTTATACAGGGACCAGCAATGTTTATTTAAGGCTCTAGTTTGTTGTATATGAAAGACTATTTTATAGTCTATATTTCTAGACTTAAGCCCATTCTATATTCTATAATCCGGACTCTATATATATATAAGATATTTTCAATAAAGAATTATTCTTTGTTCTGAACCGTTGTCTGTATTTTGGTCTGTTTTCTGTTCAATATTCTATTTTCTAGCATATCTAGTGGAAATAAATGGCTCTCTGATCTAGTCCACGAACAGTTTTTTAAGATTTCGCAAAATTTTCTTTATAAACTATTTTAACTTCCTGCTGCCTCTAAAAACTTTCCTTGACAGTTCACATTTGTTTGTTTTCTTCCTCCTTTTCTGCAGATTGTGGCAGTTGTCTGGAGTTCTTTACAAAATTTCTGTTGTGACACTTGTTGATGTTGCAAGGTTTTTTCTTGCTGTTTTTCTGATTGTTAGATTTGTGCTTTAACTTGTTGCTAAGAATTGTTGCTTTTTTATTGTGGGTGTTTATTTTCAATAATAACGTTTTCATGTTGCTGTTGTAATTTTTTCATTTTATTCGTTTTCTTGATTGTTAATGTCATGTTATTTTAAAGCTTTATTTGACGCTTTGAAGTGTGACAGTTTCTTGACGGCTTTTCTCTTAAAGTTCTTTTTTTTTTCTTCTTCTTTTTGCAACATCAACTACTTCACATGTTTTTAATTTTACTGGTGTTTAAGGTTTTTTGTTGAAGGAAATTAATTTTCTAGTGTTTAAATTTATGTTGCTGTTCTTTTTTATATATTTTTTTGTAAAAAAACAGTTATGGGAAATATCTTTTTTTTAAATTATATCGTTTTTATTATTTTGTCAATTTCTTAAGCTTCTGAATTTATGTTTTTTGCTAAAACCTTATTTTTAAAACAAAAGACTTAAGACAAAAACTTATTTATCTTTTAATTCATGTTTTCAAGAAACTTCAATAAGTTTCAGATATTCTGCTAATTATAATTATTTTATAGCTTCAAATGCTACAAAATATTTAGTCAGGTATACATATCTTTCTTAGTAAAGCCACACCCATTAACCTGCACCTCTCTATTGTTTGTTTTATAACCTTCAAAACCATTTAGATTTTCTATAATTTCTTTTTTGTTTTTTTTTTAAAGAAACAGAGTTTTTTTTGCAAGTCAACTAGCCCTTTTAATCCTTTGATAAAAATGTCTTAGATTTTTTTCTAGAATTATATAAATATACATGTTGCAAGTTGTTTGACGCCCGTTTGGCACAACACACTTAGGCAGGCGTCAAAGTAATGTGTTAATAACCTTCAGGGGTTCTTCTTCAAGAGTCAAGAATTTCTTCTTGCTAAATCCTGATAATCAGTTGAGACTAAATGAAAGAAACTCTAAACTTTAACAAAATGAGACTTTATGCACTTTCAATGTGCATAAATAATTTGCAAAATGAATTGTTGAAAAAAATAAGAAAAGGGAGATACTCTTAGATGCTGCAGCATCAGTTAGTAATATTTATATTCTTAAAAGGGTATAAAAAGCCATAGACAATCAATTTTAAAACGCCTGTCCATCA
Organism: Pollenia angustigena; assembly: GCA_930367215.1. Lineage (NCBI taxonomy): Eukaryota > Metazoa > Arthropoda > Insecta > Diptera > Polleniidae > Pollenia > Pollenia angustigena. The sequence goes on from OV884059.1 coordinate 4,126,136, forward strand.
ACAAGTGTGTGTGTGTTTTCTTCTTCGTTTTGCAACTATTCACTGTAGTGGAAATGGCTGCCAAGCTGGATGGCAGAGCCGTGTTGCATGAACATGATTTATGCGTCAGTAGACATGCAAACTCTAATATGGCCTTGAGTCATAAAGAAACTATTTAAATAACTATAATTTATATTTAGCAAATAAATTTAAGAGCCAATAACAGAATTAAAAACTCTATACATTGTAATCTTAATAGTGAAAAGTGTTGGTTTTAAAGCAAAAAGAAAAAGCTATATATTGACTGCTCTTTACTCGACTCACACTAACACTACTACATTTTTCTTAGGCGGTGTTAATTCAAAATATTGTAATTAATAAAAAACACACATATTTACACTAATTTAAATTTAAAAAAAATACAATATAATTATATAAACAACATTTTTACATATATAAACTATTTCCAAATGGCCAGTATTTGGTTTCTCTTAAGTCTACGAACTAAATTAGTATCATCTAGCAAAGTTATTGTCAATACGAGTGTCCCGGTAGGCAAGCTGGTAGTGAGCTATTCTAACGCCGGGGTTGCTTGATCGATTCCCGCCCGAGACTGGTTTCTTTCCTGCAGACAAACCTTGAGCTTCGCAGGATTAGCTTAGAGAATTAAAACGAAATTAAAAACAAGTAAGAAAGTATAGTCGGTCAAGCCCGACCATATGATACCCTACACCACAGTATTAAAAAACACATCATGCTTATATAACCATAGAAATAATGATTAATCTATGTTTATAAAGTCATTAAAATCGGTTTCAAAGTTTGTGAGAGGTCCTATTTTTGAAAAACTGTGTCCATATAGATATCGATCTATCTATGTTTTAAATTTCATTAAAATCGGTTTGAGAGGCAGAAATTGCCCCTATCTCTCCTCGTGGTATTATTTTTTAAAAATGCACCCCTTCTGTGTCCATAAAGGTATGGATCTATCTATGTTTTAAATTTCAAAAAAATCGGTTTGATAGTTTCTGAGAGAAAGAAATTTCCCCCTATCATCCCTCGTGGTCCTACGATTTGGCCCATTTTCAAAAGGCTTGGTCCTGGTGCCAATAAGAACCCATGTCCCAAACTTCATCAAATTATCTTTAAAATTACAATCTGTACTTTGCGCACAAGGTTACATGGACAGCCAGCCTTACAGCCAGCCTGCCAGCCGGACGGACATCGTTAGTTCGACTCAGAAAGTGATTCTAAGTCGATCGGTATACTTTAAGATCTAGGACCAATATTTTTAGGCGTTACACACACTATTGTGGTGTGGGAATAAAAAACAAAATCAAAATCGGATTAAAATAAAAAAAAATACAACCTCTCCAAGTAATTTTTAAAAATTTTTATATTAATTTGAATGTGTATTCTAAGGCCCGTTTTCACGACTTACCGATAGCTGAAGGTAGGATTTTATCGGCCGTATAAAAAGTGTTCCATTTTTACATCTTTATTTTAAAATACCAGGTAGAATAAACCTTAACTTACTTTATCGCTCACTTTAGGTTGAAGTAAAGTTTTAATAATGGAAAACTTTTTATAACGCCGGTTAAACTCTACTTTTAGCAATCGGTAAGTTGTGAATAGGGGCCTAAGTCTAATTAAAATTGTAAAAGCCCAATAAAAAATGGAGCTTCCAACGAAGCAGGTTTGTAAGGGAGAAACATAAAAGTTTCGCTTACCATTGCGCTTACGGAAGACATGAATTTTATATGGCGAGTTCCCACTTTGAAGCAATACATTTTTGACACATAAAGCGCATTATTCAGCGCACATAAAAATTGTTAGATGTAACGATCAGCTTTACACACTGAATGTTTTGATACCGTTATTTTTTAGTATTCTCCCTTACAAACCTGCTTCGTGGTAAGGGAATGCCGTAGCACTTGAAATGTTATTTTTTTTTAATAAAAGTTGTTGAGAGTTCTTTCACTTACTTTACTGCATTTCTGTATGTCTTATTGCGTAGCGCATATTTGTGCGCTTATTTTTTTAAATGTACCTTTAGTGCTTCGCAAAATGATAAAATTTTTTACTGGGAGCTTTTATACTTTAATAGTCTTTTCCTTTAATATTTTCCAGAAATATTTTCTATCCTAAAATTGCTAATTTCCTTAACAATTGGAATTGGTAAATCACCATGGGGCATTCACAATGCATCTCAATGTTTAAGATGGAAACCTTTTGAAGTATTTCAATATTTGAGCTACTGGCTGTTTCCTACAATTGTATACCGTAAGTCCAAAATAATTTTTAAAATGTTTTTTATTTAATAATTTTAGGTTTAAGACTCAGTTTCGATTTTGTACCCAGCAACCAAAAAAGACGTTTAGTTTTTAAATTTCAGTGTTGTCTTTTAGCTTTTATATGATTTTTCTATGTAACTCAACGATCAATGTGAAGTCCCAAATATTTGACCGAATCATTTTGTGAAATGTGTTTGTTATTAAGAGACACATTTTTATCATTTCCACAATTAAAAGAAAACGCAGCATCTGAAGATTTTTGTGTGTTAAGTTTAATTTTCCATTTATTTAAACAATTTCCAATTTCATCGAGTTCTCCCTGAAGCTTTATGAAAGTTGCATTGGGAATTGTGTCATTAGCGTAGGTTGCAACTAAAACATTATCTGTAACTGTCATACCGAGATGTGAAAATTGTATATAAAATTGGCCACTAGATAGATAGATAGATATATAGATAGATAAATAGATAGATAGCAAAAAGTTGACTTTACCTTTTTTTCCTTATTGCCACAGAAATATTGACAATAATCATGACCCTATTCTTAAGTAAAGTTCTGACTTAAGTCTAGAGTAAATTCACGATTTAGTTTAGAGTATTGTCTCGGCTATAGAGTCTACAAGAGCGTTGACTTAAGTTTTATTTATAGTATCGAATTGCCTTGAATTTTGCCTTGAAAATTCTCCAGTCCTTAGTCTACATTATAGTTTCGACGTTAGTCTAGATTAAAGACAGGATGACTCATATCGATTTTTTTGATTAGGAGGTAAGAACCTACCGAGTATCTCTCCTTTATAATGGTATTGATATATTTTTCACAGCAATTCCAGGCTTCCTTCGACGCCAGCTTAATGTGTATAACAGTTTTGTGCGTCTCAATCACTTGCCTTTGCAGCTTCCGTCTCTTGTTTTACTACTTTGGACACTCGAAGGCTAAGTGCTGACTTGACTATGACTTGATTATGCCTCCACCATGACTTCACTATGACTTGACTATGACTGGACTATGACTTAACTATGACTTGACTATGACTTGACTGTTACTTGACTATGACTTGACTATGACTTCACTATGACTGCACTATGAATTGACTATGACTTGATTATGGCTTCACTCTGACTGGACTTTGACTGGTCTATGACTTAACTATGACTTAACTATGACTTGACTATAATTGACTATTACTTGACTATGACTGGACTATGACTAGACTATGACTTGCCTATGACTGGACTATGACTGTTCTATGACTTAACAATGACTTGACCATGATTTGACTATTACTTGACTATGACCTCACTATGACTGGACTTTGACTTGATTATGACTTGATTATGACTTCACTATGACTGGACTATGACTGGTCTATGACTGAACTATGACTGGACTATGACTGGACTATGACTGGTCTATGAATTAACTATGACTTGACTATGATTAGACTATTACTTAACTATGACTGGACTATGACTAGACAATGACTTGACTATGACTGGACTATGACTGTTCTATGACTTAACTATGACTTAACTATGACTTGACTATGATTTGACTATTACTTGACTATGACTTGTCTACGACTGGACTATGACTAGACTATGACTTGACTATGACTTGCCTATGACTTCACTATGACTGGACTTTGACTTGACTATGACTTGATTATGCCTTTACTATGACTGGACTATGACTGTTCTATGACTTAACTATGACTGGACTATGATTTGACTATTACTTGACTATGACTTTACTATGACTGGACTATGACTGGACTATGACTGGGCTATGACTAGACTATGACTTGACTATGACTTGACTATGACGTGACTATGACTTGACTATGACTGGACAATAACTTGACTATGACTTGTTACATCTTGACTAAAACTTGACTATGTCTTGACTGTAACTTGATTATGCCTCGACTATGACTTGACTATAACTCTAAAAACTATCTATGTTTATTTTTTTTCTAAGTTCTTAATTATGTTTATAATTAATTCAGTTGTTGTATGGCAAGCAAGGACCGGAAAATGTTTTTTTATTTTGTTTCTAAAAAAATATTTATTGTGCAAGTTTAAAAAATTCTACATTTTACAGAAAATAAAAAATTTCTAAAATAGTTTTGAAAAAAATGCCGTCGAAAAAAATAAATAAAATAAAGTTTTTGAAATAAAACGTTTTCTTAAAAACATAAAATAAAGTTTTTAAAATAAAACGTTTTCTTAAAAACATAAACAAACAAAAACAAAATAATTATATTTAAGAATTGTCGTAAAAATTTCATTCTTCAAAACAAATTCAAATCAAATTTATGAAGAGGCTTCTGAAAATACATACATACATATTTAATTTTTTAAAAATACATACATAGAAAAAAAAATTCCAAAAAAAAACGTTTTCAAAAAATATTTTTCAACAAAAAAAAAAGTTTTTTGAAAATTTTTATTTGTTTTTTTTTTACAAAAAAAGTTTTTGCTTTTTTTTGAAACTATAAATTTTGTTTTCAAAAAAAATGTTTCTTTTCTTTTTCGTTTAAATAAAAATTTTTTATTTAAAAAATAAAATTTAATTTTGTGTTTTCCGTTCGTAATTTCCGGTCCTTGATGGCAAGTAAGCAAAATAAATCTACGTGAATAATTCAAAGTTCATTTTTAAATTGCTTAAATATATTCTTCACTAAATTTTATTTCACGACGCTTTTAACTAAATGCCAACAAATTATGAAGATAATCTCAGAAGCTTAATTTTGTAAATATTAATATAACTGTTTGAATAGTTTTTTTTACTTAAGCTTGTAATTTTTATTTCTTAAGCAGTTATTCAGGCACTTTGAAGGCAATTTTTTTCATTGGTTTTTTTTTTGACTTAACAATAATAAAAATCATAAACTCAAACGGAGCGTAACAAGCGTTAAGGCATGCGACAATTTAAGTAATTACCATGTTTATCTAATAAAAAATAAAGATTTAAATGATTTGCGTCTTTTTTTCTATTCACAAAAAAAAACTAACAATGACAGCAATATGCTAAAAATATGGACTACTTCATACGCATTCATGAAATTAAAGAACATTGAAATTCAAACGTGGGAGTTAAAAGAACAATTTTAGTTTTTGTCACAAATTTAAATTTTTTTTTTTTTTTTAGTTTTATTTTTACGATTTTCCAGTCATAAAATACAAAGAAAAATATATTTTAAAGAAGCTTTTCCTTAACCACATAAACTAAAGCAAAGAACAAGACATTTTTTTTGCTTGCGATTGTGTTAGATAAAAATCATGTACATTGACAATAGAAGTTGGCTGTTTTTTTTTTTTTTTTTTTTTGCAAAAGCTTTTACAATACATCTTGTCTTCATGTTCTGCATATGAAAATCATATAGAAATTATCTTAATATATATATTTTTTAAATTTTGTAAAAGAAATGTGTGAAAGAAAATTTGATCTTAGAAAAAAATAAAAAAAAAAATCTAGCAGTACTTTATTTTTGTTGGCCAGGTTAACAAATCTGCTTAAAAAACGACTCAGTAAAATATTAAAATAACTGAAAGAAAAAAAAGCGTAAAAGAAAAGTTCAGTGGTTGCTGATGTTGTTGATGATTTTAAATGTTGAAAACATGAGTACTTAAGAGTGCTTAGTAATCAATAAGGGAACCAACTGAAAAATTACTAAAATTTTAATTTAGAATCATTGAAAACCACAATCATAATGAAATTATTTTAAAGAATTGTAAAGATAACCAGAATGATTCGATCTATAGCCTGATTAATAATCTCGCTTATGGCCAATTATGAAAAAGTCTTATTTTAAGTAGAGTGTAATCCAAAGTATAGTTAATAATCTAATAGTCTCAGCTTAGTCTACTTAACACTAAAGTCCAAAGCTCATTTATCAATCAAGACTACAGATATGGTGTGCTCTACATTAAAGCTCAAAGTAAAATTAAAAGTCTGATAGGATATTTTTGAAAGTCTAGCTTGTCTAGCTCATCTGTAGTCCAGACCATCGTAGGATAAGTACAAGGTATAGTCATTAGAAGTTTTGTTCTCATTTTTTAAACCCATATAACGTCAAACAAAAGAAAATAAGGAAATAAAAATTAAAACAAGCATGAAAAATCAAATTGATTAATTTGACTTTACATATGGGCATTTCCGTCAAAAGGTCCACCGTGAACGAAAATTTAAAAGTTATTAAAAGCTGATTATTTTACGATTTTGTTATAGAGAAATAATTTAATTTTACTAATTTTATAAATTTACCCATAAATTTGTTCACTTAGATGGAGAATCAGACTGCGAAGTTGTGTTAACGTAATTTTTGATTTGTGAGAATGTTTGATTGTATGTTTTCTTTAATATTATCTTCCTTAAAAGAGGTGATATTTAATAAAAATTATTCCAAAAAACATTTCTTACATGGGCTGTAATTTAAGGAAGAGTTCAAAAGGAAATATGTTATTCGGATTAACGGTTAGTTTTTATTTTCTTTTAATCATTATTCAGTTAAATTATTATGGAAAAAATTTCACGTTCGAAATGTCACGCATCGACCCAGATTTTGGCTTAAAAACAAGAAAATACAGAAGATCAAACCAAGTCATTTTAATGTTACATTGCTACGTCAAATTCTGAAAGTAGTTTGACTAAAAAATTGTGCCAGGTTCCGCTGAATTACGCCTTTTTATACATGGCCACAAAAACTACTTCTTTTTTTTTACGTTCGAAGCGCTTCTTCTTTTGCCATTATCGTTGACCTAGAATCGCGCTCTCCATAAACTTTAGCATACATAACAGTGCTTTCTTAGTGCTATAATTTAAGGGTTAAGAGAACGTAAAAATATTTGTTGTTTAAAATGTTATTGCATTTTTGATGCGTACGACTGTCACGTTCAACACTTTGGATTTACAAATATGTAGGTAAATAATGACAATTCTCCCAAATGAACATACCTATAAGTACCAGGTATACTATGGTCTAGACTTCATCAAACCATATAAACATTACAAAGTCAATATTTTAGCATATAAGTTTGTCCAAAGTTAAGGCTACAAAGAAGTATATAATCTAGTACATAGTCTTCAACCCGCTATGACGTTAGAGTCTCCCTTTCTTTTGTGGACACATTTATAAGCCAAAGATTAAGTTTTTAGGTTTTAACAAAAAGTGTGCCAACATTTTTCATCTTATAGATTCTTATTCACTCCGGAACCTGTACCTTCTATTACCTTTAATTTAATGTTGCCAAGTTAAATATTATAGGAAATTCAAAAGGAATGTAGTCCTGTGATAGAACGGAAAAGTACAAGAAAGAAATTTTGTTTACCGTATTTCCCCTTTTTGGTATTTTTGTTCTCCATTAGAATATCAAAAATTTCAATATTCTAGTGGGAGCCCATAATTTAATACGAAGATGTCAATGAATGAAGAAAAATTTTTTGTAAAAAAGTACCAAAAATAGGTACAATTTTCCACCCTTAAAAATTTGAATTTCGAAAAAGTACCAAATATACATTTGTATTTTTTGTATAAGTTAAGAATGTGATATAATTTTTTTTTCATGTTTATTTCTTTAAAAGATAGATGGGGTGAAAAAAATTCTTTACCCGACTATTTCCCAAAAGGGCCAAATTTAAAAAAAAAGTACCAGCCACCTGTCAGCTAATTTTTTTATAAACAACAAAGATAAGTTTTAAATTTTTTTGTATTTTTTTAGTTTAGGTGATATGAAGTTAGAGAATTTCCACGTATTTACCCTTTTTTACGCCCTAAACATTTGAATTTCCAACAATCCCCATTTTAGTGGATCAATCTGTTGAGAGTCCAACCTCCAGTATAAATTTCTATTTTGTCTGTTGTACAGAAAAAATAAAAATAGATTTCAATTAAAGAACTTGTAATATAAGTTAATAAAATAATGGTATTAATTAAATATTTTCTTATATTAACAACATTTTCTGCCATAATGATAGTCCCGGTAGGCTAGCTGGTAGGGAGCAAGTCCATCAGCGCCGGGGTTGCGGGTTCGATTCCCGCCAGAGACTTTGGTTTCTTTCCTGCAGACAAGCGAAGAGCTTCGCGGGATTAGCTTAAGAAATTTAAAATAAAAATATTTAAGTAAAGGTTTAATTGACTTGATCAACTTTTTAAATAAAACTAATTTTATTTTTGAATAATGGCTGAATTTGAAAAACGATTGGCGAGATTTTGTCGGTGTGGTAACGCTACAATTTTATATACATACATTGATTAAGCAAATAGTGTAGTCGATAGTGAAGTTTTTAATTAAATTTTTGGTTAAGGTCAATTAACATTATCGTTTGTAGAGAAGTTCTTGTCAAGGCGGTAGCTTAATTTATGGTTTAAATCTGTTCCAAAGTTTTGTCTGAAGTTTTATTTAAAATCTTGTCAAAAATCTGTTCCATAGTCAAGTCTACGGTCGTGCATATCGTATTGTTTCTAGTCTTGTCTTGTCTTTATTCTCGTCTGTAGAGTCTATAGAGTTTGTACGTTGGTCCCATTTCTTTCATAAAAATTTCTTTGACTTTAGTCATTGACTATTGTGGTTGTTATATTTGTTACTGAATGCACTTTTTTCTCTATACGTCCGTCCGTCCATCCGACAGTCGTTCAGTCTTGTGTTGTTTCTATGAATGGTTAACAATATTATTTTTCCTAGTGACCTACTTTTTATAGAAAAGCAAAAAAAGAGAAAAAAAAAAATAGAAATACCAACTGAATATGAATAAAATAAAGAAGAAAAAAAACTTAAACAAACAGCAGCTTAAGTATTTGCTGGCAATACTTGGCGTGGAAAAAGTAGCAGCTAGCAGCTGATACTAAAGTCAAATGTTGTAAAGGTTCACAAATGCATTAAATAATCAGCAACAATAACAAACAAATGGAATAACAACAACATCACCAGCTAAAATAACAAATAAACCACAGCTAAAGATCTAATACAGCAGCAGCAAAGAGACATTAATAGGAATGTTTTACTTTTCCAGCCATAAAAGTTTTATTAAAAAAAAAAATACACTGGGAGAAAGAAGAATCGTTATAGATTTTCATATTTAAAATAGTTTTGTTGTCCTTAAATGTGAAATTTCTTTCTTTGTACTCGTTTTCAGCTAAAACTAATGGCACTTTTTTTCTAAAAGTTTTACCTTAAAGCGTATGTTGCTCTTGTGTTTGTCTTTCTGTCTGTGTGTCCGTCTCTCAGACTGTTTGTGTAAAAAGTGTAAACTACATATCTTTTTTCATTAACCACATAAACATTTTTTTTCCTACTTCTTCTGCTTTTATGTGTTTTCAGTTTGTTTGGCCTCATATAATCTTAATGATATGCGTGACATTAATTTTGCATTCATATCAAGTGCGTTTGTTTAGTACTTCTTTTTCCTGCAGTTTTTTTTTTTTTCTTATTTTAGTTTGTTCTCAGTAACTTTTATTTATGTGCTATAAAATTTGTAAGTGGAAAAATTGTTACATTTGTTATAAGATATGGCCGCCCTTTTTGCTTGGTCGAAAACCAAAAGAAAACTCGTAAAGAAAATATTTAATTTAGTTTTAATTTTGAGATAAGATAAGCTTTTTCTTAAACAAAGAAATTTTGTTAAAGTGTTTTTGTGAAAAAAGTGCTAGAAATTTTGTAGAATCCACTAAAATTCTTCTTTGAATTATTTGATTTCCTTATTTTTCTTTAAATTTTATATTTAAAATCATTATTTACACCAAAAAACAAGAGACATTAGAATTGTAAAATTCTAGAATAAATAAAATTCTGAAATTTTTCTTTTGAAAAAAACCAAAGACTTAAGCCACATAAATGTTAATTTTATTAATTCTGTATAAAGAAATAATAAAATTTTCATTTTGAAAATTTCTTAAGAAACAAATGACTTCAGGCACATGATAATAAAATAAAAGATTATACATTTTTTATAGAAAATGAATGAATAAAAAATTAATTACTTAACTAAAGATTTTAAATAGTTCAATAAAATAACCACAATACTAATAATTTTTAAACACTTTTATTAAAATATAGGAAAAAAATAATTTTTTATTTTGAAATTTCAAAAAAAAAAAAACAAAAGACTTAACACACAAACACGTTAACTTTTGTGTACAAAAAAGTTTATATTGAAGTTTAACAACAGACTTATGACTTAACATTTCTGTATATTCTACAAAAAAACTTCAAAATTTTAAATTAACAAGATTTTGTTCAAAATCTTTAAAACATAATAAAACATTTTGTGGGAATTTTTCTTATTACAAAGGTCATCTCCTTCAGCACCATTTAAGGAACTTCTTGTTACTCTTAAAAAATTCCTAACCACTTAATTTAATACACATCAGATTAGTTAAGGCAACCTAATTTATTTTGTTGAATTTTCCCATTTGCAACACTTTTTCTCGCAAAAAGACAAAAAAAAAAAAAAATTAAAAAAAAAACAAAGAAAATTGAGGTTAACTTTTCCCTTGAATCCTTTTCGTTTCAGTTTGGTTTTTTTGCATTTGCTCGTAACCGCTAATTTTCTACTTGATTTAGGTACTAAACTTACATTTTTTTTATACTACTAATTTGTATAAAACTACATTTTAAAAATTAACTATCTACTAAAGAGTTCGATTTAAAGATTGAAGTTTAAAAAAAACAAAATAAAAGAGAAAATATTTATTGAAAAAGTAAATCATTAAGCCATTTCCTGGAGGGGCAGAATGGATTGCAGGGTGTCTAGGGCACTATGGCCCAAATTGGACGCGGGGGCAACCAGGGTTCTACTGGGATTGGATAGGGGTAGTCTCGGAACACTTATAGGGTTCTTGACGGGTCATTGTCCTGTCAGGGCTTTTGCGAGCAGATGGGACAACGCCATACCGGACTTCTGCAGGCTATGCGAGGATTCGGAGGAGCTAGAGACGATCGAGCATGTACTGTGCCATTGTCCTAGGATGCAGGGTCTCAGACTGAAGTGGCTAGGAGATAGGTTTCACGACGAACTGGGGTGCATAGCTGGATGTAATCCGGCCAATCTACTGGGGTTTGTCAGGGAAATAACGCGGCTGTTTCTGTTGAGGGGACTGTAAGGGGGTATTGGTCCTACTTTCTAATTTTCTGTCTTTATCTTACTTCCTTTTCTCTATTTCTTCACTTCGTCTTATCTCTCTCTCTCTCTCTAACTTCATATTTTCATTGAAGGGAATCACAATGGATCGTATTCGGTCTCCGAGTGGAGGTGTGCCTGTGGGCGCACAACCCTTCTTAACCTAACCTAACCTAACCTAAATCATTAAGCCAAATAGAAACAGAAGGGTAAAAATACACAAAAAAGTACTAAAAACGAGGGAATATACAAATTAAAATAAAGAAATAAACTATTTTAAAACAAAAATTCTTAACAAATTTTCTTTAACAAACCTTGTTTTTTTAGTTACACAAAAGTACCTTTCGTAATGTATTGGACCTTTTTGAAAAGAACTAAAAAACTTCCTAAAAATTCAAGTATTAAACACATGTTAAAAACCTACAAAATACCCAACAATTCACTAGACACATTACAACAAAGAAATTTCTCGATACTAGTTTCTTTAGAAAATATCTAATATCGATCAATTTTCTAAAGAAATTTGCTAATATCGGGAAATCTTCCAGAAAAAATATCTAATATAGAGAAAGTTTCTATAAAAAATATCTTCCATCAAGAAGTTTTCCATCGAAAATATCCAATATCGAGAAACTTTTCTCAATGAAGCTATATTATATTGACAAATTTCTTAAAGAAAATATTTAATATCAAGAAATTTTCTGTAGAAAATATCCAATATCGAGAAATTTTCTAAAGAAAATAATTTATAACGCGAAATATCTAATATCGAGAAATATTCTTAAAAAAAATTTCTAATATCGAGATATTTTCAATAAAAAATATAATTGCAAAAAATGCTCTAACAAATTCCTAATATAAAGATATTTTCCATAAACAATATCTAATATCGAGAAATTTTCCATAGAAAATATCGAGTAATTTACATAGAAAACTCCTTTTATCGAGAAATTTTCCATAGAAAATATCTAATATCGAGAAATTTACATAGAAAATTCCTTTTATCGTGAAATTTTCCATAGAAAATATCTAATATCGAGAAACTTTTCTCTATGAAACTTTAAAATATTGAAAAATTTCTTATAGAAAATATTTAATATCAAGAAATTTTCTGTAGAAAATATTCAAAATCGAATATAGAGAAATTTTCCATAAAAAATATCTAATATCGAGAAACTTTTCTCAATGAAACTACATTATATTTAAAAATTTCTTATAGAAAATATTTAATATCAAGAAATTTTCTGTTAAAAATATCCAATATCGAGAAGTTTTCTATGGAAAATTATAATTTCGAAAAATTTTCTGTGGAAAATATCAAATATCGAGAAATTATCTATGGAAAATAAATAATATCGAGAAATTATTTATGGAAAATATTTAATATCACGAAATTATCGCAAAATTTTCTATGAAAAATAAATAATATCGAGAAATTTCTATAGAAAATATTTAATATCGTGAAAGTTTGTTTGGAAAATATCTAATATCGAGAAATTTTTTGTGGAAAATATCAAATATCGTGAAATTGTCTATAGAAAATTTTTAATATCGAGAAATATTCTTAGAAAATATTTTATATCAGGAAATTTTCTGTAGAGAATACGAAATATCGAAAAATTTTAATGTGCCTTTAATTTTTACAAAAAGCTATATCGAGAAAACTAGAGCTGATGTAAAAATAACGAAGTTCAGATTCGCGTTCATAGTGCCAAATAACTGCAGAAACAACGTTCATTTCTAGCAAACGAAAAATTTTATCGAAATTTGTAAATAGTTGTCTTTAATTTCAGTGGTAAAAAGTGTTCAAGAACTGCCGGGTATCAATTGCTTATAAATTTCATATTATTTCGTAGTTAATATTGGTTTTTTATTCAAAAAATTTTTAATATCGAGAAGTATTCTTAGAAAATATTTTATATCAGGAAATTTTCTGTAGAGAATACGAAATATCGAAAAATTTTAATGTGCCTTTAATTTTTACAAAAAGCTATATCGAGAAAACTAGAGCTGATGTAAAAATAACGAAGTGCAGATTCACGTTCAGAGTGCCAAATAACTGCAGAAACAACGTTCATTTCTAGCAAACGAAAAATTTTATCGAAATTTGTAAACCTGTGTTTAATAGTTGTCTTTAATTTCAGTGGTAAAAAATCAGAACTGCCGGGTATCAATTGCTTATAAATTTCATATTATTTCGTAGTTAATATTGGTTTTTTATTCAGGCTGTAATGTTAATGTTTTTATTACAGTATCTTTCTTTATACCGCTGAATCATCAAGTAAATATGTCTGTAGGTATGTATGTTTTTGCCAAAATCAGTAGTCAACTAGTCATTTTTTTTTGCTACCGAACGAACTAATGAACCTACAACTAAATGTAAAACTTGGCTAAATTCGTGTGCAATTTGTAGTAGCGTGTTTATCATCATGTTTTGGTTGGCGTATCGACAAAAAGTTACACAAAAAAAAAAAAAAAAAAAAAAAATTTGTGAACCTTAATTTAGCGGTAGTTATGTTTTGTTGTTTTATAAAATAAGAAAACAACAAAAACAATTTATAAAAAATGAAACACTACCAAAAAAAGATACATAAATCTAGTGGCTTAGTTTTAAGCTATTTTTGTACCACAATTGGCTTTAATTTTTTTTTTTTGCTAAAATTTGTTTTATAAACTTGGCATTACAAATTTTTGTGAGGAATAATTGTTTTTAAATTGGAGAGGAAACGGTTCAATTAAAGGTTTAGTTCCCAATTTTTTGAACAATTTAAATACAGCCAAAACTTTTTAAGCTTCTTAACGTTGTACTAAGTTTTAGTAATGCTAACTATGCCTAAGTCCTTTATTCAGCTAAATTTGATTTCATTCAATCATTTATCTCCAATTTTGTTGCAAAAATGTAAATAGAGCTATTTTTTATATTTGTTTTTATAAAAGCATAAAAATGTGCTAATTCAGCCCACTTAGATTTCATGGTATGTATATGCATTTTCATTACTTCAGTTTAATATATTTATCTTAAAGTAGCAACAATTATCTTAATTCAGCTAAAATGTTTTATATTTATTATGAAATATTTTAATTCAGCAAAAATTTTCTTATAATTCAGCTTCAAATATTTGAACTTTAGTTCAACCAAAAATCCTCGCAATTATCTTCATATTCCATTAGTCAACAACATCTTTTCTTAATATACAAAATTTGATTAAGTAGTACTTAATAAGCTGCATATATTCCAGTTTTTAATTTCGCCAAAATTAAGCAATAAGTAAGATATAATAAAGTCAGTCAATTGTGACGAAGTTCAGCTAAAAATTTTCATATTCAGCTCAGAACTTTTTAAAAAACCGGCATTTTAGCTAAAATTTATCCAAAATGTTTTAAAAAATGGCTTCCAAAAGTTATTACAATTAGCTTTGAAACTTAAATGAGCTTGGTTTTGTTAAGGTTTACTGTAAGTTTATAGTACGTATTAAGCTAAATATTTAATAAGCACTTTCAATTAAGCAAGGAGTTTTTACAATCCTTAACATAATTATTGAGCTAAATTTTCAAAATTATTGTAAAACTACAATTCAGCTATGGTTTTATTAATTCAGCTAAGTTTTTTTATACAATTTTATAATGTAACTACGAGATTTGCATCAAATTGAGTTTGAATTGAAAATACCGTAGCTGAATTATATATTAGGTATATTAAAGGCCTTTTTTACGCAATTCTTTAAAAAATTTTTCACCAACTTGTATTTTTCGTAGGAAACTGTTCGCTTTGGTGTGGCTGAATTTAACGTTTCTTGTTATTTAACTATAGCATAAATTGAATTCATCAAGACTGCTTTTAAATTCATTATTTATGGACTTTGTTTCATTTAAATTTCTTTTATTTTTTAAAGAGGGAGTTGAATTTAATTTTGTCAAAAAAAAAAAAAAATCATGTGGTCACGAGTTTTACGAGGTTGCCAGAAAAAACAAAGCAAAATAAAACTATTTCATGACTTTGTTGTTCTTGTTGTCTTTTTAGCACAATTTTTTGACAATATTAAACATTTTTTTTTAACAAGAAACACATTTGCTATATGTTCTACTAATTTAAAATATGTGTTGCTGTTTTTTTACGCTAGTCATTTAACCATGTAATCTTTACGCTTTAAATCTAATAGTCGTTGCTGACTGCATAACTATATATGCAACACTCGCATTAAAGCTTAAGTCATTTTCCTTACTTTGTATCAGTTTAAAGAAAATGTGGGAAGTTTTTGTTTTCTTTTCATAGCTTGGAAAAAAATAGATTCTAAAACTTTTAAGCAAATAATAAATTTTGTAAATTTTTTGATACAGAGTTATTTTGCAAGCAAATTTTTAACCGAGATTTCTTAAAATGATTTTCTTGAAAATTTATGGAGCACTTTAGTAAAGTGTTTACTTTATGGTTTCCCTTTAGCTAACAAGGCAGTTGATCTTGAAATTATGTTATTAACCTTTAAAAAAGAAGACTACGACAGAAATTATTTGCTATTTTAAATACAACTACGGGCAGCTTAACACTTTTGTTAAGCTCTATTAATAATTTTGTGAAAATCTTTTCAATAAATAATATAAAAAATAAATTTGTAGCTGAATATTTAATTTATTTTTTTTTTTGCAGAATAGAGAAATATGCAGCTTAATGTCTAATATTTTGTTTGACTTTAAATCTTATTTCGCTGAATTTATATATTTAAAGCTGAATCACAAAAATAACAGTTTATACCTGACTTAGAGAGAGCTTAGGTCTAGGTTGTATATGTTATAAAGATATTTGCAGCATAATAGGAAAATTGGCATTTGAACCTCAAAGTCGCAATTTGCTGAACATCAGACAGACGAACGTGGCTAAATCGAATAAGAATTAGTTAAGGATGCAGAAAATATATACGCTATGGGGTCCTGAAATTGTCTTTAACGAAATTCAAAATAAATTCAAAAACATATATGAAAATTCAACTATAACTCTTAAACATAAAAAAAAGCGAATTCCGTGTCCATGGATATGTCAAAATCTAATAAAAAGTTGTGAGATTAGGGATAAACTTTATAAAAAGTGGCGAAGAAATAAAGATAACAAAAATATTGAATATGAATATAAAAAATATCGAAACAAATTAAATAAAAAATTGAATTATGCCAAAAATCAATACTATAAAAATAAGTTATATGAAAATAAAAACAACATGAGAATAACATGGAAAATAATAAATGAAATAATAGGAAAAAAAGCATTAAATAATGATGAGATAATTACAAAAAGCTTTAAAGACCTTAATTTAACAGAAATATGTAATAGTTTCGCATTAAATTTTAAAAAAAATATTGAAAATATAGTACATGATTGCCAAATAAAAACTATTGGTGAAATAAACACAACGCAAGTAAACTCATTTCATTTAAGAAATACTTCCAACATAGAAATCAATAATATAATAAGAACTCTCAACATAAATAAAAGTCCAGGTGTGGATGAAATTAGGCCAATCGATCTTAAAAAAAATGTCGAAATAATAACACCAGTGATAACACATCTTATAAATCTAATAATTGACACTGCTAGAATACCAAATAAACTTAAAATTGCACATATACGTCCTATACACAAAAGCGGTTCAAAAACCAATTTTGAAAACTACAGACCAATTTCGATATTACCAGTTATTGAAAAGGTTATGGAAGAGATATTATGCAGGAGATTAACAGCATACACTAGTGCAAATAAAATAATTAGCAGAAACCAATTTGGATTTCAAAAAGGGCAAAACATTAATAAATTATTGGGCAACTTTGCAGACTATATAAATGATCAGCTTAGCAGAAGTAATCATTGCCTTACGCTATTTATAGACTTCAGTAAAGCATTTGACACGTTATCACATGAAAAATTACTTAATGTACTAGATAAAATTGGCGTAAGAGGACACTGTAATGAACTTTTCAAAAATTACTTATTATTAAGGAGGTTCCGTGTTAAAACTAAGAACAATGTTAGCGAGGAAGGAATTATGGATCATGGTGTACCACAGGGATCGAAATTAGGACCATTGCTATATCTACTATATACCAACGAACTCATCAATAGATTGGAAAAATGTAAGGTATTTGCATATGCAGATGATACAGCGATTGTAGTGGCTCATAAAAACGTAGAAGATGCAGCAGAAATTATGCAACAACAAATGGATACTGCCATTCGATGGTGCCATGATTATGGATTAATTATAAATGCATCAAAAACTAAATTGATGCATATTAAATCTCCTAAGCACAGATATACAGATATTAAGATCAAATTTCATACTATGGACTGCCTACATAAAAACCAAATGAATAATAGTTTTTATGATAATGATCAATGTAACATAATAATCGAAATCGTTAACACATACAAGTACCTTGGGGTGCATGTTGACCAAAACTTTAAATGGAAAGAACATGTAGAGGAAACAAGGAAAAAGCTCAGGAAAGCTTCCTATATGCTTCACCATTTGAGTTACTGCTCAAACAATTCGGTATTACGACAAGCATACTTTGCACTGGCAGAGTCACATATTAGACACGGTATTACAGCGTGGGGTAACTCGGTGTACTGCAACAAACTGCAGCAAACCCAAAACCAACTTATAAAAATGCTCAAAACACACAACAATAACAGAACTACTCAAATAGCGCCTTATAATCAATCTGACGGAAACAACAACATAGCAAAAGATCGTCACGTACTTAATGTAAACAATATATATAAAACTACACTTGTGATTGAATTTTATAAAGACAGGAGATTTCTACATAAAATTGACCATAAACACCAAACAAGAAAAAACAAGGAAGGAAGATATAAAATCAAAAAATTTAATAACGAATATGGGAGAAGAACACTAGCAGCAGCACTGCCTATTATTTTCAACACACTACCAATAGATGTCATATCGAAAGCAGATAACATTAATATAAGGAAAAAAGTTGTGAAGGATTATTTTATTTTTAACTAGCAATGAATTTTATTATTATATCTGTAATCATTATTAAAATTGTAATTAATTCTGTAATTAGTTTTTAAAATGCTATATACTTATTATATTTTTTTCTATATCTTAAATTTCATAGATTAAAATTGCTTGAGATAAACTTGTATATTATTGGTAATTTACATACAGACAAGCCGCAATGGCTTAGTATGGTAATATTTCAATCTTAACTTGTATTTTTTCAATGAAATAAATAAATGAAATGAAATGAAATGAAAAAAGAAAAATATTAAAAAAAGTTTCACACAGAATGACAAACTTAGTAAAAAAATTCTCAATAACAGAAATTTTCTGCAGAAAATTTATCGATATTAGAAATTTTCTCAATATTACTAATTACAAAATTTCCCGGTGTTAAAAACATTCTATAGAAAATTTTTTCATATTAGAAATTTTTTATTAAAAAAATATATCAATAGATATTTTATAGAAAATTTCTCGATATTAGAAGTTTTTTGAAGAAATTTTGCTATATTAAAAATTTTCTATAGAAAATTTCTCGATATTAAAAGTTTCATAATAAAATTCACGATATAAGAAGTTTTCTATAGAAAATTTCTCGATATTAGAAGTTTTCTCTATAAAACAGCGCGATATTCTATAGAAAATTTCTCGATATTAAAAGTTTTCTAAAAAAGATATCTCTATATTAGAAGTTTTCTATAGAACACATTTCATTTTAGAAGCTTTATACAGAAAATATCTCGATATTAAAAGTTTTCTATAGAAAAGAAATCTATATTAAAAGTTTTCTATAGACAATTTCACGATATTTAAAGTTTTTTTATAGAAAGTTTCTCCTTTAAGAAGTTATCTTAAAAAACTTGTTTTATAGAAAATTTCTGGATAATAGAAGCTTTCTATACAAAATTTCTCGATATTAGAAGTTTTCTATAAAATATTTCTCGATATTAAAGGTATTCTATAAAAAATTTCTCGATATTAAAAGTTTTCTATCAAAAATTTCTCGATATTAAAAGATTTCTATTGAAAATTTCTCAATATTAAAAGATTTCTATAGAAAATTGCTCGATATTAAAAGATTTCCACAAAATATTTATCGATATTTAAAGTTTTTTATAGAAAGTTTTTCCTTTTAGAAGTTATCTTGAAAAAACTTTATCGATCTAAGAAGTTTTCTATAGAAAATATCCTGATACTCAATTTTTTTATTGAACATTTTGACATAAAAAGTTTTCTATAAAAAGTTTCTCGATGTTAGAAGTTTGCTATAAAAAAAATGTTGGATATTAAAAGTTTTCTATAAAAAATTGTTCGATATTTACAGATTTCTTAGAAAACTTCCCGATATTATAAGTTTTCTATAAAAAATTTCTCGATATTTAAAGTTTTCTATACAAAATTTCTCGATATTAAAAGGATTTCTAATCAAAATTTCTCGATACTAAAAGATTTCTATAGAAAATTTGTCGACATTAGAAATTTTTTTAAAGAAATTTCGAGATATTAGAAGTTTTCTATAAAAGATTTCTTGATATTAGAAGTTTTCAAAGAAAATGTCTCGTATTATGGGTTATCTATAAAGATTTCTCGATATTAAAAGCATTTTTTTAAATAAAATCTCTCGACATAAGAAAGTTTTTTCAGAAAATATCTCGATATTAAAAGTGTTTTACGTATTAGAGGTTTTACATAAAAAACTTCTCGTCTTCGAGTTTTCCTAAAAATTTCTCGATCTTAGAAGATTTTTATATTTCGATATTAGAAGTATTGGATTATAGAAGTTTTCTACAAATTTTTTTTTCGACATAAGAAGTTTTTTTATAGAAAATTTCCCGATATCAATAATTTTTATTAAACTTTCTCGATGTTAAAAATTTTTAAAAAAAAAATTTCCATATTAAAGATTTTTTATAAGGAACTTTGAACTTTTTCCGCAGAAGGAATTGTCGTATTGAAACGTTCTCTAACCTTTGAGCTTTAAATCAAGACTTCTTTGCTTCCTACTAAACAGTAAATTCCTTTATTTAATTAATGTTTAGAATGTTTTTAAGCAATTAATTAATATTCTTTAAATGTTTAACAAACTAAATGTACATTATGAGTACATTAATTTCCAACAAACAAAGTCGGCTTACTTTCTATAACAATTTTCAACCGATGTTTTTTAAACAGATAAAAAAAATGCTGATGAAGCAATGCATTTTCAAAACCGTGTGCAACACAGTGGCAAGCGGTATAGAAAAAAAAATAAAACCATAAATGTTTGCCACTTGAATATCAATTTCTTTTGGTTTAGCAAAGCATTTGACAAAGGAAATGATATCTAAGATGGAGGCAGAAACAAAACCAATGCAAAATTCAAATTCATTTCAAATCGGTTTTCATACTAAAACACCCCCGTCCGATCCCCATCTTTTACAAAACATAAAACATTTCTTTGAAGCAGAAAAAAATACCCGAATCTTTTACAACTATTTTTTTTACTTCTATATGGCCTCGTCTGCTTAAATGAATCTCTTCATTTCTTTTAGTTGAATCAAACAATTGTGTTGCGGCTGACACTGAAGATGACGCTGACGATGAGGAAAATGACGATGAAGATGATGACGATGTTGCCAGTTGATAGCGATGTGATGCGATGTTGGCTGGTTTTGGCTTTTGTTATAAATTCTTGACTCAAATTAAAGTCAGCCAGTCAAAGCCGCCACGTTATGGTGTGGCATAGTTATGAGCAGTTTCTAGATGATGATACCCAAACGAACTCGTACTCTGGCAATGATTATGATGTTTCTGTTGTTGTTGGCTTAACATGTTTTTAAAGAATCCGTAGCCAATGTTTGTCGAGGAAAATATAATTTTTCAAGTGTGTACATTACTATGAGACCTTTTCTTGTTATTGTTGTAATGTTTTTTTTTCTAAAACTTCAAAGTTTTCTTTATTGTATTTTGCCGTTATGAAATTCTTAAAGATTTGACTGATGAACTGTAAGTAGATGGATAGAAGGAAGAAGGAACCCCCACAAGTAAAAGCAAATGTAAAAGAAACAAATTTTCTAAAAACGAGGTTTTTGAAAGAAAATAATGCCTGTCGAGAAATTTAAGAATGAATGCTATTGAAAAATGTCCTATAAAAATTTTTGGATATCAAGACGTTTATAGAGAATTATTGCTATCTAGAGAATTTGAGTTACAAAATAAAAGCTTTTGAAAATTTTCCCATAGAAAATTTATGATAGCGAGAAGTTTTCTAAAGGCTATCCAGAAATTTTTTTTAGAAAATTAACACTATTGAGAATTTTTTGTTTAGAAAATTAATCCTTTTTATAAATTTTCTATAGCAAACTTAAGCTAAAGAGGAATTTTATGCTATTAAGATAGACTTGTAGTATCGAGAAATTTTTAATAGAAAATTTAGGCGGTCAAAAAATTATATTTAAGCAATTAATGCTATGGAAAAATCTTCTATAAAAAATTTATGCTGTCGCGATAGATGCTATAGAAAAATTTTTGTTATCGAGAAAGTTTCTTAAGAAATAAATCCATCGAACAAATTTCTTTAAGAAATTTAGTTAAAGAAAATTTCTGCTGTTTAGAAATTTTCTATAGGACACTTAAGCTAGCCAGAAATTTTTTGTAGACAATTTTTGCTATCGAGAATTATGAATATATAATTGATGCTATCGAAATATTTTCAATATAAAAATAAAGCTATCAAGAAATTTTCCACAGAAAATTTATGGTATCGGGAATTTTTGGTAAAAAATCGAAAATTGTTCTATAGAAAATTAAGACTATCGAAATTTGAGAAATTTTTTTATAGAAAATTTATGGTATCTAGAAATTTTCTAATGAAAAATGCTATTGAAAAATTTTTTTATAGAAAATTTATGCTATCTAGAAATTTTCTAAAGAAAACTTAAACTATCGAGGAATTTTATCCTATTTAGATAGACTCTTTTAGAAAACTTATAATATCGAGAAATTTTCTATAAAAAATTAAGACTTTCAAGAAATTTTCTTAAAGTAAATAATGCTATAGCCAATTTTTCTATAGAATATTTATGCTGTCGCGATAGACTCTATAAAAAAAATATATCCTATCGTGAAAGTTTCTATAGAAATAAGGACATCGAAAAATTAAATAAATTTTTTAAAGAAAATTTATACTATTAAAAATTTTCTATAGAAAACTTAAGCTATCGAGAAATTTTCTATAGAACGAGACGGACTCATAGAAAAATTTAAGCTATCTAGAAATTTCCTATAGAAAATTTAGGCTATTAAGAAATTTGCTATAGAAAATTACGGCAACCGATGAATTTTCTTTAAAAAATGTATTCTATTGGGAATTTGTTTATAGAATATTTATGCTATTGATAAATTTTCAATAGAAAACTCAAGCTATCGAGAATTTGTCCATAGAAAATTTATGCTATCGAAAATATTTACTTCTTTAATATTTTGTACGTTAGTATGTTAGTACACCTTCCCCTAACTGGGTTGCATGAATGGCTATTGTTGCAAGTTTATTTATGTCTCTGTATGAATATAACTATGTAACTATTATTAGTTTCGTAGCATTCTGTCAGAATGCATGCAATTTTGCTGTAAATTGTGACTGACAAACATTCAACTTTAAATGGCTTAAATATCTTAATTTAAACCAAAAGCGTTTTATTTTCTTAAAAGACAAGATGTTTTTGCTTTAAAAAAGAAAATTATTTCACTTTAAGAAAATTCTTATTATTGCCAATCACATCCCAGATCCGGTTAGGGATTTTAATGTTCGGTTTAAAAACTCTAAGTTTTCGCTTAAGTGTTAATTTTATTATAATTTTTATTGATGGTAATTATTGTTATCTATTCAGATAAATTTTAAAATAACAAGGTTTTTTATTAAGGAAAAAAGGAACCATTTAATGGTTGATTTTAGGAAGGGTAATGTTTAAAGGGATGAACTAAAGGACGATCTCTAAAAGAGAGACGATTGTAAAAGGAATAATAGAGATGCAAGGGCCTACAATATCATTGGATTTTTAAAATAATTATTAAAATACAGACATTAAAACATCTAAAGGAGATCTAATAAGAGAGAATTATTGCAACGAATTATAAGAACGTCCTTTTAAGAGACGTTTGTAAGACTCTTTTAAGCTCTATTAATTTCCCTATTTAGTTATTTTTCTCATGTCATTTAAAAAAACGCATTGACACCTTAAATCTAAGACAAGAAAATTTTCTTCAGATCTTCTCCTACAGCCAATTGATTTTGCCAAAATAAAAAAAGTTTATCCAGAAACTTGTTCCCCAAGATTATAAAAAAAACTCTGTATCTTTAATTTCCAACTCATAGACATGGTTTTTTTGAGATTTATTCAATTTAGTTTTTTCTTTATTCATTCCTCTTGAAAATTTTCTTTTGTTATTTTCCCTGATTTCCTCAATTGGCCATCGTTTGTACAAGTATATTGGCAGTTTTGTGGGTCAGTGTGTTTACAGTTGATAGGTTGTATCTACTGGCTGTTCGTTTTTTTCATGCACTCGTCCACTCGTTTTTACAAGAGTTTCGACCATTGTGTGCCATAATATTCTATTTGATTCTGGTCAATTATTTTCTTCTTATTTTGGATTTTTGGTGTCAATGTTAGGCGTTGTTGTGTTCTTTTGTTCGAAAATAATCGCTTGTTAAAGAAGAAAAACGACAATAAAAATAGATGCCATGACATTTGGTGGGAAATTCTTAAGAGAAATCTCTTCGAAATTGAATTTTTAATTCAATAACAATTATTTTGTAAAAGTCAATAAAAAAATCAGAAACATTGAAAATTGTCAATTTGAGAAGGAATTACTAGAAAAATTCAACAAATTTACAACACAAAACAGCAATTCTTGACACCAAAACAAAATAAAGAAATGTATTCAATTCAATTAAGAAACTTTATTATCGAAAATATTTATCATGCAGAATTAAAACAAAATTTTAAGTAGAATAAAATAAAACTTATCAATGAATTTGTTAAGAAAATTTTCTATAGCAAGCTATCGATTACATTTTTTTAAGAAAAGAAAAGTTATCGATTTTTCTTCTATAGAAAAGTAAAAGTAATCGATAACTTTACTTTACACACAAGTTATCGATAACTTGTCTATAAAAAAGTAAAGTTATGGATAACTTTTCCATTAAATAGTAAAGTTATCTATAACTTCGGTATCTTTTCGATAGAAATAGTAAAGTTATCAATTATGATTCTATAAAAAACTAAAGTTTTATAGAAATGTAAAGTTTTCGATACATTAGTTATCGATAACTTTTCTTTAGAAAAGTTAATTTATCGTCAACATTTTTATAAAAAAAGTAAGTTAACGATAACTTTTCTTTAGAGAAATAATCGATAACTTTTCTATAGAAAAGTATAGTGTTGATACCTTTTTTATAAATAAGTTAAGTTATCGATAACTTTTCTTTACATAAGCAAAGTTATCACTAACTGTTCCATGGAAAAGTAAAGTTATCGATAGCTCTTCTATAGAAAAGTAAAGATATCGATTATTCGATAGGAAAGTAATGGTACCGATAGCTGTTCTATAAAAAGTAAAGTTATCGATAACTTTTTTATAAAAAAGTAAAGTTATCGATAAATTTTCTAAAAAATAGTATAGCTATCGATAACTTAAAAAAAGTAAAGTTAACGATAACTCTTCCATAGAAAAGCAAAGTTATCGATCGCTTTTTTAAAAGTTAT
This sequence comes from Pollenia angustigena, assembly GCA_930367215.1. Taxonomy (NCBI): domain Eukaryota; kingdom Metazoa; phylum Arthropoda; class Insecta; order Diptera; family Polleniidae; genus Pollenia; species Pollenia angustigena. The sequence continues at coordinate 4,151,288 of OV884059.1, forward strand.
CGATTACTTTTCTGTAAACTAAAATTATCGATTACTAAATTAATTTAAATAGTAAAGTTATGGATAGCTCAATATCGATAACTTTTATGTAAAAAAGTAAAGCTATCGATAACTTTTCTATAGAAAAGTAAATATATCGATCTTTTCTATAGAACTCGTTAACTTTTCTACAGATAAGTAAAGTTATTAAAAAATTATCTATAAAAGTACTTATCGATAAATTTTTAATAGAAAATTAAAATTAAATTTCTATAGAAAATCAAAGTTTTCAATAACTCTTCTATATAATCCACAGAACAGCTAAGTAATCGATAACTTTTTTATAGAATTGTGAAGTATTAAAAAACTTGTCTCTAAAATATTTAAAAAAAAAAATAAAATGTAAAAAAGTTTCTGTAAAGCAATTTATTATTTTTATGAGAATTCCTGGAATGTTAAATTTCGATTTAGTTTTCCCTTTTTTTTATTTTTAAGAAAGTAGTTAATACTTCAGTGAAATGAGGTTAGAAAGAGTTATTAAAATTCTAGCACGGCATATTATTAACAAATCTACATAATTAATTTTTAGATTTAATGATCAAAAAGTCATTAATCGTGCTGTGCTTAAGGTGAAAATTTTTTTAAGTTCAAGATTTTTTATTCATAAACCTGTAATTAACTGGGTTTAAAAAGTCTGGCTTTTAAATAAGGTTCACTTTTTTAGGTGGATTTTTAACTAATTTTAATATTGAGTGTATAATTTTTAAATACCGCACTCACAACAGATAAAGTATCTTTCTTTAGCCAGTTTAAAGTTTTAATAAGGCTTATTTAAGGAAATTAATTTTAAAATTGGTTTACTTTACTTAATTTTATTTCTCCTAAAAAAAATGACTTAAAGCGTTTTCTAAAACTTTTTATTTTATATTTTCTTTTTGTAGACCTTCGATTTATTGAAGATATTTAACTAAACCGTTTTCTAATGTCTATTTAAGCGGCATAAATATTTAATAAAACCTGAATTCATGCCACATTATGATTGATCATAGATTAATGCTTTTATCCCCCCCCCAACATAAAGCAATTTTTAGCATAATGCGGGTTTTACATTCTGTTCTTGAATTCTTTTTCTTCCTTTTTTAAGTTTTCACTGCAAGACTATTAAAGTATTAAACATTTGTAGGGTTCACAAATTGGAAAAACAGGGAATATTTTCAAAAACTTACTATTAACAGAAAATTTTTCAAAAATTGGCTTTTAATAGAAAATTTTAGGAAACAGGCTTTTTAAGGGAGTTGATCAAACATTAGCTTGTTATAAGAAGTTTTTAAAAAATTTGCAATGTTTAGAACAATTTTCTATTTTCCTATAAATATTTTAAAATACATATTTGGTTTTTATAGGAAGTTTTTCAAAAATTAGCTTCTTATAGGAACTTTTTTAAAATTAACTTTTTATAGGAACTTTTTACAAAATTAGCTTTTTATAGGAAATATTTTTAAAATTAATTTTTATAGGATATTTTTGTTATAAGAAGTTTTGCAAAAATTTACTATTTATAGAAAATGTTAAGAAAAATTTTCTATTTTCCTATAAATATTTTAAAATATTTGCTTTTATAGGAAGTTTTTCAAAAATTAGTTTTTTATAGGAACTTTTTTAAAATTAACTTTATATAGGAACTTTTTATAAAATTAGCTTTTTATAGGAAATATTTTTAAAATTAATTTTTATAGGATATTTTTAAAAATTGCGTCTTGTAAAATTTAAAAAAAAAATTGGCTTTTTATAGCAAAATGAGCTATTTTCTATTGAATTCTTTATTTATTTTCCCTGAAATCCATTTTACAACAAAGCAAACACTTTTATAACAATGATATGAAGGCCATAGAAGACAACCCAAAAGAACGATTGATGTATTGTGGTGGCAAAGATTTGCGACACGATTTGCATTCAAAGAATACAGGCAGCCAAAATGCAACCAGCAGTTGGCTGTAAAAACTGTTAGTCACTGGCACACTGGTATAACACCCAGCATTAAGTAATGATCGCTTTTAAAGGTATTTGGCCAAAAGGAATTTTGTTGGGTATAAAACAAAAATTAAAATTTATGACTAAAAATCAAGCATACAGGCAAAATAATCTACATAAAAAAAAATAGCTAGTTAAGCTACTTTTTAAGTATAGCTCTGTATTATAGAGCTAATGTAAAACATTTTTTTTTTGTTAGATTTCTGCTTTTACTTAAAAAAGGTTAGTAGTTTTATTATTTCTTATTGTCTACTCCATTTAGCGTTCTATAAATTATTGATTAAATGTTGTAAAATCGCTTTAAAGAGTAGTTGAAAGCTTTTTAAGGCTTCAAGTAGTAACTGTAGAGATAAATACGATTTATATGAAGCACGTAACAGTCATTATAGCCATACGAAATAACAAATATAAAATACAAGTAGTTAACAATAATTTGCACTATTTTGAGTTAAAAGATTAATTGAATAATTTTGCTAAAATAAATGTCTCTGAAATTAAACTAACAGATTTAAAAAAAATTAGCATTTTAAAGTGGCAACCATTGGATTTTTTACAAAGCCAGATCCCACAGTTTGAATAGTATATCTTTGTCAAGAAAGTGCACTTCTCTTGCCACCGTTAATACAGCCAATTATGCCGGATAAACAACTTCTATAAATGGCACTTTCCATCAGAAAAGCAATGCTACCGCAGATATAATCATCTTGAATGACAGACATCATTTCACGCCAGTAGTATACTAACCACAAACAAAAATCAGACCAGTGCCTGCACGCCGTGGGCTACTGACTCCCATGGCGAGAAATTAAAGCACTTCAGCAGTACTGTTTTCTAGGATGTTTGTCGCATGACAGGTATGCGTGCACCTGAATTGCTTGGGAGGATTTAACACCAAAATGAAAAATATTCTTGAGATGATCTCTACAAACCCCGGGTGAACGTCCACCTTACAACTCTATCTTAAAGCCAATCTGGTGCAGCTATGGGCCCGGCCTCTAGAATTAAAAAAAAATCAAAGCCGCCAAAATAAAGTTCTTCAAGCCATCCCCTGGTATGTTAAGAACTTGAATATTCACAAGGATCAAGGATGCCATTAGAAAAAACTTTGATCAGGAAATATTCGGTAAAATGTTAAAAAAGGCTTGAACTCCACACAAATCCTCTAGCTCGAAATATTCCAAGTGATGGTGGCCGTATAGAAGAGCGCTATAAAAGACACATTGATGAAGAAAATTTTCGACATAAAATAAACATTAAGAATAAGATTTGATTAATTACACTGTGCTAGTTAGTCGCAAATTTCAATGGAGTTCTTCGGAACGAAGATATGGTAGCGGGATAGGGGAGTTTACTATTGTGTCGACAATCTTTCCTTGGACATTGAAAACCTATGCTGGTGCGATCAGTTGTATGCATATTTAGTATGTGGCAAACATGCGATGCCATGAATTTTTTGAGTCTGGGTGCTACCCAGGGAGTCAGAAGCCCCCGGTAAATAGTACACAGGTCCTACTATTGGTTCAAGTCTCCGTTATTATGCTTTCCAAGAAGTGCTTCCTGAATCCCGAAGACTTGGAAGATTGTCTTGTACTCCTTTGACGGAATACTTTCTGGGCGCACGTTGTGGCTGTAGCTAAACCTAAATCTCGGATTATACGGAGTGTCATTATTCGTAGGTTCTTTTGCTATCACTGCAAAAACTGCCTCTAAATCGATTGGCAGGGGAGGTTAGATAGCTCCTGATTCTATACGAGGGGGAGTACCTGTGTATGAGAAATGATTCTCGCATACACAGCGGCACTTGGTAAATGCATATATAAATCACCAAGTATTTGAGATCCAACATTAGATTAGGCCATTGTGCGGGTGCTCATGTAAATTAAAACCATATCTGTACAAAATCTTCATATCTCGCGACTACCTTGTGTTGTTGTAAATTTTAAATTTTTATCGATTTTAATTTCACGTAATTCCATATTCTATTTTGATATTTTCCTACCTCTTTTCTCTTTCCCTCTTTAAAATGAAAGATATCGAATTTTAAGTTCTTATTAACATTTACACTAAAGTAATAATTATTTAGTTTTCTTTATTTATTTTTTAATTTTTTACATGGTTTTGTTGTTGTTTTTTGTTTTTTTGTAATTTTTTTATAGACACAGACACACAAAAATTAATTAAGGTTTATTTTTAGATTTTGTATTTTGTTAAAGAACAGCTTAGAGCATGGAAGTTTTAAATTATTTTATTTAGTTTTGTTGTTGTTAAAGTTTAAAGTTTTTCTTAAGTGTTTAATGTTGTTGTTAATTGATTTGATGTAATTTTAGTAATTAGGACGTCATGATGTGAATGTTTTATGAAAAATTTAATAATTTTTTTTTTGTTTTTTATAAATCTTTAATTTTAATAATAAATTTTTATGGTGATTTTTTTTGTTTATTTTGGCAGCATTCTTCTCTTAATGTTGTTGTTAATATTATCATTATTTTTTTGGTATTTAGTTGTTCTAAATTTTAGTAAAATTTTTATAAACTAAAAGAATACGAGCTCAAAAAAAAATTTGTTTGATTTCTATTTTTTTTATTAATATTTTCTTTACGTTTTTGAATAGAAAACTGAAAGTATGTCTGAGTTTTGATTTGAAACTGGTTTTGAATTTAAAGAAACTAATTTTAATTTAAACTTAATAAGATTTTCATTTTTTGCATTTTCATGTCTAGTTTTTTATTTTTAATTTTTTTTTAATAAAAATGTTTTTTTATTTATTTGATTCTCATTTAATGTTTCTAAAAACTATGATAGAAAATTTTATTTATTTCACTTTAACATAATTACAAAAAAAAATCGAATTAAATAAGACAATTAATTAAAAAAAACAAAATTACTACTTAATTATTATTATTATTAAATGAAATGATTTTTCCTAATTTTTGTTGTTATTTTTATTTAATTGTTTACTATATAATAAAAGATTTTTGAAGTACAACTTCAAGAATTTAATCAAATCTAATTCTTTAGTTTTATAATAATTTAATGATCTTCATTTTAAACACTAAAGAAAACAATTGTCTTAAAATAACAAATTTAATAAAATTATTTATTATTATCGCAAATTTTTGAAATATTTCCTATAAATAGTAAATTTTTGAAATATTTAAAAAATTTCCTATAAATAGTAAAGTTTTTAAAAGTTTCCTATAAACGATAAATTTTCAAAAAATTTCCTATTAACTAATTTTTGAAAAATTTCCTATGTATAGTAAGTTTTTGAAAAATTTCCTTTTTATAGTAAATTTTTGAAAAATTTTCCTATTTATAGTAAATTCTTAAAAAATTTCCTCTTAAAAGTAAATTTTTGAAAAATTTCTTTTAAAAGTAAATTTTTGAAATTTAAATATCTAAAAAATATTTCATTTCCTATAAATAGTGAATTTTTAATAAATTTCCTATAAAAAGTAAATTTTTAAAAAATTCCTATAAAAAGTAAAGTAAATTTTTAAAACATTTCCATCAAAAGTAAATTTTAAAAAAATTTCCTCAAAATAGAGAATTTTTTAAAAATTTCCCATAAAAAGAAATTTTTTTAAAAAATTCCTAAACAATAAACGTAAATTTCCTATAAATAGTAAGTTTTCAAAAAAATTTCCTGTACATATTTAATTTTTAAGAAATTTGCTATAAATAGTGAATATTTAAAAAATTCCGTATAGATAGTTGATTTTTAAAAAACTGTCTATAAACAGAAAATTTTTGAAGAATTTATAGGAAAATGATACAATTTTAAAAAATTTCCTATAAAAATTTTTGGAAAAATTTCCTATAAATAGTGAATTTTAAAAAAAATTTCCTATAAATAGTAAATTTTTGAAATATTTCCTATAAACAGTGAATTTTTTAAAAATGTCCTATAACAAGTGAATTTTTTTTTTAAATTTCCTAAAAAAAGTAAATTTATAAAAAATTTCCTATAAATAAATCATTTTTTGTTAATAATTTTCTATAAAAAGAACATTCTTTTCAAAATTTAAATAAATTTTTAATAAACTTTTTATTAACATTTTTGTCAAAAAGATAATTTTTTGCTTGTTTTGCTTCTCACTAGAAACCATGTCCATAAACAAATTTTTTGAAATTTTTTTTAAATTGTTTTCTAAAGTGTTTAAATGTTTTTCATTTTACTTAAATTTGAAACAGTTTTTTCTAATCTTTTTTTAGTTTTAATTTAATTTTAATAAAAATTTTTGTTCCTATAGTTTTATTTCACTGATTTCTAAGAAAGTCATTCCTTTATTTGGTATATTATTTCAGTTTTAGTCATTTTGTTTGCCAAACGAAAATTTTAAGTCTCTTATGATGTCTTTTTTAAAGACCGTACAAAATCATTTCTTTGTATGCTACTCGGTTAGGTTAAAGTCAAGACAACACTACAAGTCAATTGATTGTTTTCTTCTGCAGGAAAAATCAACAGTTTGTTGAAGCCACTGTTTCTCTTAGTTCTCTGTTTTACTGTTAGTCTAAGGGCTAATAAATCGGAGCAAGTTAAACTCTCGTTTTGGTTTAAAATGTTTTTACAAATCTATAAATCTCCAAACATATAAACCATCTTTAAACCAGTGATAACCAAGCCCCGAACGCACGCACACAAAGATATTATGTACTTGTGTGCGGTCGCAGAGACTGATGATAGTCTGATGTTTTGAAACGAACAAAGTTGTTGTATACATGTGAATTGCCGACCGTGTCTGTGTAAAAAATACGATTATTGACTTACTCGCGAGCCTATGGAGTGGCTATCACTGCTTTAAACGCGTACAATTGGGAGATTTATTGTAGTGATGCCACATGTTATTTTTTTTTAACTACATATAATTCATGGGACACTGATTTATAGTTGTTGAGTTTAAACTACATATAAATTCAAGTTTAGTTTAACTAAACCAGCGCTTAAGCCATCAGTAATTTATTAGCCATTAGTGTTAGACTTAAACTATAAAGACTGGCGATTTGTATGTCTTTGCTACAGTATTTGAGTTCGACATTTCCTAAGAGACCTTAAATTTTCCTTTAAATTACAATTCTTAGTTTTATTAATTACCAATTATTTCACTTGTTTTTTTTTTTTAAATTAATTTAAAACTGAAAATTTAGTTAATTATAACCTAGTAAGGACTATTACAGGGGAGGAGAGTTTTTGCTACAGTTTTCAAGAAAAAAAACGTACATTTTATACAAGTTTTAAAGAATTGAATAACAAGGGCTTCTGCCTACACGAAGCTCAAAAAAGTAGCAAAATTAGTATTCTTAGAGGATAATAAATAACTCCTGCGGAATACATACCTTGACTACGCTGCTGACAGTTGATTAAAAAATTCATTGGAACCGATATTATTTGCTTCAGTTCTGCAATTTTATTTAAACTTCAACAAATATTTTGTTTTCATTAAAAAATAAATTTAATTTGTTTATTAAAAAAAAAAAAAATTTAATTTACATCCTAAAAGTATGCTATAGGTTTTACTTTTAAACAAATCCTCTAACATATGCTTTAATTTTCTTGTTTTGATTTTAAATGAGTTGTTGTAAAGGAAATTTTTGTAAAAAAAAATGCCTAAAATATTTAGAAATTTAAAAAAAAATTCAGATTTATAGTCTTTGATACTGCAGCAAATTTAACTGTGCTCACCCCTTCTCCTGCCTTAACTAATACTACATTATGTTTTTTTTTTTTTAATTTATGACTACATAACTAGATAAAGTAGTTTTTGGTTTAAATTTGTTGTTGTTGTTGTTAATGTCTTAAATTGCAGTGCCAAAACCCAAAGAGAAAAAGAGTTTAACACTTAAAATGAGGCCTCCACCAAATAAGTGCCGTCCATGGGTTGATTGTTTTGATTACTCTGGGCATTGCTGGTGGCAGGCATGTATTTCCCACAGGCCTAAAATTATATATTAAGTTTTACAAAAAAAAAAAGTATTATTTAAAAGAAATCGATTACCTGATAACGCTGAGAACAGCAGCGACCACAGCATGACTGCATTAGACCCATGCCACTATTAGTAGAATGAGCCGGACTGGCCATCGGTGAGGGTGAACGAGGACGCTTGGGCTGGCCATTAAAAGGTATCTCAAGTTCAACAAATTCACGATCCTGGTTTTAACAGAAAATTGTTATAAATTAATTATTTTTTTTTTAAATTCCGTCTTAAAGAAACTGCTATTTTTTTTTATAGAAAAGAACACAAATACAAAAGCAAAAATTATAGTAGTAAATTTGAATTTTTTTTTGTACAGTTTGAAAGCAATTGACAACGAAAACAACATTTAATTACTGTTTTTTTACAAACATTTTGAGACAGTTTTTCAAAAAACAAAACTTTTTTTTCTGATTAGAAAACAAAAATTAACATACAGTTTTAATTTGGTAGTTCAGGCTTTTTGAAAAGGTATTTTTTTGTCTTTAATTTTCCAATTTGTACAGAAGATTTTAAGTCTAAAAACATTTATTGGCCAGGGTAGAGAGAGAGAGAGAGATATTAAATACACTCACATATACACATATACAAAGACACAAATACAGTAATAGTTACAGTAAGAAACAGTATGAATGGAATTCATTCAAATGTTTGAGAGTTTTGGTTTGCTGAATCGATGAGTTTGTTTTGTTTTGACATGAACTGAATGAGAGAGACGGGCTTAAGAAAACGAGCGAACGCCAAAATAAAAATTTAAAAAAATGAAGTTATAAGGAAAAAAGATTAACAAAATATGAAAATATACAGAAATTTGCAAACACTAAAAATAAAAATCTATAAAAATAACAAAAAAAAAAAAATACTAAAAAAAAAACACCCAACGATGCCTTAAAAATCTTTTTACAAGTTTTATATGCAATTTTATTTACAGTTTTTACAAAATCTAAAAAAGATCGCTAATTTTAAATTGGTTTAAATTCAGCTAAACAATATTAATTAAAAAGTCCCAGCTCTGGCAGAATAATATTCGATCATTATCAGAGACATTTTGCTAGGATTTTATCAAGAAATAAAAAAACCCATCCCTGCCTTTGAAGTCTTCTTTTAAGGTTTATATGCAATTGTATTTACAGTTTTTGTACAAGAGCTAAAAAAAATCACCAATTTTAAATTGGCTTAAAATATTCAAAAAATTTTAGATAAAAACTTATTTCATGAAATTGGATTTAACAGACATATTTTGCCAGATGTTTTGAAGAAATCATTAAATCTATGTATACAAAAGAGTTGTGTGAGTGAAGCCCTTATGACACTACATTTTTAATGCATTGTTCAAGTTTTGGTGAACAGTGCAAATATAAAGTAATAGAACAATTTACCAAGTGCGAAGGGTTCAGCTGTATTAAGATAAATGGAAAACTGTCAAAAATTTTACTAAAGTTATTGATAAAAAATTAAGTTATGTCAAAAAAAATGTAAAATTGTTCAACTTAAAATTGACATTTCAAGCTTGAAATATTAAATATGTAGCTGAATCAGCGGTTTATGTGCAAATTCAGCGATTTACCGCTTTTTGTTTTTAGGTTTCTCATAAACAAAAAGTTGGCAACATTTAATAAAATTTACAGAACAGGGATGGCTAAGTTGTTTCAATTGTACTTTTTTGTTGATACTATTTAAACTAAGATTTATAATTCATTTTTTTGGTAATTTTTAAGAACATAAATAAAATAAATTTCAATTAAAAAAATCTTTTAGTACAATTAGGTAAAAATGTACAATGTTAAAAGTTGTTGATACAATTTTAAATATTCTCAACGCCATCCCTGAAACAAAACCACAACAAGAGAAAAAAACTATAAAACTTTGTTTACATTTTTTTATAGCTTGCTCTTTCTAGCATTTACTGTTTCTTTCTGTCAATTCTATATCAATTAATGAATAAAAAATGTAGTGTCATAAAGGGCTTGACTGACTCATTTATCATCGCCCAGCCCGAACCGCTGACCCTAGAAACTTGAAATTTGGACTAACGATTGGCCACTTCCCAAATCGATCCACTAAGACGGGATTTTTCGAAATTCGAATGTTTAGGTGGTAAAAGAAGGTAAAAACGGGAAAATTCGGTAACCTTATATCTCCAAACCTAAAAGAGATGCAAAATAAATGTAGTACTTATCGTCGTTCTTTAGAAAAATAAGCTGACAAGTGTCTGGTACTTTTTTGAAATTCGGCCCTATTAGGGAGTAAACGGGTAAAATCTGAATTTTAGTACTATTTTGCCACCCCATAAAATCTGAATTTTAGTACTATTCTGCCACCCCATCTGTCTTTTGAACCAATAAACATAGAGACATAGTTAATACCACATTCGAAACTTATCAAAAAAATACGTAAATGAATTTGGTACTTTTTCGAAAGTCGAACGTTTAAAGGGTGAAAATCGTAATTTTTTTTTTGGTACTTTTTTCTACAAAACATTTTCCTCCATTCATTGACATATTGGTACTAAATTATGGGCTGCCACTACAATACTGAAATTTTCGATACTTTAATGGGGGAAAAATATAGTACCCAAAAAAGGAAATAAGGGAAATTTGATATTTTTCTTGAGCTTTTTGGTTCTACTAAAGTAGCGGGTTAAATGCTAGCATTTAAACAAGTTTAAACCTAGAAAAATAAACTTTGGCATAAAAATATGTCCACGAAGAAAAAGGAGACGCTAACGAAGTAGCGGTTATACGCTAGTATGCAATAAAAATGAAAAATTTTCCCAAAACTATGCTACTGCTTTTTGTTAGCCAAACCAAGTTTCTTGACTATATTCGATTTTTGTTTGTTTATGAATTGTTTTTTATACTTCAATTTTACTATTTCTTAACTTTAAGAGCATTATTGCCATTTTAACCTAGCATTTACACATGCCACTGCCAGTTCGAAAAACTCAATACACTCACACTTTTTTACTAATACACTCACATTTTTCGCAATGGCAGCTCCAGTGGCAGCAAAAATTGCATGCGAGTGGAAATTTGGCACTTGCATGCCACTAAATGTCAAAACGATAAGCAATGTTACCCTTTTAAAAATTTAATGCAAATTTACTGGATTGATGTAAAATTGTAAATTATGTTTTAACTTGTTAAATGTATTATTATGATGAATTTTTTAAACGCGCATTAATTAAAGCAAGTTTGTTAATTATAGAGAATTAATATTGTTTAAATAATGCTTATATAAATAAATGAAAAAATTTCCCCAAAAATGTGCTAATATGATTAACTCGGTAACTCTATTTTGTTTTCTGGTACTTTTTTTTATTAATTTGAGAAGTTGACAAACTTGCTCAAGTTGACGGTTCAACGACATTTTGAAAATGAACTCGCAGTGGCATATGTAAACACAAAAGCCAATGGCATGAGATTCGACCATTTCGAAAAAATTTTCTTTGATACTATGTATACAGTAGTGGCATGCCACTACTTGCATGTGTAAAGGCAGGGTAAGTCAAATGCATATTTGTAACTATTGGCATATTTTTTTTATTAAATGTAACAAATACATTTACAAATTATGTTCTAACTTTTTTCAAACAAGCAATAGTAACGTGGAATTTCAGCCAGTTGTTTAGAAGGAATGTGTCTGGAAGGAATTGAACCCACAACCCCCGCACTGCTAGATGATCTCACAAGCAACTAACCAAGCGGGATTCTCTTAGTATATAAACACATATGAAGAAATTTAGAGGGATATCGCAATTGCTTTTTTAGCACAATGCTTATTTTTGACTATATTTTGAGCCAAATGCATATTTTTTTTCCTAGAATAGCAAAACATAGTTCTTTTATATAAATAAGTTAAAAAAAGGTGCAATAGGCAATTTTGCTATATTTAGCCTAATGCCTATTTTTGGCTATACATGTATTTTTGAACCACTTTTTTTAATACAAATGAAGATACATCGTCGTGCCGAAGTTATCTTACCGTACATCACAAAAATTTTTTTTTGGGAAATCGAATTTTAAGGTTCAAATTTTTATACACAAAAATGTACGTGAAAAAAGTCTTCCAATATTTTTGTCAGACATTGTGTTTAAAGTTCTTTATCGATTTATGTAAAAATATCCAAAGTCATGGAAAAAAATTTTCAAGTTATAGCCATTGGCACGTCCGAAAAAAATTTTCAATTTTGCCGTATACGCCACTTTTTGCGATATATTTTTTAGTTTGTGTGATATAAGTCAAAATAAGGTATTAAAAACCTACATTCACGTGTTTGACCAACATTGAAAATTACGTTATAATAACTTTCAAAACGAAAACTTATGCAAGTGACAAATATATTTACGTATAGTTATAAATTTTATATTATCGAATTTCCTTATGTATGAATAATTTTAAGTTTATTATTACTTAAGGGTGGTCTAACCATAATGCACGATGTAACTGTGAGTCACACCGTAACGTCAAATTTTTGTCCAACTTATTTTGACATTTCTTGGTATCAGTGCCAAATTCAACCATGAAGAGGTTCAGCATTGAGCAGCGCGTTAAAATTGCTAAAGCCTTTTACGAAAATTGGCGGTCAAATAAAAAATACATTTTGTGCACATCTTGATTTTTTTGGTCAGCATAATCTATCAAATGTGTCCACAATCGGGATAATTGTGCGCCAATTTTAGCAAACCAGCTCTGTAGGAAATGTGAAAACGCCTGTGCTTGCATGCTTGGCGCGGTTTATAGCCAGGCGGTATCATCGGGCCTTACTTCTTCGAAATTGAGGTATGGTGTTCGCAATCGCGATCTGATAATGGATTTATTTTTGCCATGGAAATGGAGGATATGGACCTAAACGATAAGTAGTTCCAAAAGAATGGCCATGTTAATTGGGCGTCACGATCATATGATTTGAAACCGTTGGCCTTCTTTCTTTAGTAATATTAAAAATAAAAAGTGTACGTCAATAATCCAAGAAGAAATTCAACAGCTAAAGACAGATAATTTGACACATTAAGTACATTGAACCTCAATAATGTCTCAGAGCCATTGAAAATATGGACCATAGGACAAGGTATGCAACCGAAGCCGCGACGAGCATTTGGCCGATGATTTGTCTCACACATAGTTGTCACAGATCCTTCTATAATAATAAAAAATATTCAGATAATTCGCTAAAAACTTTTTGTTTTATTTACAATTTACATTGTGCATTATGGTTGGGCCACCCTGTATATTCAACCTTTAATTGCTTAGCAATAAAATGAATTTTGGCAATATAGCAATAATTCCATCAATATAAATAGCCGTTGTGTACTACGTCCGAAAAATATCTTTACATATAAAACGAAAAATTTTAAAATAACAGTAATATTTATAAGATAGTCTATTTTTTGTAACATGCTTAATATACTTTGTTCACATACAACAAGATAACGCAAGATTTTTTTAATTAAAAGTTTTCATACGTTTTTTGTCGTATATCCACAATTATGCTACATACGGTATTATAACGCATTAAATTTTTCGTAAAAGTGGATATACAACAAAATGGCTTCGTAATATCTCATTAACCATAAGAGATAGAGACTTGAGGATTGCGCAGATCGATAGATCTGTTAAATTTACCACAGGAAACGGTCTTATCTCATTTTTTTCGATTTTGTGATATACGACAAGATAACTCCGGAACGACGACATATATATTTGTTAAGTATTGGTGTTTTTATCTTAATTCATATATTTGACTATAAATATATTTGTGAACTGATTTTGTTTCTTGAATAGAAAAACAAAGTTCCTTAGTATAAATTTATGTGCAATATGCAATATTGCTATTTTTAGCCAAATACATATTTTTGACTATTGGTATAATTTGGAACTGATATTTTCCTTAGTATACAAGCTACATAGTTGCTAAGTATGATTTTGTTAAATTTTCTTGAAATATGGGTCATTCATAATTTAAGCCAAAGGCTTGCATTGTGTTATTAATTAATGTTCTCTGAAGTGCGTGAACCGACTTTATTTCTGTAAAGTTCACGTGGAAGGTGACGTCAATAACAACGTTTTTATGTATGTATCAACGGTCTTCAAATGTGTATTGGTTCATGAGTTATAGCCAATTTAGTGAACACTGCACTCATTCCGAAACATGTATTTATATTCCCATACAAATATCAACAATATTCCCTCCATTTTGAACTCCTCCGAAATGGCTTGACCGATTTTTATGAAATTTTGTATGTGTATTTGTTAGATATGAGAATAGGTCGTACAGTATATTTTATATCGCTAGAGGGCGCAAAATATTGCAATAGGGGTAAAAGCTCCCACTACCCAATCTTCTAAACTAATCAACCGGTTTTCTTAAAGTTTGGCATGCAGACTGTAACATCTGAAACAGAATAGGGAATAGGGTGGGAAATAGGGTAAGAGAGCTAAACGCTCCCCTTCCCTATATCATCGTAACTAATCAACCGATTTTTTTAAAATTTCGCAGGCAAATAGTGTTACAGTTGGAAAGAGCTATAGCCTATAGTTTTTATTTTTAAGGGCGTGAAATAGAGCAAGAGGGGTAAAAGCTCCTTCTCCCTCTATCTTCTTAACTAATTAACCGGTTTTCTTAAAATTTGGCATGCATACACTGTAACATCGGGAAAAGGACAGGGCATTAAATAGGGCAAGAGGGGTAAAAGCTCTACCTCCCTATATCTTCCTTACTAATCAATTAATTTTCTTGAAATTGGGAAGGCAAATAGTGTAACATCTGGAAAGAACTATAGCCTATAATTTTTTCTTAAAATTTGGCTAGCAGACACTGTTACATCTGAAAGAAATAAGTTAAGTATACAAAATATAAAATTTTTTTTAATTATTATTTAATAAGCTTAAAATCAATCAAAAATCATTGCTATTATTAGAAAAGAAATATGCAAAATGGCTATTTCCAGCCAAAATCATACTTACAACTTTTGTTATATTTTTGGGCTTTATTTTGTCTCTATACAATAATTAATTATTATGTAATATTCTTTTAGCCGAAATATAAATCTTTGATATTTTTAATCAAATTTAGTTACAATTCTTGTTCGCCTAACAGTTTTATTTGCATAAAATCTTTAGTTTTTCTAAAATCTTTGAAAAAAGTTTCCTGATGAGCTGGCCTAAGCAACCAGTGAACTGCGCATAGGATAGCTTATCCCACCTACAATATATTTCAGTTTATCAATAGTACGAATTGGGAATTTAGCTAATTTAAACGAAACCTTGTAAACGACATTAAGTTTGACGATAGCTGCTATGTCGTGACAAAATGTTGTCCCAGGTGAAGCCATTCCTAAAACGACTAAAAGGCAAACAAATATCATTAGGACGAAGATATCGTAATAATAATATTCGGCGCAAGAAACTTTTGCATGTCCTTGATTGCCAATGATTCCGAAATAGAACACATTCTCGAAAAATTCTTTTTAAATAATGTGGTGTAGGGTATCATATGGTCGTGCTTTATCTTCGAAACTATCTTAATTATTCATATTAAAAAGAAGTTATAAATAATTCAATTCATAAAGCACATTTTGCGCCACCCTGTAGATATCTAAATAATAAACGACACAAAGACTTTTTATATAAATCTTAAGCTCAGAATATAATTTTGCTATGCCGGGTCTATAACTGGCCATGGGCCTAAAAATAGAGTACACTCTTGAAAATTTGTCTGTAAATCTTGTGATCGATTTTAAATGACTTCATTTTATTATTGTATTAAAACTTTTGTTTTATTTTCTTGCAATATGCATTTTTATGCTATTTTATGCCAAAGGCATATTTTTGTTCAAATATCACATTTACTTGCTTTAAAAGTTTTAAAAATTTTTAGAAATGAAATTGAAAATTTTATGCCAGGGAAACAATATGAATCTCTCTTGAATTTTTAACCCAGTTTACTAAATAATATTTAAAATACAAGAAAAATATTTTTAACATAAAACTTTGTTTTACAAAATCATATTTATTTAAATTTATATAAAAAAAAATTGTTCTTTACAAATATTGAAATTATAATAATAAAAGTTAGTTAAAATTATCAATAGTTTTTTTTTACAATTTAATAAATATTTTAAAAATATAGTAAAAGTCAGTTAATAGTTTATAAAATTAAACCTTAAAACTAAATACAAATTTATATAAAAAAAATTATTTAAACAGTAAAAATATTTATTTGTTTTTTTTTCTCTTTTCAAAATGTAATAAATTACACACAAAAATTACAAAGAAATTATAGAAGAAAAGGAAAAAAAGAAATTTGGAAAAAATTGATTTTTACGCACTTTTTACTTTTTAGTTTTACTAACAGTTTTCTATGGCTGTATGCTGTAGATTTTACACCGTAAAAAATAGAAGTTTCGATAGAAATAGATAATTTCTTTTAACTTTTTTGTTTGTTGTTGTTGTAGTTAAATTAAATTTGCTGAGTTTTTGTTTGTTTCTTTTCTATTTACTTTTTTTTTTATAATTAAATTTTATAAAAAATACATATGTTGTCATTGCTTTTTGTAATTATAACAAATGGTTGCTACATCTGTTCCCCCGGGAAAATATTGTTAACGAAAAAAATAAAGAAACAAATTTAAAGAAAAAGAAAATGTGAAAAAAAGAAAAATTAAAATTAATTTTTGAATTTATTTGAAAAAAATATGTAAAAATGAAAAATTTAAAGAAAACAACACAAAGTGTAGAAATTTTTAAGGAAAACTATTTTTATAATAAAAAAAAAGAAATTTCTTTACATACCGTTGTCTTCTCTAAACATCTTAGCAAATGATGATGTTGTAACTCAAAAATATCTTCATCTCTGAAATCGTCCAGTTCAATTCCTGACTCCTGGGCAGCCCAACGGGCCTCAGCCGCCTTCTTTTTATTAACAAAGGCAGCACCTGATGAAGCTTTCGCAATGCGTATGCGGGCCAAGCGTGCTTTCTGTAAACATGGAGATAAAAGAGTAAAAAAAATTTACAATATTCCACATTTTTTATTTTGAAGCAATAGAATTTTAGATTAATAGCAATTGTTGAATATTTGCTATTCTTCAAAGCAAAAACTAAAAACCACAAATATCAAAATTACTTAACATTTTTTAAATAAAAACAATTATGTCAGAATTTTTTTTAATTTTTTTCAAAAATATTATTATTTTTTTTTTTAACAATTTAAATAATTTTTGGGGGTATAACTTCAAAATGCGGGAGTCTTAAGAGATGGCATGCATATCTTTAACACCACATGGTTCGTGTCTTAAATAAGTCACAAGGCATTTTTCAGGATAAACA
The DNA here is from genome assembly GCA_930367215.1 of Pollenia angustigena. Classification (NCBI taxonomy): domain Eukaryota; kingdom Metazoa; phylum Arthropoda; class Insecta; order Diptera; family Polleniidae; genus Pollenia; species Pollenia angustigena. The sequence goes on from OV884059.1 coordinate 4,168,600, forward strand.
TTTGTCATTCTCTTTTAAGCATTGAACGAAATATGTAGTTCCACTAGCGAAAATAACTGGAGCATGCAACCTGGGATGCGACAAACATCTAAATGACAGGGCTCTTGAAGTCCATGATTTCTCGAGTTCGAAGTCAAACCAGAGTTCTTAACTAAAGTGCTACGGGAGTCAGTAGCCTTCGGTGAGCTGCTTTCAGACTGGCTGTTGGCTGGGGCCTTCGTTAGTATGCTGATTGCGAGAAATTATTCCTGTCTTTCGGGTAGATTATCTTTGCGAAAGCTTTGCTATCTAATGGAGGACTGCTCAGCAACTTGTTTTCCGTCCGATGGAGGAGTGCCTTTTTAAAGGCGCGAACTTACAAAAAGGTGAAACTGATAGGTCAATAACGGAAGACGACTAACTGAAGTTGAGTTGCCAGCAGCGAACTCAGGCACTGCCGCTCATGTTAACATAAAAAATAAAAAAATAAATTATGTATATTTCAACATGAGCGGCGTTGCCTATTTTCGCTGCTTGTAACTCAACTTCAGTTGTGTGGCTATCTGTAATCGACACATAAGAGCAGCTCCTTTGACCAAGAGATACTTTCGGGGATCATGTAGTGGCTGTGGTTAATACGCAGAAACGCGGTAAGGGAGACCTTCCACATGGAGACTGATTTTTCATCCTTGTGGAAAAGTTCGCCCCTAGGTGCTGTTGCTATTCGACTGATACTGCTGACTTTAATAAAGCAGTAGAGGTAAAAAAAAGATCCGGCTCCTTAACATCGTTTCTTGCTTGGAAACTATAATATAATTGCCGGAAACATGGGAAAAAGGGTCGTAGCGAATGATGAACAAAATTTACTTATAATAATTTTTTGAAAATATGGGCTAAACATTTTCCAAAAGTCCCGTATTTTTAAGTTATATACCCATAAAATAATTTCTTAATGGTCTTAGCTAACATATCAGTTTATATTTTTTTAACTATAAACAAAATTTTATAGCATATTTTACCAAATAGAAAAAAATTTCATTATTTTTCTTAAGAATATTTTGAATTACTAAATACAAATATTATAAAGTATATCGATGGTTTTTTTCCGCAACCACGTAACTCGATTTTTCCGATTTTTTGTTTTAACTGGAAAAGTAATCAGTAAATACTGCCTTACAATTTTGGAATTTTTTTTTTTTTTGGCGGAATATCAGAATTTTTCCTAATTCTTGGATTATAAAAGAATATATAGCAAAAAGTTTGTAATATTTGGTAAAAAAAAAAATTATTTTGTCTACTGAAAAGTAGTTGTTTTTGAGTTACGAGGTTGCGGAAGAAAACCATCGATATATCGTCGCCTTAAATGCTAAAGGTCTACAGCAACTAAGGGTCGATTTTGAAATTTTTGTCGCTTATGGTCTTTTGGATTTAAGGTGACGTAAAGTAAAGTAAAGTAAAAAAAAATACAACTAACACTCAGTGTTCAAATGCTACCAATTTTATTGCTATTGCTATAACTGCTACTACTACTACTACTGCTTGAACAAATTAATCTTTTGCAAGAGAAATAAAAGGTTTTCTTTTATTTTTACAATCGCTCAATGGTAAAAAAGAGAAAAGAAATTTTTAAATACAGCAAAATAATAGAAAAAACGCAAAATCTATCGATAAGAGCAGTAGTTAAAGAGCCAAATTATTTGCTTATTTTTGATTAGATTGGATTAATTTCACAATTTCTGCTTTTACAATTTCACTTGGAAGAAGTTAAAAATTAGTAATTCAGGAAGCATTTAACGTTGTTTTAAATGTAGCCATAAAGTAGTCTTTAAAAAATAGTCATTAGAGCCGATTCAGCATAAAAACAAGTTGTTGTACGTTGTTGTTGTGGTTTTTGGCAATAAAAGTTTTGTCTGTATCAGAAAGAACGTATAACGTTGTATAACATAAGAACGATAAAAATATTTTTATTTTATTTTATGATTAATTGCTGCTTCCTAGCAGGGCTGTGGAGTCGGAGTTGAGGTTTTTGTACCGGAGTCGGAATTGAAGTAACCACAAAAGCATCTCGTGACTCCGACTCCTTAAATTTTTCGGCATAAAAAAATTTTCTAAAATTTTCCAAATATCGAGTGGAAATTTTTACAGAATAATATTCTTGCTTTATTTATTTAAAAAAAAAGGAATTAAAGTCAAATAAGGACCAGTCTTATATACATTGAGCATCAATGTAAGAGTAGGAGTCGAAGTCGGACTTAAAAATTTTAGCGGTTCAATTCAGAGTCGGAGTTAGAACTATTTTTTGACGACTCCACAGCCCTGATAGCTAGGCTTCTTCTTATGGTTCATTCTTGATCAAGCATACAGGCTGCACGCGCTGATGGTTACTAGATTAAGGCGCTCCACTCCCCCGAAGGCGTTATTTATATTGTTAAATTTGGTCCCGGTGGATATTATAATTAAAACTGTGGCTCTTTCCTCGGTGATACGACTAAATGCAGCGCATAATTGGCTGTATCGTGATTATGGCCACGCCATGATTTTTAATCCCCTGTGTTGTTGCTGATGAGGAGCACTACTGCTTTCAAGAGCCTTTCTTCGGTTCGCAACATGCAACACATGTTCATGAGTAGTCCATCGGTAGCCTTCCAAAAAACCCATCTTAATAGTTAATACTAAAAGTTAAAAAACATATAGAACGTGTGGGGATTTTAAAGATAGGAACTGTGTTTCGGCTGCCGGATGATTTAAGTATCCTGTAGACGGAAATCTATGCTATAAGTCTGGCAGATAACTGGCTAAGGTCGTATCGTATATCGCTGCGTTTTTACTGATAGCAAAGCTGCCATTGCAACCTTAGCGGGTGTCTATACTACATCTACGTTTGCTGCACATTGTCAAATATCTTTAAATGAAATAGCAAACATAACAAATGTAAAAACCAGGTCATACGGACTGCCAGGGCGATTACAAGCAGATTATCTTTCCAAACTGAATCAAAACTTTGTGAACCACTTTCTTGGCTTTCCACTGGCTCTCTGTATATCACTCAGCCTTATAGACTTTTACAGTTGGGGTATACTCGTAAATCTACCTGTTCCTTAGCCAGGACTTTGTAGACTAGTTATAGTGAACGAAGGACATATGCTCTACTTAAGTTAAACCGGGAATAAATTTGGCGAGGGACTCATGCAAGTCCGATAATCATTGGGTTTGATTAATAATGTAATATAGTTTTTTTGGAATTTAATGACTACTGTAGAATCTGTCATGACGATTTTTTATTTCAATGCCCGGGAATTAAGGATATAAAAGAAATGCCCGATTAACCAGTGTTTATCCGTTTGGCTGATCTATCTATGTTGCTTTTTCTTTTCATTAGCGAAACGAACTGGTACATATTTGCAGTGGTAACTATGAAGAAGCTGTTGCTCTTTAGAATGGGAACTGGCGCTGGGTATTAAAATGGGACCACTTCAGGACCCAAGTGTGCTCTCCTTTTAGTCGGCTGCCTTATGAACATAACCCATAACCATAACCCCAACTGCTCTTTTTGTCGGTTATATGATTTTATTTTTAGAAATCAACAATAATTCTAGCTTTAAAATTTTTTAAATATTGCAAAATCTTAAAACTTTGCTGCTCCTTAGATTGTATTTTAAATAAGTCTACAACTATTTCTAACAAATTCTAAAGACAGCAGTAGTGGTAGTAAAAATATGGCTCCAAGTTCTTTATTTTTGTTTACATGGAATACTTTAAGTCTATTTTTATAAACACTTGGCAGCAATAAAAGTAAAAATATGAATACAATTTTTCTCTTGATTCGAGTAGTCTAGTATTTTAAGCACTGTGTAGCAGCAGTAGTAGTAAAAATATGGCTCCATTTTGTAAAGTTGTTATTGCTACTATTATTCGAGTTTTTAAACACTGGGTAGCAGTTTTTGTAGTAGTGGAAATACATGAAAATATAAACTATTTAGTAAATATTTTAGTTGCTACGCGTAGTCTAGTAAACTTATAAATAACAGTTTCTTGAAATAAGCATACAATTTATGATGAATGTAACACAAGGCGAATTCATGCAGATGACCGCATCAGAGAGAGTGAGCCGGGAGTTATGCTGGCTTTCAATTTGTATACCCACATCACAATAGTGGAGAGGGCATTATGCGTTTGTGGTGATGTTTGCCAAATTTTAAAATATTAGTCGTAGATTAAAATTTCAAAAAATATTATATTAGCCTAGACTAATATTTTAGTATACCGACAGACTCAGAATCACTTTCTGAGTCAATCTAACTATGTCCGTCCGTCCGTCCGTCCATCTGGCTGACTGGCTGTCCATTAAAACTTTGTGCTTAAAGTAAAGGTCGCAATTTCGGAGATAATTTGATGGAATTTGGTACTTAGGTTCTTACCAATTTGTGTTGGAACCGATCCGAATTTGAACATAGCTCCCAGAAAAATACTACTTTGGAAAATAGCTTTTAATGCTTAACATTGGTTTTGACATAAAAATTGGCGACAATATCGTTCACTATAGTCTACTACTACTATGTTATGACAAAATATTGTGCTGGTAGTTTTAAAATTAACCATAGAGCCCATATAAACCCCCTTCCTAAATCCGATTAAAGGCAAGCAAGTCTCATATTGATGAAGATATCTAAATAATATTAAGAGTCGAAGGCCTCAGCAGCTCGCATTCGTTGTACCTCTGGTATATAATTCCATTTTTTTGATTTTATAACTCTAATAAATTAAAAATAAAAAAAAACAATATTCTGCAAAAAGACCTTTTAAATGAATCTTAACCTATTAATAGAATTTTTCTGGCAGGTTCCTGTTGCACATGGATCCCAAAAAGGGTACCCTCTCGCAAATTGGTTTTTATATATATACTATATACTGACCATACTTATTTAACGGGTTTTGTATGGAGCGTGAATTAAAAAAAAATACATACAAGAAAAGAGACAGCTAGCATAACTCTCTCTCCCTCTCTCTCTCTCTCTCTATCTTTCTGATGCGGTCACCTGTATACATTTGCCTTGTTGTTACATATTTGCTTTAATTTTAACGATAAAAAATTAATTAAATTTTTTCTAGAAAAAAGATCTTGATGGAAATTAGATAGTCTAAGAATTGTTTTTTTTTCCAGGAAACAGTGTAATAAAATTTTATAAAATCATGCTGCTAAAGCTAAAAACTTAAATTATGCTAAATTTATAGTCTGTTTAATAGAAATATATTAAAAAAAAAAAAGCTTTTGAAGTAAAATTTCTTAATACAAATTTATTCTTTTTATCCGCTAAAACATGCACTTATTTGCGGATCTTATATAACTTTTGCATAAAGTGCATATTATTTTGCTGAAAATATATGAAAAAAAAACTTAAAAGATAGTTTTAAAAATAAATTATTATAGTAGTACAAAACAGTCTTAAAGGCTTTTAGAATATTTTCCTAAAATCTCCTTTAAAATCATTCAAACAAGTTAAAAAAAACTGGGAAGTTTTTTAAAATTGCTAGAAAATTTTCAAAGAAAATATCCTTTTTAAGCCAAATAGCTAAAAGAGTAAAATTTTCACAGCATATTGGTGAATATTCGACTCTGATTTATAAAAAAAATCAATTAGCAATAACGCCACTCAACAAATTTTAATACTTGTTGCTATTTTTTTTTTTTAGATCGAAAAGCAATGAAGGGGTTTAAAATCGAACAAGGATTTGAAAGGTCTGGGTTCACACTATGAAAGTTTTTTTTCAGAAAGTCTGAGTTTATTGATGAGAGGGGAAGAAAATATGATATACTTATTTTTCCTCTCATTAAAAAGTTGAGAGTTTTTAAAATAAAACTTTCATAGTATGAACCCAGACAAGGGAAAGGCAAGAAGATGCCACAACTTCTTTGGAATCTTCTTCTTTTTTTATTTACAAATTAAGCAATTAAGCTTTAAAATGCTTAAAAGTCTTTCCCTTTAACCATTTACCATTCCTATTAAAAACCCCCCTAATACTCGCTATTCAATCTGCACAAAGAGTCTTTGGGTGGTCTATATACTGTAAAATTTTCTTACATAAATAGCAGCTTTAAAATGACTATTTTCAAGCTGCTATTTTGTGGATATAATAAAATTTTTATGAAAAAAATTAAAAATAAAAAAATATAAGCATTTCAATTAAAGACAACCAAATTGCTCATATTTTCTTAAGCTTTCATATCCACTTAATAGAGATAAGGTAGAAAAATGTCTTTAACAAAAAGTTTGCAAACTAAATTTTAAGCTAAACAAAATAGCAAATTTAATAAACAAAATATTTATCATCTTGAAACAAAAAAAAAAAAAATTAAAAACAGACAAATATTTTGTTTTAAAAAAATTTTAAAATTTCTTAAAAAATGTGTCAAATATTAGTAGACTATAAAGGGGGAAGAGGGACGGTTAGTACAAGGAGTTAGAAAATAGTTAAAGTTTGCGAAAAGTAGGGAAATGTTAAATGTAGAAGGGTTTTGAATAAAAAAAACCTAGACGATAGTAATACCAGGTTAAAGGTAGCAAGATATTAGAAAATAGTAATTAGTTGCTATGAAATTATGTACAAAATATATCAAAATAAAATTGCTATAATTCAACTTCTGACAAAAAGCTACCATTGCTATTTGTAGCTTACCTACTCACTATTTTAAAATTTTTCATAGAAAACTTCAAAAATATGTTTAAAAAAATATATCAATTTTATGCTTTTTTAAAGCAAAAAGCTTAGATGCTATTTAAAATAGCTAAAATATTTTTGACTGTAATTATACATTATAAGCTATTTTTGTTCTACTAAATTAAGGAATGTCGAAGTTTAGCTTATTCTATTAGTTGCTATTGCTATTTTTTACACTTCGCCATAGCGTATATAATTTTTATATGGCTCCCAGCCGGCTAGGCCTTAATCAATGATGTTCTTTACCTCTGGGTGAAAAACAATGCGTTAACCGACCGCCTCTGTGTGTGAGCGCCACTGCCAACAGACCCAGACAACAATTTAAATGTTTAACTCGGCGAAATTATACACTTGCCCCTTGTTTAGGAGCTGAAGCTTTCTAACCTCCACTGCTTTAGGAAAAGCCAGCAGAGTCTGCTAAATAGCATCTGGGAGATCCTCCAGCAGTCTTAACTTTCCCACAAGTATTGAAAAATTCACCCTTGATCTTCAGTGAATATTTATTCAAACCAAAACACTAAGTAATCGCCGAAGATCGCTTAACCAATAGTCAGCTGGGACCGAAGTTCAAGGGGCCTCAGACTCCCTTGGCATCAGATAAGATCTCTGGCCAGCCATGAGCTCAAGAGATCTATCCATTTTTTACTCTTCCGAATTCCAAGTATTGACTGCACCTGATATGACCAGAGAATGAAACACCAAAAGTTGGAATATCAATGAAATGTTTCCCTAGACACTCCTTGGGGAGGTGCTTATAAGTTTGTCATTATTATTTCTACTATATCGATCTTAGACCCTACAAAGTATATCTTAAGTCGATATAAGACAGAGTTAGTAGAGAGGTTGTAAAATCTTTTTAATTTACCAAAATGTTTCTTTATTAAACATTTACTTCCAGCCTCTTTTGAAGTTGTAAAAAATTCCTTGAATAAAACTTTAAGATAACTGAGGATATCTCGAAATTACAAAATTCGACATACGCTACTTTCCCATATTGCCACAGATGTATATTTTGGAGGTCTTTAAAGTAGCGAAGTTGTCTAAACGATGGCCGTCCGTTCGTTATGTTATGTTGAAATGGGATTTCCGAAGACACCAGATATGATGGGATCTAGATTGTTATATATTTAGATTATATATACTCCGAAATAGGTTGCTATTGAAATTCAGCCAGATCGGTTTACAAATGGCTGGGAAATGAAGGAAAAATCAAGACTGTCTCTAATTTGTACCCAAATTTACCGATAATCGTTACTTTTTAAAGTCACCTTATTATCTATGAATTTTTTTTTGACTTTCACTTTAAAAAACAGTAGAATACCGGTAGTAAAACTAACAAAATCGGTTTATATATTATCGTTTTATTTTTCTTTTCTCACAGAAATAATGGCTCTGCCACAAAAGCGCCAATAAGAACTGGAAAACCACGGAGATCGGCTAAGATATTTCTCAAATGAAAAAGTTATCATCTATGCAATAGAAATCAGCCAAATCTGTCGTTTACTTTACCTCACCCTCATACAAGAATCCTCAAGAATTGGCTGAAGAATTATTGTTTATTTCTCATGGATATTTACGGATTGAAAAGATGTCATTGCAGCTCTGGCAACACTCTAATTAAATATGGGTCAAGCGAGGTGGTAAGGGAGATACTTGCTTGTTTGCCTGATCTTTATATCCTTGTTTTTGGTAGAGACCAGTTGTATCGGTCGTTACGAGGCCCGGGTTGACAGGTACCAATGCAAAGAGGGTGAGCCTATTTATTAATGACTACTGTAAAAGTGCTCAGAATGAAGAGATGGAGAAAAGGGGTTGCACTTTCTCTGTCAATCCCTTTGTCTCAGGAATATCAGGATGAGGCATTTTTGGAGTCCAGAATTGCCATGTTTGGATTTTAAGGTAGGACTTATGTTTTAAAGTTTTAAGGACTTAGATTTTAAGGTAGGACTTAGTTCGATCTTTCTTTTCAGCGGGGATTTGAAATTGTTGGTGGCTGCAGTGACTTGTGAGGAATAGGCCCGTTTTCACAACTTGCCGATAGCTAAAGGTAGGATTTTATCGGACGCATAAAAAGTGTGCCATAATAACAACTTTACTTTAACCTACCAGGTAGGATGAACCTTAATTTACTTTATCGCTCACTTTAGGTTAAAGTTAAGTTTTTATAATGGAACACTTTTTATAGGGCCGGTTATAGTCCACTTTAAGCTATCGGTAAGTTGTGAAAACGTGCCATAATCTTATAAGCACTGGCTTAACTCTGGTCACTGGCTCAGGGTATCCCTAAGGGACAGCTAGAAGGATCCAAGGGAGCCCTTCTCGTGCCAGCTGCCTTATAGATTCATAAACTAGATACATTATATTTGTACATATATTATGCATCCTTATGAGAAGTTCGTTTAACAATATCCGTCTGTCAGTCAGTCTGTCCTTCGGCTAAAATAAAGTTTGTGACGCCCCTGTTAGTTGAAAGAAGTGAAAGTTTTGTTATTTAAGCTCAGCCAAATCGGTTAATTTGTTTTTTTGAGGCCCTATAATCCTTTTACTTAGGATCAATGGAAATTCAAAAAAAATATGTCCCGAAAAAGTCGAAGTAATTGGCCGTAAACAAAAGAGTTATGTATAAAGCATTAAAATTGTTTTTGGAAAAAGGCTCATTTTCGGCAAACAGAAATCTTTCCGACTGAAATTTTAAGAAACAAATTTAAAATCAGTAACAATTGCTAATTTTAGCTTGTTGTTTTTTTTTTTTTTTTGTTCAAAAATAGGCGCATATTTAAAGTTATTACTTTATAGAATTATGTAAAGGGTGTCTTGTCAGCCCAATAGAGTTTTTATAAGGAATTTTTGACAAACGAACTGTCATGCTAGGCTCTCTTATTGGCATTAATAATCAGAATACTCTGGGAAATCGTCATGGATAGTTTTACGCTTGAACAACGTTAACAGCAGTTGATTTCAGAGCAATTGATAACTAACTGTATAATTTTATCGAAAATTTTGTTCCGCGATAAGTGTAATTTTAAGCTTAACGGGCTTGTTAACAAACAAAATTTGCCAACATATGAAGTGAGACCAGTCCTCAACTAACCCTAGAGACTTCATTACGTTCAATTGGTTGATTTGATCGTGAGAGTCTAGAGTCTACACCTCTAGATTATTTCCTTTGGGGCTACGTGAATTCACGTGAATTGATACGGCAAGCAATACTTGAAAAATTGAATCAAAATTGAGCGTCTAGAATGCGATTCGATAAGAACAACTGCGGCGGAATAAATAAATTTGTTTGATAAACATTTAATTTTTTGCATTATTTTTTAGAAAGTCGAGTTCCATCGGCCTTAAACAACCACCCTTTAGAAGCTGCAGTAAAGTTATTTAATTAGTCTAAAGCAAGCGAAGTTTTAGCAATTATTTTAAAAAGATTGAAAAAAAATTTAGAGAAAATTTCATAAGCATATATTTGTCACATATTAGCAAAGCATATAGCAGAAAAGTAAATTTTCATAGCAAGCATATATTTATATTAGACATTTAGTAGGCTTTTTTAGTTTTAAAATTTTACCTCTCCAGCGTGTTTCATTAGTAAAACTTAACCAAAAAGTAAAAGCATTTAACAGAGGCTAAAGGACCCTGACTGTGTGAAGCGTGCTGTACATAAATTAGGCTTTTAAGGTGCATATTTAAAGCATATTTTAAAAAGTATATATTAATAATTAACTGACACATTTTTTAACTAGCATCCTCTTTGAAAAAGAAAAAAAATTATAATTTATAAGAAGATAGCAATAGTCTAGCATTTACTTAAAAGTTTCAGAATTATTTAAAAAATAAATATTAAAAACTTTTCTACACAAAGATAAAGATATATTTTCGTATGGTCACCGATAACTTCAATATGTTTAATTGAAAAATTTCTTATGGTTAATTCAACTATATTATTGTCATCGCAACCATATTATGGTTAAATCTGTTCTTCTTGAGGCAATCGTAACCATATTATGGTGTTTATGCCCTCAACTATAATTGATGTATGAATGTATATGTTTCCTACAAATAATTGTATGTTTGCTTGCACAACTATAACATTTTTCTCTTAAAATATGATTAAAAAAGCAACATGTTATTGTTTCGTTTTAAACAAATGAATGGTCAACATAAAAATGTAGATGGTTGCAAGCAATTATAACACAATTGTGATAAACATAAAACGAACTGATTTAATCAAAATATGATTAATGCAAACAATAGTACAATCAAAAAGACCATAATATTTTTGAATTTTCTTTAACCATATTAATTGTGCTATCCCTGACCATATCGAAGCATATTTTTTCTCTAGGTGTAGATTTTTCTTTTTCATATCGAGACATTTTTCCCTTTTTTGATTTCTTGTTTTGTTGAAGGCAACCACTTACTCTTTGTGCTTTACGTTTATCAGCTCGTTGATTTTGATGATAAATTCTACTAAAGTTAGATACAATAACAGGTACGGGTAAGGCGATCACAAGGACACCACTCAATGAACAAACACCACCAACTATTTTGCCAGCTATTGTCTCCGGTACCATATCACCATAACTAAAAGACACCATAACAAAAAGTATGAACCAGGAATTCCGTTAGGGGTTTCTCTTTTCGTCCCTTTCATTTTTTTTTTTTATTTTTTTTATGAGACTGGCAACCAATAAATACTTACCCCAGTGTTGTCATAGTGACAATTGTGTACCAAAAGGCCGCTGGTATTGAGGTGAAATTGGTACCATTGACATTTTTCTCGGCATAAAACATGACGGTAGCGAAAATAATAATGGCCATGGCCAGCGAGAATACCAAAAAACCCAATTCGGAAGCACACGATTTGAGTGTATAACCCAAAATTCTGAGACCCTGCGAGTGGCGTGAGAACTTGAAAATACGAAACACGCGGAAGACACGCAGTGTAACAAAAGCTCCGCTCACATCGTCGTTGTCTGTTATGCCCAGACCAATGTAATAGGGCAAAATGGCCACCACATCGATGATACTCATGACACTGCGCACGAATTTACAGCGATCGGGGGCTGCAAACAAACGCAGCAGATATTCGGCGGTAAAGATCATAACGCAGGCGGTGTCCAAGCAGAAGAAAACAATTTTGTAGCGTTCGCCACAGGGCAGTGTACCCGCACGTCCCGGCCGATGACCACAAGGCACCGTCTCCACAACATTCGCCATTACCGAAACGGCAATAAAGAAGCCCGTCACATAGTAAAATACTAGGGCGGCCGTTGAAGTGTGCGGATTCTCAAAGGCTCGCCACATTTTCTGTCGTATATTTGTTAACTGCTGCAAATGTTGATCACCATTCTCCGACAGTTTATCATCCATTAAGCGTTCGGCATTTTCCCGCTTACGATCGCGATAGTCCTCGTAACAACAATCGCCAATAACATCGGGCAATATGCCGAAAAAGGCCAATTCCTCATCGTAACTGGTGAGGCATTCATGTTTGGGATAATGCAGTTTGCCCGTGCGATAATAATTCAATATGTGGCGAAATATATCGGGATCTCGATCAAAAAAATATTCTTTACAGTCCTCATCGTAAAAGAACTCACGCTCATTTGAGCCCAACAACGTATCGGGATATTTTTCTAAGGTGTTGCGCCAAGTCTCAAAACGGCGTCCGGATACGTTGATCAAAAGCTTCTCGTCATCGGTTTTTCGTCTATCTTTGGGTATGGGAGCCGGAGGCAAGGGATGGGTGGCTATGGGCACCCAACCAATGGCCGCCGCCCGTGCGAATGGCAGCCAAGCGGCGACCGAGGCCATACTATGTGGTGGAATGTTTCAATACAATTAACTAACCAAACACCCAAAGTTAAATGGGATGTAAGGGATCGGGCAAAAAAAGCTTTCAAAAGTTATGGAAAACGCAAAATAAAACTTGATGACCGAGTAGTCTAAAAAGAACCGGATTGGTTTGTCTCTCCTGAAACAAAATTTTGTTTATATCACTTTTAATTTAATAATTATGTTCTCAAATTTCCGTTTGAAATTCTTTAGGTCCGTTTTAATTTTTCCGCCTCTCTCTATCTTTCTCGCTCTCTTTTTCCTTCTTAAAGCCCTTATTTCCTTTTAAGATCCTCTCCTTCTATTGCACATTTTGCTTTTTGGTATTGCTGACATTTTGTGGCTGCCACTTTGTTTTTAAAGCTGTAAAGATAAAAAAGTGAAAAATAGATTTATTTAGCCACCAAAAACCTTGACTTTTGCCCACTCGTTTTTTTAAAACTTTGTAAACTTATTTTTATTGTGTTTCTTAAAGTCATTTTAAAATTCTTTGGAATTAAACACTAAATTTGCCAATAAATAAAATGCCACCACCACCTACTCTGTGGAAGGAAAATTTATTGGCTGTTTGGAAAAGCTAAACGTCTTTTATGACCCCGCAAAATATTTGAAAAATTGCCACTATGGGTTTTGGAATAAGAAACGAAAACCAAAAACTATATACCAAATTTATATTTTTAGTTGTTATTTATTTAAAGCAATAACAATCAACTCAACTTAATGTTTTTAATAGGGGGTGTTAAAAGAAAGAAAAAAAAACACAAACACTAAACACTAGTGGACAAACGAGCAGCACACACCCTCTTATTTTAAATCTATAACCGCTTTATTGCATAAAATTATTATTTGTATACCCTCCACCACAATTAGTTGTGAAGAGCGTATATTAAGTTTGTCGTTCCGTGTGAAACTTTTTTATTATTCATCTCAGACCCTATAAAGTATATATATTCTGGGTCCTTGAGTAATTTTAAGTCGATTTAGCCATGTCCGTCTGTCTGTCCGTCTGTTGAAAACAAGCTCACTTTCGAAAAACTCAAAAGAAATAAACAAACTTGGTGTCAAATTGCTTGTAGTTATCCTAAGCAGTTTGGGATTGAAATCCAGCAAAATCGGTTCAATAGGATCTGAGCTATGAATCAAAATGTGGAACCACCATCTAAAAAAAATTGATAATTTTGTTGCAAAAACTAACATAAATGGAGGAAAAATGCACAGAATGATATAAGATTTCGCAACAGTTCGTTTTATTTAACTGGAAATCACGCTGTAAAATTTCTTGAAGATCCGTCCATGATTTACCCTAGGCCCAATATAACCCCTACTCCCGGAAAAGAGTATAGTAAGCCTAAAACCCTAACTAACAATGCTATCATAATAAATTTTGGCACGTCACATTTAAATAGGACTAGAAATGAAACTATTAAGTTTCGTGAAGATCGGTCCATAATTTACCATAGGCCCCATATAAACCCTACTATCGAAAAAAAAGCTTAGTACGCCTAAAAACTTAAAAAAGAACGCTATCATAACAAAATTTGATACATCACAGTTTTATAGAACTAGAAATGACACTGTGAAATTTGGTGAAGATCGGTGCATAACTTACCATAGGCCTCATTTAAAGCCCACTCTGGTAAAATAATTAAATACGCGGTAAACTTTCTTCCAGTTTAGCTTCATATGGCCAGAAAAAATGGTATGCAATTTTGTGATATACGGTTTATAATTTTCCTTAGATTCCATTTTAGCAGCCTTCCGAAATTTACTGCAAACGCTTAAACTAATTGCACCGCTGTATTGAAATTTATGTTTTTTAATACCAGAAATCGTTCTGCAGAATTTGGGATGATTGGTTCATAGCTTACCATGGCTTTTATATAATTTGTTCTCTTGAAAATCATTTAAGTTCATCTTAAACTGATATTCTACTCAAACTTTTTAAAATTGATTCTGATTGTCGATCAATAATTTTATATAGGTCTAACCGCAACAAATTTTAATGCAGATGTCTGTTTTTACAAAGATTATAACAATAAATAGACATCATACAGATATTACTCCTAAAACATTCGAAGTGTCGGTGGAGGGTATCAAAGATTCGGCACAGCCGAATGTAGCACTCTAACTTGTTTTAATTAAAGTAGTATTTTTAAAGCTTGACTTAAATGTTTAATAGAAATGTTATCGATAACTTTCATATTTTTAAAAGAGTTATTGATAACTTTGGCTTGGTATTAATAAATTTCATAAAAGCATTATTATTGATTTTAAAGTAGAAAACTAACTTTATCGATAAATTCTCTAATCTTCACTTTTCGATTTAAAAAAAATCTATTGAAACTTTTAATTTTTTTTTTTGTGTACACATCTTTTTTTTCTTATCGATAACTTAACTATTTTATAGAAAAGTTATCGATAAATTAATTTTTCTATAAAAATGTTATCGATGACTCAACTTTTCTATAGAAATGTTATCGATGATTTAACTATTCCATAGAAAAGTTATCTATACAAAGTTGCCGTTAGAAAAGTTGTCGATAACTTTACTTTTCTATGGAAAAGTTATCAATAAGTAAATTTTTTTAATAAATAAGTAACGATAAGATCACTTTTCTATATAGAATAGTTATCGATGATCTTACTATTTAATAGAAAAGTAATTGACTACTTTACTATTCTAAATAAAAGTTATCGATAACCATACTATTATAAATAAAAGTTACCGAAAACTTTATTATTTCATAGAAAAGTTATCGACAACTTTACTATTCTTAAGAAAAATTATCGCCAACTTTATTATTCTACAGAAATGTTATCGATAACTTTGCTATTCTATAGAAAAACAATTGATAACAACTTTTATTTATAAATGTTATCTATAACTAAGCTATTCTCTAGGAAAGTAACCAATGGATTTACAACTCTAATAAAAATTAACTTTACTATCCTAAATAAAAGTGATCGATATCTTAACTTTTCTAAAAAAAAGTTATCGAAAACTGTACTTTTCTATAGAAAAGTTATTGCCAACTTTGATATTCTATTAAAAAGTTCGAAAGTTGGATATAAAAGTTATCCATAAGGGTTATACTATATAGGAAAGTTATCGAAAATGCTTCTGTTTAATAGAAAAGTTATAGATAACTTATGTTTCCTGCAGAACACTTTTCGAAAACTGCAATATTCAATGGGAAAGTAATCGATAACTTTACTTTTCTATAGAAAAGTTCTCGACAAATTATTAAGCTATAGAAAAGTTATCGAAACCTAAACTATTCTATAAAAATCGTATTAATAACTTAACTATTTAATTGAAAAATTGAAATTGAAAAGTTATCTATAGGAAATTAATCGATAATTTTTTTCATAGAAATGTTTTCGATACATTTTGTTCAAAGAAAAGGTTTTATAAAAAAAATTATTGTAAAATATTGTTTTCAGTAAAAGATTTATACAAAAATTATCATTTAAGTTTTCAATAGATTTTGTTTTTTTTTAATAGAATTATTAATGAAACTTTTATTTTCTACACAAAATTATTGATAACTTTATTTTTATTTTTGCTAAATTTTTGCACCAGCTTTGTTGTCATAACTTTAAGACTTAAATTTAAAAACTAGGTTATGTTTACATTTAACCAGCCATTTAATTTTTTTGTTCTTTATTTAAAATTTTTTTTATGCGTAAATTTCAAAGCAAGAACAATGAAGATGTTTACACTAGACAAAGGAAAACTTAAAAAAATATGATATAAAACAAACGTATTTTCCATACAGGCGCGAAATTGTTTATAGCTTTAAATACAAAAAAATGCGCTAAAAAAACTAAAATTTGTATCCAAAAAATTCCCCCTAAATCTCGCCCAAAAGATGGAAGTCGGTGAAAATAAACGCTATTTTGGTATGATTGTTGTTATTACTCTCATGTTTTTAAAATAAACTAAATAAAAATTTTAAATGTTTACATTGTAATTGCTAAATATAGCAAAAGCCAAATGAAAACCAAAATCATTCGAATGATGATGTTGTAGCTGCTGCTGCTGGTGATAACGATGATAATGATGATGAGTATGAAAGAAGAGAAAGAACATGATGTCGATTTTGATGCATGAGGATGATGAGTTTTCAAATACGCAATTCCCAAATTCTCTGAAACTATCCACAAGCCAATAATATTTTGATTGTTTGCTTATTTGGTTTTCTTTGGAAAAAAGGAAATTACTTTTGTAAAATCTTCATTGAAAACTTTTGTATTTCTTGCAACAAAATTGTGTTAATGGCTGAAAGTTGCAACTGTTTTCTATCGATTTGAGTTGCTAAAATGAAATGTATAATTTTTTTTAAGAACTCTAAGGAAACATTAAGTGTTTAGCACTATAAAATATAAAAAAATTCAATGGACGTAAATACAGAAAACACATGGCCAAACTTTTAAAGCAATTCATCAAAAAAGACAAATTAAAAACCAATAATTGGAAAATTTTATAAAGTCGGAAGCGCTCAAATAACTTTAAAATCTTTAATTCCTAAGCTGAATTTTTCTGAAGAATGGCTACTTCTTTTGAAAAGTTGTAAATAAACCATTTTTTCAAAGAAATGTTTTCGATAACTTCTCTTTTTAATGAAAAGGAATCGATTACTTAACTTGTCCAAAAAAGTTCCTTATAAATAACATTTTATAAAGAAAAGTTATCCATAATTAAAATGTTTTCAAGCAAAGTTATTGATAAAATAGATTTTCTAGAGAAAAGTGTTTAATAACTTAACAGTTCTTAAGAAAAATTATGATAACCTTTAGAATCAAAATAGTGAGCGATAACATCACTTTTTTATAGAATTAGAAAATTATCAAAAATTATACTAAATCATACAAAAAATTATCTAAAATCTTTTTATTGCTTTAAAAAGTAATCGATTAAAATTAAAAAGCCCCAAACAAAGTTTTCTTTGGCCTAAATAAGTTATCGATAACATATCTATTAGCTTAAAAAGTTCTCGATCAATTTTTTGTATTGTTATAATCGATTAATTTTTAATAGCCTGATAAAATTAACATTGAATTTTTTGTATACTTGAAAATGTATCGATAAATTTATTATACACTTCAAATATATTTATTGATAAAATTTCTATCAAATTTCCAACGACTATACTAAAAAAGATATCCATAACTTTCCTGTAGACTAAAAAGTTATCGATAACATTTCACAAGAGTAAAAAAGTTATTAATAAGGTTTTTTAGATATATGAAAGTTATTGTTTATTTTTTTTTGTAAAAAAACAGTTTTTGATAACGTTTCTATAGTCTATTGAAGTAGCCGATAAATTTTCTATAGATTAAAAAAAAGTTGGACTTTAATGGTACTCAAGACATTTTTGTTAAGAAAAAATTTATCGGTTTTGAGTAGAAAAGTTATCTATTACTCCATAATCGTATAGCAAAATTATCGATAAATGTTTTAATTTCAAAAGATTCTGTTATTCGTGCTTAATTCCCAGTTTTTATTATTGTTAAAAACACTTGAAATTTATTGTTGATGGGATAAGCTATTCCTATGCGCATTTTACTGGTTGCTTAGGCCAGATCTTCAGGAAACTTCATCCATAAAGATTTTAGAAAAACTAAAGATATTAAACCAAATAAAACTGTTAAACGTATAAGACTTATACAACAGTTCTACTTGTAATAATATCAAAGTTTAAACAAAACACACCAACAATAAACAGTGGGTTTATCTTATCTTACATTCCCCACTACAATTAGTTGAAATTCTCTCAACATTAATTGTAGTTGTAAGTAGGCTAAGAAAAACAAAATAAAAACAACAACAACTTACAAAAGATGTTGTCAATTAAGTGTTTTTTTAGGCCGTGCACTTGCCTGTTTATTATCAAAAAGTAATTTCAACTTTTGGTAATACAAAATTTTAATTTCAAAAGATTCTGTTATTCGTGCTTAATTCCCAGTTTTTACTATTGATAAAAACACTTGAAAAACTGGGAATTAAGCACGAATAACAGAATCTTTTGAAATTAAAATGTTGTATTCCCAAAAATTGAAATTACTTTTTGATGATAAATGTTTTATTTCATAGAAAAATTATCCATTAAAATTTGATTGTATTATAAAGTTACCGATAACACTTTGATTGTATAGAAAAATTATTAAAAACTTTTTGAAAAAAGAAAAACTATAAATTAATATTTGATTGAAGTTATCGATAACTTTTTGATTGCATAGAAAAATTTTTAAGACTATCTGATAATAGCAGAACTATCAATTGATATTTGAATGTATTAAAAAGTTATCGAAACCTTCTTGATTGTATAATAAAGAAAAGAAAATTATTCAAGGCTTTTTGATTACAAGGAAAAACTAAAGGTAATTTCTTAATTGAAAAGATAATTTATCGACGATGTGTTATAATTTCGAAAACTCGATAAAATTTTCTAAAATGTTATTTTTGATATATATTTTGGTATACAAAATGTATGTACTTTTTTGTGTTATATGCCAAAGTTATCGATAACTTTTTTATTGTATAGCAAGCTGTTTAAATATTAATTTGCCATGATTTTTTTTTTTTATTAAATTTGTTTTTTATTTCCACAATCCCTGAACATTAAACCGACTGACGTTGTTAAAATTCGTTTATTTTTATTTGTTCTTTTTTATGATTTCCTACCAAAAAACAAGAGAAACAAACAAAATAACAAAATGCATAAATTTCAAGGATTTTTTTTATTTTAAATAAAATAAAAATTTGCAAACAACAAAAACATGTTTTATTTAAACAATATGGCAACAACGGCAAAAGTATCATCGAGTTTGTTTATGTGATAAAAAATTTAAAGAAAATAGTTTAAGGGACTGAGAGAGAGAGAGAGAGAGATTTAAACCCAAATAGCGGTAAATATCCAAAATAATAGAAGTATCTCTGAAACTTTGTTTTGTTTTAGGAGGAGAGGCTGCAAAAAGTAAAAAGCTTTTAATTTTTGTTGGGAAATTTTATAAAGTGGTTTTTCTTTTTAAAGAAAAACAACAAGAAAATTAGTGTTATTGTTTATTTAAGATTGAGAGAGAACGTTAGAGTAAATGAGCGTTTTAATACAATAGATTTAATTATGGAGATAACAAATTTTCAAGAGATTTACTTATTTGTTTTCTTTAAAAGTGGATACACAAATAAATGAACACAGACAAAAGAAAAAAATAAACACAACAACAACAGCAATTAAAACAACAACCACTCATCCATTTGTTTGATATGTATTAAAAAAGGCAAAAACAAAAAAATTAAAATAACACCAACAACAATATGGGAAATTATATTAAGAATTTTTATTGAAATTAATTTGAAAATTGATTTGATTTTTTTTTTATTATTTTATAAAAACCATAAACTTTTATTTACTTTAATGTTAATAACAAATTTAAATTAAACATTTATTAACACTAAACATATGGGTTTTTCGCAGATTTTTAATGAACCAAAAAAAGTCTAAAATTTTTAATGATTCGTTTTTATTTTATTAATAAAACCATATTTGTAAAAGTAACACGCTAAAAATTCTCAAAAAAGAAAAAATTCAAATCAAAATGTGTTTCTGTAATTTGTATGTCAGTCTGTCCGTTTATCGTTATGGCTTTTGAGCGACTGTCAAGGGTGGTGGTGGGTGTTTTTCTATACTCAATGTATTATTGTTGTCTTATTGTCATTTTATTTGTTGTTTGCTTTTTCACAAAGAGTTGCCAGACGAAAAGTTTTCAAATTATCATTGACATCCTACAGAAATCAAACCTTTTTACACTGACCAACATTTAGGTGAAACGCATGGCAGAAGTAAAATATTTGAATAGATCTTAAAATCTTCGCAAATAAATGGCAGATAATAGATGTTGATCAGTTTTAAAGGCTGTATGGCAGAAGTTCTGCCATAAAAAATTAATATCAATAACTTTTCTACTTATAAGGAAATATGTCAAAACCTAAAAAAACCTAGAAAACATCTTCTTAAAAGATTACTTATTCGGTAACTTAACTTTTTGTATGAAAAACTTATCGATAAACTTACCAGCTTCAAATAAAAGTTATGAACATTTCGATATTCTAAACTAAAAGTGGAACAAAAACAAAATTTAACACTTATCGTTGTGTATTTAAAAACAATAAGCGGTACTTTTTTCGCCCCTTTTGGGGTGTACCCGGGTATATGTAACCATTTTTTTGGAACTTCTTTGTCACCCCATATATCTTTCAAACCAATAAACAAAAAAATTAAAGATTAAACCAAATTCGTAACTTACATACTTCCTTGCGTAAAATACGAATATAAATTTGGGACTTTTTCGAAATTCGAACGTTAAACGGGTGAAAATCGTACCTATTTTTGGTAGAAAAAAGCATCAAAAACATGGGAAATTAAATTTCTTTCTTTAACTTCTCTGTGCCGCATGTGGTAATTTTTGAATTTCCTATAATATTAGGCTTTGAAATATAAAATTATAGGGGCATGATCCTGAGTGAATGAAAATCTATAAGAGGAAAAATGTTGGTGCTTTTATGCTCTTCAACTGGTACTTTTTGAATTTTCGTTAATATTGGGTATAGAAACAAAAAATTAAACTTGGGCCGTCCTAAGTGAATAAGAATCTATAAGAGAGAACTTTTTGGTTTTTTTTTGTTCTTTAACTGGTACTTTTTGATTTTTTGTTAATATTGGACTTAACACGCAATGTGCTGGCATTATCGCTGGCATGACTTTTTATGGCAAATTTGTTGATTTTTCTATAGAGAAGTTATCGATAGCTTGATTTTTTATTATAGAAATTATAGTTATAACTTTTTTAGCAGAAAAATTATCGTTTAAAAATTTAAATATTATTGATGGCATCATTTCGTTCTTGAAAAGTTATCGCCGGCATGTCTTTTTTATAGAAAACGTATCGCGGACATGACTTCTCTTCAGTAGTTATCACTATTTTAAATTATCTCCACCATTGTTTTTCTACAAACTTCATATCAATTTACTTAAGAAAAGAAATCGGTGACGAGATTTTTTTTAAAACCAGTTATCGCTGACATGACTTTTGTCAAGAAAAGTTATTTCTGATAGCTCTTTCTCTCTAGAAAAGTTAACGTTTTCTTGGTTTTTTCTATAGAAAAGTTATCTTAAGCATGACTTTTTATAGAATACTTATTGCTGGGATAATTTTTTTCAGAGAAAAGCTATTGCAGGCATGACTTTTTTAAAGAAAATTTTTCGATGGCATGATTTTTCATTCAAAAATTATTGCTGGAACCATTTCTTTCTAAAAAAAGTTATTGCTAGCATGACATTTCTCTGGTAAAGTTATCGAGCGCATAACTTTTTTATAGAAAAGTTATCGAAAGTATTACTTTTTTAAGAGAAGGTATCCAAAGTATTACTTTTTTAAGGAATATTTTTTCATAATTTTTTAAAGAAATGATTTAGCTACAATGACTTTTTAAAGACAAACTATCATTTCTTCAAAGCATCATTTCTTTCAAAAAAGTTATTATTGGGATGACAAATATCTGAAAAGGGTACCGATTGCATTACTTTTTTATATAAAAATTATCGCTTTTCCTAACTTTTTCTAACATTACTGAGATTACTTTTGTCTTGTATGCGATAACTTTTAAGAAATGTCTTTTCCAAAAAAAAGTAACTACTTACATGACTTTTCGCTAAAAAAAAAAAGGTTATCACAAGCCTGCATTTTTTTTAAATTGTCGCTTGTGTAACATTTCTTTATAAAAACAACAATATGATACCCTACACCACAGTATTTAAAAACAAATTTTCGAGAGTTTAAAAAAAATTTTAAAAATGCATAGCCTATGTGTCCATATTAATATGGATCTATCTTGTTTATAAACTTCACTAAAATCGGTTTGATCTCCCCTCGTGGTCCTATTTTTTAAAAAATGCATAGCTTTTGTGTCCGTACAAATATGGATCTATTTATATTTTAAATTTCATTAAAATCGGTTTGATAGCTTCTGAGAGGCAGAAATTGCCCCCTATCTCCACTCGTGGCATTACGATTCGGCCCAGTAGGCTTGATCCTTGTACCAATAAGAACCTATGTAGTCTACCAGCTAGCCGGACGGACATCGTAAGATCAACTCAGAAAGTGATTCTTAGTCGTTCGGTATACCTTAAGTTGGGTCTAGGACCAATATTTTAAGGTGTTACTATCAGTACAAATGCATAATACCCTCTCCACTATTGTGGTGTGGGTATAATTATAGCTTTTGATTTCTTACAGAAAAGTTTTTATAGCAGACATTTTAAATATTTGATAATACCCTCCACCACAATTAGTTGTGAAGAGGGTATATTAAGTTTGTCATTCCGTGTGAAACTTTTTTATTATTCATCTCAGACCCTATAAAGTATATATATTCTGGGTCCTTGAGTAATTTTAAGTCGATTTAACCATGTCCGTCTGTCTGTCCGTCTGTTGAAAACACGCTCACTTTCGAAAAACTCAAAAGAAATAAACAAACTTGATGTCAAATTGCTTGTAGTTATCCTAAGCAGTTTGGGATTGAAATCCAGCAAAATCGGTTCAATAGGATCTGAGCTATGAATCAAAATGTGGAACCACCACAAAAAAAAAATTGATAATTTTGTAACAAAAACTAACATAAATGGTGGAAAAATGCACAGAATGATATAAGATTTCGCAACAGTTCGTTTTATTTCACTGGAAATCACGCTGTAAAATTTCTTGAAGATCCGTCCATGATTTACCCTAGGCCCCATATAAGCCCTACTCCCGGAAAACAGTATAGTAAGCCTTAAACCCTAACTAAGAATGCTATCATAACAAATTTTGGCGCGTCACCGTTAAATAGGACTAGAAATGAAACTATTAAGTTTCGTGAAGATTGGTCCATAATTTACCATAGGCCCCATATAAAACCTACTTCCAAAAAACAGTTAAGTACGCCTAAATTCGTAAAAAATAATGCTATCATAACAAAATTTGGTACATCAAAATTTTTTAGAACTAAAAATAAAACTGTGAAATTTCGTGAAGATCGGTCTATAATTTACCATAGGCCCCATATAAACCCTACTCCCGGAAAACAGCTTAGTACGCCTAAAAACTTAAAAAAGAACGCTATCATAACAAAATTTGATACATCACAGTTTTATAGAACTAGAAATGACACTGTGAAATTTGGTGAAGATCGGTGCATAACTTACCATAGGCCTCATATAAAGCCCACTCTGGTAAAATAATTAAATACGCGGTAAACTTTCTTCCAGTTTAGCTTCATATGGCCAGAAAATAATGGTATGCAATTTTGTGATATACGGTCCATAATTTTCCTTAGATTCCATTTTAGCAGCCTTCTGAAATTTACTGCAAACGCTTAAACTAATTGCACCGCTGTATTGAAATTTATGTTTTTTAATACCAGAAATCGTTCTGCAGAATTTGGGATGATTGGTTCATAGCTTACCATGGCTTTTATATAATTTGTTCACCTGAAAATCATTTAAGTTCATCTTAAACTGATATTCTACTCATGCTTTTTAAAATTGATTCTGATTGTCGGTCAATAATTTTATATAGCTCTAAATCCCAACAAATTTTAATGCAGATGTCTGTTTTTACAAAGATTATAATAATAAATAGCAGAGCTGTAAATGAATCATTCATTTTTGATTTTAATTCATTAATGAATTAGAAAATTTTGAATTAATTCTTTTTACACAAATTAATGAATTGAATGAAAATTGACTCAATTCAAATGAATTAGAAAGAAATGAATTTCAATTCGTTTTCCAATTCAAATGAATTTGTAACATGAATTGCAATTCGTTTCTAATTCAAACGAATTTCTTAAAGTGAATTGCAATTCATTTTACAGATTCATTTGAATTGAATTGATTTTGAATTTAATTAAATGAATTAGAAAAATGAATTGGAATTCAAATGAATGAAATCAAAAATGAGTTGCAATCAATCAAATTCAAGAGCAGATCTAGGGTGAATTACTAAAATGAACTATTTTTTATTGCAGTTTGAAGTTTTTAAAACATAAAGTAAACAAATTTTCCAATTGTAGGAAAAGTAGTAAGAATTTCGAGTAAACGAACATAGCTTTGACAGCAAAAAAATGTTGTTGAGATTCAAAATTGCTAAAATCTTTAAAATTCGATTGAATTTAAAAAAATGAATTCTCCACAATACACAAATATGAGATTATTTAAACAAAAAAATTATTGTTAAACACACTTTTAATAATATTTTACACTATTTAATAAAAATAAAAATTTAAGTTTCTTTTAGCAAATCAACAAAATTTTTCCATTTTGATAGGATTTTCGCCTATACCTAATAATTAAATTCCTATTTTGCCGCTACCTGACAATTCCATTCCAATGCAAAATAAATTCAAAATTCAATCAATTCAGTTCAAATGAGTTGAAAATGAATTGCTAATTCTTTTTTCTAATTCAGTTTGAATTAATTCAAAATCAATTCAATTCAAATGAATCTGTAAAATGAATTGCAATTCACTTTAAGAAATTCGTTTGCATTGGAAACGAATTGCGATTCATTTTACAAATTCATTTGAATTGGAAAACGAATTGTAATTCATTTCTGTCTAATTCATTTGAATTGACTCAAAATTCATTCATTTCATTTAATTGTGTGAAAAGAATTAATTCAAAATTTGTTAATTCATTGCATGAATGATTCACGAATTAATTCAAAAATGAATGATTCATTTACAGCTCTGATAAATAGACATCATACAGATATGACTCCTAAAACATTCGAAGTGTCGGTGGAGGGTATCAAAGATTCGGCACAGCCGAATATAGCACTCTGACTTGTTTTTTTCTTCAGTTTTTTCTGTTGTTGTTGTTGTTGCTAATTTTCATAACCTCATTATTATGATGATTGTTATTTGTCTTTTGCTATTGTTGGTGTTTTGTTTAAAAAAAAAAAAAATCCAACGTTGATGTTGTGATGTGTCTAAGGTCAAATATGTTAACACTGCAGCAAATGGGTCATAAATGAGAAGCAGGAGTTACACAAGTTTTTTTCTGTCAGTGTACGAAGTGAGTTTAATATGGCTGTGGGTATGTGTGTGTGTCTGTTTAACGTCAACCACCCTTTAATAACTTTTGTTATCAACTGGCTTTAGCCAGGGGGCGTAGATTCTTGGCGTTAGCGATTTTTTGCTGTTTTTGTTAGATGTGTGTGTTTTTAGGAAATTTTTTGTTGATGTGCTAAAAAAAAACTAAATACACAGAAATTACTTAAGGACCTCGTCCCGCCCCCGAACCCTGACTTTCCTTTGACTGTTTTTTGTTTTTAGCAAATTTTTCTTATATGTTTTAAGTAGTAAACTGTAAGTTTTTCTGAATGGGCATTTTTCCAGACGTGAAGGGATATGGCAGGTGAAAAGTATTGATGGTCAAGGTATAGGACTAGGGACTTTTACCAGTGCTTTTGTTAGTTCTGGTGGTGGTGGCTTTTGTCTTTGTCTGATTAGCATTTGGCTACTAATGTTTACTTTAGTTGGATTTTATATATCAATTTCAGCAAAACAAATTGATTATTAGACTTTGTTTTCATGGGTGTTTTTATTTTTAATTTTTTGTTTGTTCACTTATTTCGTGCTGGCATGCAGTTTTTTTTTTTTTTTTTTGTAATTTTTAATTGATTTTTTTTTTTTTTTTTTTTGCTTGCTATTCAAATACACATATTTTCTTTGGAAACACTAGTATTAAATTTTTTTCTTTAATTTTGCTATAAAATTTATTTATTTTTTTTATTTTACTTGCCTTTTTAGGCCTTTTTCATAGTATTTTTATTAATCTTTTAAATTTATTTTAAATACATACATAAATTTCTTTAATTTTCCCCGATCCCGTTTTTTTAATTTTTAAGACACTTGAGCAGCAGCAAGTTTTTCTTTTTCTAACGCAGCTGAAAATTTTTTTCGTTAATTTTTTTTTTTTACTTTTTTTCATTCATTCCATTAAGATAACTGTTTTTTTTTTTCTACAAAATTGCATGGCTTTTCGTTGCAAATTATTAAAAATGCTCACTGCTGCTCATTTTTTATACAATTTTATTGCATTTTGTGATTTTCTATGTGCATTATTCAATTACAAATTTTATAATATTATTTCTTATCTTTTTTATCTTTTAATTTTGTGCAAAATTCTTTTTTCTTTCTTTAAAAATTCCGCAGCTTTTGTTTTTCTTCTGTGCACGTCACAATTTGTTCGAGTTTCTGCCACACGGACACTGAATTCTCTATATTTGCTACGTGCTCATAAATGCTGCAAATTAACTTGAGAAAAACTA
This sequence comes from Pollenia angustigena, assembly GCA_930367215.1. Taxonomy (NCBI): domain Eukaryota; kingdom Metazoa; phylum Arthropoda; class Insecta; order Diptera; family Polleniidae; genus Pollenia; species Pollenia angustigena. The sequence continues at coordinate 4,195,507 of OV884059.1, forward strand.
AAAAAACACACACACTACTCGACAAACACCAGAAAGCTTTAAGGGAAAAATCCATAGGGTAAAAAACTTTAAGCAAAGATGTATAAAAAAGTATTAAATCAACAAGAAAAATCTTAATATCAAGAAGTTTTCTTTACAAAATTTAAAATATTAAAATTTTAAGTAGGCAAGTTCTGAGATCGTAAATTCCTCTAAAGAAAATTTCCAATATCGTAAAATTTTCTAAAGAAAGCTTACAATATCGTAAAATTTTCTTAAGAAAATTTGGCATATCGTAAAATTTTTTCAGAAAATTTTTTATTAATTTTTTCTATGGAAATATTATGAATAACTATTCTTTTCTATAGAAAAGCTATCGATAATTTTTGCGTTATACTGAAAAGTAATCGATTACACTAGTGCCCTACAGAAAAGTAATCGATAATTTTTTTTTTCTATAGAAAAGTTTTTTTTGTTTTGAATATAAAAAATCTATTAATATTGTTTTCTATAGAAAAATTATAAATAACTTTTGGTTTCTATAGAAAAATTATCAAAAACTTTGATTTTTTTTAGAAACTATTCAATAGCCTTTGCTATCTATAAAAAATAACCGATAACTTATAATTTTTAAAAAAAGTTATCGATAACTTAAATTTAAAAAATTATCCAAAAAATTACTTTTGTATTCTTTTGAAAATTTACAATATCTTTAGATTTTTATAGAAAAGTTTTCCATGTATTTGGTTTTTAAAACAAAATGTAATCGATAACTTCAGTTTTTTTTTATATAATAGTTATCGATATCTTTGCTCTTAATGGAAAACTTTATTTTATCTATTGATAACAAAAAAAAAAATTAATTTCAATCGTAAAATTTGCTATACAAAAAATATGATATCATCAATGTTTTAGAAATTTATTTTTTCTTTAACGCTCCCCTCTTAACACAGCCTTGTGATAAACTACAATAAACATCATCCCTGCGAAAAAAAATTAAGTAAGAACGTCAAAACGCAACTACCAAGAGCTTTCAAAGCGCCTGCTCGCTGAGAGGGTGTCGGACTCTTTCTTTTTTAGAAAAAACAGATGTTATACATCTCATGCTTTCACAACCACCCAAGAGCTTTGCTATCACTAATTACAACAAAACTTTGCAAAGCATTGTGCAGAAAAAGCTTTTAAGGCATTTGTAAATATTTGCTTTTTTTCTTTTGTTTTACGAAATTTGAAGGATAATTTTTAATAAAAAAAATTTCAGCAAAAAAAAAAATTAAATGCCGCCTTGAAAAAATCCTTTGAGAGCCAACTTTTTGTGTGCTAAGGACTGATAGAGGGAGAGAATAGAGAGAGAGGACCATACACCGACAGAAAAACAGCAGATGAAACAAATTCCTGTGTTTTATTTAATTTAATAATTTATAAAGAAAAGTTATCTTGTTAAACGTGCGAGTGTGTGTCTCTTTCTAGTCATGCCCAGCCAAGCGGTTAATGCACTTTTCATTAAGAATATTCATCTAATTGATGTTCCTGCATGCTGCCGCTGCCGTTAAATGCGTAAAAGCAGCAACAAACAAATTAGTTTTTTATTTTCTAAAATTTCTATTTTTATCTTTTGATAAACCTGTGATTTTTTTTATGTTTGTTTGCTTCAAGAAACAATTTCTTCTGTGTTTTTAAGCAAATTCAATTTAAGTTTTTTCTAAAGATATTTTTCTATTGATTAGATTTCTTAAAGAATAATTTTAACGGAAGTGTTTCATTGGACTGACCTTTTGAACATTTTTAACAGGTTTTTGTTTATTTTTTAATTGTGATTTGTGTATGTTTGTTTTAACTTTAAAAAAAAAAATTACAAAAATGTGTTGAGGTAATTGTTATCGAATGGAATTCTCTAAAGAATAGACTGGTTGCGTGTGAAAATTAGTCGTAATTGCTTTTAAAGTATTTTGTGGTTTAGCAAGAATGGAAACTTATGACTTTGTGTAAATTTTTTTTAAATAACTCGTTTTATATGGAATAAAATATATTATAAATTTTTAAAATTTTTAGAATTTTAGAAAGTTATCGATTGCATAATTATTTCATCAATTTCTTTAGAAAAATTATTGATGACATTTCTAGAAAAAAACCTATTGCATCACTTTATTTTATTGCTGACAACTTGACTAAAAAAAAAAATTTTTTTTAATTATATACATTTAAAGTAGAGAATTTATAGAAATGCTGTTGATATCATATATTTTTAATAAAAAAGCAAGTGAGGAGTTAACGATGGTATAATATTTCTTAGGAAAAGATATCGACTGCATGAATTTCAATAAAAAAATGTTCGATTTTATTACCTTTCTCTAGAGAAAGCTTTTATATACAGAAATTATCGACTCTATAACTTTTCTATAGAAAGTCGATAAGCCTTCATTACTTTTTAATAGAATAGTTATTCATTTCATGACTTCCTTAAAGAAAAATTATTAATCTCTTTAATCTATATATATAAAAGTGAATGTATGTATATATATTTGTATATATATATATTTGTGCCTTATAGGAGGCCAAACCACTTGACCGATGAACTTGAAATTTTCACAGCATGTAACTGTGACCCTGGAAGAGACATTAGGCTATATAAAATTGTGACTGGGCAAAGGGGCGATGCCACGCCCATACAACCCAAAACTTAAATTCGTGTTATTTATGACATTTTTTGCCCTACGGCGATAATATTTGGTATATTTGTTGTTGGCATGAACAGAAATACGTCCGCCCCTTTATAGAAAAAGTAAAAAACGTTATATCTAATAAACTACTGAACCGATCGTCACTAAATTTTCACAGAAGGCTATTGTTCTGAATTAATGTGTCGTTGGGTTCAAAAAGGTGTGGTTGGACAAAGGGGCGGTGCCATATTTTTTTGTGGATGTCAATAATAAATAGCTCATATTTTAAGAGCCGCTGCAAGCATTTTGTTGAACTTTTGGTAATAGGATCTTCTGAGCCACAAAATTGAAATAAAATAGCAGAGGTGGAAGTGGTACCGCCCATAGGATGCAAATATTAAATATCACGTTACTGAAGAACTATGATAGCTAGAGTCTTCAAACGTGGAAAAATCCACTATTATGGTAAATTTTAAAAGAAAAATGGGCGGGGTTGACGGAGGGAGAGCAATACTCCCCCATAAAATTAAACTACTGAATGCCACGGAATTCTCTTACTACGAAGCAGTTAATAATTTAATAAATACATTTTTTTTAAAATATATTAAAATACTTATATATTTTATAACGATGGAGGTAGCGAAGCACACCGGGTTAAGCTAGTTTCTTATAAAAAGACAATTAAGTAATTAACGATACCAACGTTATCGACATTATGACTTTTCAATAAAGATTTTTTTTTTGATTTGATGACTTTTCTCTTGAGAAGTTTTCAGTTTGATTACTTCTTACACAAATCTTTGGCTTTTATATAGAGAAATTATCGATTCCATGACTTTTCTATAAGAAAGTAATAAAGTCGTACTTTTTAATTAAGTAATAATCAAGTTTTCGACTAAATTACTTTTTTTTTCAATTTTAAAACTTCTTTAAAGAAAAATTTCATAAATTTTTAAGAGAAAATTAGGTAAGGAGCTATCGATAATAAGACTTTTTTAATAGAAAAGTTATCGATGAATGAGTTTTCTATGAAAAATTATTAATAGTGTAACTTTTCGTTAAAAGAGTTTTCGATAGCATAACTTTTCTAAAGTAAAGTTATCGATAGCATGGAATTTTAATCGATAGCATAACTTTTTAATAAAAAGTTTGCAATATTTTTTTTAAAATATTCATGCTTAAAGTTATCGATAACATAACTTTTTAAAACAAAGTTTGCACTAGCAGGACTTGCTAGAAAAATTATCAATTTAATTTATAAAATATTCATGCTAAAAGTTATCAATAGCATAACATTTTTGTAAAAAAAGCTATCGATAGCATAACTTTTTAATAAACTGTTTGTTATATTTTTTGTAAAATATTCTTGCTAAAAGCTATCGATAGCATAACATTTTTGTAAAAAACTATCGATAGCATAACTTTTTAATAAAAAGTTTGCAATAGTATTAGTATTTTATAAAAATAGTTTTGCTGGAAAAATTATTAATTAAATGACTAATTTGCTTAAATGCTATGAAGCAAAGTTATAAGTTACATTAAATTTTTATGAAAAAATTATATAAATGATGACATTCCTTCAGAAAAATTTTCAAATAGATGACTTTCCTTTAGAGCAGTTTTATATTTGTTGACTTTTAATTCAATAAAGTTATCGATTTGATTGCTTTTTTATAGAAAATGTATCGATTTGAATAATTTTTCATAGAGAAGTTATCGATTTGAATACTTTTTCTGTAAAAAATTTATCGGTTTGATTACTTTTTCATAGAAAAGTTATCGATTTGGTTACTTTTTCCTAGAAAAGTTATCGATTTGAATACTTGCCTACAGGAAAGTTATCGATTCCATGACCTTTTCCGTAATACGGTATGGATTTTATGTCATTTTCTAGAAATAACGTTTTGATGACTTCTTTTTATAGGAAAGTGAACAAAAAGTCTTTAAAAAATTTCCCTTTAAACTTTTTGTGTGTCAAGACAAGTGAAAGTTACCTTTTGCCTGCAAATGTGTTATTTTTTCTAAGTTTTAAATTGTCACTTTGACTGTTAAACATGAGGTAGGTGTTTTTCTCAGCACGAGTTGGCATTCATGTTCATAAATGTGCCACATTTCGCTTTTCATATGAATTATTACTTTCGAAGCAGAAACCCTTTTTCTTATAACCAAAGCCTTGAGTAAAATAAATGATTTAAATCTAGGAAAATCACAAACAAATTAGAAATTGGCACAATAAAAGATGTTCTCATGATTAAGTTTCTGTCTTGTTTTATTAGACAATAACAGTGACTGGATACAGGGAGGCCCTTAAAACGAATTTTAATAGTTAAACTTTAAAATTTAAATGTCAACTACCAGTGGCTACCGCACGATGTTTAAGAGTATAAAAAGTCAAAAGAAATTGCTTTTAGTTTTAAAAGAAAGCACAGTTTTAGACTTGAGCTGAAAGTTTAAAAAAATTTGTGAAAAAGTTGTGTCTTGTAGCCCAAAGACATGGCTGCCTTTTTTCCCCACCAATCAAAAGTATGTTGAGTATGATGTTGATGATTTAAAATTTTTGCTGCATAATTTCACAATAATGACAACTTTACTTCACTGCTTGTTGTCTTGTAGTTTCTGATTTTGAAAACAACTGGAAACCAAATACATCATTTATAATGGAGTTTCGCATACTGTGCCACAGAATCGGGCAACAACTAAAAAAGTTCAACAAACCACAATAAATATTCTGCTGCATAGAGAAACGCATTTATGTTTTCATTTTCTTTTTAGCCTGACTGACTAGAAGAGCAAAAAAAAGCGCGCAAAGCTAAACAAATAAACCTCAAACGTGATGATTTCTGATTAAGGAATACATAAAGGCACGCTACAGCCCGTAAAAAAGGGTTTTGGGAATGCAAGGAGTTTTGTAAAATGTCTCCTTTGATGTTTTAAAAGAAAATCACGAAATTTTTTTTAAAGGAAAGTTAATAAATCAAAAAAGTTTTCAAAAAAATTTTATCAAATTGTAACTTTTCAATAGAAAAGTATTTAATTAAAATCTTCTTTAGAGAAAAGTCATACAATCAAAAACTTGTATTTAGAAAAGTTTATAGTTAAAGAGTTTACTAAAGAAAAGTCATTCTATCGAGAATTATTTAATGGAAAGTCATGTACTTGAGATCGTTATCGACAACTAACGAAAGTCAGGCAATGGAACACATTTTAAACTAAAAGTTATGTTTTCGATAACTTTTCTATAGAAAAGTCATAAAATCGGTAACGTTTCCGAAAAAAAGCTGGTTATGTATAGATTTTCTACATTTTATGTCTAAACTTTTTTTAATCGATAACTTTTTTAAAGAATCTTTATTTTTTAAATAAAAGTCAGCTTATCGATAACTTTTCGAAAAAAAAGTCAGGTTATGGAACACATTCTTAAATAAAATGTTATCGATAACTTTTGTATGATACAGTAATAAAATCCATACATATTTAATCGAAAAGTCATTCAGTCGATAAATTTTTTTTAAAAAATTCATACAAATGATAATTTTTTTTAAATTTATACAACCGAAAACATTTCTTAAAAAACAAGTCGTGCGGTCAATTACTTTTCCTATATTTCCTATAGAAAACTCATGTTTTCTTTATTATTATTTATTTATTTATGAAAAGTCAGGTTATCGAAAACTTTTCGTAAGAAAAGTCAAGTTGTGGGACCCATTTTTAGATAGAAGTAATATTACCGATAACTTAACTACAGAAAACTGTTTTATACAAAACGATTGCTTTTTTATAGAACAGTAATAACAGATAATATTTTATAAAAAAAAGTCATAGAACCGTTAACTTTTCGAAAAAGTCATGCAGTCAATTAATTTTATGTAAGCAAATTACTTTTTTTTAGAACAGTAATGTAATCGATAATTTTGTTATATAAATCATGCTATCGATAACTTCTGCTCAGAAAAGTCTTGTTATCGATGACTTTTTGGTAGAAAAAACATGTTATCGAAAACTCTGCTACAAAAAAGTCACGTCAGCAATTACTTATTATAGTCTTGCTATCGAAAACTTTGTTAAAATCACATTAAAATAAACATAGAAATTATGCTATCGATAATTTTAATTCAGAAAAGTCTTGTTATCGATAAATTTTTGGTAAAAAAGTCATTTTATCGAAAACTTTGTTATAAAAAAAGTCGCATCAGCAATTACTTTTCTATAGAAGACTTAATTTACTTATTTATCGATAACGTTTTTTTTTTCAAAACTTGTTAAATTGTAATAAAATTTGTTCTAGTTTTGCAAAGCATCAAGCTTTTTTTTATTTAACGTCATTTGTAGGGTTTGATCTAGTCGCTGTTTTCTAAGCAACAATTTTTACTTCCCCTTTATAATCTTTATGTTTTTTCCTTCTCCCCATTCCGTTGTTTTCAACACGAAACCATAATTACAAAACATAATATTGTGGTTAAGGGCCTGGCAATCAGCTCTTCCTTTAGCTAGCTTCTATATTTTGCCAAGATCTTCTTCTTCTTCAATTGACAACAATAATTGTGTGTTCAACAAAATTAAAGTTTGTGTGTAGAAAAGTGGCATGCAGCATTAGCGTAACAGTGCGAAAATCTTTACAAACAAGAAAATTCACTTCATCATTGCCATCATGTTTGTACACGTCGTCATTGCCCTCATCTTTATCATAATTCACCGACATCATCTATATTTTGGAGTGTATTGTCAAGAAGTCAAAGCTTATTAACTGGCAAACACTCATCAATCTACTTTTATAAAATTGCCTCTGCTAATGCTGCCAGTAGCCGAATCAGCAAAATATTTCTTGCCACCAGCTCTCAAATGAGCAGCATTAAAAAATGTTTTATTATCTTTTGCTACAATGCAACACAACTCAAAATCAAGATGGCATACTTTTTTTCTCGCATTGCAACAATTTTCTTGCCCTGTGTAGAAATACATAGTTGTATCTGCCACATCTAGTTGCATGTAGTGTATTAAGGCTAATGTGTGGTTTTATTTCCACTTTTTCTTTACATTTATTTATTTCTTTTGAGCAGCAGTAGCGGTTGTAGGTGCTTGGAATGGGCGTTTATGTTGCCCTAATTTGTGTGAGTGCAACAAAATATTTATGAGGCATGCAACAATTGTCGGTTGTAATGTATGCAAATTTGTGCTTCGTTTAGATGCCTTAATGTTGGTAATTTTGTTACTCTAAAGAGATTCCCATGACTAATCATTGATTAAGTTTAACAAAATTGTGGGAAATTTCATGGAAATAAAGGAAAAGGTGAAGGGATGTCAAAAATGGAACAACAAAAAGACTTTCAAAAGAAGCAAAATAGTTAAATGCAAATTTTTTAATAAAATCATTTACAAAATTCAAAAAAAAAATAAGTACAAAATTTTGTAAGAAATAGAAATATTATCGAAAACTTTTACTTCATATACTAAACCTTATGAAAAGCCATACAGTCAATATCTTTTCTATAGAATGTTGAATTTTTTTTTAAAGAAAAGAAATGCAATCAATACTTTTTTGTTTTGGAAAAGTCGTGAAATTTTAATGCTTTAACAACTCTTCTATATAAAAGTCGTGAACCCGAGAACTTCTCTAAAAAAAAGTCTTGCATTCGAATCGAAAAGTTCTCTAGCAAGAAAACATTCTTTTGACAACTTATCTTTAAAAAAAAGTCATGAAATCGATAACTTTCTGTAAAAAAGTCATACTAACTTTAAAAATGTCGTGCTTTCGATAGCTAATCTTTATAGAAAAGTCATGTTGAAAACTAATCTATTTGCAAGTCGTGAAGTCAAAGTTTATTTTGAAGAAAAGTGATGCAACCAATAAATTTGTTTTGCATATGTCATGCAATCCAGAAATTTGAATGCTTCCACAACTTTTCTATTAAAAAAAAGTCATTTACACAAAAACTTATCTGTAGAAAAGTTATGCAATTGACAAGTTTTACTTAGAAGACTTCTGTTTTTGTATAAAAAAAGATTCACGCAATCGATAACTTTTTGTAAAAAAATTAATATCAAAAACTTTTCTATAGAAAAGTCATAATATCTATAAAAATGTCGTGCTTTGGATAACTATTGAAGAGAAAACTCATGCTCTTTTTTTGACTAGGAAATTAATCGATAAATTATAAGGGTTATAATTTCTATAAAAATAAACGATAACTTTCTTTAAAAAAATAAGTCATATTATCAAAAACTTTTCTATAGAAAAGTCATGATATCTATAAAAAATTTCATGTTATCGATAACTATTGAAGAGAAAACTTATGATTTTAATACCTTTTTTAAAACGTGGAAATTAATCGATAAATTATGGAGAGGTAATTGTAGAAAAGTAATGCAGTCGATAACTTTTGTAAACAAAATTCATGCAATCGATAACAGTTTTTTAAGCAAAAGTTATGTAAAAAAAGTTTTTTTTTATCGAATCGATAATTTTTCTGAAGAAAAGCCTTATAATCGATAACTTTACCCTATAAATTTCATGCAAGCGATACATTTACTATTAAAAACACAAGCAATTGATATTTTTCTACACAAGAGTCATACAATCAATTACTCTTCTATAAAAGAGTCAAATTATAGAAAGGTCAGGCTATCGATTACTTTTTTAATTGCAAAGTTATGCTATCGATACAATTTTTAAAGAAAAATTCATGCTAACGTTTACATTTTATTAAAAAGTTATGGTATCGTTTACTTTTCTATTATAACATTATACCATCAACAACTTTCGTACAGAAATATAATTTTATCGATAAATGTTCTATTACCCCAGGTATAAAAATGCCCTGTTTTCAATACATTTTGTTAGAAATATAAAAGTCAATATGTAAGTGGGAAAGTTTATGAAGTGGTGTTTTTCAAACATTTTCCTTTTTCTTTTAGAGAAATAGTTTTTCCCCACTAATTTCTAATATATTTTTTGCCTGTTTTTGACAGGTATTTTTGTTGGTCAAATACCCTGCAGCACTTAAAACAAATTACTTGTGCACTTTCCTTTAAAACTCATTATTGTTTTAAGCGTATACCCAAAAAACAAAAAATAAAAATCCAGGGAAAATGATGACAAATTGACGCAAAAAAAAAATTCAAAGAGGTGACAATAAATTATAAGTTTCGCAGAGAAATGAGACAAAAAAAAAACAACTTGACCCATTGTACCGACAACATACATATTTTAAGCAATTCTTACATATTGTGGAGATTAAGACTAAAGCAGCTTATAATTTCCATAATTATGATAATTTTTCAAATAGAAATAATAAAAAAATGATTTCCAAAAGTATGAAAAGAAAAAAAAAGCAACAACATAATGGTCTGTAATTTGAGTGAATGTCTGTGTTTAGTAATTTCGTCCGTCCATCTGTTACCATCTTGCGGTTTCTATGACTGTTGGCCAGCCAGTTTATTACAATGCGTGGACTTAAATCTGAAAAATAAATAGTTTTTTTTTTTTTGTTCTCAGGCTGCTGTGCTGTCTTATATGAAAAAGAAAATTAGGTAACTCGGTTAAATGTGACTTGGCATAATTTTGATTTATTTCTTTTTTTAATTTTAATTATATTTATGTTTTTCTAATGTTTTACTTATGTTCTAATTGCAACAAAGTGTTGCATTAAAATGTTTGTTGAAGTTAATGTTTAAGTTGCACAATTTATTTTTATAAATTTGTTATTTTTCAAAACCACTAAAATTTATGAAATTTAATTTGTTGACAGGTTATGGATAACTTAACATTTCTTTAAAAAAACGTTATCGATAATATAAATTTTCTATAAAAAAAGTCGATTGCCTCCTTGTTTCTATACAAAAGTTTGCAATAACTTGAAGTTTCCATATAAAATTTATCAAGAATTTTAATTCTCTATAGACAAACTCAATTCGAATTCTCCATAGAAAATTGATTACCTTGTTTAAAAAAGCAATCGATAACTTAATTTTTCTAAAAAAAAAGTAATAGACTGCTTGACTTTTCTATGAAAAAGATATTGACAGCATAGATTTTTTATAGACAGGCCGATTGATAGTATCACTTTTTCATAGAGAAGTTATTGATTGTATGAGTTTGTTATAAAAAGTTATCGATTGCAAGACTTTTCTAAAGAAAAGTTATCGATTGCACACTTTGTTACTAAAAAGTTATCGATTAAATACACCTTTAGTCAAAAGTCATAGATTAAAATATTTTTCCATAAATAAAATTATTATCTCCCTGGCTATTCCATAAAAAAGTTATCGTTTTTTTTTTTGGTAAAACTATACTTTGCATAACTTTTCGATGAAAAGGTGTCAATGCACGACATCAATTACATGTCTTTTCCTTAGAAACGACATCAATTGCATAACTTTCCTTTAGAAAAGTTATCGATTGCATGACTTTTTTTTAAAAAATTTGATCCCTTTTTCTATAAAAAAAAGTTATTACCTGCCTGACTTTGCATAAAAGAGTTATCGATTCCATTACATTTCCTTGGAAAAGTATTGAATGCATTAGTTTTCTTTAGACAAGTTATCGATTGCATGACTTTTCTTTATAAACGCTATTGATTTCATAACTTTTCCTTATTTTAAATGTCAATGCATACACTGATAGAAAAGGCGTCATAACGCTGATGTATTTTGACATCAGTACTATGACAAGTGTCTTCGTTTTTGACCCCATAACACTTTTCATCATGGTGATGTCAACCTTAACATCACTTGACCAAAGTGTCATCAGAGTCAAAATGAAAATATGTCATCAATGGGATGATATATCGGCATCACAGAAATGACGAACATGTCCTCAGTGCGATGACGCAGTAACATCGGAGAAAGAACACATTAGCATCAATTTAATGACAGTTTGTCATTAAGTTATTGGAATTGACTTAAGTCAAAGTGAGAGAATATAATTATTTACTTACCCGTTACATATGTTTGTTTCACGTTTGTTGTATTACGACCTTTGTTTACAGCAGAACTCTCAATGATAAGACACCAGCACCATGCCCCATATGTTTTTCGTAATCATTCCACTTTAAAAATTTGATGTATTTAACTAAATAATTTAAAAAAATATAATATAGGAATTTTTGCTTCTTATAAAACATTGTAATCATGAAAATAAGAAAATGTGGCATCGAATTGATGTCACTATAGTCATAAAATAGATGGCATGTAAAAAATTACAAAATTGTAGGAAGACGTTAGTCATTGGATTGATGTTACTTTTTGCATTATTGATGCCATTTGTAGTAACATTGATGTCACAATTCTGATGTTAGGGCATCAGCAATAGGAAGATGCATTTTTCTATCAGTGTAACCCTTCTATACAAAAGTTATTACCTGTCTGACTATTCCATAAAAGAGTTCTTGATTGCATGATATTTCTTTAGAAAAGTTATTGAATGCATTAGGTTTTTTAGCCAAGTTATCGATTGCACGACTTTTCTTTAGAAAAGCTATCGACTAGATGACTTTTTTTTGAAAAGCTGTGGCTTGCATAACTTTTCTTAGAAATATTGTCGATGCATGACTTTTCTATTAAAAAAAAAAATGTATCACCTGACTTTTCTATAAAAAAGATATATATTGCATGACTTTTCTTTGGAAAAATATCAATAAAATTTCTTTTTCTTAAAAAGGACATCATTTCAATCACCTTTTTAAGAAAAGTTATCGATTGCATGGCTTTTCTTTAAAAACATTTTTATTGCACGACTTTCGATAAACATGATTCTCGATTGCATGACTTTTCGGTGTAAAAGTTATCAATTGTAAAATTTTTATTATCAAAGCGTATGGTGTTGAAACAAAGTTGGAAAGGAAAGTTTCCAAGTAAGTAATTTTTTAAACAGAAGTTATCGATTTAATTAATTTATATAGAAAAGCTATAAACTACATGAGTTTTCTATAAAAAGGTAAACGAATGCCTGAATTCACTAAAACAAAGTTAGCGATTGCATTACTTTTTTTTTAGCGAAAATGTATCCATTGCTTGACTTGTTTTTAATCGAAAATGTATCGATTGCATGACTTTTTTTTATCGAAAATGTATCTAGTGCATTATTTTCTTTTCAAAAAGATAGCGATATATTTTATATTTTTTGAAAGTTTTATACAAAAGAAGTTTTAATATGCTTATAAGTGGTTTGTAAAAAGTTATCGATAACTATTTTGTTTTGTAGAAAGTTTTTAATAACTTTTTATAAAATTTTCGGGGCTCCCTTAACGTTTTCAGGTCTTTTAATCTAAATTCCTTTTAATAAAGCAAAATTAATGCAGATTAAATATCTCCAACAAAACAGTCAGACTACCACATCTACATGCACATTTATCTGTGTGTGTGTGTTTGTTAGCATAAGTGTGTTTGTGTTTGTTTTTGCGTTAGTTCTTTGTTTCTCAAAAAGTGTTTGTCTACTTGTGCTCGTATTTATTTAACAACTCGAATGATTTAAAGATTTATTTTACTTTTTTTATTTTATTATTTGCCACCTTGTTGGGGGGGGCAAGAGTGGATGGCGTTTCTATGTTTGCTTTAGTAGACCAAATGAATGTTACCTTGACGATTGACCCATTTAGTCAGAAGGCCAAAACATTTATTAAACGTTTAGTTAAACATGACCTACACCCAATATAAATATCAAATTATACATGTGCAAATTCACATGGGTACGCAGAGACATCGGCACACACACCCTCTGGGACACACAGAAAATATTAGACATTAATGAAAATTTAATTTTAAATGGTTTTTAAATTTTACCAACCGTTTTAAATTTAAAATCTTTTTTTTATGGATTCTTCAGCTAAAATTCAATTCGTTTTTATTTGGCTGACATTCACTTTTCTTTCTTTAATCCCAATACATTCTATTAAACTTCTATCACCTTCAATTATTTTTATTGCACACATTTTTATATTTTTCTGTTTTAAGTTATTGAAAAAAGTAGAAAAATCTTAACAAGTTCTATTAATTTTGACTGGTTTTTTACCAAACTTTCTGTAGTTTTGGTGGCAGACAAATCAAATTTTTGTGTGTTTACTACAGCAGAAAATAAAGATAAACAGTTGCATGCCCCAAATTACTAGTAAAGAAAGCAGAAAAACATGAACTCTTGCTTGCAATTGGCAAACAATCGAAAAAGTCATCGATTTTAGAACTGACTTAAACAATTGGGGGTAGCAATAAAAACATAATAAAATAATTTTAATAGAGAAATTGCAATGGCATTCCAGGTATCGGTGAATTTTAGATGAGCTACAATAGTTTGTTATTTTGATTTCTTGTTGCATTTGCCCTTTTTTATTTTCTTTAATACTTTTTGGCTTTTTTCCAACTTTTCTTGAATACCTCCTTTTCGATTACAAATCTATTATTGAGTTGTCAAGATCTTCCCTCGTATTTCTTTACATCCATCTACTCTGTTTCTTCTTATCTTCTTTCCACATTTCCCTCTTAAGCTTCGTATTATCTAAATACTGTTAAAAACTTTCCCCAATATGATTAAAACTTTTGCCACACCATCTTCTAGTCTCTTGTTGCAACTTGCAACCGCAGATAAACAAATAATTTGTATGCTCTTTGCCACAATTTTGACAGGTTTTTTTCTTTACTATTTGTTTACTGTTTAACTGGAAAATCCAATTTCATTGCAGCCAAATGCAAAATTCTTGTTAGAATTGTAAAAATGTATTGTAGAGATTAACGTTTGTTTGTTGGCAGCCTCCTCAATTGATGAAGATTAATTTGGCTGGTCAGTTTCAAAGCAATTTCTAGAAGCGGAAATGTAACAAAAATGTTGCAAACGTATTTACTGGCGGCTGCGAAACCAGAAGTGACTCTAGTAGCCGGGAAAAATTGTTAGAGAAATTGTAATAAGAATATAATTTATATTGAAATTGAAAATATTTGCATATTAAAAGAAAAATAAAACTGTGGGATTAGCCTGGGAAAAAGTGGGTCACAGTTATGGTTGAATGGTTTCAATAGAAATTTCCTACAGCAAACATAAAAACTAATATGGAATTTATGGAAGTTCAGTAGAAAAGATAGTTGCAGGGAAAAATTTATATTGAAAAAGATGATAAATGAATGGTTAGTTTTTGGAACTAAGTTTGCTTTTAAATTAAATAACTGTTATGATTTGAGTGTGGCCAAACTATTTTGGGATGGTTTGTTAATCTTTCTTGGGTATGAGAGAAAACTTTTGCAGAGGAACAAATATATCATCCAAGGTATTAATACTCTTACAAGAATATTAATGAGAATATTTTTAAATCCGTTGTGACTTCCTTTCCTTCCTTTCCTTCCTTTCCTTCCTTTCCTTCCTTTCCTTCCTTTCCTTCCTTTCCTTCCTTTCCTTCCTTTCCTTCCTTTCCTTCCTTTCCTTCCTTTCCTTCCTTCTTTTCCTTTCTTTTCTTTCATTCCTTTTCTTCCTCTACTACCTTTACTACCCTCTCTCCCTTTTCTTTCTTTCTTTCTTCGTTTCCTTGCTTTCCTTTCTATATTTCCTTTCCCTACTTTTCCTTCCTTTCTCTCTTTCTATCTTAAATTTTTCTTTGTTACTTCCTTTCTTTATTTCTTTCTTTCTTTTATTTCCTACCTTTCCTTTCTTCCTTCCCTTTCCTTTCTTTTCTTTCCTTTCCGCTCTTATTTTTATGCCTTCTTTTTCTTATTTCCTTTCTTTATTATCCTCCCTTTCCTTCCTATCTTTTTCTTTCTTGACTTTTCTTTGGCTATTGCCTTTGCAGCCTTTCATTCCTTTGCTTTATTCCTTCCTTCCATCCTACCTTCCTTCCTTCCTTCCAACCTTCCAACCTTCCTTTTTTCCTTCCTTTCTTTCCATCTTCCTTCTTTCTTAATTCGTTTTCTTTCCTTCTTAGCTTGCGTTCCTTCCTTATCCTTCGTTCTTTCCATTCCTTAATTTTCTATGTTTATTTTCTTCCATTACTATTTTTATTATTCTCTTAACTTTTCTTTCTTTTTTCCTTTCAAACCTTTTCTTTTTTACTATTCTTTCTTTTTTCTTGATATACATAGTTTTCTTTTTCCTACTGGGTTTCTAATGGGAATTTTTTTATTAATTTCATCTTGATTTCTTTCTTCGGAAGTGACTCATGACCATGCATAAACTTCCCATTAAAAAGAAATCTGAAACAGTTTTTAAATCATGTACAACATGACAATTTTTACATTAACTAAGATTTAATTTAAATCTTAAATATCCTAACAAGATAAGAAGTAAAAAAACAAGATTTTAAATGAAAAACAGAATTAAACAAGAAACTATTTTCCAAACGAACGGATATTAGAAAGAAACAGGTTAACGAAAAGAAATAATAAATTATTATAAAGAATTATTTTCTCTGCAGAAACAATAAATTTCCAAAAATTTCATTACGAAATTAAACTCTGATTATGAAGCCCGCCTTGGCTGAAAGTAAGATAACTTAAGAATTTATGGTTAAAATCTGGTTAGCAAGTGTTTCGCTTCATCAATCATTTCCTTGTAACTGTGTGCGGTCTTTGGTAAATATTAATTTACCTCAAGTCATCATCGTCATCAAGTTTGGGCATCAGCTCTTTAGCAAATTGCTTTTATGCTTAGTTAAAGCCAGCTTCAAACATTTAGTCGCCTTAATGGCTGTTTTGTGTTACGCATGTTCTTTAAAAAGTAAAAAAGAGCTTTCTTGTCACACTTTCCATTTATAAGACTAAGCGTTCTATAACCCACTCAAGATACTCTTAGAGCCTTTTCTTTGGATTGATTTTTGTTCAAAGGAATATTATTCCCTGAGGAAATTGTTGGCGCTGTATTTACGCAGTTTGTTATCTGAGTACTTTAAACGTGTTATAATAAATTTTGCAATTTTAGCCTTGTTCACCTTTTATTTTCTTCTCCTCCGTCCGTGCTTGGTCATACACTTTGTCAACACTTGTGTTTGTTTTCCATTATTTTGCAATTTATGTGCTACAAAACTTCAGTCAAAGGAGTAAGCAAGAAAATTCATTGGAATTCACACATTATTAATAACACTACAAGACTGCATTACAACACAAACAATACACTAAGGGCCTCCATGGCTTTTGATACGAAAATAATATAAAAATAAAATCTTTATTGAGGAAGTATGTTCTACAAATGTCATAAAATTGTTTACATGATTTGAAACTGGCATATGAAATAAAGTGATCTATGGCAAAGGACTGTTGGTAGAAAATTTTCTAGCTAATATTTTCTTTGTCTTAGATTGTTTTGGTTGTTTTCGTGTCTAATAATTATAAAATTTTACAAAACATTTAAACATTAATTGACAGTGTTTGGCAATAAAGAGCGCTTTGGAGTAATGAGATGGGCAATTTTAGGAAAACAATCTTATATAGACTTAACGATGGTGCGAAAAGAACAGAAAGATATATAAACACATTTCATCAGCTTTTAACAAATCTTTTTTGTGCCACGCCCATTTCTTGAATCCCGCCAACATTATGTCGATTGTTTTGCACTGTTTATCAAGATGCTTGTACCTTATTCGGAAACTTTGGCATTCTCCAGATATACAAAAATATATAATGTCTTTGTACGGAGGCTGCCACGCCTACTTCTACAATCTCGCCCATATTTTTAGAGAGGTTGAAAATTGATGACCCAACTAAATTGTTGGCAATTTTCTTATCGTTCTTAAGATATAAATCCTTTTTGTGCCACGCCTATATTCTGCACTCCCGCCCACAATTTGTCGAAAATTGTCTATTGACAACCAAGATGTGTGTACCTTCTTTTTAAACTTTTGCTTTTGCCGTTCTCCAGATATACAGAAATCTATAAAGTCTTTGTACGGAAGCCGCCACGCCTACTTCTACAATCTCGCACACATTTTGTCGGATGTTGTGTATTGATTATTGGGTAAAGTTCGTATTGCAGCTATTTGTAGTCCGATTAGGATACATTTCAATAGCAAAATATAACGGAGCATATGTGACTTAAATATATAAATTTATGCATCATCTAGTTTCTACGGAAAACCAATTTCATTAAATAAACTTCGCCCTTCATAAGGACCCAGAATATTTATACTTTATCAGGCCTTAGACCAATAATGTATACATTACTAACGGAATGACAAACTCCACCTGTGGAAATTAAGATCAATATCATAATTTATTTTCCTAAATATATCTTTCCTGGTTTTGAACTTCAATCTACTTTTTTTAACGTTTATTATCAAAATCCTTTCTGTTTTTTCTACTCAGCTCGCTTATCAATATTACTCCTTTGCTCCCCTCCTAGAATCCTTTCTCAATTCTCTATTTCTTATAGTTTAGATTTTTTCAAATTTTTTTCATTTACCTTTACTTATTTTTCCTTCCTAAGCGTCCTCCCTTAATTTTCTTTCTTCTTCGTTTACGTTTTGTAGTTTTATTTCATAGTCCTTGTCCATATAATGAAACATTTGCTGCATAAACTTTTTTTTAATTTTCTTTTAAAACTGCTTTAGTGTCAATACAATGAAATTTTAGCTTTGCAACATTGTATATCTCTTCTTTCTCTTAATAGCAAACTCACAAAAACTGCTTCCACACGAAACATAATACACTTTCCCTTCGTATTTTCCCTTAAACTTATTTCATTTATTTGCTTACCTTTCTGTCCTTCTTTTCTATCTGAACTTTCTGCAGTTCCTTTCTTTCTTACATTCTTTCCTTTTCATAAATCCTCTTCTCTTTCTCCTGACCAATATGTCCTTCCTTTCATTCCTTTTATTATTGACCTTTTCCAACTATACAACCTTCATAATTTTTTTGCCATTAGTAGCCTTCTTATTTCTGACCTCTTCTACCTGGGGTCCTGGCCTGTAGCTTTAGCATTTTTCGGGTTTGCAAAGGTTTCTTTTTAGAGTAAAGATTTGCCTTATTGATTCCTACCAGGTTAATATTCTGCAACCTCTTTGATGGGAACCAGTTTGATTTTGGCGTATTAGTTGCGGAAATATAGCTCATTAATTCGCAATACATGTCCACACAATCCCATTTAACAATGTATTATTATTTTATCTAAAGCTTCCATGCCTTCTTATAGTATCGATCCTGATTCCGTCTCTTCTGGTTCTCCCCACTTCTCTGCGCAGACACTTCAATTCTGTTGCCTGCATACGACTTTTCCTGGATTATTCACAGGCGTAGACAAGTGTTGGGATGGATATATGTGGAGTTGTATACCGCTTTCGTGATTTAAGCTTCCTTACCGTCCTTATTTTTCTCATCTTTCTTAGTTAGCTTCCTTATTCGCCATAGCTTTCATAGTTGATTTAGCTGCCTTACCTTCCTTCCCATCCTTATATTCCATATCTTCATTACCTTCTTTACCTTAATTTCCTTCCTAATATTTCTTACTTTCCTTAACTCCTTTGTCTTTTAGGCCTTCTTTACATGCTTGGTTGTTATATCTTTCTTAGTTTTCTTAGCTTTCAAACCTTGAGCACCTTCCTTTTCGTCCTTAACGTCTTTGTTTTTCTCAGCATTTTTTCTCTTTAAAAATCGCTTTTCATTGACTTTTTCATAGCCAAAGAGTGTAGAGAAGTATTCGGTTACGCCTGGAAAAAACGTCATTTTAAAAATTTTATGTGAGATGTAATTGCTTTTTTCCTTTATAATTTCTTATTTTCCATTAACCTTTTCACATTCTTAGGTAGATATTCTTGAAGAAAAATAATTTTTAGTTTTTCTGCCAAAGCTTTTTTCCAATTAACTTTGATTTTTTAGTTAAAATAAGTCCCTAAGAGATACTTTGCAATAGTTAATTCCTTGTTTTAAAATTATCTATTCAATTGTTGTTTTTGCCAAAAAAAAAAAGTCCCCTGAGAATAATTTGATTGGCCTTACCGGTATTAACTTTACCTTATCGGTAAATTGACCTACAATAACCATCAATATGAGTATTGAAAGCAAAAAAAAGAAGATACTTTTATATTTATTAAGACTTTATTGGCATAAGCGCCAGCAAGCCATCCATCCAGCCAACCAGTCAGCCAGCTAAACAAACAATCAACCTACCAGTTATTAAACTTAAATGCAAGATGTGGCCTGATGTTGCAGCAACAAAATCATTGTTGCTACAAGTAGCTGTGGCAGACAAGATAAACGAGTCAAAATGCGATGAAGAAGAACTTGGTGAAGAATTTATGCCTAACACGGCGCTTACATTAGGAAAGAGTTGAGGAATATGGAAGAATATTTTAAAGAGAGGTCAATGCATTAGACCCAAATGTAAAGGTTGTCATCATCAACAGCGTTCAGCATTCAATGGTTACATAGACTGACTATTTGACTTAGCCAGGAATTTACTAGGAAATTTGTTTAAATGATGAACATGTTTTGCCCATGAAAATTATGAGTTTTACTAGGAAAACGAGCATGATTATGAAAGATGTTAAAAGTTTAAATTTGTTCCTTTTTTTGGGAACTTACTGACATTTAACAAGTTCCTGGCAATGGCGAAATGATTGTTGGAAAACTGTTGGCTAAAACCCAGATTGTAAAAATTGTTTTTCATGTGGCTTTTACAACATCGAATTCCCATTAAAAAATTTACTGGACAAACAGTTGGACAATGTTCCATTTCTTAAAGTTTTTTAGATAAGCGATTTCCATATGAAGAAATCATTTGGAAATGTGATGGACAAGGTTTGACAGTTTTGTTAACATGTGGTCAATTGCTGTAAAAATAACAACAAAATTAAACAAATGCTGTTCTTTAAAATGAGAATGAAATCAAAGGAGTTTAACGAATCCAGGGAATTAGAGTTTATGTTGATTTAGTCATTGTCAAAGATTTTTATCTGGTAATTGTAAAGCTGTTGTAGGTCTTCTTTATTTCTTCTTTAAATCCTTAGCTTATTTAAAAAAAAAATAACCAAACTAAAAATAACAAAATGAGAGACAGACTGACTGCATGCCTGACTGCCTGTCTTAATCGAACATGTATTTGAATTTGCAACCCAGAAAATCCAAAAAACAAATTTTGCGTTTATGGAAAATTTCAAATGTCTGTTATAAGTTTGCAGAAAAAAACAAGCCGATGTTTTTGATTTGACAATATGTCGTATTGTTGCATATTGTCATCGTCATTTGCAACAGTAAAACATTCAAAACACAATGAACCGTTAGACGATCATCATGATAATAGAATTTTCTTTTAGCCAAAAAAATCAACAAAACAAAAAGACAACAAAAAAAAATTTGGAAAAAATCAAAGTTAAATTGACAATTTTTTTGTTTACGACGTATTATTCTTTTAGAACAATTGAATTGAAATTTATTAGCACGAACATGCAACAACATCAACAATGACAACAACAAAAATAAAACAAGAAATTCTTCAACTGACAAAACGGCAGCCAGTTTACACAGAGGCCCACATTAGACTACTAAGAATCTCAAAGAATAAAAAAAATCAACAAAACATCATCAACTCATACATAAAAATCAAAAAGTTATAAATAACTTAAATATTGTACAAAAAAGTTATTGACAACTACAAAAACTTATCAATAAAACAAAAATTCCTCAGAAATAATTGTTTTCAAAAATTATTTGCAACATAAAACAACTTATTAAAATTTATCGATAACATTATTAATAAAAAAAAATTTAAAAATACAATATCGATATCGATAACACACAAAATGTTTAAATTTAATATTAATAAGTTATTAATAATAACCGACAAAATGTTTAAAAAACTTTTCGACTCGTAGGAAGTCTTAAAAAAATAAAAACATGTAAATATAATGATTACTTCTCTAAATTTTAATGAAGTTATCGATACATTTATAAAATTAAAAACAAATTTCGATAACATTATCAAACTATAAAAATGTTATCGATAACTTTACTAAGCTAAAGACAAAATATCTACAACTTTACTAAACTTTTGAAAATATATCGATAACTTTACTAAGCAATGCTAAAATAATCAATAATCTAACTGGAATAAAGAAAATTTATCGATACCTCTATTAAACTAAAACAGTTAGCTTCAAATAACCTAAACTTAAAAGAAGTAACTGATAACTCTATTGAGCTAAATAAAAGCTATCGATTATTTTACTAGATAAAGGAAAAGCTTTCAATTACTTTTCTAAAGTAAAGTAATTGCTAATTTTACTTGATTTAAAAAAAATAGTCGAAAATATTTTTAAACTAAAAAAAAGTTATCGGTTACACTACAAGACAAAAGAAAAGTTTTTGATTACTTTACTAAGATAAACCCAATTATCGATTTCTTTACTAAGCAAAGAAAAGTTATCGTTTAATTTACTTAGTCTTACCCAGCCAAAAAAAGCTATCGATAACTTTTTTAAGCTTAAATAAGTTGAGATAGCTTAACTTAGCAAAGGAACAGCTATCGCTCCCGACTTTACTTTACTAATCAAAATAAAAGTTATCGAAATTTTTTTAACTAAGCAAAAGCTATCGTTAAATTCACTTAACTAAATAGAAGTTATCGAAAACTTTTGTAAGCTATAGAAATTTTATCGATAACATTAATAAACTAAAAACAATTATCGATAACTTTTTTTAACTATAGAAAAAGGTATCGATAACTTTACTAATTAATGGAAAAGGCCATCGTTAACTTTACTCTTCTATAGAAAAGATATCCATTGCTTAACTTTTCTATAGACAATCTATCGATAACTTTACTTTTATATAGAAAATCAATTTTTTCTATCTATACTTTTTTTTCAAATGTTATCGATAACTGTAATTTACCATAGAAAAGTTATCGATTACTTTAATAATTTATAGAAGAGTAGGCTTGCTAGAGTGCCCCGGTAGGCTAGCTAGAAGTGAGCTAGTCTATCAACCCCGGGGTTGCGGGTTCGATTCCCGCCAGAGACTCTGGTTTCTTTCCTGCAGACAAGCGTCAAGCTTCGCGGGTATTAGCGTAGGGAATTAAAAAGAAAAAACTAATCAGTAAAAAAGTTACTGATTCATAGGAAAGTTATCGATAGCTTTATTCAAACAGAAAAATTACTAATCTACAAAAAATCATTATGAACCTTTTAAAAAAAGCTACGGAAACCTTACTTTTTAAAAGGAAAGTCATTAATGGCTTATCTATTTATCGATAACTAGACTTTTATGTAGAAAAGTTAAAGATAGCACTTTTATAGATAAGATATCACTAGCTTTATAAATTATGAGAAAAGTTATTGATAACCGTATTAGTCCAGAGAAGGCTTACGGGTAACTTTTGTATTCTAAAAAAACTCTTACAACTCTGTTTATACTATAAACATGGCAAAGTTTCCGATAACTTTTCTTAAAAATACAAAAC
Source organism: Pollenia angustigena (assembly GCA_930367215.1). NCBI lineage: Eukaryota > Metazoa > Arthropoda > Insecta > Diptera > Polleniidae > Pollenia > Pollenia angustigena. The sequence continues at coordinate 4,218,502 of OV884059.1, forward strand.
TTATTGACAATTTTTCCTTTCAATAATAGAGTTATCGATTACTTTTGTGTTAACTAGTAAAATTATCGATAAAGTTTCGTTTAAAAAGTAAAGTTTGCTTCTTTTTGTTGCTAAGTTGTGATCGAATACTTTTCCAAGAAGAGTTAAGTTATCTATAATTTTTTTTTAGTAGGAATGTTATAATTATCGATACTTTTTTTAATAGTAAAGTTTTTCATAATTTTTTTTTTTCTGTAGGGTGAATTTGTTGTAAACTTTTCCTTCTACTGTAAAAAGTTTTTAAAAAATTCCATCCCGTTATTTTCTTTTAAATACCAAGTTGCATGTCTTCTTAGTGTGTGCTTTAATGTGGCATTCTTTAGTTGCTGCTACTTTATTTAATCACATTCAATAATATTCCATCATCTGTTTAATTCTTTTTAATTTTATGTTGCCAAAAAGATTTTTAGAGTTGAAAACTTCTTGAGTTTCCTGGTTGCATGGCTGCATTTGCGTTTTTTTTTTCTTCATCTTTTTGTGCAACTTGCAAAAAGATTTAAGAGGTTTTGAAAGAAATTGTCATTAAATGTTGTGGTATTTCGTTTTCTGTCATCATAATCAAGATTTAATAATTAAACACGCCACTTCAACATAAGCAAGGTCGTTTTTTAACACCTACAAATTAATGTTGCACAATTAAGTTTTTATTATTATAACTTCTTTTTTGTTTTAATGAAAAACAGCCGTTACTAGAGTTATGAAAGAATTGAAATTCTAACGTTTTGTGGTTCTGCTACGCATGCTTCAAATTATTTATTGCTGTTGCAACAATAACATTTTTACTTGACGCTTGGATTTGTTGTACGCGTATTACATTTGTTGAAAGTGATTATTACAAATAAAAATTTAGTCGAGACTATAAACTTAACTTTATACCTAAAAAGTCGAGACTCTCTATAGGCGAGAAAATAGAAAAACTATAGTCGATATTGTGTTCTAAATTATGTCGAAACTGTTGGCAGAATTATAATCGAGACAAAAGACTAAACTATAGTCGGTACTAAATACTGAACTAGCATGGAGGCTAGCCCTATATAATACTATAGACTAAACTATAGTCGATACTATAGACTATACTGTAGGCAAGCCTTTAGACTTAACTATAAACTTAAAATAGTCGAGACTGAAGCTATACTAAAGTCAATATGTACCATAAATCCAAAAATCCTCTATATTCGAGAATATGACCCACATTATAGTCGAAACTATATGCAACATAATATTCAAAGCAATAGACTAATCTTAAGTTGAGAAATTAAGGAATAAACTAGAATCGAAGCTATTGAAAAAGCTCTTTTTAATGTACAATACTACAGACCTAACAGTAGTCGAGACTGTAGACTTTACTATAGTCGAGAATATAGACTTAAATATAGTCGAGAATATGACTCAAATTATTGTCCAGGCAATAGGCAAAATTATATATCAGAAATAAACTAAATAATCTTTAGTCGAGCCTAAAGAATAAGCTAGAGTTGAGGCTAAGGACAGAGCTCTATACAAGACTATAGACCAAACTATAATCGAGTTAAGACTATGAATAAAACTATTTTTAATAATATGCTGTTTCCAAATAACAAGCAAGTGATTGCGTAGTCAAATTGATGTGAAAAGCACTCAGTATTTTGAGTGCTTTTCATTTATGTGCTGTTTCCAGGTGACAAACAATTCATTATGTAGAAAAATTTATATGAAAATCACTCAGTTTTGTGAGTGAATTTCATATAAATTTTACTGCACAATCAATTGCTTGTCACCTGGAAACAACACATTAACTGCCTGTTTTTCCAAATAAAATAAATATTTTCGCTTGGGAATTTATATTGAAACAACAAACAAAAAATAAAAATTTGCTTTTGTTTTCAAATTAAATTTCTGAAAGAAATGTTTATTTTAGTTTAAAAAACAGGCAGTAAATTTTACTACACAATCAGTAGTTGCCTGTTATTTACAAACAGCACATAAGCCATAGTCAAGACGTTGACAAAGCGCCACCTTTAAGTAATTTTTTAAAGCTTATTTGTTATCTTAGACACTTTAATTGTGGGTTAAAGCTGTGCTATGCTGGTGGTTTCAAGTTTATTAAATAAAATTGGTACTCTTCTTTAGTAAAAACAAGTTAGAGTGCTATATTCGGCTGCGCCGAGTCTTTGATACCCTCCACCGACAGTTCATATGTTTTAGGAGTAGTATCTGTATGATGTATATTTTATTATTAAAATCTTTATAAAAACAGACATCTGGGTCAAAACTCCGGCATTTGATATCGATTGAAATTTCCATTTAAATTGTATTGTGATTTCTATCAATATCGACTGCCGTAATTTGGCCCCTGCATTAAAATTGGTTGCGGTTTAGTCATATCTTAAATTTTTGACCGACAATCAGAAAGTTGTATGACTTTTTTTTAAATTTTTACTAGCTTCCAATACAGCGGAGAAATAAGTTTTCGCGTTTGTAGTGAATTTAAGAATTTTTTTGGCCATATGAAGTTAAGTTGGAAGAAAGTTTACCGCAATATCTATCTATATCTGCTACAGTTTTAGGCGTATTTAATTATTTTACCAGAGTGGGCTTTATCATCACGAAATTTCACAGTGTAATTTCTAGTCCTATAAAACTGTGAAGCATTTAATTTTATTTAATTCTGATTATTTTGTACGGTTTAAGGCGACTAAACTGTTTTCCGGTAATAGGGTTTATATAGGCCCTAGGGTAAATTATGGACCGATCTTCACGAAATTTGACAGTCTTATTTCTAGTTCTATAAAACTGTGATGTACTAAATTTTGTTATGAAAGCGTTATTTTTTACGGTTTTAGGCGTACTAAACTGTTTACCGGGAGTAGGGTTTATATGGGGCCTATCGTAAAAAATGAAACGATCTTCGCGAAATTTAATAGTCTAATTTCTACTCTCTATAAAACTGTGGTGTACCAAATTTTGTTATTTTTTTTTTTTTTTTTTTTTGTCATTATTTTTTATTGAATCTTCATATATTAAATATGAACTAACAATAATTAATCAAATCTTAACCTAATGCGTTATTTTATCTCCTGCCAGTGCCAGACAAAATTTTCTTCATCACGGGTTATGTTCACTTTTATAGGTGTTTATCGCTCATCTAATTGGGTAAGTGCTGCAGTGTCTCTTCTTCTTAAGCGAGTGTGGCCGCCATGATTTAAAATATTTCGAGCTAGTGGATTTGGGTGTTGTTCAAGCCTTTTTAAATATTTTATTGCATATTTTGTAATCATAGTTTTAACTAATGGCACATTGAGATCCTTATGAATGTTTGAGTTTTTAACATACCAGGGAGCTGCTGTGATTATTCGAAGAAGTTTATTTTGGCGCCTTTGAATTTTGTCGATATTAGAGGCCGAGGCAGTGCCCCATAGTTGAATACCGTAGCACCAGATAGGCTTTAAGATAGAGTTGTAAAGTAGAAGCTTGCAATCGAGACTAAGGACAGAATTTCTTCCAATAAGCCAATGAATTTGAATGGCTTTTAGTTTCATTTGAGTTAATTTTGCCTCTATATGGCATTTCCACGTTAATCGCCGATCCAGATGTATACCGAGATATTTTACATGCGAATGTTGAGGAATTATTTGATTATTGATTGTAATAGGGGGGCAAGATTCCCGGCGAAAAGTGAATGTTATATGTACGCATTTTTGCTCATTGACCATTATCCTCCATTGTCTTAAACATATTTCTAGTTGAAATATATGATGCTGTAAGTAACGCGATGCTTCATAACGATTTTCGTGGACGCTTAGAAAAGCTGTATCGTCTGCAAATGTTGAAGTTTGTGTGTAGTTGCTTGTTGGCATGTCCGAAGTATAAATTAAGTATAATAGGGGGCCCAAGATACTGCCCGGTGGGACTCCAGCGGCAATGGGCTGAGGTGAACTTAAGAAATTTCCTTCTTTAATAATAAATTGACGACCGACTAAGTAGCTTTCTAGCAGCTTGTGTGTGTTTGCTGGTAAATTTTGTTTCAATTTATGTAATAAGCCTTCATGCCAGACTTTATCAAAAGCTTGCGAAACATCGATGAAGAGTGCTGAGCAATATTTTTTTTCTTCAAATGCTTTTCTTATGACATTTACTATTCGATGAGTCTGTTCGATTGTGCTGTGTTTTCTTCTAAATCCGAACTGATGGTTTGGAATACATCTATTTACACTTAAAATCGGTGTTAATTTTGAAACTAATAATTTCTCAAACAACTTTGACATATTTGATAATAAGCTAATAGGCCTATAAGACTCAACTTTTGTATGATCTTTACCTGGCTTTGGTATCATGGTAACTAAGGAAACCTTCCATTTTTCAGGATAGTATTCAAGGCGTAAAATAGCATTAAAAATAAAAAGAATAATTTTCTTTGCTATGCGAGGTAGCTCCAAAAGCATTTTATTACTGATTTTATCAATACCAGGTGCCTTCTTAGTGTTTAAGTCACAAATAGCCTTTTCGATTTCTCTTATCTCAAATCTGAGGGGAATAGCTGCTCTAGCAGCAACAGGTGGTAACTCGACCGCAATATTGTGATGCTGTAAGTAACGCGATGCTTCATAGCGATTTTCGTGGACGCTTAGAAAAACTGTATCGTCTGCAAATGTTGAAGTTTGTGTGTAGTTGCTTGTTGGCATGTCCGAAGTATAAATTAAGTATACTAGGGGGCCCAGGATGCTGCCTTGTGGGACTCCAGCGGCAATGGGCTGAGGTGAACTTAAAAAATTTCCTTCTTTAATAATAAATTGACGACCGACTAAGTAGCTTTCTAGCAGCTTGTGTGTGTTTGCTGGTAAATTTTGCTTCAATTTGTGTAATAAGCCTTCATGCCAGACTTTGTCAAAAGCTTGCGAAACATCGATGAAGAGTGCTGAGCAATATTTCTTTTCTTCAAATGCTTTTCTTATGACATTTACTATTCGATGAGTCTGCTCGATTGTGCTGTGTTTTCTTCTAAATCCGAACTGATGGTTTGGAATACATCTATTTTCACTTAAAATTGGTGTTAATTTTGAAACTAATAATTTCTCAAACAGCTTTGACATATTTGATAATAAGCTAATAGGCCTATAAGACTCAACTTTTGTATGATCTTTACCTGGCTTTGGTATCATGGTAACTAAGGAAACCTTCCATTTTTCAGGATAGTATTCAAGGCGTAAAATAGCGTTAAAAATAAAAAGAATAATTTTCTTTGCTATGCGAGGTAGCTCCAAAAGCATTTTATTACTGATTTTATCAATACCAGGTGCCTTCTTAGTGTTTAAGTCACAAATAGCCTTTTCGATTTCTCTTATCTCAAATCTGAGGGGAATAGCTGCTCTAGCAGCAACAGGTGGTAACTCGACCGCAATATTGTGAGATATATTTGGTGTAAATACGTTTTTCAAATGACTAGCAAAAAGATTTCCTTTTTCAATATCGTTTCTTGCCCAACTACCATTCAAGTTTCTTAATGGTGGCCTAAATATAACTGGCCTTTTTAGATTTCTAGCTGCATGCCATAATGAGTAGTCAGATTGTGGAGTTGCATCAAGTTCCTTAAGATATTTTTCTAGAGAAGCCGTTTTCTGATTCTGTAGTAACTTTCTTAGCCTTTTTGTGCATTCTTTTAATAAAATCTTAAGTTGCGGAGATCTGTAAAGTTGCCACTCGCTTCGAACTCTCCTTTTTTCAGTCAAGAGCCGCTCGACATCTGAAAAACATATTTTATTATTTTTAATTTTTTTGGGGGTAACGCTGGAGTGTTGAACAGCTAGTTTAAGATAACTGTCAAAGTTAACAAGAGAGAGATCCACATTCTCCGGTTTACTAAGCGAATATTTTCTGTGCAATGGGCACTGAGAAATTTTTTATATTTTAACCAATTTATTTGTGTGGCTGGCGTCGCTAAGTAACCTGACGGAAATACAATTCTATTTGGGTTCGATATAGTAACAATTGTAGGTGTGTGGTCGGATGATAATTCTAAGGAAGCTTCAACATGAATCGTTTCTGTGGGGATGTTTTTAACCACGCCAAAGTCGATAACATCTGGAATTTTTTGCTGATCAGTAGGCCAATATGTTGGTCGCCCGCTCGCGACCACATTTAAACCCATTTTAGAGATTGTGTTAAACCTTTTGGTGTTATAATTCGTGACCCCCAGAAGGTATGTTTAGCGTTATAATCGCCAGCGGCCAGAAAACTGGGTCCTAATGATTTATAATATTTATAATATTGGCCTTCTGATATGGAAAATCTAGGTGGAGAGTATAAAGAAGAAATTACTATGTTTCGATTTAGCTCCTAAACACAAATAGTCGTTGCTTGCAGATAGTCTTCACGGTGATCACACATAATGTAGTGTTTGACTCGAGTTTTTATTAAGATGGCAGAACCTCCACAAGCTCTATATCGAGGGTCCTTGGTATCATATAGTATATAACCATTGATTTTAAACGTATTTCTTGTTATAATAACATTATTTTTTACGGTTTTAGGCGTACTAACCTGTTTTCCGGGAGTAGGGCTTATATTGGGCATATGATAAATTATGGACCGATCTTCACGAAATTTCACAGTCTTATTTCAAGGTCTATAAAACTGTGATGTACAAAATTTTGTTTTGATAGCATTATTTATTATGGTTTTAGGCGTACTAAACTGTTTTCCGTGAGTAGGGCTTATATGGGGCCTAGGGTTAATTATGGACGGATCATCCCGAAATTTAGCAGCGTGATTTCCAGCCAAAAAAAAATAATTTTTGCAAAATCTAATATCATTCCGTGCATTGTTTCACGAGTTATGTTAGTTTTTGTAACAAAATTATCCATTTTTTTTTTAGGTGGTTCCACATTTTGATTCATAGCTCTGATCCTACTTAACCGATTTTGCTGGATTCCAATCCCAAACTGCTTAGGATAATTACAAGCAACCAAGTTTGTTTATTTCTTTTGAGTATTTCATAAGTGAGCGTGTTTTCAACAGACGGACAGACGGACCGACAGACAGATGGACATGGCTAAATCGACTTGGAATTACTCAAGGACCCAGAATATATATACTTTATGGGGTCTGAGATGAATAATAAAAAAGTTACACACGGAATGACAAACTTAGTATACCCTCTTCATAACTAATTGTGGTGGAGGGTATAAACACAAAAGCTTTAATAGACCATTTACACCACAAAGAAGTCTAGTACTTACGAGCTTTCGAACAAAAACTGGACTTCATATACAAATCGAAATCTACTTCCTGACTAGTTTTTGAAGAAATCTACTTAAAATCTAGTAGAACTTAGTGATGCAACTATGGGGTTTTACATAAAGCACTAAATAATATTGATTTCAAATCGAATCTACTGGATTTCGTTGTAATCTTAACGGCCTGTAAAAGAAATTTTAAACTGCTGCAAATGTCGGGTCTGTTCTAAAAATCACGTGCTTTTTAAATCACACGTGTGATTTCGTGGTGTTGTGAAAGTCATACTGTTTTTGTGTTTCTCAGAGCGCTTTGGGCAATTGAAAATCACACCGAAATACATACACAAAAAAAAACACCAAAATGTTGGCGCGTGTGATTAAAAAGGCACATGTGATTTAATATCACGTGATTTGAGTTAAAGTGGCTTTCAGAACAGTCCTCTATGTAGCCAAATGGGCAAAAATTAATAAATAAATCACACGCTTTAAAAAAATATTTGTTTATTTTTTGGTAATTAATTAATAAATAGTCTTAGTACGAAAAATACAAAAAAATGTAATTCCTTTTAACTGTGAAACAATTTGTTCGTTTCAAAGTGACTCAAAAAGAAAAATGATGTTTGTCGTTGAAAATGCAAGCGACAGGGTGGACATCGTGGGCCAATCTGTAAAATTTTTCAAAATTTATTTATTTTTTAGAGATAACTTTATAAAAATTTCCACAAAATTGTTACTTAACCAGTTGTTTTCAGATTTCTAAATCATTTATCAAATAACAAATTTTGGGATAGTTTCTTATTAAAGTTTTCATAAAAAAAATTTAGTTTTTGAAAATTCAAAAATGGAAATGTTGGTGAACTCATCTATTAGATCGATTAAATTGGAAAAATTAAAGCCACCTTAAGATGAACTAATGGAGTTATGAATGGGAATTTCATTTAGACTTACAAAAACTGCTAGAACATGCTCGACATTACTCCTACTACTTTTGGTTCTTTAGAATAATCTATTATTTTCTTAATTTAATACATTTCAGCTGCAGATGTCTGAAGTCTTTTAAATACAACGCCTTTTTCCAGGTGACTATTTTTTTCCAAATCTCAGTAATATATGACGGAAGACTCATTGAAAACAATCGATAGAAAGACGAAAAATATTCCGGAAACGAAGATAAAGAAATGGAGAATCATGTTTTTTTTAATTCATGGTATTTTAATTTAATTGTTAATTTAGAACTAGAAAGGCAAATTTTGTAATAAAAAAAGTTTCTGTTATAGGTTAATTTAAAATTAACTAAAGTTCTAATCGAAGTGCTATAAAATCGTGACCAAAAATGTTGCACCAGTAAACGCATTAATCAAAAATAAAATCAGTTTTAATTACAAATTTAATCAAGTGAATTAATTAATTAAGAGAATTAAACGTTTAATCAAGTGTATTAAACGTTTAATTGACAACATTAATTTGCACCAGTATACAAATTAATAATATTAATTAAACTTTTAATTCACTTGATTAAACGTTTAATTCACTTGATTAAACGTTTAATTAAAACAGATTTTATTTTTGATTAATGCGTTTACTGGTGCAAATTTTTTTCTGTGTAATTGCAAGAATGTGATGTGTATGAAATGAATGTGAATGTTTAAACCAAATTTACGTGCCGTGCCACATTAAGATTTAAGAGCAAAACAACTTTAAATTGAAATAAAATCCTTGTTAATTCGTTAGTCATAAATAATTGTACAGTAGAAGTTAAATTAAGAAAAAAATCTTTTCAAACAGACTTTTTTTGAAATCATTAAGAATAAACAATGGTAAAAATGCTAAGAAAAAAACAAAGCAACACAGTGGGTTGAAAGGAAAAAAACGCGGAAGGAATTTTGGTAACATAAAATTTTAAATGATTAGTTAAATCGTTAAACAAAGCACAGTGGGCTAAAAAATTTCTACTTACACAGAAAAAATTCTCGCCATTTTTTTTTTTTTTTTTAATTAAACCATTAATTAAAAATCATATCGGCTTTAATTAAAACTTTATTAAAAAATTAACATGTTTAGCTCTCTTTTTGGTTATATAAACCATCTCTAAACGCATAAAATTGGGCGTTGAAACTATCAATACAGAGGATATGAATTCAACATAACAAACTAGTTACAGTGTAACAATTAATTTATTTAATTTTTTTTTATATATATTCTAATAGCTACAAGTGTTTTTTTCTTTTCTACAAAAAATGTGACATTTTATTTAGAAAAAAAATGCAATTTGGTGATGTTTCTTAAAAATTTTGCTCCCGTAAAGGGTGGCTTGCTTTATTCTTAAAAAAACTCAACCCCTTTTCGGGAGTAAAATTTTTAAGAAACAGACACCAAATTGCATTTTGTAGAAAAGAAAACACCATATGTAAAATTATAAATTAAATTTTTAAAAACTTTAATATACCTAAATATAAATGTGTAAACCTAGACCAACTCCATTATCTTTTTATTGTTAAACTTCCAAAAATACTTTTTAACTAAAGTACTAATAGGAATTGTTTTTCCTTAAACCATTTGTGCATTTATGCTTATTTATATGTCTTTATTTAAGATTAAAAAAAAAATTATAAAAATTAAAACTAAAATTTAAAATTTTTTTAGATGTATAAAGTTTAAAACTGCTTTTACCCAGAAAAAACTTCATAATTTTATCTCAAAATCTCCAACTTTCTAAAACTTATAGAATCTTACAAATTACCTTTAAAAAAGCGAGACTTTTAAATCTTAAGACATTGAAATATTTAAGAAAAATATAGAAATATTTCTTAAAAAAATCTTAGTTTAAATTTTAGCAAGCTTTTAGATTATAAAATATATTTATAAAATTAAGAAAAAAAAAACACCATTGGAATTTAGAGTTTAATCATTTAAGTAACAAAAAATTAAAAAAAAAAAAAGATTTTTTTAAAGAAAAAAAAAATAAATATAAAACTATTATTATTTAATACAGTAGGGATGCCAGTCGGGATTAATTTTAGAAAATCCCGGGATTTCGGGATTTTTTTTTAAATAAACAACATTTTTTTTTATTTATTTATGAATTTTCAAAAGATTTATAGTATGTATGTATTTTTAAAAAAGAAAAATAAGAATTATAAAAATAAAAAATACAACTGATATATAATTTTTAATAATTTTGTTTTTGTATAGAGTATAAAAATTCAATAAAAACCAACATTTTTGTACACAAAAGTTGATATATTAAAAATCAATCCGGAAAAATCCCGGGATTTCGGGATTCGGGATTTCCCGTTTGGCATCCCTACTAAACAGCTTCGTAAATTTTTTTTAAATATAATAAAAAAAAACGTTTAGGGTTAAACATTTAAAACACAAAACAAAAAAATATTTAAATTTTAATAATAATTAGTATTGTGGTTATTTTGTTAAACTATTTATGGTTTTTAATCCAAATTTTTAATATTTTTAATTAGGCTAAAGTTCATCAAACTTAATTTTCATTAAATTATTTTTATGAAGAAATGAAGTGTACAACATGAAAATTAATTAAAATTATTATTGATAATTTTTCATTTTTGACTGTAGCCGGGGTCGAACTCTGGCCTATAGGTTACCCTGACATGTTTCGATCGTAACCACTCGATCTCCTCAAAGGGATTTGCCGTCTTATTACTAAAAATATAAAATAAAATAATTTCATAAATTAACAAAAAAATAAAAACAGAATGTATTAGCACAAAAATATATTAAAAAATATAAATATACATATATAAATAATTTAAAAAAACATGCTGATTTATTATTAAATATATATTATAAAATAATTATTTAATAAAAAAAATGTTAAATTTAAATTAACGGCTAAAATAATATTAATAATTATATAAAAACAAGAAAAAGATTGATATTATAAAAAAACCACAACAACAAAATGAAGGAAAAAATAACATGGCATTAATAAATTGTTTTTCAAAAAATGTCATTAAAAACTTTTCTTTAATTGAAAGTTGGGTAAGTGAAAAAACAAAATGTGAACAAAAAATATTAACATACCCTTAAAATTACTCAAATTCTTAGCTTTCCTTTGATACCTCAGTCTTTAAAAATCATTTACAATGGTCCATAATCTTTCTGAATAAAGAAACAAAGGCTTGCGTGCCCCTTTTATGTCCATCGAAAGGCAAAGTCCTCTAAATTAAAATGTTCGTTAAAAGAGATTACACTGTACATACAAACATCACTTTCAATTCTCTAGATTTTCGATTCTGCGTTCCTTTTGTTTAAAAGGAAGCAAAGAAAAGATAAGCAACATTTTTTTTATAAACAATAATAATAAAAAAAAAGTAACGTTCCAAAAACATTTTTAAAGTCTCTAAAATTCTTTAAATTCCAAGCTTTTTTTGGACATCTCAATCTTCATAATCGGGTAAGAAAAGCTAAAAATAACACCCAACAACTAAAACCATGCCTGGCTTGATTGCCTAACAATTTTCACAAATATCACCAGCGCCCTCTAGCGTTTGTTTATACAACTACAAAAAATTAATTTGATTTTTATCAAATTTATTCGTATTTCGTTTTTTGCTTTTTTCTCGAAAACTAGCGGCCAGAAACGGCCGAAAACCCTATTCGTACGATTTCCACATGCTGAATCCGAATTTAGCATCAGATTTTAAATTCGAGCAAGTTTTCAGAAAATCGGGAAAATTATTTTCATTGGAATGCAACTCTGTGTTTTAAAAGCCCCCCCATAAATATACTATGGAAATTGATCAAATAAATAATACTGTGGTGAGTGCATAATTAATATTAATGCCGGTGGTACTTTTCAATTAAAATTTCTAGTTTACATAATTTTTCTTTCTTCAGAATAAAATTGGGCCGAAGACCCAATTATATTGAATATCCACGTGCTGAGAACATAATTTGAAAGGAAATTCCAAGCTTTTTTTGGACATCTCATTCTTCATAATCGGGTAAGAAAAGCTAAAAATAACACCCAACAACTAAAACCCTGCCTGGCCTGATAGCCTAACAAATTTTACAAATATCCCCGGCGCCCTCTAGCGTTTGTTTATACAACTACAAAAAATTAATTTGATTTTTGTCAATTATTCGTATTTCGTTTTTTGCTTTTTTCTCGAAAACTAGCGGCCAGAAACGGCCGAAAACCCTATTCGTACGATTTCCACATGCTGAATCCGAATTTTGCATCAGATTTTAAATTTGAGCAAGTTTTCAGAAAATCGGGAAAATTATTTTCATTGAAATGCAACTCTGTGTTTTAAAAGCCCCCCCATAAATATACTATGGAAATTTATCAAATAAATAATACTGTGGGGAGTGCATAAGCAATATTAAAGCCAGTGGTACTTTTTAACTTAAATTTCTAATTTACATAATTTTACTCCCTTCAGAATAAAATTGGGCCGAAGACCCAATTATATTGAATATCCACCTGCTGAGAACCTAATTTGAAAGGAAATTCCAAGCTTTTTTTGGACATCTCAATCTTCATAATCGGATAAGAAAAGCTAAAAATAACACCCAACAACTAAAACCATGCCTGGCCTGATTGCCTAAAAATTTTCACAAATATCACCGGCGCCCTCTAGCGTTTGTTTATCCAACTACAAAAAATTAATTTGATTTTTGTCAAATTTATTCGTAATTCGTTTTTTGCTTTTTTCTCGAAAACTAGCGGCCAGAAACGGCCGAAAACCCTATTCGTACGATTTCCACATGCTGAATCCGAATTTAGCATCAGATTTTAAATTCGAGCAAGTTTTCAGAAAATCGGAAAATTTATTTTCATTGAAATGCAACTCTGTGTTTTAAAAGCCCCCATAAATATGCTAAGGAAATTGATCAAATAAATAATACTGTGGTGAGTGCATAAGCAATATTAAAGCCAGTGGTATTTTTTAACTTAAATTTCTAATTTACATAATTTTTCTCCCTTCAGAATAAAATTGGGCCGATGACCCAATTATATTGAATATCCACCTGCTGAGAACCTAATTTGAAAGGAAATTCCAAGCTTTTTTTGGACATCTCAATCTTCATAATCGGATAAGAAAAGCTAAAAATAACACCCAACAACTAAAACCATGCCTGGCCTGATTGCCTAACAAATTTTACAAATATCCCCGGCGCCCTCAAGCGGTTGATTATACAACTACAAAAAATTAATTTGATTTTTGTCAAATTTATTCGTAGTTCGTTTTTTGCTTTTTTCTCGAAAACTAGCGGCCAGAAACGGCCGAAAACCCTATTCGTACGATTTCCACATGCTGAATCCGAATTTTGCATCAGATTTTAAATTTGATCAAGTTTTTAGAAAATCGGGAAAATTATTTTCATTGAAATGCAACTCTGTGTTTAAAAGCCCCCACAAATATGCTAAGGAAATTGATACGTACTGTGGTGGTGTGGTGAGTGCATAATCAATATTAAAACCTGTGGTACTTTTTAACTAAAATTTCACGTTTACATAATTTTTCTCCCTACAGAACAAAATTGGGCCGAAGACCCAATTATGCATATTGAATATCCACCTGCGGAGAACCTAATTTGAAAGGAAATTTTACAAATAAGCTCAACAGAATATTAAAGCAGTTGTTTATTTAAGGAGCGCCCTAAGATAGGCTTTGGAATTGAAATAAATTAAACAAACTTAACAAAAAACAGTGGTGAAAAAAATAGCACTTGCACTTTTTCATAAAAATTTGATTTAATTTTACTATGAACGAAAAGTTTAAAAGGAAAAAATTGCTTTTCAAAAACATCGCACATTTTTTAATATTTTTTTATTAAACCGCAAAATTTAATTAACAAAAGTCGAAGTTTTATTTATTTAAAAATATCGCATTATTTTCTTTGCAAACTTAAATGTTTTATAAACATTGCGAACTTTCTTATTAAATTCGATGTTGTAAAAACATTGCATAACTTTATAAAAAAATTAGACACCGCAATATCTTTTACAGCAAAGTTTTTAAGAATATCGCATTTTTTCTACAGAATACTACAGATAACATTTTCTGCGGAAAGTTTTACTTTTGACATAATAAACATTTTTCTTAATTAAATACATAAAAACATACGAAAAAAATTTTCAACCTTTTAAGATTATTTTAAATAAATTATAATTATTGCAGATCCATTTGTTCGTGGAATGTGCCTTCATATGCGAAATGAAAATCTGAAAGAAAATTAAAAAAAATAGAAGAAAATTATATTTAAAATAATTTAATAAATATAATTTCAATAATTAGTATTGTGGTTATTTTGTTGAACTATTTATGGTTTTTAATCCAAATTTTTAATATTTTTAATTAGGCTTAAGTTCATGAAATTTAATTTTTATTAAATTATTCTTATGAAGAAAGGAATTTTACAACATGAAAATTAATTAAAATTGTTATTGATAATCTTTCATTCTTGACGTGGCTCGGGCTCGAACCCTGGCCGGCAGGTTACCATGACATGTTTCGATCGCAACCACTCGATCTCCTCAGATGGATTTGCCGTCTTACACTCGCAGCCATCGACGACTGCTGACGTCACTAGTCAAACATCAATCCTTAAACCAAATTGTATTTTAACATTTGGTAGATCGAAATTTGCTTTCCTGAATGATTATCTATTAATTAATAATTTCAATATTTGTTAAGCATGTTATGCATCTCTACATATTTGTATATAGATATCATTACCTAAAACAGGAAAGGCCCAAACGAAACAAAAATTAAAAGTTGTAATTTTCATTGATTCTGATGTATTGCATCAACACAAATGTCCACGAAAAATGTTGGAATCTTTGACCAAAATTAGCGATTTTATTAACAATGCACAATATGCAACATTGTCAATTGTCAAAACAACTGGTAGGTTTAATAAGAAAAATCGAAGAAAAATTAATTATAAACAGTTAAAGCCGATTTATTAATTCATAATTTAAAATAGTTTTTTGCTTCTCCTATCAAATTTTAAAATTGTTATATAGCGCCTTTTGCATTTATTTATATCGCCCGTTTTCAAATTAAAACAGACAGCTACCGCCTTATTTTCAAATCAAAACACTCACATTCGGTTTTGTTTTGTTTTTAAGAGGTAGGGAGACTTCCAAAGACCGAATCTTAAAAAAATTAATTTAATTTGGACCAGTCGTTTGGCTAAAATTAATTTAGGCAAAAAAAAAGGAAAAATTTTCTATAGTGCAATGTAAACAAATTTTACACTCAATTAATTTGTCTCAATCTGTAATTTGTCTATTATTTTTATTTTTGGGCAGTCCCCAGTGCTGCCAGAACATTAAGAGGTAAAATCAGTCGAAAACCATAACTTTTCATCAAAAAATCTTACATTTATTACATTTTTTATGTAGTTTGTTTAGAAAAATATATAACAATTCATTGCAAAATATACGGCCAATGTTCTGGAATTTAAAATCGAGGTAAGTTTTATAAGTAGTTCTGGTATATATCTATTTGTGGTTCTCGAAGTACCACAAATAGAAAAGGAAATATTTTCTTTCACTCGAATACGATTTTCAGAACATGGCTGATATGAATGGTTGATATATTTCGTTTATCAATACAAGAAGTTTGAATAGTAAAAACATAAGTGACTATGTAAAGAAATTTCCACCGAGCTAAAAAAAAGTCTGCAATTTTAAACCAAAAATCTTCAAAACTGCATTTTGGGAATTTTGGGGTATAAAATCTGCAAAATGCAGATAAATCTGCACTTCTGGCATCACTGGCAGTCCCTAGTAATTTAACATTCCGATTCTCACCACACCATCATCAATCATGGACAAACACCATGGTGAAAACAACAATATAATTGCCACGGTTATTTTAATCAACAGCCATGAGCACTAAAATCCTCATGCTCAAAGTTGACTCAAAAATAAGTAAGAACAATAATTAGTATTGAGGTTATTTTGTTGAACTGTTTATGGTTTTTAATCCAAATTTTGATATTTTGAATTAGACTAAACTTCATCAAACTAAATTTGCATGCCCTGCGGCAGTCAAGAATGAAAAATTAACAATATATTTTAATTAATTTCATGTTGTAAAATTCCTTTCTTTATAAAAAATAATTTAATGAAAATTAAATTTGATGAACTTTAGCCTAAGTGCCGGTTCACACACGTCAAGTTTGACTCGTCAAGTCTTGAGTTTTTAGGAGAGAGGGGAAATGAAATGGCATTCTCTTTTCCCTTCTCTCCTAAAAACTCAAGACATGACGAGTCAAACTTGACGTGTGTGAACCGGCACTAATTAAAAATATCAAAATTTGAATTAAAAAATAATTAAGAACATACAGCGCAAACGTAGAATTTTGGCTTGTTTGTTAAGCAGTTGGTGTAGTTTTTCGGCGCTTTAATAAGCCGTTTAGTCGAAAGTAAAACAATTTCGCCAGTATTCATAAAAAAATTTAAATTTTATAATGAATTTTCTATGTAAATTTTCCTAAATAAACGTTTGTTCAAATAAATATTCCTTTATGAATACGGGAGTAAGAGTTAATTTCACTTTTTAAGGGAATATATTAAAAAGTGTTAAATTTTGGCTTAAACTCATAATCATATAATTTATAAAAGTTTAACAGCTTTGCTTTAATTTCGCCCCCCATTTTAGCGTATAATTTTATTCTTCCTAACCTCACTTTAATAATAAATTTCCAACCAAATATTTTCCCTTAATGTTTGCTTGCTTTTATGCAAGCACCAAAATGCTTTAGCCACAACAATTGACTTTTTAAACAAAAGCACATGCAGCAGCTGATTATCATAATATAATAGTTTACTCACCCACTTGCTATTTTCAAACACTTCTAAAACAACTTGTGACAAACATGCAAACGTGACCATACTACTCATCAAAAATGTATGATGTATGCAGAGAGGATGTGTTACCTATTCATTTAGGTGTCATGAGGCCAAAGGGGAGTCGAACAAGAAACCCCGAAATAGCAGCAGGAACTACCATTGACTATTTGTTTGCTGTTTGTTGTTTGCCATTATAATGATAATCCAAAGAGTTGTTCGTTCAACTTGTTGTCCAACAAATACATACTGCACTACAAAATTAAAAATAAAAAGAAATTTAAAAGAAGGAAATCTTTAAAAACGAAAAAGATGTATTTAAAAAAAATATGTTTAAACAATTAAAAAACTTGAACACGGAGAAAACTGTTGTGCATTTTTTATGCACAAGCTGTTCATAACTATAAAATGTTTGGGTACATTTTTGAATATGCAACTTTGCGCATAAATTATGCCTAATAATCATAAATTCTGCACAATCTATTAAAATTGTGCATAAGTTATACACAAAAAATGTGCACAGTTTGTGAACATTGTTCATAGCTTAATTATTTGAAAATTAAACACAATTGATCATTATATATGAACATTGTGCATGAGTTATGCCTACTTGTGCATAGATTTTGCCCAATACTTTGATATGTGTCTATCTTGTTCATAAGTTGTGCCCATTTATGCATAGATTATGAACAATGCGTACACATATGGATAATGAGTATGCGTTATTTGCAAGTAAGTTTCACTTATGTTCTTTGTTTTAAGAGTGCCGGTTGTGTTTAGAAGTGACAGAAGTTGAAGTGAAGTGAATATTATTTAGAAATATATAATTGTGCAAATTAAGAAAACCAGAGGTAAGTATTGAGTTATTATCATATATTTATCACAGAACAAAGAGAACTGATATAGCCAATTGTTTTTCTGA
Source organism: Pollenia angustigena (assembly GCA_930367215.1). Classification (NCBI taxonomy): domain Eukaryota; kingdom Metazoa; phylum Arthropoda; class Insecta; order Diptera; family Polleniidae; genus Pollenia; species Pollenia angustigena. The sequence goes on from OV884059.1 coordinate 4,236,518, forward strand.
CTGGGTAGTTGCTTGACGAACTATTTATGGCCTTCTGCTTTAGCTGATTTTGTTTACTTTTTGTTTGTGTTTTGCAGAAAAACATCCATTGAAGTGCTAAATATGGAAAACATCGCAGGTCAACAAAGCGGTGATTTTATGTTTTCTACAAATTTAGAAGGTATTAATTTATATTTCAATTTAATTTGCTGTTATGTATTAAAATCCATTACAGAACTTGAATTTCCTAAACCCTTTGAGCTTCATCCAATATTAAGCACTAGACTATGCTTTATGATAAGAATTTTATAGAAATGTAAAAAAATTAATGACTTTATAAATTATATAAAACAAACATGTTAATACTGAAGTATATGATTTATTTTATTTTAATATGTGTATATATAATATTAGTTATTAAGCACTTGTACTTTGAAATAAAGACATTTAAAAATAAAATGAAATTTTGTTTCTTTAATATTAGCAGGAGGTGTAAAACTTTTTCCTATTTGTTCACAATCTATGAAAATGTTGCTCATAATCTATGCACAGTTGTTCATAGTCTTTTCCCAGTTGTTCACAATCTATGAAAATGATGTTCATAACCTATGCACAGTTGTTCATAAGACATGCTCATAGTGCTGAACTTAAGTTATGAACAAGTGTGCATAGATTATGAACAACTGTTCTTGGTCGTTTTTCGTGAACAATTTGTGCATAAGTTGTGCCCATACCGCATAACTTCTGCACACAATTCTCTCCGTGAAGATATAGGAAGACTATAATCAAGTGTAGTAGATTAAAATTTTATCCAAATACATAACAAATACAGTATAAACTATTAAAGGGTATTTTACATAACCCTGTAATAATAAGTTGTTATTGTCTGTTGAAAATTTTCAAGCAATTGATCTAATAATGTAAAAGATGTATTTTCGTCGAAATTCGTCAAACTTGTGTGATATGTAGTGTAAAGTGCCCTTAAAGGCCAGTTTACACGGTAATACAATGTATTACGACTTTGTAGAATCAAAATATTATGAAATTCTCTCCGTGTTTAAAAGAAAAAAAAAAATAGCGTTTACATTTGCCAGTACTGGCAAGACAGTAGCAATTCATTCAAACTTTTTCACTAATACATAAACACTTTTACAGCTATTTTGTTTTTGCATTGTTTTGCCAACTAATATGTATATGCTTACTGTCTTGCCAGTACTGGCAAATGCAAACGCTGTGTAACACGGATGGTACAAGTTAAATCAAAAATAATAACAAAAAAGCAGATGGTTGCAGTTTTAAATTTTTACAAAAACAACATGAAAATTTCCTGAGTTGATTTCAGTTGTTTTTGTAATTGTATAAAAATGCTACCACCTTCGATATACTCTGTTAAAATACATCTCTGGTGTGATGAGAATACATAAGTTTCTAAAATGGTTAAGAAAAACACCATTTACCGACCGCTTGTCAGATTTTGTATTCGTATTCTCTCTTACTCAATACATTTTGCTTTTACATGATAAGATTTTTCTCATTCTACATCATTTTTTGCAATGTCGTAGTACATTGTATTACCGTGTAAAGTGGCCTTAAGCAAACTAGAACCAGTAATGTTATAAAGATGATGAAAGGCTAAAGTAGACAGTAATAGATTATAATTGGGACTTAAGTCTAGATTATCACAAATATTATAGACTAGAATAGGGTCAAGACTATAGACGAGATTATAGTCGAGTTTATAGACTAGATCTCAGTTCAGAATTTACAATAGATTTTAATGTATGCTATAAACTTTTTAATATTTTTAATTAGGCTTAAGTTCATGAAATTTAATTTTCATTAAATTATTTTTATGAAGAAAGGAATTTTATAACATGAAAATCAATTAAAATTGTTATTGATAATCTTTCATTCTTGACGTGGCTCGGGCTCGAACCCTGGCCGGCAGGTTACCATGACATGTTTCGATCGCAACCACTCGATCTCCTCAGATGGATTTGCCGTCTTACACTCGCAGCCATCGACGACTGCTGACGTCAATAGTCAAACATCAATCCTTAAACCAAATTGTATTTTAACATTTGGTAGATCGAAATTTGCTTTCCTGAATGATTATCCATTTTAATTGATTTTATATGTTTTTTCCTTACTTCTGTTTTTTCTTACTTTTGTCAAGAATTTTTCTTGAAGTCCAAGTACATTTTTTGTTTTTTCATTTTGTCTTTCTCTTTTCTGTTGACCTTTTTCAGCACAACTTGAAGGACAAATGTACACATAGAGCTCGTGCCTTAGCTTTAACAATAATTAGTATTGTGGTTATTTTGTTGAACTATTTATGGGTTTTAATCCAAATTTTTAATATTTTTAATTAGGCTTAAGTTCATGAAATTTAATTTTCATTAAATTATTTTTATGAAGAAAGGAATTTTACAACATGAAAATCAATTAAAATTGTTATTGATAATCTTTCATTCTTGACGTGGCTCGGGCTCGAACCCTGGCCGGCAGGTTACCATGACATGTTTCGATCGAAACCAATCGATCTCCTCAGATGGATTTGCCGTCTTAGATTATCAATAACAATTTTAATTGATTTTCATGTTGTAAAATTCCTTTCTTCATAATAATAATTTAATGAAAATTAAATTTCATGAACTTAAGCCTAATTAAAAATATTAAAAATTTTGATTAAAACCCATAAATAGTTCAACAAAATAACCACAATACTAATTATTGTTAAAGCTAAGGCACGAGCTCTATGTGTACATTTGTCCTTCAAGTTGTGCTGAAAAAGGTCAACAGAAAAGAGAAAGACAAAATGAAAAAACAAAAAATGTACTTGGACTTCAAGAAAAATTCTTGACAAAAGTACGAAAAAACAGAAGTAAGGAAAAAACATATAAAATCAATTAAAATGGATAATCATTCAGGAAAGCAAATTTCGATCTACCAAATGTTAAAATACAATTTGGTTTAAGGATTGATGTTTGACTATTGACGTCAGCAGTCGTCGATGGCTGCGAGTGTAAGACGGCAAATCCATCTGAGGAGATCGAGTGGTTGCGATCGAAACATGTCATGGTAACCTGCCGGCCAGGGTTCGAGCCCGAGCCACGTCAAGAATGAAAGATTATCAATAACAATTTTAATTGATTTTCATGTTGTAAAATTCCTTTCTTCATAAAAATAATTTAATGAAAATTAAATTTCATGAACTTAAGCCTAATTAAAAATATTAAAATTTGGATTAAAACCCATAAATAGTTCAACAAAATAACCACAATACTAATTATTGTATGCTATAAACTTAATTAAAGTTATGACTCTACACTAGATTTTAGTCAAAATAGTAGACAAGTGTTTAGTACAGTTCTCTCCATTATTTGTTATTATTGATAAGATCTTTGATTTGTTTCCATGTTTGATGAATTGATACGAGTTCTTGTGCATCTTTTTTTTAAGGGTCACAATTTGAGTTGGCATCACTGCTTTATTTAAGCACCCATTTAACAGCTGATAATTTCTTTTTGTTTAGTTTGCTTTGAAATTTCATTATGGATCGACTTACACTAGAGCAACTCGTGCAAATTGTTGAAATTTTTATTCCAAATAATAAAGCACAAATTGATATTGATTTTGAATTTCTATTCAAAAATTTTATTTGCCGATGAAGGCCATTTCTGGTTGCATGGGTACATAAAAAAGCAGAATGGTCGCATTTAAAGTGAGAAAATTACTGTTTGGTGCGCTTTATAGGCTGGCGGAGCTATTGGCTCATATGTCTTCAAAAACAATGATGGTCAGAATGTTACTGTCAATGGTAAACGGTAAAGGAACATGATTCGAAATTTTTCGTACCTCAATTACGTGGCATTAATCTTGCTGATATGTGGTTCCAACAGGATGAAGCCACATGCCACACAGCAGGCGCTGCAAAGAAACTTTTGATGAAAAAATAATTTCACGTAATAGAGATCGTGTGATTAAACCCCATTTTCTTTGGGGTTATGTTAAGTCACTTGTCTACGTCGATAAACCACAAACAATTAAACGAACACCTGGAAGTCAACATTCGAAGAGATATCGGCGAAATACGGCCGCAAATGCTGTGAAGAAATGTTGCAAATTGGTGTTCCGCATTGCGCCTTCTACGCACCAGCCCTAGTGGCCACATGCCAGAAATCATATTTAAACATTAATTTCATAAAATTTTCTTTCCAATAAAGCCCCTTTCCTTGATATTAAAAGTATATTTCCATATTCTATTACGATTTAAACTTGTGTTACTCTATAAAAAACACCCTTAATTTCGTGGTAACCCTGATCGCTGAGGGTTGCATTCCAGGTCAATTCTAGCGATTTCTGGTGCTGGACGTGTTAGAATGTAGCCGATCCAGGTCCATTTACACAGAAAGAGAAAACTCGTATTTTTTTTTAAGTTTCAGTACGAGTCGTACTTAAAAATTGAAGTACGAATAACACTAAAAATTACTTAAAACAATCCAAAATCTGATAACTTTCAATAACCAATATGCGTGCATACGCGTGTGTTTGTAAAAGTTTGTTGTAGAAACAACAACAACACTACGTAAAAACGTAATGGTGGATGAATTGATTTGCTTGTTTTGTGTAGAAACAACACTACAAGAAGAAAAATATACATTATTATGTTTAAAAAGTAAAATAAGAAGCAAAAATTCCCAAAGTCTATTTGTTCAAATTATTTAGTTAAATACATCAAACTTCAAGGTAGAATGATTACGAAAACCATATCGGGTATGCTGCTGGTGTTTTATAATTGAGAGTACTTCTGTAAACAAAGAACGGAGTACAACAAGAAACATGTGTAACGGATAAGTAAATAATAATTTTTTCTCTATCTCTGGTTCTCTGGGGTAAGTGTTTAGTTAATTTTATCCCTTATAAAGTATGGCTTATTTAGCTAAAATGTTTCACTTAAAACACGACTATGCACTATATATAACTTCGATTACAGAATCGATATAGACTCAACTGTAGACTAGACTATAACGCCGACTATCGACTGAACTATACAATTCCTTTTAAGTTCTGTCTTATTTAGTCACATATGCTTGTAATTTAAACTTGTGTGGTTGAAATGGGTGCTTGTTTAAATAATAGAACACGTTCATTCATAAATGCATTTATGTTTTACTGGAAGATGTAAAGAGTGTTTTTTTTTTAAATCTGAAATATCCATTGCAAACATATTTTTCCCCTAATGGCATTGAGTTAAATTGGAAACATTTTGAATGAATGCACAGTAAATTAAAAAAAAAAGATTTGCTATAGATTTTTGTTTAATTAAATAAAACTGCAGGATAAATGTTAGTAATATTTTTACTTTAAATTGCCAGGATATTAAGCGAAAATAATCTCTCTTCTTCTTTTTAGTTTAATTTCCTACTTTTCACAAAAACAAATTGAAAACTTAATTTAAGCAGGAAAATCTGGAAAACATTTTTTTTTATTTTTTTTTCATTTTTCAAAGTCAAAAGGGATTTATTTGGTTAAAGTTTATGGTTAGAAACTTTTTTACGGCACCAAAAAATAAAAATGTAGTAAAGTTAAACCATAAAAACCAAAAAGGCTAAGAGAAAGGAAAAAAGAAAGGAAAACCGTAGATGATGGATTGCTTTATTTGTAAGAAACAATGTCAACAAATTGATAATCAAATTGAGGAGGTCGTAACCCAGCAATAAATGGAACTGCAATAGAAATGAAAACGAAATAAGATTTTCGTAATTTTTGGAATGACTGATGTCTTGTTGGCAGTTTTTTTTAATCGTTTTAAAAAATCACTCAGTTGAAAAAAAATTTCATTGGGAAATCATCTATTTCAGCTTTATTTGGCACTTAACTTTAATTGTATTTTTTTGTGTTTTTTTTAACATTTTGGAAGTGCTTTAACAAAAATACAGTTTAAATTGAAAAAAAAATATTTTATAAATTATTAGGAAATTCTTGGAATTACAGCTTTAAACTTAGTAAATGCTGACACAGCAATTTGGCTTCAAAAGTTGTTTAGAAAAAAATGTTTTTCAAGAAAATTTTTCAATTATTTTTAAAGATAAAATTAACAAATATTTACAATTTTTTTAGAAAAGACCAACTTAAGCCAACAGCATGGCTAAAGTGTGGGGGAACATAAATTAATTACTTATAAACCAAAATTTATGCCTGCATATGAAGTCCAAAAAAGGCCAGGAAAACAACTATAAAAACAACCGCCCTTACACTGAGAAAAATCCATAATCAACTGAAAGAAATATTCCCAATTAAACCATAGTTGCTAATATAATTTTTGGCTAAAGCTTTATCCAATATCGAACCGTAACCGCAAAAATAACTTAAGTGCCATCAATTTAAATTTTCGTTTTTTTTTAACAAATGAATTTCTTGGCAACACTTGCATTATCTCTTAAAATGTCATGGATACACAAGGAATCGTTACGATTTTATAGCAAAAACAATAATAGCTTAAGCCACAACCTTCATACACAAATTTAATGAAATAAAATAAAAAAACCTTCTCCTGTAAAATAGCTTAAGCGACATCATTTTTAATTTTCGTTTTTTTAGCAAAAGAATTTCTTGGCAACACTTACATTATCTCTTAAAATGTCATGGATACACAAGGAACCGTTTATATAGCCGATTTAATAGCAAAAACAATAATAGCTTAAGCCACAACCTTAATACAAAAGGTTAATGAAATAAAATAAAAAAGCATTCTCCTGTAAAATAGTTTAAGCGACATCATTTATAATTTTCGGTTTTTTAATAAATGAATTTATTGGCAACTCTTGTATTATCTCTTAAAGTGTCATGGACACATAAGGAACCGTTACGATTTTATAGCAAAAACAATAATAGCTTAAGCGACAGCCTTCATACAAAATTATTATAAAATAAAATAAAAAAGCCTTCTCCAGTAAAATCGTGTTTTTGTCACTTAAGCTTTTTTTTGCGGCAAGTTATCTTTATAGTCTAGGCTATAGAATATACTCTACTAGTCCAGAGAACCGCAAACATAGCCACAAAAATATATTTGAAGTTTTAGTGAAAATAGAAATCATTGAATGAAGTGTTTGCTGAAGACTTAATAAATTATCGCTGGCGCATAAGTAACGTTTTGATTTTTTTAATGAATAACTTTCTCCTTTCTGATGTTATTTAGCGTTGTCATTTGCTAAAATTTAGATTATAGTTTGGGAATAGGTTTACATTTTGTTTTGAGTATAAAAACTTTAAAATGCTGCCCAGGTTTTGCTTCAAACTGACCAGCTCTATCCAGAGCATTTCCCATAACTATTCGCAGAATTTCATGTGCTAGTGCTCTCACTACTTCTTGGATTTTCGCCTTAAAAGTCCTTTACACGACATGTATTTTGCACCGAGTGCCTAACAACAGGACCGACCATAAAGAAGCCGGAAGAGTTTTCTTTTTAATAGTTGTACTACCATGGAGTTCTTTTTAAGAGGGATATTGAAGATGGGCTAGCAGAGCATAATATTTTCGGTTGTGTCGATATCTTTCGTGGGACATTGAACATTAATGGCGTAATCAGGTAAAGCAGATCCCTGGAACTCGATTAAAGATCTCTTGAGATCGCAACTGAGATCCTAAATGGTACCATGGCGGATAAAACAAAACATGTTCTACGCTTTCCTCAATATGCGAGCAGACTTAGGATAGTAGTGGATCTTCTTGTCCAATAGGGTAACTTCTAAATCCCCCATAACAAGCTTAAAACTGTGTCAGGTGATAGCTGACCGACAACTCAATGTTAGCGCTTTGCCCAACGTTCGCCATTTGGAATTGATTTATACTTCCATCGCCGTGGATTTGATTTATCCCATCTTCTTTGCTAGTTTGGTATGGATACTAGACTGGTCGCATCTTGTATGGGATTTAAGCATCAGAAAGAAAAAAGTTTCAACTTTCTTAAAGTAAATTTTATTGCGGAATTTCGGTTTTTTTTAGTTTTTCAATAAGTTAAAGCGTTTTTGAGTTGCGCGAACATATGTTAATCTATCTATACAATATATAATTTTCGTAGTATGTCAGGATGTTTGCATGTATGTCCTATTCTTTCCGCAACTTTCTGAAGCCATCTGACATAGGAATCTGAAATTTGGCACACTTGAAGTACTTTCTCTGCGGAAGATCGTAACGAAGCCATATTTTTGATTTTCGGCTTTTCAACTAGTATAACTATAAAGATCTGATAGAAAATATGTTTTTTTTATAATATGGGGAGCTTTGGGTCCCACCCGGCACGGCTAGGCACCGTTGGATTGACCTGAAAAATTAGATCATGATTTCTTACACCAAACCGCATATTTTAAGCAGCGCAAACAATTAAATTAAAAAAAAATTGCGACCAGTCTAATGGATACTTTTTGTTCGACACGTCGGGTTATTCTGAGCTGGCTCTCAAAGCTTTTTTAATTTTCTCTTCGTATATTTTTCAAAATTCTCTATGCCCGCAACTACGATGCACAGAAGAAGTTCTCCAAAACTGTTCACCAATTAAGGCATTAATCAAAAATTTTTTTTTTTTTTTGTCATTATTGTTTTATTGAATCTTCATATATTAAATATGAACTAACAATAATTAATCAAATCTTAACCTAATACGTTATTTTATCTCCTGCCAGTGCCAGACAAAATTTTCTTCATCACGGGTTATGTTCACTTTTATAGGTGTTTATCGCTCATCTAATTGGGTAAGTGCTGCAGTGTCTCTTCTTCTTAAGCGAGTGTGGCCGCCATGATTTAAAATATTTCGAGCTAGTGGATTTGGGTGTTGTTCAAGCCTTTTTAAATATTTTATTGCGTATTTTGTAATCATAGATTTCACTAATGGCACATTAAGATCCTTATGAATGTTTGAGTTTTTAACATACCAGGGAGCGGCTGTGATTATTCGAAGAAGTTTATTTTGGCGCCTTTGAATTTTGTCGATATTAGAGGCCGAGGCAGTGCCCCATAGTTGAATACCGTAGCACCAGATAGGCTTTAAGATAGAGTTGTAAAGTAGAAGCTTGCAATCGAGACTAAGGACAGAATTTCTTCCAATAAGCCAATGAATTTGAATGGCTTTTAGTTTCATTTGAGTTAATTTTGCCTCTATATGGCATTTCCACGTTAATCGCCGATCCAGATGTATACCGAGATATTTAACATGCGAATGTTGAGGAATTATTTGATTATTGATTGTAATAGGGGGGCAAGATTCCCGGCGCAAAGTGAATGTTATATGTACACATTTTTGCTCATTGACCATTATCCTCCATTGTCTTAACCATATTTCTAGTTGAAATATATGATGCTGTAAGTAACGCGATGCTTCATAACGGTTTTCGTGGACGCTTAGAAAAGCTGTATCGTCTGCAAATGTTGAAGTTTGTGTGTAGTTGCTTGTTGGCATGTCCGAAGTATAAATTAAGTATAATAGGGGGCCCAGGATGCTGCCTTGTGGGACTCCAGCGGCAATGGGCTGAGGTGAACTTAAGAAATTTCCTTCTTTAATAATAAATTGACGACCGACTAAGTAGCTTTCTAGCAGCTTGTGTGTGTTTGCTGGTAAATTTTGCTTCAATTTGTGTAATAAGCCTTCATGCCAGACTTTGTCAAAAGCTTGCGAAACATCGATGAAGAGTGCTGAGCAATATTTCTTTTCTTCAAATGCTTTTCTTATGACATTTACTATTCGATGAGTCTGCTCGATTGTGCTGTGTTTTCTTCTAAATCCGAACTGATGGTTTGGAATACATCTATTTTCACTTAAAATTGGTGTTAATTTTGAAACTAATAATTTCTCAAACAGCTTTGACATATTTGATAATAAGCTAATAGGTCTATAAGACTCAACTTTTGTATGATCTTTACCTGGCTTTGGTATCATGGTAACTAAGGAAACCTTCCATTTTTCAGGATAGTATTCAAGGCGTAAAATAGCATTAAAAATAAAAAGAATAATTTTCTTTGCTATGCGAGGTAGCTCCAAAAGCATTTTATTACTGATTTTATCAATACCAGGTGCCTTCTTAGTGTTTAAGTCACAAATAGCCTTTTCGATTTCTCTTATCTCAAATCTGAGGGGAAAAGCTGCTCTAGCATCAACAGGTGGTAACTCGACCGCAATATTGTGAGATATATTTGGTGTAAATACGTTTTTCAAATGATTTACAAACAGGTTTCCTTTTTCATTATCATTTCTTGCCCAACTACCATTCAAGTTTCTTAATGGTGGCTTAGATATAACTGGCCTTTTTAGATTTCTAGCTGCACGCCATAATGAGTAGTCAGATTGTGGAGTTGCATCAAGTTCCTTAAGATATTTTTCTAGAGAAGCCGTTTTCTGATTCTGTAGCAACTTTCTTAGCCTTTTTGTGCATTCTTTTAATAAAATCTTAAGTTGCGGGGATCTGTAAAGTTGCCACTCTCTTCGAACTCTCCTTTTTTCAGTCAAGAGCCGCTCGACATCTGAAGAACATATTTTATTATTTTTAATTTTTTTGGGGGTAACGCTGGAGTGTTGAACAGCTAGTTTAAGATAACTGTCAAAGTTAACAAGAGAGAGATCCACATTCTCCGGTGTACTAAGCGGAATATTTTCTGTGCAATGGGCACTGAGAAATTTTTTATATTTTAACCAATTTATTTGTGTGGCTGGCGTCGCTAAGTAACCTGACGGAAATACAATTCTATTTGGGTTCGATATAGTAACAATTGTAGGTGTGTGGTCGGATGATAATTCTAAGGAAGCTTCAACATGAATCGTTTCTGTGGGGATGTTTTTAACCACGCCAAAGTCGATAACATCTGGAATTTTTTGCTGATCAGTAGGCCAATATGTTGGTTGCCCGCTCGCGACCACATTTAAACCCATTTTAGAGATTGTGTTAAACAAAACACGACCTTTTGGTGTTATAAGTCGTGACCCCCAGAAGGTATGTTTAGCGTTATAATCGCCAGCGGCCAGAAAACAGGGTCCTAATGATTTAAAATATTTATAATATTGGCCTTCTGATATGGAAAATCTAGGTGGAGAGTATAAAGAAGAAATTACTATGTTTCGATTTAGCTCCTCAACACAAATAGTCGTTGCTTGCAGATAGTCTTCACGGTGATCACACATAATGTAGTGTTTGACTCGAGTTTTTATTAAGATGGCAGAACCTCCACAAGCTCTATCTCGAGGGTCCTTGGTATCATATAGTATATAACCATTGATTTTAAACGTATTTCTTGAGGTCATTAATCAAAAATGAAATCAGTTTTAATTAAAAACTTAATGAAGAGAATTAAACGTTTAATCAAGTAAATTAAACGATTAATTGATACTATTTATTTGTTTACTGGTGCAAATTTAATTAATTTTTTAATTAATATCACAAATTTTTTTATTGAAATAAATTTAATTTTAACTGAAATAAATTTTCATATTTTCTATGTGGATGCGTCAAGTGGCATATGGCTAATCTCACATTTGATTTAAATGGTAATTTCCGCAGTTGCAACTCTGTTTTAAGTTCTTTTGGCGTTTTTTTTTAATTTAATTATCGTTTTTTTAGGAAGCAAATTTCGGTATCAATTTCATATTCGATCGGAATTGATGTCAGTGACCGGCATGATACTTTGGAATCCGCTGCAAGCTCACAGAGAACTTATGCAAAGTATTGAATCCTTTACAGAAAGGGGACTCCTTAAAGGGCATAGAATTTGATTGTAATCTGGTAAATAGTCTAGACTATAATCTAATCTATAGTCTCGACCATATTCCAGTCTATACTGTAGTTCACATGATGGAATCTAGCTCATGCTTTTTACTCGTTTATAGTCTGTTCTATAGTTTCAAAATAAATGGTCTGCTATAGAGTCTTAACTACAGTCTTTCTCCATGTGTAACACATGGCCTGCAATTTTCGCAAAAACATAAAAATCTACAACATCCCTCTAAATTATATTTCCTCCAACAAATTATTTTAACATCGTGCTCATACAAAAAAGGCCAAAGGATAATGTTGTTTCACATGAGCAAAGCCTGGCAGAAGCATCCGCTTGGTTAAAAAAAAGGGTAATAATGATTATTAGATTGCCACATAATGATATTGTTAACAAAAACACAGTGCACAAACACATTTTTAACGATGGCATAATTGCTGGAAGAGAAACACACTTTAACAGAGGAAAAACAAACAAAAAATAAAGTACCAAAAACTGGGTTACATGCCAGATGTCTCTATACGCACACACACACACCAAACTATAAAACTCTACTAACACTATAGATAATAGTTTTAATGTATTACATATAACGAAATGTGGGTTTCAGGAGAGAAGAAACAGAGGAATGCAATGCCAGCCCGTAGTTTCTACAAATAATTACATACTTACTATACACTCAAAATATTATGTAGTTAAATTCAAACGAAAATTCATTTGAAACAAATTAAAATTCATTTAAAAAACGGATCATTTACATTTCATTTAAAACAAATGATTTTTTCAGTAATTTCTAAGTTTTTTATTTATTGAACATCATATTCGTTAAAATTGAATAGTTTTTACTTTTAAAAAATATATTTTAACCGATAAAAATCAAACAAATTAACAAAAAAAAATACGGAAAACATTATTTTTTGGTAGTTTGTTTTTTTAATAACAAACATAAATGTTGAAAAATAAATTTATTCGTAGAATAACTATATTTTTATTCAATTTTAACAGTACCGAAAACGAATTTAATAACCTACAATCAGTTACTGTAATAATTTTATGAGTGTACAAACGTTTATGAAGCCATAAACAACATGTGGATGTTTCAAATGAACAAATTTGTTTTAACACAAATAAATTAAAAATCAGTACAATTTTTAATACGATTATACTAAAAGAAAAGTGAATTAAAGCGTTTAAAGCGATAACGATTAAAATTTAACAAAATAAAGTAATCGATATCTTGAATTTAAAAAAATCCTAGGAACTATTCTACAAACAAATTTGATTTTGATGACTTTTCTAAATAAAATTTTTTGGCAACGATGTTTTTTTTTTGGAAAAAATTTTGTTTCTATGAATTTTCAAAAAAAAAAGTTTAAATTTTGTTGACTTCTCCAGAGAAAAGTTTTTACCTGTATGACTTTTCTAGGAAAAGCTTGCCGTTTTTAAGACATTTCTTTTTGATGACTTTTTCAGAAAAAAGTCATTTTTTAAAAGACTTTTCATAAGTAAATCATATATTTGTTTTGGTGACTTTCCTGAAAAAAAACCTATAGTTTTGTTTTTAATAAAAAATTTTTTTATGACTTTTTTACGAAATGTTTTTGTTTGATGACTTTTTTAACTAAAAGTTTTTGTTTGATGACTTTCTCACGAAAAGTTTTAATTTATGACTTAAAGACTTATCCTTTGAAAAGTTTTCGATTTGGTGACTTTTATATGGAAAGGTTTTCATGTTTAAGACTATTTTTATAAAAATGTTTTTGCTTCGACGACTTCTATAAAAAAAAAGATTTTTCTTTTGCTGATCTTTTTAGAAAACATTTATTTTGTTGACTTTTTTTTACTTTTCTACTAAAAAAAGGTTTTTTCTGCTGATTTCTCAGTAAAAAGTTTCTGCTTCGATGATATTTTTAGGAAACATTTTTGTTTTATTATTTTCTTAAAGAAAAGTTTTCGTGGATGATTTCATGACTTATTTTAGAAAAGTTTTTGATTCGATGACTTTTCTACGGAATGGTTCTAACTTTAATGGCTTTTCTATAGAAAATTTTGTCTTCGATGACTTCTTTATAAAAACTGTTTTTCTTTTGATGATTTTTCTAAAGAAGAGCTTTTTTCAAAAACTTTTCTGAAGAAAACTTTTATTTTAATGACGCTTTTCAAGCAAAAAAATTTTTGATGACTTTTCAATTAAAAAACCATGCAAACATGATTTCTCAATAGAAAAGTTTTTCTTTCCATGACTGTTCTACCACAAATTTTTGTTCAATGAATTTTCGTATTTAAAGTTTTCATTAAAAACCTTATGACTATCCTATTGAAAAGATTTCGATTCAATGACTCTTTAACAGATTTTTCCAAGTTCTCCAAATGCTTTTATAACCATTTTATAACAAATTTTAATTTTGATGACTTAAAAAAAAATTGGTGTGACTTTTCAATTAAAAAAATGCTTATTTTGATGATGTCCCTAATGAAAAGTTTTTGCTTCAATGACTTTTCTACAAAAATATTATGTTTTTAGAAATAATTTAATTGATAACTTAATGACATTTCTATTGAAGAGGTTTTGATTCGATGACTTTTCTATGAAAAAGTTTTTGATTCGATGGCTTTTCTATAAAAAAAAGGTTTTATTTAGGAAAATTTTTAAATTTTCTATAGACAAGATTTTCTTTCATGACTTTTTTGATAATAAAGAATTTTTGTTTTGATAATTTCTCTATACAAAAGTTTTTGCTTGAATAATTTTTTCATAGAAAAATTTCATATTAATGGCTTTTCTATAATCAAGATTTTCTCCGATGAATTTTTTGTTAAAAAAAGAGTTATTGTTTCGATGTTTTGTTTATAGAAAAGCTTTAGCTTTGTTGACGTTTCTATCGGGGATTTTTTAGCTATTATCCGTTTGGCAACACTGGTTCAAACATCTGACACACGATTCGTGTTTTGTTTCACTGTCAAACATCTTCAGTTTGGTCTATAATTTAACCATGAATCGTCTTACAAACGAACAACGCTTGCAAATTATTGAATTTTATTATCAAAATGCGTGCTCTGTTAAGAAAGTTCATCCACTTTTTTATCGAAAAATTGTGTTCAGCGACGAAGCTCATTTTTGGCTCAATGGGTACGTTAATAAGCAGAATTGTCGATTTTGGAGTGAAGATCAGCCAGAAGCATTGCAAGAGCTACCAATGCATGCAGAAAAATTCACAGTTTGGTGCGGTTTATGGGCTGGTGGCATCATTGGACCGTACTTTTTCAAAGGTGATGCGAATCGTAACGTAACTGTGAATATCCAACTTTTTTTTGCCCAAAATGCAAGAACTAGACTTGCATGACATGTGGTTTCAACAAGACGGTGCCACATGCCACACAGCACGCTTAACAATGGACTTATTGAGAGGCGAGTTCGGTGAACATTTTATTTCACGTTCGGGACCGGTCATTTGGCGGCCTAGATCGTGCGATTTAACGCGTTTAGACTATTTTTTGTGGGGCTATGTTAAAGCTCATGTCTATACACACATGCCCGCTTCAATTGACGCATTGGAAGACAACATTGAAGCATTAATTCATGAGATACCGGCCGAAATATTCCAAAGAGTATGCCAAAATTGGACTAAGCGGATGGACCATTTGAGGCGCAGTCATGGTCAACATTTGCATGAAATAATCTACAAACATTAAATTATATGGACCGTACTATCGATTCAAATAAAGATTTCATGCATTTTTCTAAATGTTATTTGTTTTTTTTTAACTTTCCTATAGCTCTTAAAAAATCACCCATTATAAAAATTTTTGGTTTTCATAACTTTTGGAAAAAAAGTTTCGTTCTCATGACTTTTCCATAAAAAAGTTAAATTTTGGTGACTTTGCTGGCAAAAAGTTTTTACGAAGATGCCTTTTCTAAAGATTTCTTTTCTATAGAAATGTTTTCATTTTGATTACTTTCTAATAGAAAATTTTTAATTTAATAATCTTTTTAAGGAAAAGTTATCGCTTCGATGACTTTTTTTTATAGAAAAGTCATCGTTAGAAAAGACTTTTGTGTGGAAAACTAAAACTTTGTTTTCCTGTAGTTTTTCGCTTTTGTTGCAGTTTGCCCTCATTTTCATTTACTATTTCCCAACGAAACGGAAAAATGTTGTTTTGATGTGTTTAAAAAGAAAGACTTGTACAATATTTAGGTTGCATGCAACCAATGAAGTATGGAATGGCAGGCGTAAAATATATTTTTAATTGTTGCTGTTGCTTTTATTCGAAATTATTGCAATTTAGCTTGTGAGTAAGTTAATTTCAACCACTTAACGAAATTATTAAGAAAATCTAGTTTATGGTTTGAATAATATTAAGTTTATGTAAACTTCTTGCTTATTTTTTTTTTACCGATTTCTAGATTATCAAGGAAAATTCTATACAATTGAATTAAGTTTTATACAAAGGCCTTGTTTTGTTGCTACCATTGGCAACAAATGAACAAAAACTACAAATGCAGCTGAACTCTATTCAAAAAAGTTTCCAAGCCAACACCAGCAGTAACAGCCCCACTACCACCAACCATAGTTTTAGGTTCAATGCCGTTCATGTAACATTCATTTTAAGAGAAGTTGAATGATCTTTTTCTTCTCTCTACACCAGAACCGCCAAAGAAGGTCAGCAACTCGTAAATTTCTTAGACAATTTATCAGTGGGTGTGTGAATGTGTGTTTTGCAAATTAAACCAATTTTATTTTAATTTTTAAATAATTGCATAAAATGCTTTTTTAAATAATGAAGTGCTTGAAACGTCTTGCCACATAATTGTACTTGCCTTAACTCAAAGGTCCGTTTGTTGCAAAAAAAAAAAACTAAAATACTTAAAATAAGATTTTCAGATTTCAGTCAAAAACCTGACTGACAGCCTTAAAATAAAAAAAAGAACTGTTTTTCTTTAATGAATTTAATGGCTTTTGTCCACCTTTGTTTTGTAGCAGTGTTTTAAATAAAAACTTGTCAAGAATAAACAAGATAATCGGTATTTGTGAATAAAAAAAATTAACACTAGAATAACCTGAAAGTAGAAAATTCCAGAAACGTAAAAAACAAAATGTTGAAAAGAAAGTCAGCATTACTTTTCTACAGCCAAGTCATTGATTTTTCTTTTTAAATAATCAATAAAATTACTTTTTTATAAAAAAAAAAAATTATCGATAACAAGACTTTCTTTCGCCAAGCTATCGATTAAAATATTTTTCCATGAAAACGTTATCGATATCAACATTTTCTATAGAAATGTTACCGCTATCATGAGTTTACTTTAAAAAAGTTATCCATATTTCATTGATGCGATGACTTTACAAGAGAACAAATTTCAACTGCATGACTTTTCTATCACAAAGTTATCGATTCCATGATTTCTTTATAGAAAAGTTCGTATGAACATTTTACTATAAAAAAGTTATTCATATTTTTTCTATGCCATGACTTTTCTAGAGACAAAATTTCGACTTTAATACTTTTCTACCAAAAATTTATCGATTCCATGACTTTTTTTATAGAAAAGTTTGTAATTGCACGACTTTTTTATAGAAAAGTATTAGCAAAGCATAGTAAAATAGTTGACGTGTTGATTTTTCTGCAGAAAAGTCATAGATTTGATGACTTTTGTATAAATATTAGTGCTGGGAAACTATCGATAGACTATCGATAGTCTAAAAATATCGAAAATATCGATAGGAAAAATATCAATATCGATATTATTATTATTTAAAATACAGCTATGAAGACATGTTACAGCAGCTATACACACACAGTTTTTTGCCGCAAATTTTTACTTGCTATTATTAATTCGCGCTGAATTACAGCAATGAATACAAACAACAAGAATGGCAAGTGGGATGGATTGTTTAGCAGTGCTTTTTACTGCTAATTAAATGACTTTAAGTCGAAATTTTTGCATGTTTATATAGGGACTGAAATGGCAAACATTTTCGTAATGTTGTAAAAAAATGCAAATCCAAATGCAATTGCAAGCATAAGACAAAACAATGAACGACCATTAGAGGATAAGTCCGCTAGATTGATTACCTTTTTGGGTTTAGAATTTAGAACATTTTTTAAAGTAGCAATGGAATATCTTATAGTCCCTGTTACTTTGGTTCCTTCAGAAAGGTACTTATCAATTTTTAAAAATCTGCTATCTAAAATAAAGTGCGTATATACATAACTCTTATACATTCAATAAAGTGATAAAAACAACGAACTGTAGCCTTATAAAAAAATAATTAAAGTTTCCTGCACAAGTACAAACATTCACTCAATAGTAATATCGATATATCGATAGTGAAATCTGAACTATCGATAAATATCGATAGTTGAAAATGTCGATAGTATCCCAGCTCTAATAAATATGTTTTTAACTTTTTACAGAAAATTAATCGATTACTTTTTTACTTTTATATAAAAATTTGTGATTGCATGACTTTTCTAGGAAAAAATATCTATTGCATGACTTTTCTTTTGAAAAGTCATCTATTGACCGATTTTTCTTTTGAAAACTCATCTATTGACTGACTTTTCTTTTAAAATGTCATATATTGACTGACTTTTCTTTTGAAAAGTTATCTATTGACTGACTTTTCTTTTAAAAAGTTATCTATTGACTGACTGTACTGTAGAAAGGTTATTTAGATCTAAGTTATCGTATTATTTCAATTATCTATAACTTTCCTATAGAAAAGAAATGGATGACATTCTTATAATAAATTTTCTGTTTAAAAGTAATTGATGTCTTTTTTCTTATAAAACTAACCGATGTCTTTTTTGTAGATAAGTTATCGATGGAATGACTTTTTTTTTAAAAAAATAATAACGATTTGATAATTTTTCTTTAAAAAAATTATCTAATGTATCACTTTTCATAGAAAAATTAAAGGTTTCTGCAAAAAAGCCTGACAAAGGCATTGATTTTTATGAATGTTATTGATTTTATGACTTTCTTAAAGAAACTTGTTGCTTTCTTTTCTAAATTATTGATTGATTTCATTACTATTTTATACAAATTTTATCAATTTGATGACTTTTCTTTACAAAACTCATCGATTTTATGACTTTTTTAGAAAATTTATTTATTTCGTTAGAAAAGTTACCAATTTGATTTGTCGATTTAGTGATTTTTTGAAAAGTTATTGATTGAATGACTTTTCTTTAGAAAAGTTACCAATTAAATGACTTTTTTATGGATTTCATGACTTATACGACTTTTTTTATGGATATTATTATATGGATTTTATGAATTATCCATAATAAAAAGTTGTCAATCACATGACTTGTTAAGATGATCGGTTGCATGACTTTCCTATAGAAAAATTTTGGATAAAAAAAACTGTGTCCTTGTCATGATTTTTTCTATAGAAAAGTTACGTCAGGCATACTCAGTCTAGTGTTAATTTTGTTTGTTAAGGAAAACAAAAAAACTTTATTTGTCATGACTTAAATAAAAATTATTTTTAAAAATAAAGTGGATTTGGGTTTCAAATGCAACTTAAAGCAGCCACAATATTAAACGCAATTTTTCTGCTTACATGACGTTTGTATGCTTATATTTTTTTCTTTAGGTCTTGTATTTAGTTTCTTTTGTGCAACATGTTGAATGAATGGACTTTTAGCCAGTTTAATTTTTATTATTTTGTTGTTTTGTTTTTTTTTTTTAGCTTAAACTGCAGATTTATTTCTTGTACATTTGAACGTTGGCTGGCTGACTGGGTCTGGTTGGTTTACTTGAGTTTGAATTTGATTTGATTTTTTACGTATATTTTTTATAATTTTGGTTTTTGCTCAACTTTATCTAAATGCACACAGGCCTATTGCAAATATTGCAGCCAATGCGCATGATCAGTTGCGGTTTTTACTTTCAAGCGAACGGTTCTGGTGAAAAACTAAACGAGTTAATAATTTGGCGATGAAAAAAATAAGTTTTTTTTAAAAAAATAAAAGAAGTAATTAAAAGTTTTTAAAAACGAATTAATTAAAGAGAATGCATTTTTTGTGAAATTAAAATAAAATAAGAGATAAAAGTTAATAATTTAAAAAAAAAAATTAAATATTTATTTTTAAACGGAAAGTTACATAAATGAAAATGTGAAAAACAAGTGTTATGTAAGAAAACTACAACAAGTGTTTGAAAGATACAAATAAAAAATAAAACAAATTAAATAACTTATAAAGTTTATGAAAATTTAAAACGATAAAAACTGAAAAGTTTTTCCATTTCATATTTAAACACAAAAATTTGGATAATCCTTTATATCTTAAATAAATTTAAGTCATCTTTAAATATGCTTTAATTGTTAGCTTTTAAAGGAAATTCAGTTTATTGAATTACATATAATAGTACAGAAGTTACAAGCAATTTACGAAATCACCTCCACATTAATATTAATCATACGCCCCATTAAACAATTTTCTAAAAATCATAAAAAATTTCTAATATTTCAACAGAAATTTAGCTTTTTCGTAATTTTTAAAAATGTCTTAAACTTATTCAATAGAAACCTAAATTAAACTTAAACAATTTTTATGTTTTTTACCAAAATTTAAGTGGTCTATTGCATAACATGTTGTTTTGTCTGGAATCATAAAATATCTACACTCTGCCACCTAAAAACACATAAAAAGGAAAATTAAAAGAGAGAAACAGACAGTCTGACAACGGGAAAAACAAGTAAAAATAAAATGGATAAAGAAACAGTCTTTAAATAGAAAAAATATTAAAACGCGTTTATCACCGGATATGACAAAAACCAAAAAAAAAGGGAAATATCTATAACGACAAACGTAGAAAGAAAATAGTCATAAATAACAAAAAAAAAAAAAAAAAAAAAAAATAGCCACAAAAATCTCTGTTAACGAGGATAAATGTTTTAAAAAAGAGGAAGCAAAAAAAAAACACAAAATTCATAAGGCAATAAAGGTTTATGGAAATAACAAAAAGTATTATTTCAATAGAGATCTCTGGAACATTTTGGAACTTTAATTAAGGCGAAATAAATTACTTCGGAAGATTATTAAAAAAAATTGCATTAAATGTGGAGTTTTTTTTATTCAAAAAACCACATAAAGCAATGTTTAAATAAAAACCATTTCACGTTAACTTTTCTATTGCAAAATAAAATTATAAAAGTATGAAATTTAGAAATTGAAATAAATATTTAAATTTTATGCAAAAAATGATCCCAAAATAATTTTTCTTTCATATTTTTTTTTAAAAAAAAAGATGATGGTCAAAAAAGAAAAATCCCAGAAAATTTTAATATAGAAAAAAATGCAATTTCAATAATCTTTTAAAATCTAATAAAAAAAATTATTCAGAAAATCTTAAGAAATTTTTCTACATTTTTGCATTCAATTCATAAAAATCATTCTTTTATAATTTGCTGTTATATTTAATCAAAAAACTAAGTTCCCTAAAAAGTTTGGAATAATCCCAGAAAATTCCCATATGCAAATTTTACAAAAACTTTTAATAAATTTTTACATTTGATTTAGAAAATTATTACTAAATACTTTTTTTTATTATTTTCTATAATAGTTCAATAAAAAAATTAATTCCCAGAGAGTTTAAGGAAAATAGCAGAATATATCCCATTGTGAAATTAAAAAAAAGTTTCTGTCATAAAAAAAAATTTATAGAAATTATCTAAATTAATTAATTATCTAAATTCATTTTCTAAATATATTTCTAAAAAAAAAAAATTCCCAAAATTGTTTTGAATAATCCCAGAAAATCCCCATAAATACTCCTAAAAATCTTAGAAAATTCTAAATTGAAAATCGTTTTAATTTTATTAGGAAAATTATAACTAAAAACATTTTTTTATTACTTTCTCAAAATAATTACGAAAATTCCAGAATATCTCAATTTATATACATAAAACTAAGAAAACCAAAGTTCTTTTTGGGAGTACATATTTTTTTTTATTAATGAGACTTAGTTTTGTTGTGCTAAATAACGACATTTTTAATAACTACAGTGAAATTTATTGTTGGAGGACAAGCTAGTTCCTATGCGCCTTTCACTGGTTGCCATATTATCAGAAAACCTTTTCCCAAAGCCTTCAGAAAAGCTAAAGATTTTTATAATTTTTAGGAAATTTTTCTATTTTCATAACAAAAATTAATTTTCTCATCGCCTTTAACATATTCCTCAAAAAACGTTAATTCCAAAAACTGTTTTGAAAAATCCCAGAAAATCCCCATATAAAAATTTTAGTAAAAGCAATTAAAATTTAACATATAATTAAAAAAAATATTACTTAAAATACTTTTTTTTATTACTTTTTATAATATTTTAATAAAAAAAAATCATTCCCAGAAAATTTAAGGCAAATCCCAGAAAATCTCAATATTATCAATATTAAAAATTAGCAAATCTATATTACATTAAAAAATTTTATTTTTTGTTTAGACAAATTGTTCCAAAATAATTTTTTTAATTTCTTCTGCTACATATTCCTTAAATAATTAAATTCCCAAAAAAATTTAAATAATCCCAGAAAATCCATTAATGAAAATTTTAGATATAAGTTTAGTTTAATTAACTCATTTGAATGTATGCTTAGCTTATTCTCCAATCATAACCTTTGGTAATCCTTAAATATAACATGCTATTCCGAAAATAGTCCCGGAAAAGTCCAGTATAAAAATTTGTTTACGTTATTAGAACATTTAAATACAAAACTTTACGTTACTTAGATTTAGCGATAGAAAAATTTACGTTGTTTAATTTTTCTTTAGAAAAACTTACGAATTTTTTCTTTAGAAATACTAACGTTATTAGATTTGTTTTAACATTTACGTTATTGTAATTTTTTTTAAGAAAAACTGACGTTGTATGAATATTTTTAATAGAAAAATTAAACTTATATGAAGTTTTTTAATACAAATAATTTAAGTAATTTAAATTCTTTTAAGAAAAGTTTACGTTATTACGAGTAAAAATTTACGTTGTTGACTTTTCTTTAGAAAGGTTTACGTTATGAAATTTTTCTTTCGAAAATTAACGTAATTTAAATTTTTTCTTTATAAAATTTAACGTTATTTAAATCTTTATTAAAAAAAATTAAGTTAATTTAATTTTTCTTAAAAAAATTTACGTTATTAAAATTTTTTTATAGAAAAATTTACGGTACTAAATTTTTTTTTTTTTTCTAACAAAATTTAGGCTTTTTTATTTTTCTTTTTCAAAAGATTTTGTCAAGAATAAAAACTGGGAATTAAGCACGAATAACAAAATCTTTTGAAATTAAAATTTTGTATTCCCAAAAATTGAAATTACTTTTTGATCATTTTTTATTTTTCTTTATAAAAATTTACGTTATTTTTATTTTTCTTTAAAAAAATTTACGTTTTTAAAATGTTTCTTTAGAAAAATATAAAGTATTCAAATATTTCATGAAAATACTTACGGTTATAAAATTTTTCATTTCAATATTTACGTTATTAAAATTTTCCTATAGAAAAAGTTACGGTATGGAAATTTTTTTTAGAAAATTTTAGGTTATTTTTGTTTTTCTTCGGAAAAATTAACGTAGTTAAAATTTTTCTTTAGAAAAATTAAAGTTATTTTAAATCTTCTTTAAAAAAATTACCTTTTATAAATTTTTTTTAGAATAGTTTCCGTTATTTTAACTTTTTTGTAGAAAATTTTTTATACATATAAATTTTTTTTATATGATTTTTTTCTATCAAAAATATTTGTTATATGAATTTTTCTTGAGAAATGTTTTAAAAAAAAATCTCTGCTTTTTAAAGATTTTATCTAATTTTCATTTTAATTTCCTTTCATCTTTATTTGAATTGAGTGTATATTTTTTTTTTTGCTTATTTCTCCTCTTCCATTGAATATTGTGTAACATTTATTTAATTTTGGTTGCATTGTACACAAAATCATTTTGCTGCGGCTGATTCATTATTGGCTATTGGACTCACATAACATGTTTTAAGTCTTGCTGCTGCTATTAATTTTGCTACTGTTATTGATTGCCTCATACTATTTTCGAATATGTGCTTTACCCATTCAAAATCCACGTCTCAAATGCCTTTTTATGTAGTAATAAAATTGTAGCTGGATATTGTCGGCCAGTATTTGTTAAAATGTTGCATTGAAATTGTTGTTAGAGTAAAACAGGAATATACTTTGTTTGGAATTTTGAAATCAAAATGGGGGATTTATAATGCTTTTGCGGCAATAAAGAAAATTGGATTTGTGTGATAAAAGCTCTGCTCTGAAAATCCCCTTTCAAAATTCTTTGTATTTTATTTATTTTCAAACTGGGTCAGCATGCTTTTGGGGATCGTAAAATATTTAGTTTTAAATCAAATTTTGACATTTTGTATTTTTTAATTATAACATGACTTCCTGTTATGTGGCTTTTATTTATCATCCTTCACTATTTTAAATGTTTCGCAAAAATATTTTTAACAAGTGTTTTCAAATGACACAAAAATTTATAGATAAATAATGGTTAATAAATCACTAGGAAATAAATTGACCAATAAACATATTTGGTTATTATAAAGGCATATCACAGTTTGAAATTACAAAAAAAAAACATGTGTTAAATTAATGAATTCCTAAAAGTATCCCTTTCTTTTGGCTTAACAGTTTTGCTAAGCTTAATCAAAAAATTGCAAGAAAAAATAAAACTAGAAGGATTAAAATCAATAAATGAAAAAATAAGTAAATCAGAGTTTTTAGAATCTAAAAGTTTGCAAAATACTTTAAGCTTTTAACTAAAATCCCTAAAACTTTGCTAAAAATCAATATTTCCATTATTATTATTTTTATTATTATTATTTATTAATAGATATTTAAATTGTATATATGTACATATTCATTAATTTACAATATTTGTTATCTATATTTGGCATAACATGAATGTTGTGAGCCAGATTGGCACAATACTGGGTATTTTAATTTTTATATTTTTTAATTCATTTAATATAAAAAGTTTAAAACATTTTTTTTTTTTTTTTTTTTTTTTAAATTTAAAACAAAATTATTCTTGTAAAAGGAAGACTAAATTTCAAATTCATTTATTATTTGTTTACGATATTTTGAAGCTGATTCTATGTATTTGTACAAGGAACAAAAATTAGATCCATTTAGAAGGTTTAGCACCTCAATCATACTAAGTTGATATTTTCCAAATAATTTTAGCCTTAATTCTTTATAAATTGGACAAACACCAATAAAGTGGTAGGTATTCTCAGATTCATCTAAATTGCAGATAGTGCACGTGTCTATTGGGTTGTTACTATAGGATCTGGCATTTAATTGAAGTAATCCTCCTCTGGCTTTAATTAACAGACAAGTAATGCGGGATGAAAAATGTTCAGCAAGCAGAGGTGTAACATTGTGGTTCAGTTGGCAATAAAGATCATGGTGTTGGGAATTTGTTGCGTTTAATACATTTTCTTCACGTTCTTTTATTTCTAATAATTTTAGTATCGTTTCCGAATGGTTGCAAAGTGGTGAATTAGTATTATCAGGTGTATATTGAAGACGTTGGCAAAGACTGGACCACTCATTTGCCCAGTAAACGTTTTGTGCTATAATTGCCTCTGCTAAAATGCGTGGTAATCTATGTTGATCCATTTTTAGAACTTTATTTACGTAGGAGAAGTGCAGTTTTAAAGTTGAAAGAAATAACGAATTTAGACCAGTTTCTAAATATAACATATAATTAGGCGTTGTAGTTGGTAAATATAACATTTTTTTAATAAAAAAACGAAACAGCTTTTCTACTTCATCAAATTTTTCGTAGCCCCAAACTTGTGCAGCATAAAACATAATTGAACGAGAAGCAGCATGAAATATTTTCAGTTTATTAGTTTTTGAAATTTGTGGGTGATTAATATATTTTGACCAGGTTGTGTTGATTGCCAATTTGGATGCAGCCAATTTATTTATTAAATATTTCTTAAAAGACAAATTATATGTAATATCTACACCAAGATATTTATAATTGTTAACGATTTCAATATTATCATCACCAAAATTCCAATTTAAAAGACTTGAAATTCTTGTTCCCGAACGAAACACCATAACTTTTGATTTGTTTAAGTTAACTGTTAAGCTCCACCTTAAACAGTACTGGTATAGTGCATCGATCATGGTTTGTAGCTCAGTTGGTGACTCAGACAAAATAACAATATCGTCGGCGTAAAGAAGGATTTTCACAGTTGTACCAGCAACATTTACCCCTCCAGGGAGTACATCAACAAGATCATTAAGATATAGTGAAAATAATATCGGACTTAATATACATCCTTGTTTAACACCTACATCAACAGAGAACGGCTCAGAAAAAGTGCTGCCATCCCAAATACGGCTTTCGGTTTCATCATATGCATTCTGCAAAATACGAATTATTTTGGAAGACAGTCCAATACAGGAGAGCTTATAAAATAAACTATTTCTAGGAATAGTGTCAAATGCACAGGAGAAGTCTACAAAAAAGGCATAAGTATTTTTTCCATTTAGTTTATTTAGTTTTACAATGTTTACCAAGTTGAAAATATTATCTACGGTTGAGTAATTCTTTCTAAAACCCGCTTGATACTCGTTTAGTATTTTGTTGTTTTCTAACCATTCTGTTATTCTGTTTAATAAGATCGTGTTGAAAATTTTGCATGCAGCATCAATAAGAGACAACCCTCGGTAGTTTTCTGGTAAAGATGAATCACCTTTTTTAAAAAGAGGGATCATGATGGAACTGCGAAAGCTTGATGGTATCTTTTCGTGTAAAAATATTATGTTAAAAATCGATAGTATTTCATTAATAAAGCAAGCAGGAGCGTGTTGATAAAATTCATAGCTAATGCCGTCTTGACCAGGAGCTTTATTACGCTTTAAATTTTTAACAACGTATGAAATTTCACAAAATTCTATGGGAGAATCTAGAACAGGATCCGTAAAGTATGCCAAGCACCAGCTTATTGTGTAATTATTTTCTGTATTTTGTAACAAAGTACTAAAATGGGTTTGAAAATCATCTGCTTTTAAGTTACCCTTGTTCACCTGCTTATATGATTTCATTGATTTTGCTAGCTTCCACCAATCACTACTGCATTTGACCGTGTTTAATTTGTTTAGATTTTTATTGTACATATCTAGTTTTTTGTCGTTGCATAATTTTACATATTTAGCTCGAGATAAGAAATAACGAGATTTGTTTATGGTTGTGTGGTTTTTTCGGTATAGTCTAAGCTTTTTTAACATAAATTTTCGAGAACGTTCACACTTCCAGTCAAACCATTTTTGCTTGGGTTCAAAATACTGTTTATTAACATTTCCTATTGCTGCTTGTTTTATTTTAGATGCCACTGAAGAAACCAGATCATCTATGGGAACATTTGTTTGTAGATCAACGTTAGTCGTAAGGGCGCAAAGTTTTTCCACATATTTAGGTGAATGCTTGTCTTTCCAGCGCAATCTGTGAAGTGAAACATTTTCTATTCTTTCAACATTTGGGTTTAAACATTTTATTTTTAAACATAACGGCATGTGGTCAGAGTAAGGTTTTGATGCAATCGAGAAATCATCAACATATTGCAGAAAGCTGTGAGAACAAACACAATAATCAATGACAGAACTACCCATAACACCGCAAAAGCTGTATTCCCCTTGAGCATCGTTACCCGTCCTTCCGTTAAGCACAATACCGCCAATATCTTCAATCAATTCCATGAGTTTTTTACCTTGAGTATTTAAAGTTTTATCTTTCGAACATCTATAATCACGGATATGTGGTAAGTCTTGCAAAAAATGTGAGTCCAAAATTTGTAAATCAGAAATTCTGGCATTTAAATCACCAACAATGCAAAAATTTGTAGGTTTGAGCTCTTGCAAAAATTCTTCAAACTTTGCTAAGTCGGAATACCAATTTGTACAGTTTAAATACCTTGGGATTAAATAAAAAATGCTTCCTTCTAGTTTAACTGTTAATACTGCGTTGTTGTGTATATTTAAAAATTTAAAAGTATATATTTTTTGAAGTTCAGTTTTATAACCAAACAAACAGCCACCACTTGCACGACCTGCTGTATGTATTTTCGTTGCTTCTATCCAATGTAGAGAGTAATTGTTAAAGTAAGATTTAAAAAGATGTTGTTTATCTGCAACTACGTGGGTTTCAAACAGAAAAAATACATCAAATTTATTTATATAGGTTAGAAAATTACCAAAGTTTATTGATTTAGATAGATTAGCTACATTGTATGACACTAAATGGAAAGAATAAAATTGCTATTGTGATGAAGAGATTTTTATTAGCTCATTACTATTTTTGTGACCCTCCCTGGTACACACTTCAATCGGGTTGTTACTTTCTGATAACAGTTTGGACAAATATTCAGCTTTATCAGCAGAATCTGCCATAATTTTTCCATTAGACCATATATATTTATTATCGTCTATAAATATGCAGAATTCTCCAAGCCTTACTTTAACGGTTTTATTATGTTTACTTATATTTTTGCTTAGTTGACGCAAATTATATCGCACATTTTGTTCTTCTTCTGTGTAATCTTTTTGTATATATAACGTTAGACCATTTAACTTCTTTTTAGCAGCAGTGACATTATATGCCTGCATACTAGTTTCTAATGTAAAGCAAAAAGATTTTCCGCCAGCTATTATACGGGTTTTTATAATATTAACGTTCACCTTAAGCACATCTGAACATAATTTTAAAAATTCAGCTTTGGCAGCCTTTATATTATTACTGCTTAAGCCAGTAACAACAACGTTTGCTGACCGAGATCTGCGATCAATAAATTCAAGACGGTTTGTAAGTTTTTTAACATCGTTCTTTAGTTTTAAATTTTCATTCTTCAGTTCTTCAATCTCCGTTTTTATTGCAACTAAATCAGATTTTCTTGTGACATCTTTCAATTTATCATCCAAAAGGTGACACAGTTTTTCCCACGAAAAAATGTCTTGTTCACTGTTTTGATTTGAGTTTGGCATATTTTCACAACTTACAAATTTTTTACAATTGTTTTTCTCAGTATTATCTGGTGATGTTAATTGTATTGCTCGTTTATAACTCATTTGTTTTAAAGCATACGTTTAGGCATACTAGTATTAATTGAATAGTAAAAAACTTGGCAGCACTTTTTGTATAAAACAGATGTAAATAAAAACAACAAAGGCGGCAATCAACAATAATAAACACAACCAACAAAATTATATTAGAAATAATTGCAAAATTAAAGAAATCCACCTCAATTACAAATCACTCACGTATACAAAATCCAAGATATACGTTTTTTAGTAAATTTTATTTCAATTTGAGCTCTTCCACTGCAACATTCAACAAGAAGCGGCCGTGAGACACCAACCACCAACACCAGAACCACAAATGTAAATTTTGAAGAAAATGTTGTTAAAACGACCCTCGATGCAACACGTGCACGTATAACCACTCCTTGCACCAACGCGAATCACTTCCAAACAGTTCTTGTTTATATAAGTAGTTAATTTCTTTTTATTCGTAAAAACAATTTAAAATTATACCGCAGAAAATTTATTGGACTTTTTAATTCTTCAAACACAGGGTTGCCAATCAATATTTCCATTATACATTCTCTTAAAAATACAGTCGAACTCCCATAACTCGAACTTCTCTAACTCGAATTTTCTCTTACTCGAACCAATTTGATTGGCAGTAGCTCTAAAACAATAAACTACATACAATTCTCCTTCCGTAACTCGAACTTCCATAACTCGGAATTCTCCATAACTCGAACCAAATACATACTCAAATTTGTATTCTATAACTCGAAGTTTTTTGCTTGTTTTGTTTATTTATTTCGCTTTCTTTTGCTTGTTTAGCAGGTTTGTATATTTTACTTTGCTCTTTTTTTCGGGGAAATCCCTTTTTGTACATTGTTACGTGTTTTATAATGTTTGTCGATGGAGGGAAATATAAGTTTATAAAGAAGTCGAGGGTGGATTCAAGAAAAAGGAAGCAGACAATAAATATGGTGTCCCAGCTAGTACGGTCTCATAGATGTTTAAAAATAAAGAATTAATTATCAACTCGTTTGAGTCAGTTTCTCATCTCTTTAGTAAAATGATTAAGACCCAAATATAGAAAAGTATCGACATAGCAGTCCTCAATTGGTTTACAGCAGCTAGAAGTCAAACCATGCCGATATTTTACTTCATTGTAACTTGTTTATTACAAATACATACCTACATGCTTAGGTATGAAGCTTTCAAATAGTGCCTGTTTTAAACAAAAAATACAAAATGTACACAAGTTTGCAATTTATTCTCTTTTCAACAAGAAAATTCTGTAACTCGAAGTCTCCATAAGTCGAAGTTTTTTTTGGGATAATGGTGATTCGAGTTATGGAAGTTCGACTGTATGTACTATTAATTAATATTCTCATCTTCTTAAACAAAGCCACAGTTCTAATTTAAAACAATACAACTGTAATTATCACCATGGTAAAAACATCAAAATTTACCAAAAGAAATAAAAGCACTAATAATTATCAGCTCTAAGCAGCAACTTATTGGCTCGAAACTAATAAAAACCAATTATCAATTTATGAAAATTAATTTATGAAAATCTAAAATAACAAAAATAAGAAATTAAGTTTTAGGTTAAAAGGGGAACACACTCGCACGAAAACATATACATACATATGTAAAAATTGTATAAAACAAACAAACAAAATAATACCACAGCATATTTCTAGGAGATTAAAAGCGTCAGTATTTTAAATGACATGTAATGCAAAACGAATATTTTTTTACGCTAAAAGTGTAAATGTAGTGAAATATTGAAGTTTGAACATATAAAGAGTTTAGAAAAAAAATATATTTAAAAAATTCAAGTTTTTTGTTTATTAAAAATACAAATATCAAAAATTGATAACAGATTAAAAGTACAGATAACGTAGAAAATCCAAATATCGTAAAATTTTCTAAATAGAAATCAAAATAACTTAAAATATTCCAAAAAAAAAATATCCAAATACAGTAAACAAATAAATAAATAAATAAATAATACAATCCAAGTACAGGTATCCCTTGATTTACACGGTACTTCATTTACGCGATATAACACGATATAACACGGATCAATAATAGTAACCTTTTTTTGAAATACGCGTTTTTTACGCGTTTTAATAAAACACGCTCTCAAAATTATGGCAATTTTTTCAGATACCAGTAAATTTTTACTGTTTACTGAAAAAATTACAGTATTCAGCAAACTTTTACAAGTTACTGAAATAATGAAGTACTAAGCTAATTTCCCTTTTCTGAAACATATGCAAACAAATATATTTTACCAGAAAAAGTCTAAAAAATAATTGACAATGCTTACAATTTTTTTTATTAAAATTCTTTTAAAAAGTGAATACTGATTTTTTTTAGTAATCAGTAAAAATTTACTGAATATTGCCATTATTTCAGTAACCAGTAAAATTTTACTGGTTTTTATTCAATTTGTCTTGGTTTAATTTGTTTTTGACTATTTTACAATTTTTATCCTTTTCTTATATTTTTGATTTTAAATATTCAACTACATATGTATGTTTCAATTATTTTTTTTATTCTTTTTTAATTCAATTATTTTATAAAGATATAACAACAAAGCTTTATACATATCGTTATAAAGAAATATCCTTTAATTTTTTAAGAGTAAAATATATCCAGTTCTATGTTCTTGATTTAACACGGTTTTAGGGGCCCAAAATGAAATTTTGTATGAATCTCATGTTTTGATTTACGCGATATGTTAAATTTCTGGTCCCATAAACGCAATTTGTACCAGTCCCGAACCTTGTTTTACGCGAATTTGATTTACACGTGCTACACAGACCGCGTAAATCGAGGGTTACCTGTAACGTAAATTGTTCTATTTGAAAATTCGTAAATTTTTTCTACAGGGAAATTCTAAAGAAAAATCCAAATAACCTAAAACTTCCTATGTTATTTTAAGTTGTCTAAAGAAAAATCCAAATAACTTAAAGTTTTCTAAAAAAATCTAAATAACTAAAAATATTCTAAAGAAAAATTTGAATATCGTAATAATAGCGTAATATTTACAATTCAAGCAGTGTACATTTTTCTATAAAAAAAATACAAATAACGTAAATTTTTCTCTTGAAAACTTTAAATAACGTAAATTGTTTTAAATTAGCGTAAATTTTTTTTAATAAAAATACAAATATCGTAAGTTTTTCTATTGAAAAATGCCAATAACGTAAGTTTTTCTATAGAAAAATTTCAATAACGTAAATTTTTACACAGAACCGTAAATTTTTCTATAGATAAACACAAATAACGAAAGTTTTTCTTTTGAAAAATTCCAATAACGTAAGTTTTTCTATAGATAAATTCCAATAACGTAAATTTTTTCATAGAACCAAAAATTTTTCTATAAAAAAATACAAATAACGTAAGTGTTTTCATTGAAAAATTCCAATTACATAAGTTTTTCTATATAAAAATTCCTATAAAGTAAATTTTTTCATTTTTCATTCCAATAACGTAAAATTTTTTGTGGAAAATTTTCAATAACGTAAAATATTCTAAAGAAATATTCCAACAACGTAAATTTTTCTATAGAAAAACTTAAACTACGTAAAGAAAAATCCAAAAACTTTTAATTTTCCAAATAAAAGTCTTATCAACGTTAACTTTCCTAGAGAAAAATTCAAACAACCTCAATTATTCTTTGTGCAAATTCACATAAAATTACAATAACGTAAATTTTTTTATAGAAGCGTTAATTTTTCAATAGAAAAATATAAATAGCGTAAAATTTTTCTGGAATTATTTAAAACTTTTTTGGGAATTTATTTTTCTGCTGGAATATTAAAAAATTTATATAAAAAAAATCCTAAAATTTTTAGATTGAGATTTTCCGGGATTATTTATAACATTTTTGGGAATTTAGTTTTTTTTATAGAATAAAGAAAATTATGGAAAAATATGGCTTAGAATAATTTCCTAAAGAAAAATGTGTAAAATTTAGCTTTGAATTCAAAAACAGCCACAAAAAGGAGACATTTTTAAGACCCTTTTTTAATTTTGAAATTGAACTTTAAGTTCGAAAAATTTTTAAAATTGTATGTCTTTATATTTTTGGTTATAATAATAAAAAACAAGAAATTTGTATTCAATTTCCAACTTAAAATCTGTACCAACTTCCTTTTTACATTTTTTCTTTTTTTTAATTCAAAACCTGTTTTAAGAAAGCCAAAAGAAAATGACATTTAAAAAAAAAAACCTATTAATATTTAATAAAATCAAAGTCAAAGAAATTACAACGATTTGGAAAAAAGTATAACGTGCAACAAAAATAAGTTCAATGGAGTTTTTAAAATTAATGTCAAAAACGGTTTTTGTTTTTATTTTCACGAAAGAAACAGGCTGTACAGAAAGTGAATAAAAGTGAAAGAGCTGCAAAGTGGAAAATGTATTACAACAGACAGAAATTTTTTTTAATTACAAAAAAGTTTTTTGTTGTTGTTGTGGTATTGTTGTTGCAAGTTTTTTTAGACTTTTAGGCTGCTGATGCATATGTGCGTTAAATTTTCAGGTTTTGTGGCTTTGCAACATGCAACTTAAGATATTGCAGCAGCAGATATTACAGCATGATTATGAGTGTGAATTACACAAAATGTTGACAGTAAACAAGTTATTTTGGGTCAGGTTTTTTTTCTGGTTGTTGTTGTATTAAAAATTAAAAGAAAACAGACAGACAGAGTGTAGAGTAGGGGACCTGCAAGGTGTGTCGTAGATGTGCTTAAATGTATTCGATTTCGACTTGGGATTTGTTCGGTATCACAATATTTTTGAAAATATTTTAAGACTTTTCACACAACTAGAACCGATTATAATATTTTTTTATTTTTTTTGATTTTTGATATAAAACTTTCCAAATTGCTTAATAAGCCAATATTACCTTCCGTTTTTCTGTGTGTTTAAACAAATTTATTGCATGATGATAAAGACCTGATTTGTGGCAAGAGGAAAAAACTGGTAATTGTTTTCCCCCAAAATCAAGAAAACAAATATAAACAAGGAAATACATAAAATAAATACATAAATTTGAAAAAAAAAATAAATAAACAAATAAATTAAAACCAAGTTTGAATTATGAATCAATGGATATTTAAAAAATAGCAAAAAAAATAAAAAAATTTTATATCACATTAACACGCATTTTAAAATAGATAAGAAGAAAGAAATATCTAAAAACAATAAATTAGATTAAGTTAAATTTGAAACACTAGTTATAAAAAAAAATTAGGAAAGAATTTCCTTAAATCCCAAATTTCGATAAATTTAAAAAAAACCTTTAAGTTCAGACAATAATCTCTAAGAATATTAATTATTATTTCTTATAAAAAATAAAGAAAACTTTCTATACTTTTATTTAAACAATAAGAAATAATAAAAAACTTTAAACAAAACATTAAAATTTGAGTACAGAAACTTAAAAAATCTTATATTAAAAGAAAAGATTTTAACTCCAGACAACAACCTTTAAAATATCACAGCATAAATGTAAAAATATAAAAAAATCTTTTTAAATCTTAATAAAAAATAATCAAAATTTTTTAAAGCTTAAAAATACTTTAAAATTTTAGCTGAAAAACAAATAATCCTACATAAAAAAAACTTTAAGTCCAGACAAAAACCTTCAAGGAAATGTTTAAGTTTAAAAATTAGTTTATAAAAATATCCTTATAAATCTTAAAAAATAATAATTGAAACTAACAAAAAACATTAAGGAGAACTTAAAAACAACGAATCCTAAATTAAAAACAAAAAAAAAAATTAAAGTACAAATTAAAGGATTTTGTATAAAAAAAAAAAATATAAAGAAAATTTAAAAATTATTTTTTTGCAGAAACATTTAACAAAAATGTGGCAATAAATTGTGGAAAGAAATAATTTTAAGGGAGATTTTTATAAATAAATCTTAAAGGCCTTATTCATAAAAAATATTTCATGTTATTAACAGGCTTATAAGATAAATTGTATATGAAAATTTTTTTAATGAACCTCTTATAAAACTCAAGTATTTTTTATGAATTAAGAATTTATTGAAATGTTCTATAATTTTCACATTGATTAATTATTACTTTTTTAGGAATTTATTGTTTTTAATAAATGTTTATAAAAATCATGAAACAAATTTTTTTTTAAATAAAATCTAAAATTTTTTTTTAAATTCCAAATAATTTTTGTATTGAGATTTTCTGGGATTATAAAAACTTTTTTGGGAATTAATTTTTTTTTTTTTTAAGTATTGAAGAAAATTATAAAAAGTTATTTTTAATAACTTAAAAAAAACTTTAAAGTTGTAGCTGAAAAAGCAAGAATTCAAGATTAAAAAAAGTACAGACAAAAACCTTCGAGAATATGTTTTAGTTTAAAAATCAAAATCAAAAAAAAAATGTATAATTTTAAAAAATAATAATTCAAATTTAAATAAAACTTCTAGAAAAACTTTAAAATTTGAAAAATGAAAATCAAATAATCAAATAATAATAAGCCCCGACAACAACCATCAAGCAAATAAAAAAATTGAGGGTAAAAAAAATATAAAGAAACTTAAAAATTGTAATAAAAAATAATCAATATCTGAATATTATCTGAAAAAATATGTATAATAAAAAAAATAACTTTAACCCTAGACAATAACCTTTAAGAAAGTTAAAGAATTTAAAATTTTTATTAAAACTAAATAAAAAAAATCTTA
Source organism: Pollenia angustigena (assembly GCA_930367215.1). NCBI lineage: Eukaryota > Metazoa > Arthropoda > Insecta > Diptera > Polleniidae > Pollenia > Pollenia angustigena. The sequence continues at coordinate 4,272,044 of OV884059.1, forward strand.
AATTACTTAAAAGAAATCTTAAAAGAAAATTTTAGCCGATTAAAATATCATTTCCCAAACATAAGCGAAAAAAAAAAATGTTAACCCCCGCCAAGAACCTTAAAGAAAATGTTATTTTATTTAAATATATTTATAATAAAAAATCAAATTTGCAGAAAAAATTTTTAAAAAAAATATAAAAGAAAAAACTATAAAACAAATGAATTTCTACACATAAAACAAAAACGTAAGCCCAGACAACAACCTTAAAAGTAATGTTTGAATTTAAGGTAAAAGTATAGACAAAAATCTTAATATCTTTAATATATTTCAAACATTCAACAAAAAATTATCAATAAAAAAAAATTTAGCTTAAAAATAAAGAAAAACATAAACAAACAAAAAATTATCCTAGACAACAACCTTAACAAAAATGTTTGCATTTAAAGTGAAAAATTTAAGAAACTTTATCAGACTTTATAAAATATAAAAAAATTTAAAAAATTAAAGAAAAAAAATACTAAAATAGCAAAAAAAAAATTACAACAGAAATCGCCAATAATAAAATTCCTTAACAAATATGCTACTCAAAAAGCTAAGACACCATTGGCTAACAACCCTTAGCTTAGCCCTTAACCTTTTGCTAAGCCAGGCCCCTTTATTTAAAGCCAACGAATTAAGTAACTCCACTGTAACCCCAGAAACATTGGCTTCTACAAGCAATATAACCATATTGCATGAGGTGCACGAAGAGGGGTTTTCCACCAAAAAAGATAAACCTCTAAATCCGGAGATTTTACCCCTAAAACCGATCAAAAAGAAACCTTATACTCCCCCGGAGAAATCTACATTGATTTATGAGAAATCCAAGCCCATAAAAGATTTGGATTTACATCCCGTAATATTTGATTTTAATTTGGGAGACTTAGAGGATTTGGAACATGAGGCCTATAAGAAAAAGGATTTAAGTGCGGAGGAGAAATTGCTGCTAAGGGACTCTAAAAATATGGAGGATGTTCCTACCTTAACCTATACCGATGAAAAAAAAAGTCCCGATTCGGAATCTCTACAAGATGATTTAAATGTTCAGGTGGATTTTGTGGCCACAACAATGGAAACCATGCCCAGACCATCTACTGTAGCCTCAAGTACTACCGTTAGCTCTACTAGTACGGCTGCGCCCTCTACAGTTCCTTCCTCCTATGTGGTCACCGTAAGTCCACATATTTTCAAAATTCTAAAATCCAAATCTATTAAAAAGGGACGAGAGCTACTGAAACATGAGGATTTGCATAAGGGCTTAAACAATCACAATAGTTTGGATCATTATCTAACGCCTCCCGATAATACCGAACATAATGCTACGGCTGAAAGTCGGCAAATGGCCAATGTTTTTCAGATTTTAACGAATTTGTATGATCACTTCTACTGGCAGCCATCTGACATCAGAAACAAAGTGTCTACAGGATGTGGTTTGGAACTGCAGGCCTATTTAACGGCACTGCATGGCAACTATAATTGGGCGCAAAGGGGTGAGTTTAAATTTTTATATTTTTTATATTTTTTAATAGCATGTATTATAATTAAAATTGATTTTATTAAATAAAATGTTTTTTAAAAAAAAAATCCCTTTAAAATTCCTTGACTGTTCGAAATGGAGTGATGATTGATTAAGGGGAAATAAAAAAAGAATTTCGTTGCTCATTATTTTACTTACTTCCCTTATTTATAAATAGATTTTGTTAGTCATCGTTTACATCAAAAAAAAAGAAATTTTCTTAAAAGAAAACACAAGATGAAGAACACATCAGAAACGTTTGTTTTCTTACTCATAATTTCAAATAAAAAAACATGTCAAGCCTTTTCAACCGAAAATTTGCTTAGTGTAAACTAGGACTCCTAATATTTAACTTACTCTTAAGCATCCACTTGAAGTTTTCAGTCAATAATCGAATTTCAAGTCGATTGAATTCAATGAAGCATTTTAAGGAAACGAATCCAAACACAGCTACACAATGAATTAAAAAGAAATAAATTTGTAACATATTGAAAAGAACAAATTCAAAGACATTAATCTGATGGAAAAAAAATTAAGCAATAAAGACTTCAAAATGAACCCTACAAATGTTAAAAACTTTTAGTCTAGTCTTTTAGATAAACTATGTTCTAGTCTCTAGGCTTAATTATAGTCTAAACTTAAGTCGGATTATTATTGTTGTATAACCTTAAAATGCAGGAGTCATAACGGATTTGAAATAATTTGTGTCCTTAATAATTTAAATCACAGTTTTGAGGGTCATTAATCATTGAACAAAATAGTGAACAAATCTAAGTTTTTTTTTTGCTTCGCAAATCTCTGGATCAAATCATTTTAAGCAAACTTATCGCTCACCGAAGACTGTTCTAAATTGCATCCATTGGTTTCAATGTACAAGAGTTGATTTGTGCGGCAAACATAGACCGCCCAATACAGCTAGAAAAGTTCGAAAATTATGATTTGCAAACATTAGTCCATGAAAATGTCGCCAAGCTTAAAAAGAACTTGCCAAAATCCTTCGAAGTTACTCAAAGAGCATTTTAAAAACGTTTCCAAGTAGCAGGATTTATTTTAAAGCAGGAAATTGTTGTCCACACGGGTTTAAGCCGATAGAAGTAGTAGTAAAATCAGTAATTTTAAGCATCGCATCCAGGCTATTAGAAATCCCCTGCGTTTGGTGCACCGAACACTTGATTCATTTGAAACGAGCATTAGCCCAAAAACGTCCGAAATATTCGACCAGATATTAAAAAGACGTCATAGAGTGACCCTACAAGAAATGAATGAGCGAGTAGTCACTTTTTCATTTTGGTGTTAAGAAAATGAAAAAGGTGACTACTCGTTTTTTTGAGTGTCACAACTTTGAGTTGGCATTACTGCTTTATTTGAGCACCTATTTAACAGCTGACAGTAGCTTTTTGTTTAGGTTGCTTTGAAATTTCATTATGAATCGACTTACACCAGAGCAACACGTGCAAATTGTTGAAATTTTTAATCAAAATAATTGTTCTATTCGCCAAATTCATCGTGCACTTCTTCTATTTTATGGCGTACATAATCGTCCTTCAGAGCGGCTAATTCGAAGAATCCCGTGAGATCAGTGTGCACTGAAGAAGCTGTAGCCGCTGTACAGGAAAGCATTGAAGATGGTCCTAATCAATCAATTCTTCGCCGTTATCAGCAATTGGGGTTGTGTCCTTCCACTTTGTGAAAGATTATACGGTAGGATATTGACTTAAAAGCTTTCAAGATTCAACTTGTGCTGGAGTTAAAGCCAAACGACCATCATATGCGCTGCCAATTCAACGAATTGGCTGAAGCTTTTGATTAAAAAAAAACTTCACGTAATGGCCCAATTAATTAACCACCAAGATCGTGTGATTTTACCCCATTGGATTATTTTCTTTGTGTTCCAGATTGCGCCTTCTACACGCCATACGTGGCGGCCACGTGGCAGAAATCATATTTAAACATTAATTTCATAAAATTTTCTTTTCAATAAAGCCCGTTTCATTGATATTAAAAATATATTTCCTTGTTTTATCACGATTTAAACTTGTGTCACTCTATAAAAAACACCCTTTAATATATCGTGACAACGTTCAGCCACATGACCAGTTAGAAAATATATTGTGTTTAGGATGTTTTAGGTCACCCTCAGTCCAGACTTTGCCCCGCCTTATTACCATTTCTTTTGTTCAATGCAGAACGCTTTATTCCAATGAGATTGTTCTGCATCGATTACCGCTTCACTTTACAACAGAGTAACTAAAATTGGTCTACTCGTGGATGGTCTCAAAAAAAAAAACAAAAAGTTGTTTTGGCTTTCAACCCACAAAACGCCTACCTAAAAAGTCTAAAAATTTGCCAAAAACCCCGCATGGAGTTAAGTCTTGTTTGTACTACCATATTATTCCTCTACCATAACTACTTGCTGTAGCGTTCCCTTTTAAAAAATCTTGACGAATAAAAGCAGCTGCAGCTTTAGCCAATAAACTTAACGGTCAATTAACAATTCAGGGTTAGAAAACCATTTAAATGCTTCAATGACTTCAATCAAAATTGTCTTGAATCAAATAACAACCAGAGATCTAGAAAATCTCTTGAATTTAAACGAAATTTTTTACCTACAAACAACTTTCAATAACAAATCTACCCCTCCTTAGCTTACGACTCATCTGGCCGCTATAGAGGACAAATATTTTTCGGCAACGACAAGTGGCTGGGCCAAAAGCAAAATTGCTATGAACTCAATCGCCAGTTGGATCCAGAGAAGCGTAAACATTTTGAGTTTGAATTCTATACCGCCGTAGTAGCGTTCAATTTGGCTTTGCCTGAAATGCTAAAATTTCAACTGCAAATTGGAGAGTGTTTGCCCAAATCCTGTACAGCCTTGGATGTGCAGCACATAATAGAAATGGATCCTCATGGTCAAATGCTGATTACCCTAAATGCTTCACAGTTGGCTCAAGTTAAAGTTTTAGTCGTACGCACAGTGCCTGGCATTTACAGTTATTGGCGGGAATTACGATTTCAAATTTTTGCCAGTGTTTTGCTAACATTAATCATAATTGTCTTGGTAGCCACCTGGTTTCAAGCCAAACTTACACAGTGTCAATTAAACCAAGCCCCCATAGCGGTCATAAGTGGTTCCAAAGTAGAGACACCAGTTATACATCACATTTCCAGTGATAACGGTAAAACTTTTGAATTGTATCAAATGTCCACTTTAAATGAAAACAACAATGTGGTGGATATGGAGACAGAAGTGAATGGTAAAAAGTCCTCTGGCTCACAAACGCATTATAATATGCCGCAGGATATAAATGTCAATGGAAATGGTTGCTCCAGTCATGTACAAGATGTGGAATATAGAATAGAAACGACAAGCCATACTGGAACAGCAGGAACGTATGAGGTCAAGCAGCCTTTGGGTGAGTGTAGAAAAAGGAATATTTAATTCAAGTTATGAGCTTAATTGTATTTTATAGGTTTCCATGAGCAACTGCTGCTGTGCTTTGCTTTCCAAACCAACGCCAGTAACATATTGAGTATAGATCAGCAAAAAGAGGTGAGTTTTTTAGCCAAAGATACATTTTTTTAATAAGGTAGACTATAAAGTAAACTATAGAGTAACCTATATTCAAGACTATAAAGCAGGCTTTAGTGTTAACCAGAGTCTTTACTATACCATAGACTATGGAGAAGACTAAAACGTAAATTATAGACTAGTTTTTAGAGTTATAATAGTGTAGACTTCAGTGTAGACAGTAGTGTGGGCTATAGTGTAGAATATATAGTAAACTATATATGAAGTTCATTTAAGCGTTTTCTACAAATAAAAAGAAAACATGGAAAGGTTAATTATTACCGTACACAGTTCCTCTATAATCTCGGAAGTTACAGGCTAGACAATATGAACCAACCATAGTTGCCAGATAAAATTGGTTAAAAATCGTCAAAACCGTCAAATTGACTTACCTAAATCACCACAAAAATCGTCATTAGAAAATACCAAAAACTTTCAAGCACGACAAGCAAAATCTTATTAATTGAAAATTTTCTATTCCCAAGTGCACGACTTAAAAAACTGAACTGGCAATTTGCTTTATTTGATTTTCTTGCGAAAACAATGAAGTTGTTTTTGTTTTTATATTGTTTTTTTTTTAACCCACTTAAAACTACAATTAATGTTGGGAGAATTCCCACCAATTGTAGCGGAGAATGTAAGAAAAGCTTAACTCACTGTTTATTGTTGGTATTTTATTTAAGCTTTGATATTGTTACAAGTAAAACTGCTGTTTAATATCTTTTGTTTTTCTAAAATCTTTTTGGATGAAGTTTTCTGACGATCTGGCCTAAGCAACTTTCGAAAAATCATAATTACCGATAAGGGCTCGTTGATGATATTCGTCTTGTAATTGGCCTTCGTTGTCTTACGATTGTGTGTGTGTGTCAATACTTGTAAATTGTTTCGCATTAAAACCTTCTTTGTTATCAGCAGTTAAAAATCAGCTTTTTGTATAACGGTCTTCGTAAAATCACGATAAGATGTTTTTGTTTTTTGAAAATTTTCAAACAATAATTAGATTAGATGCCTTAAGCATTTACTGCACCATTATAGCTCTTTTATTGCAGCGCCTTTCCTTCCGAAAAGAGGTGGGCATACCCAGTGGTTGCCTTGTTAACTTTATAAGTGTAGACTATAGTGTTTCTTTTCAGTAGGCAGGTGTATTTCTAATGGAATAGCACCGGGGTATGTTGGATTTTTACCGTCTAAAACCATTTTTCTCGTCTTAGCAAATAACCTGTATTAAAGTTTGGACTATGAAACAGTGTTCGAAACTAAACAGAACATTATTTAGTATTCGGCCCGCACACCCAGAAATGATATCTATTTTGTTTAGACGAAAACAACCCTTAATAGCGTTCGTAACTATTTTCCAGAAAGTTACGAACATTATATAGTGTTCTAAGTTTTTTTAACAGCCAAAAGTTCACTAAGCACATCTGAAACGAACGAACATTAACAAGCTGACGGACAACAACGAAGTTTGTGGTTTCAAAAAAAAAAAAAAACAGATACTTCAGAGTGTGTTATAATTTAGACTATATTGTAGACTTTTTTAGCTGTACCATAATTTTCTTTATTACTGTAACATTTAATCCCTTATGTTCTAAAATTAGTTGTACATATTCTTGATTGTTATTTTCCTACTTCGTAACTGTTATTTCCTTTTCCCACAATAGTTTTATGTCTTCTTACAAACAAAAAAAAAAAACAAAAAATAAAACAAAATACAGCAATCATTTATCTCATATACATATCAATTTGATTTCATTCCAAAACATTTATTCTATTACTTTTTATTCTTTCCTAACAGACACAAACATCCTGTGTACATGGTTTGCGCGTCATCTCCGTCTTATGGACAATAATGGTGCATACATATTTGCAAATGTTTAATGTTGGAGAAAATCGAGTAAATATTTAAACTAGAAGAAAAATTATAAACAATTTTATATGCTAACAAAAATAGATTTCCTGTGACAGAGAGAATTCGGTTATTTCCTTCTCCGTTTCGCTGTAACAGAGACATGACATTTTAAAGGACTTTGTTTGGAAAAGGATTTCTATTTTTGGCTTATTTATGTTTTCTATTAAATTGTCTATTTTTATTATTTTCTTATTTAGTTTTGTTTATTATTTTCTTTCTTATTTTTGTTGTGTAGTTTATAAGAATCATGGTCGAACGTTCTCCTTTTTATCAAATTGTTGGCAATGCCACTTTTTCTGTTGACACATTTTTCTTTATAAGTGGCTTTTTGGTAACTCTATTGTATTTAAAGAGCATGAAGAAGGATTCTGAGGATTCGACAAAGTATATAAAAAAAGGTTTCATGGATACAGTCATATTGGTGGTCTATCGCTATATACGCTTAACTCCAGCTTATTTGTTTGTGATATTTTTCAATGATTTCGCCTTGAGGTGAGTAAAAAAAACATGGACCTAACAAGGGGTACCAATGATGTTTAAAACAAGACCAGGGGTTTTAAAAAAACTTTCTTAAAAACCGTAAAAAAATGTATATAAACATAAGATTTCCTCTTTTTTTATTTAAACAGACAAACTTTTGATGGCTCCGTATTCCAGCCCACTGTCTTGCCAAACACCTGCAGCAAATTTTGGTGGCGCAACATTTTTTATATAAATAATTTTTATCCATTAAATGAAATCTGCATGATATGGAGCTGGTACATGGCTAATGATATGCAATTTTATATAATGGCCACCATATTGCTTGTGCTTTCATCCAGGTAAGTGAAAGAGGAAAATTTTAGTATTTTAAAAAAATTTATATTAATAAACAGGGAAACCAGAAATATGCTCTAAAAAACACGTTTTATGCGCATTAAATATGCAGTAAAAACTGGAAAATATGCCCTGAAAAATGTCAAAAATATGCCCTAAAAATTAAAATTGCTCATTTGATGACACAATATTCAACAATTTAATAACAAAATCTTAAAAAAAACCTAAAAGATATTAACATCCATATGTCATTGTCTTAAAGGGATTTTAGGTACGGTAGCTAAATTGTTAACAAATGTTAACATTTAAAAGGAATTTAAAGCTAGTTAAGGACGGAAGCTTTGAGCAAATGTGAACCGATTCGAAAATAATTTAATTTGAAGTAAAATATTTTTGGCACGAATTAAATTTGAACACCATCAGAATTAGATAGCTTGCATACACAAGTCTAATATGGATCTGAAATTATAGACCGATTCTCACCATTTGCATAGACTTCGTCCATATTTGATCAAATTATCTACAAAATTGGAAATTGTACTCTGCGTACAAGGCTAACATTTACAGACAGCCAGCCAGGCGGATGGATGGACATCGTTACATCACTTTAAAAAGTGATTCTGAGTCAATAGGAATACTAAAAGATTGGTCTAGATACAAATCGCATAACATTTATTCTTATTGACAACCTGCTTTGTCTTACAATTTAAGAGTAAAAATTAAATGTAGATGTCGAAATTAAAGTAACAGATTTTCGAAAAAAAAAAAAATTTTTTTATTTGCTGCGAGAGCTTTTGTAGGCATCTAAAAAAATTTAATATGTATCAAAATATGCATTAAAAAGGCAAAATATGCGCTGTAAACCTAAAAAATGCTGCAAAAAGGCGCTTTTAACTAAAATATGCCGCAAATGGTAAAATATGCAAAAATATGCACTAACAAATCGATGCCAAACTTCATAAAAAGCTCTAAAACGGATAAATATATTGTTTTTGCCTTCATTAGCCGAACAAGGAAAAACATGCAATTGCATATTTCTGGTTTCCCTGTTAATAAAATATCAAATTAAAAATTAAAATTAATTTTGTTTGCCTGTATTCAAAATTGCAGACTACCAGGAAAGGAAACTTTTTTACAATTGAAAATTCATTAAGACTAGAACCGAATTTAAAAAAAAATTAGTCTGTGTTCATACTAAGAAAGTTTTTTTTTCAGAAAGTCGGAGCTTATTGGTAAGAAGGAATGAGAGCATGCTATTCTTCTCTCTCCTCTTAGCAATTAACGCCAACTTTCTGAAAGAAAACTTTTACTAGTGTAAACCCAGGTTAGTCTAGAATTCAGACGAGAATTAGACAAGATTTTTAGACTAGAATTAGGAATAAGCTTTAAACTAGTTTTTAAAATAGAATTTAGTATAAAAGTTTGACTCGACCTTAAACTAAGTTAAAAACTCTATATATTTGACTAGAATTTGCACCAGAGAACTGCAAAATCGCTATTTTTCTTGATTTATTCATATGCTAAAATTTACATTAACTCTATGCCTGCAAAACAAAGTTCAAGGTTGGTAATTTTACCATCGTTTTGTACACATTTGATTTGTGCATGTGTGAGTTTTTTATTGAAAGTGTTTTGTTTGCATTTATTGTTGCGCACGCAACAACACAACTACCCCAAGTGAAAAGGCAATAATTCTTATGCTTTTGCATTCAAGCAGTCATTGTCCACTCGATTAGCCAACGAAGAACTAAATTGGTATGAGTACGAGTCGCTTTGTTACAATAACATCAACAGCAATAACAACAACAACAATACATTGTCTTCTATTTCTATGGAAATTGTTTGTTGTTGTTTTTGTCAATTTTTTTTTTCTTGTACTACATAGCAACTGCTGAATGCCTACATGAGTAATGATTGCTTGATTTCTGGCTTTTTTGTTTGTATTTTTTTTTTTCTTTACCAAAACAATCATTGTCGGACCAAACACACAAACATCTTAATGGGCAAACGAAGCTAAACGATGGTATAATTAACAAAGCACGAATGTGTGCGGTTGCGCAAGTTTGATTGTATGATCGCAAGTGAGTGTATTTCTTGGTATTCACTAAATACGATTTTTTTTGCAATCGCACAAAGCCGTTCTCTGATTTGCACCAGATTTTAGACCAAACTCAGAACAAGACTATCAGGCCTGTCACAGAAATCAACTCCGATCGAAAGAGATTTCGTTTTATGTGCAGGGGTGTATATACTTAACTTAAGATTCACGTTAAAAAGGCTTAAGTCTATATATATATATATATATTGGTTTCTAGCTTAAAATAAAATTTAGTTAAGACTTCACTAAGCTTAGCCTTAGACTTAGGAATGGACTTAAGGCTATAGACATGACCATACAAAAGAACTTAGATTACACTCTAAAAAGGATTTTGTCTAGACTCTATATTAACATTAGTCTATACTTTAAAACAAAATTAAGTTAAGACTTAAGATTGAACTTTATAACAGACTAGACTAAGGGCTACACTTTAGACAAGACGTTAGACTAGACTTTAGACTGGACTTAAGACTTGACTTTACACTAGACCTTAGATTTTTAGGAAGGCTTTGTTTGTTCTTAAGGTAGTAAATATCAAAAAGTAATTTCAATTTTTGGGAATACAAAATTTTAATTTCAAAAGATTTTGTTATTCGTGCTTAATTCCCAGTTTTTATTCTTGATAAAAACACTTGAAATTTATTGTTGATGGGATAAGCTATTCCTATGCATTTCACTGGTTGCTTAGGCCAGATCATCAGGAAACTTCATCCATAAAGATTTTAGAAAAACTAAAGATATTAAACCAAATAAAACTGTAAAACGTATAAGACTTATAGCAACAGTTCTACTTGTAATAATATCAAAGTTTAAACAAAACACATCAACAATAAAAAAGTGGGATTATCTCATCTTACATTCCCCACTACAATTAGTTGAAATTCTCTCAACATAAATTGTAGTTGTAAGTAGGTTAAGAAAAACAAAATAAAAAATTACAACAACTTACAAAAGATGTTGTCAATTAAGTGTTTTTTAGGCCGTGCATCAAGAATAAAAACTGGGAATTAAGCACGAATAACAAAATCTTTTGAAATTAAAATTTTGTATTCCCAAAAATTGAAATTACTTTTTGATTATAAACAGGCAAGTGCACGGCCTAAAAAACACTTAATTGACAACATCTTTTGTAAGTTGTTGTAATTTTTTATTTTGTTTTTCTTAACCTACTTACAACTACAATTTATGTTGAGAGAATTTCAACTAATTGTAGTGGGGAATGTAAGATGAGATAATCCCACTTTTTTATTGTTGATGTGTTTTGTTTAAACTTTGATATTATTACAAGTAGAACTGTTGCTATAAGTCTTATACGTTTTACAGTTTTATTTGGTTTAATATCTTTAGTTTTTCTAAAATCTTTATGGATGAAGTTTCCTGATGATCTGGCCTAAGCAACCAGTGAAATGCATAGGAAAAGCTTATCCCATCAACAATAAATTTCAAGTAGTAAATATTTTTAAGTCTAGACTCTATATAAACATTAGTCTTTATGTTAGACTTTAGACAAAAATTAAGTTAAAAATTTTATACTAAATTTCAAATCAGTCTTTTGACAAGACTATAAACATGACTAGGGACTAGACTTAAAAGTGTACTTTACACTACTTATTATGAGATTACACTTATTTACAAAAAAAAAAAAAAAAAAAAAAATATATACTAAAAGGAACTGTTAAGCGAATGAGAATTACAAACACTCCAGTCTTATTTGCAGCGATATCAAAGCTTAGACAAAACACCAACAGTTAACAGTGAGTTTATCTTTTCTTGCATGCCCCTATCATTAGTTGGTTTTTTCTGACTCGAATTGTAGTTGTAAGTGAATAAAAAGAAAAAAAAATTGTCTCATTTTATTGTGTTCGCAAGAAAATCAAAATACGGCGATTCGTCAGTTCATTTTTTTTTTGCACGGGCACCTGCAAACTTATTATCATAGTTATTTTCGGGAATAGATTTTAGAATAGATTTAATTAACACTTTAGATAAGTTATTTATCTTGACTTGTGACTAGTCGTTAGACTTGTGTTGTTGACTTACTTAAGTAGATTTTAGACCAGATTATATTTAAGATTATACTTTCAATTAGATCTTTAATGCGACTAACATTTAAATCATACACTCCAGTTCATTTAAATAACAACACCAAAAAATTTATATCTTACTGCGAATTTTTGATAAACCAAGCAAAGCAAAAATATGGTTTTAATTTTTTGAGATGTTTTGTTTTAGGGTTATTTATTATCGAGATTTTTTTTTTTTTTTAATCTTCTTGGATTTATTTATTAAATTTTGAAAACACTGCTGGAAAATTAAAAAAAAAATTGTTCATTTGAATAACAACGGCAAAGAAAAGTTTGGAAAACATAAAAACTATTCACTAAATTAAATTTTATTCATAAAAACTATTTGGTTACACGTGTTTTCTAACGTTTAGTAATGAGTGTTGCCTCCATGGTGCTTAATAACCTCAAATATGCGACTGGGAATGGAATCGTAGAGGGTTTTTAGGTAATCTAAAGAAATCTCTTCCCAAGCGGTCTCGATTGCACTGATCAACGATGGAACATCTTCATATTGTTTACCTCCTTCATAAACTTTCCGTGAAAGCCATCCCCAGACGTTTTCCACTATGTTTAAGTCTGGTGAGTACCCGTCAGGACCATCCAGGTTAAATTTTTTTTCGTCAGAAAAGACAACCCTTTGCCATTCGGTATTCCACGTCATGTGAACTTTAGCATAATCCAATCGTTTTTCTTTGTGAATGGGTTTTAATACAGGTTTTTTTTAAGTTTCATTCTCTGGATATGCGGAGCATCCACAATCAAGCGCCGAACAGTCGAAATACTGGCAGAAACTCCGGCTTTCGCCCTAATTTTTGGTATGGAATCACAAGAATTAGATGCAATTCTTAAAATTGCACGCTTGTCTGTTGGCGATAAGAGACTTGCTGGTCTTCCTTTCATGTTTTTACCATAGGAATTCTGATTTTTGATGTAATTGAAGACAACACGAGCACTTCTTCCGATTTTCTCTCCAATTTTTCTAAAGGATAACTTTTGTTCAAAATAGGCTTCAATTTTTCCTCTTTCTTCTGATGTTAATGGCTTTCCTCGCCCCATTTTAAAAGAGTTTTTATTTTACGAGGTGCAATTTATCAAACTAATTAAAACTGAACAATCTGCGTAACACATTCGCTCAAGAATATCAACAATCAGACACTGTTGTTATTCATATGAACTATTTTAAAATCACATTTTTTGCCGTTTAAGAAGGCTTTGTACACTAAATATGTAACGGGACTTTTTTTATTTTTCTTTTGCATATTTTCTTGAACCAGTGTGGCCACCTAATATAATATGTGAGCACATACAAATTGATTTTTGTTACTTTTCTCGAAATGTCAAGTTTTAGCAATGACTACCACTGTTGTTATTTAAATGAACGAGAGTGTATTTCATACAAAACTAAGGGCTACACTTAAGTTTAATATTTTTAAAGATTAAATAAAAGTTATTAAATCTAGTGGAGACTATAAAATATCGTCGGCTTAATATGCAAATTGAGATTTTAATGCCGTGTGGTAGAAAAAGTTACGCCTTGTCGACCCGCTTGTAGTTTTTCATAAATTTGAGTCTTGAAGTGTGTAAAACCAGCATTATTTTTGGCTTTTCTCTCAAGTTGCAAATATGAAATACAAAAAGTTTTTTTGTCTCCTGTAAAATTTACCGAAAGGGAGTTAGCAGGTTTGCATATTTAGCCGACGATATTCAAGACTTTATACTAGATTTTAGACTTAACTTTCCGTAACATTTAGGACTTTATTATAGACTAGACTTAAGATATAATACTTCCCTGCAAATAAAATTGGACCACCTGGTCCATTTTGATAAAATGGACTACTCCATGGACTGGTCCGATGTAATGCAAGCATGGACCATGTCATTGTTAAAAAGTGTTTGTAGTGAGACGACATGCTTTCGTTTTTAAACGACTTCAAAACTAATCCTCTTGAGTATACCATGGAGTAGTTTTAAAACTACTCCTAAGTGGTCCTAAGATGGGTTATATGGTCCTCTCCTAGGACATCGTAATGTTAAATAGACCAGGTTTTTTCCATACGTTTGGGTTACTTTTGGACTAGTCCTGGTCCCTTGTGGACTACTCTTTACACGCGTGTTTGGACTGGTCCTATTATTTGCAGGGTTGTTATAATTCTAGACTTTAGAGTAGGTATTAACTTATTTTAGACCAGTCTATAATTCAGAATTAAACTAGATTCAAGACTAGACATTGGAAACAACAGAATTTTTACTAGTCATTAGACTTGATTTCACTAGACTTGAGATTATAATGTTTTAGACTAGACGTTAGACTTTTTTAGACAAGTCTATATTCTGGATTATAAACTAGATTTAAGACTAGATTTTGTACTAGACTGATTTTAAGAACTTTTAAACCAAGACTTTATACTTTAAACTAATGGGTCGATTACGGATGGCAACTGAACTGAAGTTGAGTTGCTGGCAGCGAAATCAAGCAACGCCACTCATGTTGTCTTCATATTACTTTTTGCGCTTTCTTTTGATTGAAATGGATACCATAACTAATGTTTTTTTTGTAGATATTTCAAAACAATGATCCTGACCACTTGTACCTTTCTCGTTTCATCCTGGGGAATTTCGGGCCTTATATCCCTGCGCTATCATTATACGCACAAAGTATCCAAGCCCTTTGAATCTTTTGATTTTCTCTACGATAAACCTTGGCAAAGAGTGGGGCCCTATATAATGGGTAAGTTAATGGTGAATAAGGGGGGTGCGGGGAGGTTTACTCAATTTGATACTATTTAAAATTTGTGCAGGCATGTTGGTGGGCTATGTTATATACAAAGTACGCTCTCCACCCAAAATTTCTCAGCGTGTCAACAACCTACTGTGGTTTCTCAGCATGGGCTTGATAGTGCTCATCATATTTGGTGTATCGCAAGGGGAGCTAAATGAGGTGACAACAGCCTTTTATGTGAGCATAGGCCATACAGGTAATTCGATTATTGCTTTAAGTTCTGAATATTATTATAATTATAATTAAAATGTTTTTTCCTTTACAGCCTTTGCTTTAGGCCTTGTTTGGGTGGTTTTATCCTGCTGCTGGAATCTCTCACCCACAATGAATCGCATTTTATCTTATCGCTGCTTGTGGCCTTTGTCGCGTCTCACTTATTGCACTTATTTGATACACCCTGTCATTATGCTAATCATAGCTTATCGTTTGGATGGCACCACCCATCTGAGCAATGTTTTCATTTTGATCATTTTTCTGGGCAATGCAGTGGTCTCTTTTATAGTGGCCTTTTTCATATCGGTGGTATTTGAGGCGCCGGTTATACGGTTGCTAAAAATCATTTTTCGCAAATAGTGAAAAAGCAGCGTTTGTATATAGAAAAATTGGTTAATTTTTTGAAATTCTAGTGACTGTTTTATTTTGTTAATTTTAATAAAAAATTTATAGTTTTGTAATTTTGTTTTTAATTAAGGTCAAGGTTTAGAGGTGTTTTTGAGTGTAATTCTATTTAAGTATAATGTTTTAGCCAAATATGCAATTAATTGTTGAAATTGAAATAAAAAATAATGTAAAAATGTTTTGATGAAATTTTGATTTAGATGTTGATATTTTGTAAAGATTTTTATATTTTACAGATTTTTAATTTTAATTTAAAAAAGTTTTGTAAATATTTAATAAAGTTTTAAATAAATTACCTTAAAATAAATTGGAATTGGAGCTATTTTCGCTTTATCTCCTTTAGTTTACGAGAATAACGCAATTTAGGTTTGAATTTTAGTAAAAAAAATCTCATAACAGGACACCGAGGGGACCATTTAAAAGTGTCTAATTACTAATTATTGTTAAAAGCTAAAGCACAAGCTCTATGTTTACATTTCGTCAGCTCAAGTAATTTTACCATGATATGCGCCTAAACAAAAAATGAGCTGACGATTTGTCCTTCAAGTTGTGCTGAAAAAGGTCAATAAGAAAAAGAAAGACAAAAACATGAAAAACAGAAAAATATATTTTAGACTTCAAGAAGAATGAATGAATAAAAATGAAATTAAATAATAAATAATCATTCAAAAACAAATTTCGACCTACCAAAGTTAAAATAACATTTGGTTTAAAGATTGATGTTTGACAATTCGCTACCAGCCATCATCAATGGCAGTGAGTGTTAAACGGCAAACCTCTATGAAGAGATTGTATGATTACAATCGAAACGTTAGGGCAACCTATCCGTAAAAACCTGGGTTCGATTCCCAGCTCAGTGATGAATGAAAAATCTATATATATAAAAATAAGTTGCATTACGTTAGTAATTGATGTTCTCTGAAATGCGTGAACCGATTTTGTTTCTTGGACACGTGGAAGGTGCCGTCAATACCAAGGTTTTTATGTATCAACGGTCTTCATGAGATACAGCCATTTTAGTGAACACTGCATTCATTTAAAATGCCCTCACCAAAATGCCCTCCATTTAGAACTCCTCCGAAACGGCTTGACTGATTTTTATGAAATTTTGTATATGTATTTGTTAGGTATGAGAATAGGTCGTAGAGTATATTTTATATCGCTAGAGGGCGCAAAATATGCAATAGGGGTAAAAGCTCCCACTCCCCAATCTTCTAAACTAATCAACCGGTTTTCTTAAAATTTGGCATGCAGACAATGTAACATCTGAAACAGAATAGGGAATAGGGTGTGAAATAGGGTAAGAGAGCTAAAAGCTCCCCCTCCCTATATCTTCGTAACTAATCAACCGATTTTTTTGAAATTTCGCAGGCAAATAGTGTTACAGTTTTTATTATTTAGGGCGTGAAATACAGCAAGAGGGGTAAAAGCTTCCCCTCCCTCTATCTTCTTAACTAATCAACCGATTTTCTTAAAATTTGGCATGCATACACTGTAACATCGGAAAGAGGACAGGACATTAAATACGGCAAGATGGGTAAAAGCTCCGCCATCCTATATCTTCTTAACTAATCAATTAATTTTCTTGAAATTGGGTAGGCAAATAGTGTAACACCTAGAAAGAACTATAGCTTATAATTTTTTCTTAAAATTTGGCTAGCAGACACTGTTACATCTGAAAGAAATCAGTTATGTGGCAAAACAACGTTTGCCGGGCCAGCAGTTATCAATAAATTTTAATTTATTTCATGTTGCAAAATTTCTTTCTTTATAAAAACAAATTAATGCAAATAAAATTCAATGAACTTTATCCTGATTAAAATAACAAAATTTTAATTAAAAACCATAAACAGTTCAAAATAAACCACAATACTAATTAAAAAAATGGAATTTTAATTTTGAATTGGGTATGAAATATCGAGTTTTGTTAGAACAAAAGAAAAAACGTGACCAAAAATTTTAAATTCTTTTGCTCTTTGGTGTTTAGTTAACCAGAAAACATTTTAGGAGTCGAAATATTAAAACAACAAATAAATGAAAAAAATAGTTGCCTACTTTAAGGGAATGAATATTAATTATTTAATTCTCATAATGTTTATAGGATTAAATTTGTCCGCCTTTTAAAATTTTTATTGGATTTTATTTTAAAGGCAAATTTAAAAACTATTGCTTGCTTTTAGGAGCTAAAAAGTAATTATAATGTAAATAAAATTCTGAAAATCTCCGCATACTTTTAGGGCTTTATTGGAATGTTTAAAGGGAAAACAAAGTAAATAACAATTAGTATTGCTTCCTAAATAAAATAAAAACCATTGCCTATTTTAGGGATTCCTTTTTTTATCTAAATTACTAAATCACTTCCTTAGCAAATGGTGTCCTTTTTCCTCTACCTATAAAAACTTAAGTTCGTAAAATGTATCTACGCTTTTGAGCAAATGTTTTGTAGTATTCTACCTTTTGTTATCTATCCACTAACAGCTGTTACTTAACTGGGCCAAAAAAAAAATACATTAATAGCAATACACAGCCATTACACATTTTTACAAACACAAAAGAAAATATTTTAACAAACAATAATTTCCTTATTTATTGTTTGTGAAAATTGCCTAAGAATATTCCATTAAGTGTGGAACGTCTTCATTTTAACGACAGCAGTAGCCGTAGAGTCTGTGAATGTACTTTCATTCACAGTTAGCACATAAAGAACCAAAATGTAAAAGAAAAAACTTCTTTAAAAAAAATTATGTAATAAGAAAATAAACAGCAAACAGTTTTCCATTTACAGACAATTCCAAAATTCGTTTCCTAGTTTAACCATTCGAGGTATTGTGTTAAACAAAAATATATGAACATATATTTGAAGACGATGGGGTAACAAGTAAATACTTTAAGCCTCAAAAAATTTATTAATAAAGTAAGCAGGCTTTTAGGAGCACAAGAAGTCGCATACATTAGGGAGCAAGTAAAAGAAAAAAAGTAGTAAATCCTTTAAACTAAGAGGACAATTACAAATGAAAGGTCATTTCTTAAAAGAAAATAACAAAAGAATTTACTAGCAAATAAAAACGTAATACATAGTAATCTGCTCTTAAGGATAGCTTCTTTTAGCAAACACCCCTGTAAGACAGACAGTATTCACTTCTAAGGAAACATTGTGTTCTTTTGGGCAGGCTCATTTTAATGGTCCTTTCGGTGTCCAGTCATAAGACATTCTGCGGTATGTATTTTTATATGGTCTATTTTACACATGGTTTGTGTCTTTGATAACTTATATTTTATGGGTAATTCCATGTCAAAACGACCAAGAGTGGGACACGACCCCTTCCGATTTTAATGAAATTTGGTGAGAAGGTTCCTTTTATCTTATTAGGAACATATAGGAACGAAAAAAATTTTTAAAATTTGTTTTTCGAAAGTTATGTCATATTCAAAATGTCATAATTTCGCAGAATTAGCCGAATGTGTTGAGCTTATTTCTTCAATATCTCGAAAACTACTTGACATACGAAGATGATTTTGATGTCATTTTAAAGAGAATACTTGGGGCAACAAACTATAAATTGAAAAAAAAAAATTTTTTTTTGAAAAATGTAATTTCTGCAAAATGTTAAATTTTAAAAACGGACTAAGTCAAAAACCTATTTTTTTATTTGGCTGATTTTTTTTGTATAATACCTCAAACTGTTCTTTAAAAATCCTGAAACTTTGAAGGAGGTGTTTTTTTTCTTTTTTAAGATATGATTTTTTTCCTTGCGCAACCCTTAAAAAAATAATATCAAAATAGAATTTTAATATTGTAATTTGGAGCAATAAGTACACTGTGCTAGTTGCAAACAACAGACCAGCCGCGCACCTGGCATTTTACCCTAATTGGAGACGCTGAATCTAGTGGTGCTAACCGCTTTTTAGGTTAGCTCTTGTTTTCAAGATATACCGTTATTTCGAAAATGTAAGAGGTTGCACAGCATATATTCGCGTAACTCAAAAACGGTTTAGTTTATTGAAATAACTAAAAAAAACCGAAATTCGGCAATAAATAATAAAGTGGGGCTGGTCATACATTTGACCCATCTACGAGCATCATCCTTGAATTCTTGAAATTGATGAAAAATTAACAGCTTATCCGGAATACGTTAAATCGCTTTTAATGTGCAAGATTAGGTTTGTGCGATTCTAATGGTGTTTTCTTTTCTACAAAAAATGTGACATTTTATTTTAAAAAATGCAATTTAATGTCAGTTTCTTAAAGTTTTTTAAAATAAAACAAGCAACCCTTTTCGGGAGCAAAATTTTTAAGAGACAGACACTAAATTGCATGTCACATTTTTTTGTAGAAAAGAAAACACCATTAGCTGGTGGTGACAAGGACCGCTTAGGTCTGCCAAAAAAAGTTTGATTATTATAAATGGAACGCCTTAATCCATAGCAAGGAAATTGGATACCAGAGCAAAAAAAAAGAATTATGGAAAGATAATTTTGCATTTTTGAAATGTTATTTACACGCTATTAACAGAGTTTTTGAAACGAATCATTACTGGAGATAAAAAATTAGTCCCAATAAGGACAACCCGAAGTCCTGGAACTCGTTTGTTTAGCCCGGCCAACAAAACAAATAGACGTCAAAGCCGAATACTCATAAAACCGATGTAAAGCTCTATATTTGGTAGAACTAGAAAAATCGTATCTAAACGAGATGCTGAAATCGAAACAAAATGTTACAAGGGAACTCTGGACGCTCAGGCACATGTTTCTAGACCAGTCGAAAACTATTGTAAAAAATTGGCTAGGAGGTTTTACCTTTCGTATAGGTCAGACCTTTATCTAGCCGACTATCACTTGTTTCGATAAATACAAATGATTAGTTCTTTAGACTTAGAATCTACAAAATGCCACAAAAGGTGGAAAAAAAGTCTTGGCTAATGATGGCCAATATCTACTACGATTAAATCTGCTGTAAAAATTTTTCACAACAAATTCAAAATTTGCCACAAATGCTAAATTTTCAAGTTAAAAAAGTTTTATTTTCAAAAAATACTCAAAATTCCAAAAATTCCTCAAATACGAACTCGCAAAAATACACACTAGCCCAATTCACAATCTTGTGCAAATGGTCTTGCATCGTAGCATTTGCAAAATGGAATAGTAAATACCATAGCATACTTTTGGGATTATGGTTAAAACCATAACTATATATCGTAGCATTTGCAAAACGGTATAGTATATTTTTACTCTACACCAACAAAATATACAGCAATGCACTTGCTACTCTTTTGCAAATATGCAACGCCTAAAACCAATAGCTTATATTTACTCGAGTTGATTGCAAAACGACAGCTAGCATTCAGTGAACCAAGCCGATCTGAAAAATGTTATAGTATTTACTATAATCCCAAAAGTATACTACAGTATTCACTATACCATTTTGCAAATGCTACGATGCAAGACCATTTGCACAAGATTGTGAATGGGCTAATCTTGTAAAAATGGTCTTGCATCGTAGAATTTGCAAAATAGTATAGTAAACTCTACAGTATACTTTAAGGATTAGAGTAAATACTATACAATTTTGCAAATGCGATTACGATGCAAAACAATTTACACAAGATTTTAAATTGGTCTACTCATTACATAATTATGTGCAATAGAATTACTAACTACGACTTAATTGCGATTATATTAAATAATTACGATCACTTAGCATTTGCAAAATGTTATAGTATTAACTATAATCCCAAAAGTATACTATATAATTAACTATACCATTTTACAAATGCTACGATGCAAGACCATTTGCACAAGATTGTGAATTGGGCTACTTAATATATGTTCAATGTGCAGACATTTAAATACACACAAAAAGGATAAAATTTTGCAAAAAATAACTAAAACCCAAAAAGTATGCTAAAGTTTTTAAGGGAGTTTGTGTTCGGCAAAGGGAAATCAAACAAATTCAAGGTCATTTAAATAAAAAAGTTTTGCAAAAGAGAAAATCTTTTCTTTTAGTTAAATTTAATACATTTTTTTTTCGAATATTTTAAAACAAACTAAACAAAACTAAGGAAAAATATTTAAATTGAGGGATATTTGGAAAATCTTGTATTTACAGTAGACGCTCACAAATTAGAGCTTTCAGTAATTCGAACGTCCAGAAATTAGAATCAGTGTTTGCAATAGAGCGTCTTTTTTTTTTGTTATTTGAACACAAGAAATCCGCAGTTTATTTTTATTCTGTTTGAACATAGTAAAACTAAAATGGGAATTACCAAATCATATATGTTTTTTCCTTATTGAATTGTTATGTTTTGTTGCCATTAGTTTTTTTATATTCATATTTTTAATTTAAAAAAATACATTTAATGTATTGGACTGAATTGTTACGTTTTGTTTTCTTGTTTTTATCAAACAAAATTGAATTAAAAAAATTTTAAGTCTTTTATTTAAGTTTTTGGAAGTAAATTTACTCAATTTTTAATTTTTTATTCGGAAAAAAAGTCCAGAAATTAGAATAATTCAGAAATTAGAATCTAATTTGCGAGCGTCTACTGTATTATGAAACATTGTTGCAATTATTTTGTATCTTTTTGGAATTACAGAAATTTCGCACTAAAAAAAACTCCTCATTTCATAAGGCCAAGAACGAATCAAGTAATTTTCGAATACCTTGTACTTAAAGTGAAGAAAATTCGATTGAAAGCGGTCTTCATGGAGCAAAACAAAAAATGGTAGTCGGATTAAATTTACCGTACAATATTTTTTAAATAGTTTTGAACTTTCCTTGTAACAAGTGGGCGATCTTAGTCATGATTATTACAGCTTCCTGTCTAATCGCATGTTTTGGAAGTTTTTTTCGGCTAATGTTTACTTTAAACGAATTGTTTGTGCTCTGTACAGCGCCCCAGTGATGATTAGCTTTGGTTTTATAGTCAGCTATCCAGAGGATAATGCACTTGGGTCCTTCAGTGCTCCCTTTTGGTGCCACTATAGTTTCCAATCAATTCGTTTTCTTAGTGAAAAAAGCAACGCTAATTCCATCTCAGATAGATTACCCAAACAGACAAACTCTGGTTTCGCCAGGCAGCTCTTCCTAATGTTCTGAATGCCAGTACATTGACACAAAAAATCATACACAATGTTCTTTTCCTCTTCGCCATCACCAATTCTGCAGTAGTCATTGAATTCTAGTAGTCATGGAACTCCATTCCAGACTATTCACATGAGTTCCTACCGGCAAGAAGATCAATAGAGAGCTGGGCCGTAATTCCCTGACTAAGGCGCAGATGGATTCACATTTCCACTCTAACCGCGAAAATCTATAAGAGACCAGCTGGATAAGTGTTTTGAAGTGATCCAATCAAAATGAATCAAATTAAAGCAATTACAGAGGCTCATAATAAATCGGACCCTTTTGGTCCTATCAAATACGAACCATTACCTTTTCGCAATGGATCTTCAGCTTTAGCTTTGGTTCAACTTGTAAAGCGTAAAGCAAGGCTTACGTACGATTTCTTGCACTTCGGCTTAACGCAGGGATCTAGTTTTCATCGCCTGAGCAAAACTAACTTCCTTTTGATGCAATCCAGCTGAATTTCGAACATGCGAAATTATTTTCAAATTCTGGTTTTAACTCGTGTGGTATCCGATTGCTTTGCTTTTGGATGAGTCCTGCTGTTTGCGACATTTAGAAACTGCTGCTTAAGTGGATTCGAATGATTTTGCAAGTGCTTGTTGAGTTTAAAATCAATCTTCGTGGAGTACCTTTGTACCAGATCTGGACGGTCTTTGTCAACACTTCTGAACCTTTCAAACCATCTTTTGCAGTCTGATTTTGATAAAACATATTTAGGAAGACTGCCGTGAGCAACCAATGTGCTACCAAATGACGTTATTTACCCCCTGGTAAATAGTTTCGTTTTTGGTACATATTCTGTTTATTTTTCCTTTAATAACCATTTCTTCCCTTAAATTATACATACTTAATAATTTGAGTTCCCCTTAATGTAACTGTATTATATTTTTTTCCTTATTAAATATTTAACAAATTACTTCATTATTTTGTATTTTGTAATTTGTTTTTTTTTTAATTTTTAAGAAGTTTCAAAGGAGAAAGTTTTGCTTATTTTGTTCACTCTTTCAAATTTTTAAAAACTTTAAAAGAATTTTTAACACCTTCGCCTTCTGTTTTGTCTTGAAATTTTCTTAAATACCAATACAATTTCCTTCGTAAGTACCTAAAAAAAAATTCTATAAAACGGTTAAGTTTTTGTTTTAATGAAGGTTGGAGTCTGAGTTTATAAAAAAACATTAACTTTTTAAATATTGTTTTTAAACCTTTCCACGTGCTGGTTAATTGAGAAAAATATGCCAAATTTGTTTGTTCGCAAAAAAGCAAAAAAAAAGTTTTAAAAGGTTTTATCTGTCATTCTGAACAAGCGAAAGTGATTCATGTTAATTGGAGCTTGTTGGTTGTAGATAAAATCATGTAGTTAAAACGAGAAAGTTGTTTTGTTTTCAACATAATGTTGGTGCTTTGTTATTAAATAAGAACAGCAGGTAAATTAAATTTAAAATTATTAAAACATTTTGAAACTTTTGGGAGCGATTAAAAACACATTTCTCGTTCTTAGTATATCAGTTTTAGCTTAGTTTGCATGCCGTTTGATGAACCTTTTTTATATTTTGTCTTTAAATACTTCTAGTCAACCCCGTTGCTTATTAAGACTTCCAATTTTTCTTTTGTATCTTATCTAAAGCGACATAATTACCTTAAAAGCATTTAAATTAATCGTTAAGTATAAGTCTAGCTATGTTTTAATTCTGCTAAAAAGAAATTCATCTTACTTAATTTAACCCCTGAAGTATGCCAAGCAAAACATTCTTAAAAAATGGGGTTTGTCAAAGTTTGTTTAATCTCGTAAAGCATGCAGCTGACTAAGTTTAAAATGCAAACATAAAAAAACAAAAGAAAAACCTAATCATACATTTACAATTAATCCAAATATGTAATTAATTTATTAAGTAGCTCTATATTTCCCTTAATTCTGAAAAACCTTTAACTTAAACCCCCTAAAGTATGCAAAGAGAAACCGATTTTAAGAATGTTTGTTTTGTTGTTAAGCTTGATAAATCTCCAAAAGCATGATGCTGCTTAAGATTGATATGCAACTATTTATTTAAAAAATAATAATAATAAAAAAGTAAAGCATACTTTTAGGACTTAACAAAAAAACAGAAATCTATAGTATATTTTTAGGGAGAAGCTTACCAATTTTTTAAATCAATTGCATAGCTCTTCTTTTTATTTCTTATTAGCTTTCTCTATTAAACTTATTCCTTTTAAAGTCATTTATATTTGTTTTTCTCCCTTTTGCGAATTAGTTTGCCTTGTCAGAGTACTTCAACCGGAAATGTTACTAATTAGCCAAAGTTTTAAACGACTTTTGCCATCTCCTTCATGCCTTTAGCCTACACATTCGCATTAGCACTTGTTTACTCTTTGTCTCGTCAAGGCAGTGTCATTTTTTCAAACTTACCCTTAGGACATTAAGATTTTCAGATGATTGCTTTAACATTTTGCTGTTAATTTTTGTTAGTGTGTCATGTCTTTTGTCTTTCCTCTTTACTCTGTTGTATTTGGGAGGCTTTTAAATGATTGTTGAATCGCCATTCGTTTTTGCTTTACAAACAAATAGCAGATTTATTTTTCTTAAAAACTCTTTTTGCTTCAAAATAAATGTAAGTGCTACTCTATTGGAAATAATTGCTAGTTGTGTTTATTTGGGCATGAGTCATTTTTTTCGTCTGGTTGGGGTATAAACAAGAGATCTGCAAAGTGCTAAAGTCGGTTATGACACTTTTGGTTAAGTCACTTAGTTTTATATCTAAATTTCTTTGTTTCTGTTACTTCCGTAGTGAGTGTTAATAACTTAATTAAATTTTTATTTAGCAATTTGAGTTTTTATGGAATATTCTTAAATTTTAAAAATAAATAAGAACAAATTTTTAATATTTTTAATTAGGCTTAAGTTCATTAAATTTAATTTTCATTAAATTATTTTTATGAAGAAAGGAAACATGTCAGTGTAACCTGTCCGTAAACACCTGGGTTCGGGCCCAGATTGAGTCAAGAATGAAAAATTATCAATACATTTTAATTAATTTTCATGTTGTAAAATTCCTTTCTTCATAAAAATAATTTAATGAAAATTAAATTTAATGAACTTAAGCCTAATTAAAAATATTAAAAATTTGGATTAAAAACCATAAATAGTTCAATAAAATAACCACAATACTAATAATAAATAAGAACATTTAAAAAAAATTTTGCCCCCCCCCCCCTACATTTTATCCTGGCTTCCCCCATGTATTCGTGTATTGTCTTCGGGAATATATATGCCTGCAAAGTTTCATCCATTTGCATTGAGTATAAGGCGGTTAAATTAACGTTACAAGATTTGATTTTCCGAAGTAAAGCTAAAGAAAAGGTTTTAAAAATCAATTAAAGTAGATAATCATTCAAAGCTAATTTCGATCTACCAAAGGTTAAATACAATTTTGTTTAAAGATTGATGTTTGAATATTGACTGCCAGCAGTCGTCAATGGCTGTGAGTGTTAAATGGCAAGCCCCTCTGAAGACTGAATGGTTGCAATCGAAACATGTAAGGGTAACCTGTCCGTGAAAGCCTGGGTTCGATTCCCGCGACAGCCAAGAATGTAAAATATCAATAAATTTTAATTTATTTTATGTTGTAAAATTCCTTTCTTTATAAAATTTAATTGAAAATAAGTAAGAAAGTATAGTCGGTCAATCCCGACCATATGATACCCTACACCACAGTATTTAAGAACACATCATGCTTATGTGTCCATATTATTACGGATTTATCTATGTTTTTCAACTTCATTAAATTCTCAAAATTATTTTTGGGAATACAAAATTTATTATTGGTAAGATTTCCGTATGACGTGTTAAGTTCCCAATTTCCCATATTTGATAAATACACTGAGATTTATTGTTGAGGGAAAGCTAGCTTCTATGCGCATTTCGCTGGTTGCTTAGGCCAGCTCATCAGGAAACCTTTTCCAAAGATTTTAGAAAAGCCAAAAATATCATACAAATAAAACCCTAAAAGCGAAAAAGTCTTACTTGTACCAATATCAAAGCTTAAACAAAACACCAACAATAAACAGTGAGTTTATCTTTTCTTACATTCCCCTACAATTGGTTGTATTCCCAAAAATAACTTTGATACATACATGTTAAGTAATGACTAGATAATGCTAATGATTGCTAATTAACCTTCTTTTGTGAAATTCTCTAATTCATCAAACAATTAGAATTAGTTCAACTAATTCCCATTAGATAATTGAAACTAATTGCAATTAGTTGCCATTAGCAAAAAAAATTGGTTTACCTTTACAATTAGAAATTTAATTGACTTCTGCTAATGCAATTAGATATTCAATTAGGATATTTAATTGATTCCAATTCGAGCTAATTGAATATCTAATTGCATTAGCAGAAGTCAATTAGATTTCTAATTGTAAAGGTTAACCATTTTTTTTTTGCTAATGGCAAATAATGGCAATTAGTTTTACCATTGGAATAAAAATTTCAATTATCTAATGGGAATTAGTTGAACTATTTCTAATTGTTTGATGAATTCGAGAATATAAACTTATTGCATCAATTGCTAATTCTAATTGGAATTTAACATGTATGCTTTGATAATATACTTGCATGTGCCCGTGCAAAAAACTGAACTGGCAAATTGTTTTTTTTTTTTTTTTTTGTTGTTTTCTTACGAAGACAATAATATGAAGCAATTGGTTTTTTCTTTTTACCCACTTACAACTACAATTCGAGTCGGAAAAAAGCCAACCAATTGTGGGGGAATGTAAGAAAAGATAAACTCACACGCAAAGAAAAAACATGGTTGTGGTAAACATATTCTAAGAGCAACATATTATGATAATAATTATGATTGTAGTCACCATATTAAGATTATTATTGAATCATATTATGACTAAATATACTCGTAATATGTTATCATAATATTTTCCCCTTAATCATATTATTATTCTGTTAATCATACTAAGTTAAGAAGTAATCAAATTATTGTCATGTTAATCATAATAAGCTAAGAAATTAATCATATTATTGTCATGTTAATCATAATAAGCTGAGAAGTAATCATATTATCATCATGTTAATCATAATCAATTTAGAAGCAATCATATTATGATACAGCACCTTTCATAGCTGTCATAAAAATACAAAATAAATTAAAAAATTTTTGCATCGATTTTTTATTTTGTGGCTTTTTACAATTTTTCTTTATGTTAATCAAATAGCGGAGTTCAATATAAGGCTTGCAAAAGAGCACTATTACATCGCTAATACTTGAATGAACTCCGCTAATATTTTAATTTTTTAATTTCTTCAAACTTATTTTTTTTTATGGAATTTTATCTTTTAATTGTTTAACCGCTCATAAATAAGAAACACGACACAACTGCTTCAAAATTATTTTACAAATGGCGCTAACATAATATGATTAGTGTAAAAATAGTTTGATTGCATCTTAACATAATATGATAAATGTATAGAAAGTTATCATGTTATGGCTATTAAATGTCATGATATGGTTGTGAGAAATATAATATGTTTAGAAAGTTATCATAATTAAGTTGTTAGAAAAATAATTATTTTTCGGTCAACAATATTTAAATTCATAATTGCGATAAACATCGATATGTTTACAGTAACTATAATATTGTTGATATTAAATAAAAATAACAATTATTTGTGTACGACAACAATATATTGTTACATTAAACATAGTTTTGTTGCCGTAACCATGCCCAACCATATTTTTTCTCTGCGTGCACTGTTTATTGTTGGTGTTTTGTTTAAGCTTTGATATTGGTACAAGTAAGACTTATTCGCTTTTAGGGTTTTATTTGTATGATATTTTTGGCTTTTCTAAAATCTTTGGAAAAGGTTTCCTTATGAGCTGGCCTAAGCAACCAGCGAAATGCGCATAGAAGCTAGCTTTCCCTCAACAATAAATCTCAGTGTATTTATCAAATATGGAAAATTGGGAACTTAGCACGTCATACGGAAATCTTATCATTAAATTCGGTTTGCAAGTTTGTGAGAGAAATTGCCCCCCTACCTCCCCTTGTGGTCCTATTTTGAAGAAACTGTATAGCTTATGTAACTATATAGACTAGTATGGGCCAGCAGTCGACACAATCGACTGCAATCTAAAAAATACAGACTTTGCTTAGTGTATACCAGCCAGCCAAACGGACTTGATTGATTGGTACAATGAAGGGGGGTCCAGAACTAATATTTGTATCTGTAACATACTTTATTATAATCGCATAATATCCTCTTTATCTATGATAGTGTGGGTATTAAAACAGAATGATTGAAATAATTTAAAATTTTCTTTTTAGAAAATTTGTTTTTCTACCCACACCACCAAAGGTAGAATGTTTATTATTCGTTTGTGCTGTACAAATTTGGTGTTTATTATAAATTGTATGAATTGGTCCAAAATTACACATACCCCTCATACTAAAATCTTTCTAAAATATATGTTTGTGCCAAAACGATAACTTTTGGAACAGCTATCATGTGAACTTCGTGTTGGTACATCCATTTTAACCATTGGTCTCATATGAACACCCTCCTTTTAATCACTTTAAGACCAAAAATCTCATATAGATGTAGATACCTAGATAATATTGGGCATAGAGAACTTTTACATGAATCCTAAACTCATTACAGCAATGCGTGATTTCCATGATTAATAGTTTTACTTATTATACACATCAGTACAATCGAATAATTTTAAATATGTATTTAGTTTTCTTTTTGGCAGAGTTGTTGTTTTTGTACCCACACTACCAATGTTGGACAGGGTGTAATGCGTTTGTGCTGAATAAAAAATTGTGCCTATTGCAAATAGTGAGAATCGGATCATGATTCCACATAGCCCTCATACAAAATTCTCTCCGGTATAAAGTGTTGTACCGTCTAATAATGTTGTTATTTAGATTGAATTCGACCAACATTTATTGTATTGCAACTCTATTCATCTTACCAGATTTTCTTGAAATCTGTCCATTCCCGAAAACAGCTTTTAATGAAGGAAAAATTTCGAAAATAAAGTGGGATTGAGTTTAAGCCACACTTAAAACAAAACGTCTAAGATGTCAGTATTATCATTCGATTTGTTGAAGACCAATTACATATTCCGTAATATTGTGGAAGGTTTTCTTCAAAGCCTATCAACCCCATTCGTCTAGTTACCACCGCGAGGCACTTTTTAAGAACTTTAGATTTTTGTAAATCAGTATAAAACTTTGTCACTTTTAATTTAAAATTATATTATTTCATGCAATTTTAAATTTAGTCCATAAATACTTTACTTAAATCAAGTCTAAACTAATTAACAGCAAGCACTTATTAAAACGTATTATAAAAAAAAGTAACACCAAAACGTATTATAAAAAAAAAATCGCAAAGTGCCACCAAATTGTTTTAAAACCCATTTTTACATTGGAGTGAATCCATGTCAAACCGTTAAGTCGTTCGGCATCATCACCTCCGATTTGAATGAAATTCAACACAAATGTTGAATGTTATTGGACTTTAACAAAACATAAACTTTCAGACCCCAGATTCTTTCGGCTTCCGAAATATGACGTCATAAAAGATGAGAAAAATGTGAAAAAAAAACTCAAAAGTCTCCTTACAAAAGGGGATAGAACTCTTGAACTACGCAAGATAATTTAGTTTTATTGGTATCGTTTTAAAGGTGAAAGTGCACCCTTTAAAATGATATGCATATTGTGTTTTTCTAAGAAAAGGTCAAAGCTCAATTATTGGGGTCTTGAGTTCAAAGCTCCATATCTAGAAAAGTATATTTTTTAAAATTCTTAAAAAAATATGCCTATTAATATATATGATGTGGATCTATTTATGTTTTAAATTTCATTAAAATCGGTTTGATAGTTTCTGAGAGGAAGAAATTTCCCCCTATCTCCCCTCGTGGTCCTACGCTTGCTTTCAATAGGCTTGGTCCTTGTGCCAATAGGAACCAATGTCCCAAATTTTATCAAATTATCTCCAAAATTGCGACCTGTACTTTGCGCACAAGGTTACATAGACAGCCAGCCTGCCAGCCAGCCGGACATCCTTAGTTCGACTCAGAAAGTGATTCTGAGTCGATCGGTATACTTTAAGGTGGGTCTAGGACCAATATTTTAAGGCGTTACACACATCAGCACAAATGCATAATACCCTCTCCACTTTTGTGGCGTGTGTATAAAAATTAAATTTGATGAATTTTAGCACAATTAAAACAAGTAAGAAAGTATAGTCGGTCAAGCCCGACCATATGATACCCTACACCACAGTATTTAAAAACACATCATGCTTATGTGTCCATGTAAATATGGATTTATCTATGTTTATAAACTTCATGAAAATCGGTTTGAAAGTTTGTGAGAGGCAGAAATTGGCACCTGCCTCCCCTTGTGGTCCTATTTTTTAAAAATTGTTTAGCTAATGTGTCCCTATAGATATGGATCTATCTATGTTTTAGATCTCATTAAAATCGGTTTGATAGTTTCTGAGAGGAAGAAATTTCCCCCTATCTTCCCTCATGGTCCCACGATTCGGCCCATTTTCAATAGCCTTGGTCCTTGTGCCAATAAGAACCTATGACCCAAATTTTATCAAATTATCTCCGAAATTGCGACCTGTACTTTGCGCACAAGGTTACATGGACAGCCAGCCAGCCGGACGGACATCGTTAGTTCGACACAGAAAGTGATTCTGAGTAGATCGGTATACTTTAAGGTGGGTGTAGGACCACTATTTTAAGGCGTTACACACATCAGCACAAATGCATAATACCCTCTCCACTATTGTGGTGTGGGTATAAAAATATCAAAATTTGGATAAAAATTTACTTACAAATTTTTTTCAAGTCTAAAGTCTCAGCTAAAGTCCAACTTATATGATCGGAAAAAAACTCGGCTATAAGCTTATCCATACTCTCGGCTCTAGACTTGTCTCAACATTTGTCTGTAGTCCCACTCACAACTTAGTTACAAGTTCCGAATACATTCTTCTAACTGGACTAAGCAGTTATTTTCCTTATAAACGTAAAAGTCTATAACATAGTCCATAGACCCAGCTATAGCTTTTTCTATAGTCTCCGCTTGTGTCTAGTCTAAGCCCCGATTAATAGTAGTATAGACAATAGTCTAGTCTAAAGTTTTGCTTAAATTATACTTTATAGTCTTGGCTTTCCAGTCCAGTTTGCATTCTTCGTCTATAGTCATGGTATTAGTCCACGCTAACAGATATGTGATGGAAAAGGATTTCGTAAACAAAACGATTCAAAACCAACAAAATCATTTTCAGTATCTTGTGACGATGGAAGTCGGTGAACCTCGTTTCCACCTACACAATGGATACATTGATATTCGATCATCATGAAGTTAATATTGCGTTAAAATGAATTATGGATATGTTGTCATTATGATTTTTCTTTAGTTTATTATTATTATTGAATATGAATTTGAATGCAAATTTCCTAACGGCCGTTTATTCGAATTGGCATCTGAGACCCCTAGCGGCGCGTAGCAAACAAAACATGCCCAACAGACGGGCCAACCAGCTGACCAAACAGATGGGCAGTTGCAGCCAGCTTATTCGTACGACGACAAGAAAGTATAAAAGCAGAGCAAAAATGAAAATCATGATGAGTCGGTGTTGAACTCAGTGGTAGGTAAGTCGTATATTACGGTGGTTGTCCCGCTGTATTATTTTGGTAGTTTGTTGAGTATTGATGCTTGTGTAGTCCAAATTGAAGATTCCGTGGTTGTCCCGCAGGTTTTCAATTTAGTGCTACACCAACATCAAGAGCCGAGCGTAGTAGTGTGCCCGTGGTTGTCCCGCAGGTATACGACTACGAGTTACTCGACACAGCGTTTCCGTGGTAGTCCTGCACATTCGTGTGTGTCTGGTGGCTTCACTGGGCCTCAGTTTAGGTGGTGTGTGTGTAGGGCAGATTGCAAATTCCGTTGTTATCCCGCAGGTTTACAATCTTGTGCTACACCAAAATCTCAAGCCGAGCGTAGTAGTGTGCCCGTGGTTGTCCCGCAGGTATACGACTACGAGCAACTCAGCGCAGCGAGTCCGTGGTCGTCCCGCCGATTCGTTGTCGTTTGGTGGCTTGGCTTCACTGGGCATTAGTGAGCGCATACAGTCTAAACCTACCACTGTCGACTGAGTCGAGCAGGCCAACCGTACGGCCATCGTTTGTTCGTGGAGACTGGGTGACCATGTCAAACAATAAACGTCGTTGTAGTAGTCCCCTACTGACATATGTTAATAAAGCCGTGTTTTAAAATAAAAAGACTGGTGTGGTGTTTTCTTTCTTTACGAGGTATCAAATAAATAATAAATTTATTGTGAGTGAACCCTAGGAATCCGGCGAGTGATACCCCAGCCAAGAAGGTTCGTTACAGTTGGCGCCCGAGCAGGGACCTCTTTAAAGAAACACTATCGGTCAAATTCGGTGATCGCGTGAGTCGCAAAACGAAAAAAAACGAAATATAAAAAAATGATGAACCACACTATCGGGGAAAAAGCGCTCGAAGTTCTTAAATCAGCAGGACATACCACCTTCCCAAATGCGAATCTGACGAGCAGTAGGAGTAGTCTAATAGACCAGATACGAAAGTGGGGCCTATCCTACAATGGCGGCGGCGAACCTCTGGCTTTCATTGAACGGGTCGAAGAACTGGCAGAAATTTATGAGGTCATATTGGACCACCTACCCCGAGTTATGCCAGTATTTTTGTGTGAACGAGCTCTAGCATGGTATCGAAACAACAACGCGCACTGGGAACTATGGTCTGCTTTCCGAACAGATTTGCTGTCCTTCTTCCTTCCCAACCGGTACTTTGAGCGGCTGGATGATCAGATTCGAGCCAGGGTGCAACAACCGGAGGAGCCGTTTAAGGACTATGTGTTGGACATCCAAACCCTGATGTGGCATGCAGGATTAACAGCGGACCAGAAGCTACAACGAATCATTCAGAACGCCCAGGCGAAATATTAATTATATATTAGGCGAAAAGATTTCGGGTCCCTTGCCGAATTGATACGTATGGCAGAGGACCTGAAGAGTATACCAGGCGTAACCTCACCTGCCCCGGAATATATAGCCACTCCCACAAGAAGGTCCGGGAGCGGGCAGACAATCCGTTGTCACAATTACGATGAACAGGGTCACTACGCAAATCGCTGCCAAAGGCCCGAAGCTGGGAAATGCTTACGGGAGTCGACGCAATTGAGGATGGTCGGCCTTCCCGCAACAAAAATTACATCCTCCACCAACGTGATCGGCCTTCAACGCGAGGAAACGCAGGTAACGGCCACGATTCTAATATACAACAGTGCCATTAAAGCTGTGGTGAAACCGGCGCTAGCCGAAATTGCATCCACCAAAATATCCCCCGACGTCTTACACCATCCCCCTCGTATCACCAGCAAGATCTGGAAATAGTGCTAGCCAATGGAACCGTGTGCTATGTCTCAAGATCCATAGAGCTATCGACAGTATTTGGAAATCAGACGAGGAAGTGTCAGTACCTCGTGATGCCCAATGCGAGTGAAGAGGTCATCTTGGGACTTGAGTTCCTTCGTAAGTTCGGTACGAGCATACAAATTGCCGGCCTGACGCTGAACTGCTCTAGTGATGAAGCTGGAACACAAATCCTCAGCCCCCAGCCCGTGCATAGTCCCGCAACATGCGGGAAGGTAATTGCAGTCCATAAACAACAGACAGAGCCAATGACAACGGATGCATGGTCTCGCGAGCCACGTGAGAACGTCAACCTGGCCACGTGTGAGGCCATCTCCCCCATCCAATGCAAATGGCTCGACAGGCTGGTTCGGAAGGTGCATGAGAACCCGGAAAAGTACGCCGATTGCGCTCTAATCAACAGCCAGCTCTATCGGAACTTCCCACGACTGATGAACGACGAGAACAGTACGCCTTGGAAGCTATGTGTGGCCTTTCAACATAGGACGCGCGTCCTAGAGGAAAACCACAATAATCCCACAGCCGGGCATCTGGGTGTGCGGAAGACGACCCTACGGGTTGCGAGTCGATACTACTGGCCAGGAATGTTCCGAGATGTAAGCAAGCATGTAAGACATTGCCAGTTCTGTCAACAATTTAAGGTGAGTCAACAGAAGCCGACGGGTGAAATGTTGACCAAAATCCCAGAAACCATGTTGGCCATCAACTCGAGTGTTTCAGAAACAACAAGCTATTCGCCGGCGTTCCTTAACCAAGGTCGAGAGCCTCTGCTGTCACACACCCGGTGCGATGAGGTCACCAGGGGAACAGGGGCGAAGCCATCCAGCCCAGAAGAACGACGGACAGAGCTAGACGAGATTTTTGAGATGGTACGCCGTAACCTTAACCAGGATTCACAGAATCAGAAAACGTACTACAACCTAGGGCGGCGACGATGGAAGCCGGGGATCGGTGACTCAGTGTTACTGCGACAACACCCATCGTCTAAGGCCACGGAGAATTTTGCTGCCACGTTAGCCCAATCTTTCCACCATGGAAAGAGTCCAAGTAGAGGTCCTGCCGTGAGACGAAGCCAACGGCCCGTGACGAAGAGGGGATGTGTGACGATGGAAGTCGGTGAACCTCGTTTCCACCTACACCATGGATACGACGACAAGAAAGTATAAAAGCAGAGCAAAAATGAAAATCATGATGAGTCGGTGTTGAACTCAGTGGTAGGTAAGTCGTATATTACGGTGGTTGTCCCGCTGTATTATTTTGGTAGTTTGTTGAGTATTGATGCTTGTGTAGTCCAAATTGAAGATTCCGTGGTTGTCCCGCAGGTTTTCAATTTAGTGCTACACCAACATCAAGAGCCGAGCGTAGTAGTATGCCCGTGGTTGTCCCGCAGGTATACGACTACGAGTTACTCGACACAGCGTTTGCGTGGTAGTCCCGTAGATTCGTGTGTGTCTGGTGGCTTCACTGGGCCTCAGTTTAGGTGGTGTGTGTGTAGGGCAGATTGCAAATTCCGTGGTTATCCCGCAGGTTTACAATCTTGTGCTACACCAACATCTCAAGCCGAGCGTAGTAGTGTGCCCGTGGTTGTCCCGCAGGTATACGACTACGAGCAACTCAGCGCAGCGAGTCCGTGGTCGTCCCGCAGATTCGTTGTCGTTTGGTGGCTTAGCTTTACTGGGCATTAGTGAGCGCATACAGTCTAAACCTACCACTGTCGGCTGAGTCGAGCAGGCCAACCGTACGGCCATCGTTTGTTCGTGGAGACTGGGTGACCATGTCAAACAATAAACGTCGTTGTAGTAGTCCCCTACTGACATATGTTAATAAAGCCGTGTTTTAAAATAAAAAGACTGGTGTGGTGTTTTCTTTCTTTACGAGGTCTCAAATAAATAATAAATTTATTGTGAGTGAACCCTGGGAATCCGGCGAGTGATACCCCAGCCAAGAAGGTTCGTTACAATCTTTAAACATTAATCTTTAAACATTTTCCTCTTCTTAAATTTTATATAATAAATAGCAAAATGTATTTTAAACAAAAAATTACGACTATAATTCAGAAATCGCTAAAAATTAATCACACCAGCTAAAAGCGATCGTTTCAAAATCGATGTACTTAAATTGCTATTGAACCTGGCTTGGACTTAAGGTGAAGGGAAACTCACCCTTTATAGCTCATATCATACCCAATTGCTTAAGGTGTATACCCAAATGGGTATTTGCAACGCATCGTGCCACTCTTTTCGTCCTAACCTTACCTAGCCAACTCTGAAGACACGCCTAAAGGCCTGTTATTGCTCTCTGCAGTAGTCTGCTCTAAAGCTTCGTCTGTTGTTTGATTTGTTGTTGAAAGACTGTAGTCAATTTGGTGATTAAAAAAACAGATGGCATATCTTTACCACATGGTTTTTGTATTAGATAACATATATGGCATTTTGGAAATTAATAACTGTCATTTAGTCTCAAGTAGTCATTAAGCAGAGTACACAGAAAAAATTATTTTTCCAATTCAAACAAAAAATTTGTAGAATCAAACAATTTTTTGTCTGAAATCGGTCCTATAAACAAATTCGCTTATTCAAAGAATTTAATTGCATTTTGTTTATTGAAAAAAACACTGATTTTTTCAAACAAATAATTTAACTGAATCAAACAAAAAATTACTGAAATTCATATACTGAATTTCAAAATAAAAAAAAAAGTTTTTGCACAAGCAATGAAGCGCAGAGCCGCCAGCTGGCTTTGAGACACATTTTTTTGTTGGAATAATTTTTGAACGAAGTCTTGTTTATACACACAACACAATGTTTTTCTTTATCACTCTCTGTTGCTGTATACTTTCCTTTGCTAAAGAAGAAATGTAACCAAAAACGACAGCAGACCGACTCGATATGTTTTTCGTCATCATTTTATTTTTGTATTTGATGTATTTAACCAAACAGTTTTAAAAAATTGAATACGGGATTTTGTTTCTTATAATGTTGTTTCTGCTATTGTTTTTCTTATAGTTGCACTTTTTTAAAGCGTCCAAAAATAGACTGTGTGTGTTTTTTGTTGTTGTTCTTATATTTCACATAAAGAAGTTTTGCTTACGATCAAATAAAAAAATGCAAAAAGACGACAACTTTAAAGAGCGTTAAATATTTTATACAAAATTATAAAAAATTTGATACCAATAACGCGTTTATTATATTTTTGAAGAGTTGTCCACATTTTTGTTGGTTAAATAAAAATCAAACAAAAATATTGTTTGAGTCAGTAAAAAAATTTATAGAAATTAAAATGATTTCCAAACAAGCGTTTGTTTG
This sequence comes from Pollenia angustigena, assembly GCA_930367215.1. Taxonomy (NCBI): domain Eukaryota; kingdom Metazoa; phylum Arthropoda; class Insecta; order Diptera; family Polleniidae; genus Pollenia; species Pollenia angustigena. The sequence continues at coordinate 4,309,376 of OV884059.1, forward strand.
AAAATAATTCGGCAATAATTTTTTCTGTGTATAGTGAACAAAAAAGGTTTTCTCTTCGAAATAATTAGTCTTGATTTGTATACTAGAGATACTATTGATTTTTTTTAAACTGCAGAGTTGGGATCTTGAAAAATAACTATCAATCAGCTTGGCAATAGTTTCGTGCAAACTCTTAATAGTCTTGTTTATAGCCAATACAAAAGTTTGGACTAGGTAATAGTCTCGCCTAGTTCTAGATCTAGTTAATAGTTTCAGCTCATGTTTGGTCTAGCAAAATTCTCGATAGTCTCGACAAGAACCTTGTTTATATTTTTGGTTATAGCTAAGTCACTGCCAAGGCTAAAGTCCAGTATGTATGAACTAGATATTACAATTCATTCCATAGTCTCGGCTGTAGTCAATTCTCTTAAGTCTCGATTTTAGCTTAGCCTTTGGTCTAGGTTATTGTCGATCTAGTGTTTAGATCAGCCTATAGTTTTGTGTATGGAATAGGCTGTAGTCTAAACTGGTCTATAGGCTTAGCTACAGTGTTATGTTTTTTTAGTGTACAGTTTAGGAGTAAGTCTAGATTATAGCTTTAACTAGAATATGTGCTTAGCCATGGCATTAAATGTTTAAAAATCATTCCTAAAATATGGCCTCCTTGGGAGTCAAGACCGCGCTTGGTTATAACCAACAATCTAATCTATATTTTCGGCTATAGCCTGGCTTTTTATCTTAGCTTATGCCTTCAAAACTGCTTTAGAATATCTTTCCAAATTATATTTTTGTTTTTCCTTAATTACTCCTTTCTTGAGTGAAAAAAAATGTTAAATTTTTTATTTTACAAATATTTTCCAAAATTGCTTCTTCCCAAAGTTTTCTTCTACAGTTGGTAGGTAGCCTGTGGTTGTCCTAACACATTTTTCTTTTTGTAAGTTTATTAAAACATTAATTTGTTTGCAAATGTTTACAATTTTCCAATTTGTTTCATACAAATATTTTAGAATGTAATAAAAATTTAAATTTAAACAAGAAAATGCAAAAAGAATTGTTTGAAATATATTCAGAATGTATGTACATATATTTTTTTTTTTAATTCAAAGAATGAATATAAAATACAAACTTTTATTTGTATAAATTTCTTTTAATGTTAAAATTTAAATAAGAACCGAATAAAAAAAATTTAAATTTACAAGAAAAGAAGACTTTCGACAAAAATAAATGTACAACATTGTAAATTTTTTTAGATAAATCTTTTTTATATTATAATAATTAATGGCTACTTTCTTACAAGTTATGCCCCTTAAAATATACCACGTTTATGCTGCTAATAAAACCCTACAGAGAAACTTTTAAAATTGCAGGCAAAAAAAATAAGTTCAAAGTTAAAGTCATAAAGGCGTTACTAATTAAGCATCTTTTAATAAATAAATTACAACCAACAGCAGCTGTAACAACTAGAAAACAGATGTATTAATTAAATGTAAAATTAAAAGATAAGAAAGTCTAAAGAAGGTGCAAATAAGTTGAAAACAAAACAAACAAGGCTTTCGCGAATCTTTTATACCCTCCATCGGGATATAAAATGGACTTTACTTGGAAGCTGTGAAAAATTATGAAGCATTCTTCATAAAATCTGCCATCAAAATTTCTAGTTATTATAAGTCTGGGTTCCCACAATGAAAGTTTTCTTTCAGAAAGTCGGAGTTTATTGGTGAGTGGGAAAGAGAACATTTTATTATTCCCTGCTCTCTCAACAATAACCTCAAACTTTCTGAAAGGAAAACTTTCATAGTGTGAACCCAGCCTAAGTTACGGTGTATTTCGAGATTAAGCTTTATATGGAACCTGTGGTAAATTGTGGACCGATCATTACAAAATGTATGGTTTTATTTTAAGCCATATACAACTTAATTGGTGCCGTGCAATAAAGCCATAGGAAATAAAGCCATATGGCCTTATTTCTCAATATATCTCAAAAGCTTCTTGCGCCAAGGCCGACTACGCATAGAAGCTTTAGTTAGCGAAGCCGGTATTTGTTATACCATAGAGGAGAAAATCCTTGCGCTCGGTCGAAGGTCGCCGAAGGTGGCAACTCATTCTTTTGGCAATTTGTAACCATAACAATTACACTGTTATGGCGTTATTTCCACTTTGGCTATTAAGCGATTATGGTGTTATTACACTTGGATAGTGGTAATTAAGCCTTATGGCTTTATTTCCTATGGCTTTATTGCACGGCACCAACTAAATTGAACCACCACTCGTAGTGGGGGGTACAAAACAGACAACTTATTACTTTAAAAGGAAAAAAATTTTAATTGAATTAAATTACAAAAAGAAAAGGACAAAAAAAATAAATTAAATCAGCTTTTTAATTAAGATAAGTTGATTAATCAGATGCTTATTATTTAAATAGAAATAAGTGTAAATGCCTAAAAGTATACTTTATGTTATTCTCTTTATATTTATATTTACATACACATAATTAAAATGGCTTTCTTAGTTTTCAAATTTTAATTAGTTTCTCTATACACATTACAAATATGCTTATTAAGCTCCTATTTATAAGCATTAGTTTTCTTATTAACGTTGCTACTTTAGCCAAAGTTAGACGTTACCTTGAAGTAGGCAATCATATTTTTGCCAGCGTTTTAATGAACTTATATTGTGTGTATGTGTAAATGAAACCACCTGTTTATTATGGCTGGCATTAATTAGAATCTATTTAGAACAACTAATGAAGTGTGTACGTGTGTATGTCTGAGGAAATGTTAAGAGCTTGTTTATGTTATTTGGCTTTAATAAGGAGTTTTGAAGAAATGAAGTGGAAAACAGTTAAAACACAGCATGATGATATTAAATAGTGGGAATACATATAACTGAAAACAGCGCGATTCACAATGGATGGTGTATATTTTACCTGTGGTATTAAGCTATAAAATTTTTTCTTTCTCTTATTTCATTTTTAAGAATTTTAAATGCTTTCTTTAAAAATTCCTGAAAGCTATTGCTTTAAGCTCCTTAAACTCTCTTCTTTTATAAAATAATTGCCGCTCCTTTCTTTTATTTATACAAATGTATTGAAAAAAAGCCAACCACTAAGACCATTTATATGCAAAATTCGCAATTAATTTACATCAAACGAACATTTAACACATCTTCTTCACCCCGTTAAAAGCGAAAAAAAAACAAAAAAATAAAACACTAAAAACAAAATACCGGAGACAACGAAAGCCTTTTCAACATTTTAATACAAAAATGGCAAAAAGAACATTAAAATGTTAAATAAATATTTAATACAAAGGCAATTGTTGGTTTTTGGTTTAACAGCCAAAAACAGCGAAAAAGTGTTTGTACACTCTTTTTTTGGGAAAATATTTTGGAAATGAATTTTTTGGGGTGGAAGCTTTTTATTAATTTAAAAAAATTTGTTTAAAGTAGAGAAACGTAATAAAGATTTAAAAATATCATTTTTTAATGTTTTATCTGCCTCAAAGTAGGCTTTAAAAAAAGTTAAGAAATAAACTAATTTTAAAATTAATGAGGTAAAAGTTGATAAATCATTTAAGGATTTAATGTCACGTCGTTTTAAAGCCTAGAAATGTAATTGAATTTCGAAGGGAGCAAGAAGTTTTTAGAAATTTGACAATTTTATATAGCCTACATTAAGGAGTTTTGCAAGAAAAGGAAAATAATGTGTAAAAATCTGCATTAAAAAATAAACAAGATTATTGAATTTGGTTAAGGGAAATAAATTCAATCAGAACCTTTATCTAAAATCTCCAATTTTACCTACTTTTTCTTTTTTTATTTACATTTTGTTAAGAAAAATATTTGTTTAGCATACTTTAAGGCTGTTTATACTTTTATTGAATAATCTTTTTTTTTTAATTTTTTTTAGCAAAAAGTCATTTACTTAAAGCAGCGGTGGGCGCTGGTTTGCCTGGATTACGAAGTTTTTCGGGTTTTTACATTTACTCTTCGTGTTTTTTTTTTTTGTTACCAGAGCTGCTAAATATACAAAAATTGCCCCACTAAGGTATTCCTTAAAATCACCAAAACATACCATACACTTGTTTTATTATACTACTTTTTAATTTAAAACAAGTAGGTTTAAAATAGAGAAAGTAAATAAAAAACATTTTTTTAGCAGTCAAAACAAGAAGAAACAACAATATTTACATTGAAATTAGAATGTGAAAAAATTTACCGTATAACAAATACACGTGTTTGTGTGATTTTGCTTTCGCTCATTTACAACTGCCCACAAACTGAAATCTTGAATTCATTGTTTCATGCGTAAAAAGTAACAAAGGCAACCCGAAAAACAAATACAACAGAAAGAAAAAAATAAAATTGTATTCAGTTGCTTAATAAATTTCAACAAAGCAGGACTGCTGCGAATGTTGTTGTTTTGGCAAATTTTGCAATTTCGTAGTGGTACACTGACAATATATTTATTGTGTTGTGATCAAGCTGTGCTTCTGTATGTTTTTTTTCAGTTTGTTTTAAAAACTTTTCAGCAATCATGTGGGATGATGAATTATATTATAATCAAGTTTTTCACTGAATTCCTTTTTTTTTTTTGCATATTAACATATAAATAGTACACATTTTGAAGTTTTTGCTCACGGTCTTTTCGATTTCAGGTGACCATATGCATATATATATTTTACCGTTAATGAAAACTTGATGAATTATATAATAATAATATTTTTACTGAACTTTTTTTTTTTTTGGTTCAGTTTGAAAAACTTTTCAAAAATTTCTCTAAGTGTAAATCAACTAATTTACTCTCTTCTATTCAACGTTCTCTATCTGCCCTTCGCTGATTTAAAGCCTCTAAAATGTTTTCGTTACAATTAATTTTCAATTGCTTTTTTCTTTGTCAATTAAGAAAATGATTTTGTTCAGTTAACAAAATAATTATTAATGTAAATAAATGTTTAATGGTCTATATTTAAAAGATTGGAAAATTGATTGCCTAATTAAAGGCGGCAAATTGTTAAATAGAAGCAAGCAAAAGTAATAAATATCAAAAAAACAATAATAAATAAGAAATTTATTGTATTTAATAAAAATAACATTAAAAAAAGGCATTAAAAAACTATTTAAAATACCTTAAATAGACTTTAAAAGAATTGAGAAATGAAATAAGCTTAAAAGCTTATAGAAAATAATATTCGATTTTTTTTTGCTGCTGGTTTAAAATATTTAGTTAAAGTAATACCACTCCATATAACGCAAATTAAGTTCGAAAACAATTTTAGATTTTAAGCTTATTAAATACTGCATATTTTTAGGCTATAAATAGTGATTTACTCATAATAATGCTAAATGGCCAATAACTTATAAAAAAATAGTTTAATTGAACATAACAATTCATTTAAAAACCTAAAGATTAAAAACTAATTTTTAAATAAAACTGCCCTTAAGTATGCTATATTTATATAGAATTTTAAATTTTATTGGCTCTTTTAATGCGGCATTATCTTAAATATAAAAAAATTCAATTTAATTGAATAAATAATTTTCCATTTATAAAAAAGAAAACGTAATTTACCAAATTAAAACAGAAAAAAGTCGTTTGAGCAATTTCCGACTTTTCAACAATTAAAAATATAAAAGAGCCATTAAATATGCTTAACAAAACAAAACGTTAAAAAATAAAATAAAAACATAATAAAGAAGTTTTTGTTAAATAAATCTGTATCTTAAGTAAGTAGCAATTTGATATCAATTGTTTTCCTCTTCACGAAACTTATTGCCTACTTTAAGGATAAAATTTATTTTACCTATTAGCATAGGCTCTGTAATAAGGTAAAGCACTTTTTATTTACAAAAAAAGAAATTGTATTTTATTTAAGAATAAATTGGTCATTTCAATAATTGCTAACATATTAACTTTTCAAAATAAAAAACGAAGCGCTCTTAATTATGCTTAAGAAACTTTAAGTTAAAAGTGTACAAAGTTGGCCAATAAAAATATAATAGAAAATATAAGACTGGTTTTCAAAATAAAATTATCTTTATCTTAATTATTACGAATTTAATATAACATATATTTGCAATTTGCAAATTGTATTGCCTATTTCAAGGAGGAAATTTGTTATATATATATTCAGTGGCCGAAATAATGTAAAGAAGCACTTTTGATGTATAAGAAAGTGATTAAGCTTTGCATAATTAAAGTACAAAAAAAAAGTAATTTTTATAATTGCTTTTTCCTGTCAACTACTCGACCAAAAGAAAAGGCGCCTTTATTTATGCTTAACCAGTATTAAACTATGTAAATTCGTTAGGAGAAAAGAAAAGAGAGATTATGAAACTGTTTTTTTTTTTCTAAAAATAATCTGTATCCCAAATGGTAATTTGTAATCGGCAAAACTGATTGCCTACTTTAGGGCGATAATTTGTTAAATGCTCATTCTGTGGCTGTAGTTATGCAAGGAACTTTTAATTTATAAGCAAGTTATTGTATTTAATAAAATTTAAGTACAAAAGAGTCGTTCAAATATTTGCTGACTTGTTTTTTTCTTGGTATTTTCAAAACAAATTGCCTACTTTAAGGCGGCAATTTGTTAGATCCGCACACATTGGTTGTAATTATGTAAAGGATTTTTAATTGAAAGATATTTTTGTTGCTGACGTATCAAATATTGAGAATAATATTTATGTATAGTTTCATGTTTACTTTTCTAAAGGAACTTGTTACTTTCCTAAAAAAAGTAAAAATACATATAAAGAGAAGTTATTTCAAAAGTTTTTTACTTTTGCAATAACAGATAAGTCATTTAAATAATTGCTGACTAATCAACTTTTCAAACTTAATTCAAAGCGCTTCTAATTATGCTGTAAAAAAGAAATCGCCTTAAATAGTAAACAGAGTAAAGGGAGTAGTAGAATTAACATAAGGAAAATATTGTAGTGCATTTTGAAAGGAAAGTAACAAGTAAAAAATAAAAATACATATAAAGAGAAGTTATTTCAAAAGTTGTTTACTTTTGCAATAACAGATAAGTCATTTAAATAATTGCTGACTAATCAACTTTTCAAACTTAATTCAAAGCGCTTCTAATTATGCTGTAAAAAAGAAATCGCCTTAAATAGTAAACAGAGTAAAGGGAGTAGTAGAATTAACATAAGGAAAATATTGTAGTGCATTTTGAAAGGAAAGTAACAAGTAAAAAATAAAAATACATATAAAGAGAAGTTATTTCAAAAGTTTTTTACTTTTGCAATAACAGATAAGTCATTTAAATAATTGCTGACTTATCAACTATTCAAACTTAATTGAAAGCGCCTCTAATTATGCTGTAAAAAAGAAATCGCCTTAAATAGTAAACAGAGTAAAGGGAGTAGTAGTATTAACATAAGGAAAATATTGTAGTGCATTTTGAAACTTTAAAATAAAAAATTATTCTCATGATTCTCTAACTTTATATTGTCAATTTTAATGTTTGACGTAAGTTTACTTCAAATTAAATTTGCCTTCACTTTTTTAATAATTTTGCCTGCAATTTATTTTAATAATCTACTACTTTCGTTATTTTTACATGATTTATAGGCCTTCAAGTCGGGAGAGACAAAAAACAAATGATAAATGAAAATTACTTATTTTTTGTCTTATAAAAAATTTATCACAGGGATGGCAAATTTGCATCTGGAAATAATACCGAATCCCTAACTAAAGAGTACTTTTTGGAGAATAAAAGTACTAAAAGAAGAAATTGCAGTAATTTCATGATCCTCATTTAAGACATGAGATATATCGTGAACTCTCTCTTTATCAACTGTCTTAACAATAAAGTCCCTCATGCAATCATTAAGGCCCTAAATTTGTAAAACGCAAACGCAACGCCAAAAATTATATTGAAAGCAAAAACAAAATCTAAAATAATTCATAATTTTGTTGTTGTTTTCTATAGAAATGTATATTGAAATTTTAAATTTTAAACGCTGCATATCTTGTGGCGTTGATAATTTTAAAACGCAATATGTATTTCTGTAGAAAGCAACAACAAAATTTTGAAAAATTTTTGACATTGTTTTTGCTTTCAATGTTATTTTTGTCATTGCGCTGCGTTTTACAAATTTAGGGCCTAAATCTGCATTGTCCCTTCTGCAACAGTAAATTTACTTGTATATTTAACAAGTCTGAATTTGAAATATTAAATTAAATTTAAGTTTTAAACTAGTATTGAAATGTTTATTGTAAAGAAGTGTATAATTGGAAAAAGATCCATTTTATAGTACTTAACCTTTAAATAACTCTTGTGTGAAAAGCCACACAAAAGTAATAATTTTTTTAACGATAAACAAAAAAATTGTTGAGGTACACTGAAGAAACTTCTTGACTTTTTTTGCAATATCAATTAAGTACTGAAAACATTTTTTTTGATTAAAAACAATTTTTTAGTTACGAAATATTTCAGAATTTACGTAAGTTACCCTCGTGTGTGGTTTCCCACACATATGTTGTTTCTATGTAATTTGCACTAGGGACAAAACTTTCTGTCGGCAAGTGTAAATATTTTTGATATTGTTCCGAACTGCATGCAATGTATGTTTTATAAAGTGAGCGCTTATATAAAATACACACAAGCTTTGTATGGTTTGTTGTTGATCACCAACAAGAAAAGTACATCATTAATGTAACGTAAGTCATGACTTTGATTACAAAAGTACTATGGCGCCACAGCAAAGTAGACGGACATTGCATTTGTGTGAAAAATCACACACGAGGGTAACAAACGTAAGTTTTTTGAGGATTAAAAAAGCACCATAGTATAAATTTTCCAGGTCATTGTAAATGTTGAATCAAGTAAATATTCATTTTTCCTTCTCTATAATAATAACAACAAGAGAAGGATATTATAACAAGGCATTTTGTTAGCCACTTTTACAACAATAAACAAATTACGGATTGAAACTTTGGCATGTATAAGAGATTTTTTTTTTATGTTGTCAAACAAAACAACACATTTGTACATTATTATATCTTTATATTCTTGTAAAATAAAAAGCCTACTTTATCATACAAGCCATAGAAATTACTTGACAGAACAATATGTAGATGACAACGCACTATTGTGCTGACATGCATTTTTGTATTCTTTCGATTTCTCTTTTTTGTTTTAAGGAAATAAAAACCCACTACATCATGAAAATTCTAGGAAAACTGTTAGTGTAGCAGTTGGTATTTGTCTATTAGAAACAAAATAGCGTGTTGTTGTTATACATATAATGTTTTGTAAAAAAAAATTAAATTTATACAACAAACTATGAATATTTCAAACGCTTATTCAAGACTTCATAACCATACATACATTTTTTAAACATTAGAATAAGACTAACGTACATACATACACATATTAATATTTATGGGTTTAGGCAAAAACATGCATGCACATAAAATGTAACACATACATACAGGCGTATACAACATCTATGAATAACTGCTAAATAGATGTGGCATGAATTCTAATGATGAAGTATGTTTAACTGCATATTTAGTTACATGATAACAAATATCTATAGAAACACTATCTATTCATAAAATTGTTCCAGCCCCTTTTTCTATGTTAGGAAGAAATGTGTGTGTAAAACTACGAGGTTTGCTCAATTCTAGAGACTACAATTCAGACTAAACTTTGGACTACAAGCCGACTAGACTAGACTTCAAACTAAGAAATTAATACAAAAATTTTTTACAAACCAGTCTACGAAAATAACTCGACCAGAAAGCTAAAAACCAAAATACTTGATTGCAGTTAGAATATAAACTTTAATTTTAAGTTATAACACATAAAAAAATTCCTAATCCTTTAAGTACCACCCTCGTTAAAACTTAATGTGTATACTAGAGATATCTCCTAATATATATCATTTCCACACACTTTCATCCAAAGAGTAGATATGTTTGCTTATTTTAAGTAACATTATATTTTTATACCCTCCACTTCCACAAGTGGTGAATGAGGGTATACTTAGTTTGTCATTCCGTCTAAAACTTTTTTGAAATTAATCTAAGTCCCCATTGTGTGTCCTTGAGTAATTCTAAGTCGTTTTAGCCATGCCCATCTGTGTGTCCTTCTGTTGAAATCACGATCACTTTCTAACGACTGAAAATAAGAGAACAAAATTGGTGTCAAACCCTCTCTAGTTCTCCATAGCAGTTTAGGATTGAAATCCAGCACAATAGGGCTAATAGAAAAATAGTTATGAACCCAAATAAGGCACAACCTCCTTAAAAAAATTGTATATTTGTTTCAAAAACTAGCATAAATTAATGACAGAATGGACCTATTCTCATTTATTTTTGCACAAATCTATTTTATATGACTGAAAATCATACTAATAAATTTTGTGAAGATCGGTCCATAATGCCCTATATAAAGTCCACTTTCGAAAAACACTTTAATACGCCATAAACCGTAGCAAATCATGATATTGCAGTTAAATTTGGTCTGTCACATTAAAATAAGTTGTTAAAAAACTCTACCAAATTTCGATAAGATAGATCCATAATTTACCGTAGGCCCCATATAAAGCCCACACTCGGAATACACTTTAGTATCCCTAAAACCGTAGCAAATATAGATGTTGTGGTTAAGTTTGGTCCATTTTAGCTTTGTATGGCTAGAAATTTACTTTTACTTTTACTATGGACACACACAGAAAAAAATACCAATGTAAAATTAACATGGCGAAATGTTGATTGAGAATTATTTAAATTTATCATTATTTCATATTAATTTTAAATGAAAAATATTAAAATAACCTTAAATCACGTTTATTTAATATTATTAACTGTTAAAATAACATTGTTCAATCCATAAAAACCAGTTTTTTCTATTAAAATCAAAAGTTTATCTTGTTAAATTAACATGCATACATAGTTAAGTATGTACATTTTTTTATTTTCATGTTCAAAATATGTTATAAAAAGAAGACAATTCCCGTATTTTTAATTTAAATTATTTAGTTAAATAGTACATCAAGTTTTCAAAGTAGAATGATGCGAAAAACCATATCGGGCGATTCTGCTGATGCTTCTGTTAACAAAGGAGAATACAAAATAAGTGAAACATGTGTTACAGGGGTAAGTGTTTTGATTATTCTTAAATAAATGCATATGTTGTCTCTAAAGCTTCTTCACACTGCTATATTATACTTCAACCAATTTGATTCTACATGAAATTCACGTTGTTTCAACTTGAAATAACTTTCATTCAAAGTGATTCGGATTGTAATTTCAATATAAATGACATTTTGCTCTAACTTCACTGCAATGTTAAATTTACATGAATTATAGTTATTTTAAAAGCAAAAAATGTTGTTCGCAAGTTATTCACCCGAACGTGAATAATTTTTCCCTCGTAATTTTTCCCCTTTTCACATATTTGCGATCACGAAAAACTACCATAAAAAAAAGGTAATTCAATAGAGAATAATAACGTGAAAAAATGTTCACGGGGAAAAATTCCCCTTATCGTGGAAAGTTTTTTCCCTCGTAATTTGTTCACGTTTCCCTTAGATTTTCTCACTTTATTTTTGCTAGGGAACAGAACGTGTATGTAAGTAGTTCCTCATATAAATACAATATGAAGGGCTAGTTCCGTTAATAAGGCACAAACAGATATATTGGTCAACAAAATGCAATACAAAAGATCGATTGCCTGCTGATTAGTGAAGCTTCCAAAAGACGTGGTGGCAGAATTTTGGAAAATAGTTTACTACATAAAATTTAAAAAATTGCAAAAACCTAACATTGTAATCAAACTATCCCTCCAATACTAAATATGTTGCTTTATTATTTTAACTTTTCTTAACTTGTTTATTTTTTAAAAAAATTTCATTGATTTTTAATTTTTTTAATCTTTCTTCTTTTTTTTACATTCACTGGAACTGATAGCATGAAAAATTTTTCATATGAGATTCACGATTGCTTTTTTCCCTTCGAGGAGAATAAAAATTTCATGGGAACAAAAATTCCACTTGTTATTCATGATTATTATCTGGCAACGCTATGTCTGAATAAACGTGTGTGAACATCAGCTATCAAATTTTTTATAAAATAAATTAATATAAATGCTTAACAATTGTCTTTTGCATATTATTTAAACGTTAAAACATTTTAACTAATCGGTTTATCTCAGCATATATTAAATAAATAAAATAAATACTGATTCAATTGATACTGTGCTTTCGTAAATTCACCGAATACATACTAAAAGAAGGCCATTTTAGTTTGTTGCTGCTCTTGCTTTGTTTTTGTTGCTGTTGAGAGTTCAAGTATGCCGTCTGCTGCCAAAACATTTAAGTGTGGGTCATGTAACGATCCTATCCCAAAGACTCAGGGAAGTATCAATTGTAACAATTGTGGATTATGGCACCATCTCTCTTGTGCTAATGTCTCTGAAAAACATATAGCCCTATTGAAGGAGATGAAAGGTACTTTTTCCTTTACATGTTCTGATTGTCAGAGTTGCTCTGGAGATTCTATTCGTGATGAAGTTCGTGCCTTGAAAACCACTTTAGATGATTTTATTAGAACAAATCAAGATGACAGGGATTCCTATAGGAATTCTTTTACTCAAATTCTTAGCGAATTTAAGAATGAAGTTTCTTCCTGTTTAAACCATATGAAGGTTGACATTGCCGCTTGCAGCAAACGTATAAATAACATGGATTTGTCGACTAATTTAAAAATTAATGCCTTAGAGGTAGAAAATAATATTCTACATCGTCGACTGAATCGGGGTGACATTGTTTTAAGCGGAATGCCAATAGGACTAGGCAACCTTACATCAACTATAGTATCCTTATGCTCATTTTATAGCATTGATATTGGTGAACGTGACATTAATCAAGTGTTTTATATGAACATTAAGAAACTTATTCTTGTTAAGTTTAATAATGTGTCTATACGTGATCACCTAATGCGGGAGTATTTTAAAACGAAATCTTTAAAATTAAGTGATATTATTGGAGGAGAAATTGGTAGTCGAGTGTACCTGAATGACCACTACTCTCCTGCAGCTTCAAAACTGAGTGCTCTGTGTCGAAAGCTACTGCGGCAGAAAATAGTATCTCGATATAAAATTTTGAATGGAGATAAGGCTAAGGCTAAATTAACCCTGATTAATGGCAAGGATGTGTTGTATGATGCTGATGAATGCGCTGCTTTAATCACTAATAATGAAGCTTCTCAGTGAGCTAACTTTACTTTTTTATTCTATTTTCTTATTTTGTTAAATTGTTTTAATGGTAAAAAACTGTATATTTCTGCCTGCTTATTTGGCCCTCATTCTATCGTTAAGACTTTTTAATCAAAAACATATGTATGTATATTTATATTTGCACATGTATGTATGTATGTATGTGTATATATATGCGTGAATGTATGTATGCTTTTATATGTGCATTCATATACATATATACCTTCTATTAAATAGTATGTTGATCTCATGTTTTATATTTATTTTGTATTAAATTTGATGGTTGTTTTAACAAGTTTAAAAGAATATTAAAATTATGGTAGATTATTTTATAAGAAATACTTTTTACGTTTGGTTCCCCGCCTTAAATATGAATCTTTCTCATGTCAATGAGTAACAGTAATATTGGCCCTGTTGTAAGTGGTAGCTCCTTCCGTAATTTATCCTTACATGATAACTCGGGTTTATTGAGAGTTGGGCATATTAATTGCCAAAGCATTAGACCTTCTGGTAGAGTGACTAAATTTGATGAATTGAAAAGTATTGTTAATGGGAAATTCGATTTGTTTGCCATCTCTGAGACTTGGTTGAAACCTTATGTTTCTAGCTCATCTGTTAACATTCCTGGGTTTTCTTTGGTGAGGAACGATAGGTTGAATGCTCGTGGTGGTGGTGTGGGAGTGTATGTGACAAGTAAACTAAAATATAAAGTAGTTTGGACTACTTCTGAGTTGGGTAGTTGTGAATCAATTTTTATTGAATTAACGAGTTGCAATATGAAGGTTCTTTTTGGTGTGGTTTACTTACCTAATGCTGACCTGATAACGTTTGAAAGGTTACACTATGATTTATTTCTTCAGTTTTCTAATATTATCGTTGTTGGAGACTTCAATTGCAATTTGTTCATACCTATGAAAGCTAATCTCATGAGGTCGTTATGTACTAGATGCAAACTGTCTATATTTCATAATTTGAAACCTACTCATTTTGATATTAACCATGGTTCGACATCCTTATTAGATTTTTGGATATTAAGTGATTCTTCGATGGTTAGCTTTTCTGACCAGGTGCAGGTTCCTTCTGTGTCACATCATGCCCTCATTTTTGCCACATTCCATATTAACTTTTCTAGGGCTATAGAATATATTGAGTTTAGAGATTTAAATAGAATTGACTGGAATGGCTTAACATCTTTTTTGTCCAATTTAGACTCATCCTCCTTTTTTGAGTCGAATAATATTGATTTTCAATCATCTTTTTTAAACTCTTTATTTGAATCGTTGTATGACTTTGTTCCTATTATAAGAAGGAGAATCTCGAATGGTATAGATAGTTGGATGAGTTTAAATTGCATTGTGTTAGCTACTTCAATAAGAGACTTGGCATATTCTGCATTTCAGAGGTCTAAATCTGCTGGTGATTGGCTAGTTTATTGTCGTTATCGGAATAGAGTTAAGAACTTAATTCGTAGGGAGAGGAAAAAATATTTTTCCAAATTGTTTTCTGGGTTAAATTCTCCGGGTATGTGGAATGTTTTGAAGCGATATGGTATTCTTGGTAATAACAGATTGCGATGCGATTTGAATGTTGATGAAGTAAATCACTACTTTGCAGATGTTCCATTAACTGATAACTTTAATAATGTAGATTTTGATAGCATTGATGGAAATTTTTCTTTTCAATGTGTTACAATTGAAGACATTTGGCTGTCAATGTGTAAAGTTAGGTCAAAATCTATTGGTGTTGATGGCATTCCAATAGGCTTCATTAAAACAATTTTTCAACATGTTTCTCATTATATTCTTTTTCATTTCAACTCTATTTTAACATATTCTGTATTCCCTTCGCCTTGGAAGTTAGCACGCGTGGTCCCTATTCCTAAAGTGAAAGCAATTCGTAGTGTAGAAGACTTAAGGCCTATTTCAATCCTTCCTGCACTATCAAAAGTAATGGAAGATATTCTCAAAAACCAAATTTTAGCATTTGTTAGTCGGGACATTGTTGCTTCTCAATATGCTTTTCGTCGGGGACATAGCACTACTTCTTTATTGTTAAATTTAACAGATTCTGTACGTGACCATATAAATAGGGATAAGTTGTCGTTATTGGTTTCATTAGATTTAAGTAAGGCTTTTAACACTATAAATTATGCTTTGTTAATAACTAACCTAAGGGACTTGTTTAACTTTTCAAGGTCTGCATGTAGATTGATTTATTCCTACTTAAATAACAGACAGCAGTTTGTTGATATGAATGGAGTCTACTCTAACATACTTCCCTTGTCATCAGGTGTTCCTCAGGGCTCGGTTTTGGGTCCACTTATTTTTGTGTTATATGTCAATGACCTTCCAGGATTTATTGATACTACTGTTTGTAGGTCTTTTATTTTTGCTGACGATATTTTTCTCTTATTTAGTACGAATAAAGATAATGGTGATGTTCTACAATCTAATGCAAATTACAGTCTCGAACGTTTCCGTCTTTGGTCATCTACTAATAATTTTTGCATAAATATTTCCAAAACGAGGGCTATAGTATTTGGGAATCAAATAAGTAATATTAATATTTGTATTGGTAATGAGAGAATTGATTTTGTTGACCAGTTAAGATGCCTTGGCGTTTTAATTGATACTCGACTTACTTTTTCTGATCATATCGACCATATATATTTTAGAGTATCAGGGATTTTGCGAGGGATATATTCAAATAACATTTACCTACCGTATTGTATTAAAAGAAAAATTGCTTATGCTTTACTGATGCCGCATATTTTGTATGGTCTCGAGATTGTGTCTGGTACTTTAGCTCTCCAAACTATTAGATTAAACCGAATTTTGAACACAGTTGTTAGATATGTCTATAATGTTAGAAGAAGAATGCATATTTCTGGTTATGTGAGAACATTTCTCGGATGTAGCTTTAAACACTTTGTTTTATACCGCAATATACTATTTTTCTACAGGGTTCTTAGGAATGGTTATCCTACTCAGCTTTGCTCTGAATTTCAGTTTACCCACTCTACAAGAAATCCACAAATTGTTATTCCCAGGATAAGATTTAGCTGTTTCGAGAGGTCTTTTCTTGTAAGGGTAGCTCGATGTTGGAATTGTTTGCCTAGAGATCTTCGCTTATTTTCCCACTCGAATAATGCATTTCGTTTAAAACTGTTGACATACTTTTCTTTTCGTTGAGCTAACTTAATTTAAGTATCTCTTAAATTTTTTTATCTTTCGTGTTTGAGCTTTCCAAATGTCAGTTTAAAACATTATACAAAATTAAATGTACATATTTGAATATAAGTAATTACTTCGCATATTCATACTTCTGGTCTTTATAAACGCATAGATCTTACTAAGCTATCTACTTTGGGGTCTGGTGGTTATTATTGTTATTTTATTATTAATATTGTATTAGGCTGGGGAGCCAACTTGTAAATAATGTTAAATAATAATTTTATTGTTTGTATAAATTTATTTTTTTATTAATTGTGCTTATTCAGAATATGAATTTACAATTGTAATATATAATTTTTGGCCTCCTAGGCTTTTTATATTACTTGGATGAAATAAATAAATAAATAAATATAAATATATGGGTGATTGTAAAATCAGGTTGAATTAACATGAAAAACGTATCACCACCGAACAATTTTAAATCAACCTTTTTTCAACGTTTTAAACTTGATTTTTTCTGTGTGAAATTAACCATACACGGAAAGAATTATTATCTAAATATGGCTTGAACCATGGAAGTCGTGCAAGCCAAAAATCACTTATTCTAAAAATATGTCTGGCTAAATTTAAGCAAAATGTTTCTTTATTTAAGAAAATTTTACTAAATACGAACAAAATAAATTAAAATCAAGAAATTATTTTTAGATTTTCTATTTTCTTTTTTTAAGAAAAGAAATTGATTACTTATGAAAATATACTTCTTTCCGTGTACGTCTCATAAAAAGCGGCCTTATGTACTGTTTTTCATAAGGTAACCTTTAACCTTTAAAAAGATTGGCTTATATTTTATAGATATTCGAAATATTCGAACTCTCGGTGAAGGGTATTAAAGATTCGGCAGAGCCGAATATAGCAATCTTGCTTGTTTTTTTTATTTGTTATTCATAATTTTCAACCATAAAAAAGTCATATTCAGCTATCACCATTCTCCATTTCTTTAGATAGTACAGTCAACATTTCTTTTTTAAAACAACGAATAATAAATTATATTTTTGTTTAAAATTATTTCATATTTTTTTTTTCAAATTATTTAAAATTATCAAAACCGCCCTACAGTTCTGGCTTGAATAATATAAAATGAGTAATATACTGGTTATTTAGGGCCACTATTAGAAACTAAATCATAACACATGTTTTTACTTAAAGTACTTGCTTTTAGAGAAAGCTAAAAAATTTTGTTTTTAAGCACTAGCTGTAGCTACTTTTCTACTTTACTATTCTAACCATTACCAAATAATCTAAAAAAGGTGTAAATTGAATTTTTTTTTTCTTTGCTTTACAATGTTCAAGAAAGTGTAAAATGACATAGTTTAGCAATTTTGGTCAAAAACTTTACATTATCCCCTCCTTAAACTGCTGGGCTATTTGCTTAAAATTCTGGTGTATAAACAAGTACTTAAGTATGCGTGTTTTTTTTCAGTAAGTGTTAAAGGAGATACAAGCGAAACAAAAAATGTATACACATACATATACTATGTATAAAAATAAGCAGAGAGGGAGAGTGGAGAGGAGAGCATGAGTGTATAGCAAAAAATAACTACTGCATACTTGTTCAGTAATGATGTTGATAATTTTATACGCACTTCATCCTTTTAATACTCATGCACGTCCATCATCTCTGAGTCATTTAACCACATACACACACAAATACACACATGGATATACTATATAATTGTATACACTTAAGCATACTCTTGTAGTAAATAAATGTGCTGAAAGCAGTTGCTCTTCATCATCAACATGGCAAAAAAAAAATTAAAGGATAGTTACTGGCAACAGAGATGGAAAAATGGAAAATTTTGTTAAAGGAATTAAAAGATAAAAACATATTAAATCGAACCACAAACGTACACTTCTTAAAGAACTTTTTAGACTGGAATAAAGACTAGATTTAAGACTTGATTAGACTAATCGACTAGTCTAAAAACTTAACTAATCAACAAGTCTTTAGATTGAACTTATCAACTAGTCCTTAAACTAGAGTTATCAACTAGTCTATAGACCAGACCAAACTAGTCTATAGATGAGACTTATCAACTTCTATAGAATAGAGTTATTAACTAGTCTATAAACTTAAGTTATTAACTGGTCTTTAGACCAGACTAATCAACTAGTCTAAAGATGAGACTTGCAGATTAGAGTTATCAACTAGTCTATAGGCTAGACTTAGTAACTGGTCTACAGATTCGACTTATTAACTAGTCTATAGACTAGACATGTCAACTAGTCTGTAGACTTCAAAAATCAACTAGTCTATAGACTAGATAATAAAAATCAAAATATTAATATTGGGTTTACAATTGAAAGATGCGGGATTTTTGGCAAACTATTTTCCGAATTGTGAAATATTGTTACAATACAAATTTCTTCAATAGCCGATTGTTATTGTGTTCCATCTTCTTGACCACATTTTTGGAAGCCACCACAAAACAAGCCAATTTCGAATACCCTGTTTTGAAGTGAATAGTATTCTAGTAAGAGCGTTCAATGTCAATAAAAACGAATGGTAATTTGACGGGTAATGTCTGAATTCTAAGCCTGGTAACCACTTTTTTAGATAGTTTTTATTTGGTCTTTAAACATATGACCGGGCGATAGTAGGAGGGAAGAATACGGCTCTAAGTCAGGCTGCATATTTCGAAACAATTGTGTTCGGGGGAGGTCCTTTGTAATAGTCGGTCTTAATTTTAGCAGCTCTTAATAGATGGGATCCATCAGGCAAAATCAAATATAGAACATTACTTTGACGCCACGGATATTCGACTTTGGCATCGTCTCCTTTGTTTGCCGTGCTTTACATGGCAGTTCCTGAACATCGGGTTGTCGTTATAAACAAATTTGTTTCGCCAGTAATGATTCAAGACAAAAACCACTTGTTTTTACAACTTTTAAGAGCGAGAAAAAGCATCGTTTAAAGTTCTTCGGTTTTAACTTATTAATACCCAAAATCCTTAATTTTGGATTAAACCTGCTGCTTGGAAACGTTTTCGACGTAAACCCTGCCTTTTTAAGTTATGCACCCAATAAAACAAATTTTTTTTTATTATTTTTACCTTTTTCTTTTCTTACCTTCCAACTCTGTTATTCTTGACTTTTCAGTTAAAACAAAAAAAAAAACGCTTGAACATTTTTTTTACGAACAAACCTAAAAAAAAAAATGTCTTATCGCCATGACAAAGTGTAATAAATATTTGACTTTTACAATGTTAAACCATGACTCGTGCTGCCAAAAAAATAAAAATTCTTCTTACATTGAAATTCATACTCGCATTTCAAACTAGCAAAATATTTAAATATTTTCACGCTAAAAGAGAAATTTAATATGTTTAGCGAGAAAACTATTTTTTGCTATGGTTTGAAGCTCAATTTCACTTTTAGTCGCACAATTTTAAATATTTATAAAAATAACTTTATTTGAAAAAATAACAAAAGCAGAATTATTAAAGAGGGGGCGGTTCTACCAGATTTTACCAAACAAAAGTAATAAAATTGTTTAAAGGAAACTTTTACTGTTTTTAAATTTTTAAAAAGTTCGTTTTTCCTACTGTGGAGTGTTGAAGAATGACAAAACTTTTCTAGTTGAATAAAAAAAAAAAAATCTTGTCAAAAGTTTTTTTACAACTTTTTAAAATTCAAACAACATCTTAAACGGACCCCCATATTTATGGCAAATTATTTACAATGTTGTGGTTTATTTTAAATAAAGAGGGAGCAACAAAGTCGCTGATTGAATTACTGTAAAAAAGAAAAATTTGATGACATTTGAGTAAAATGGGGTGGGAATGGTAGGGAAATTGAAGAAAACTGTTACAATTTGTCTTTTGTAGACCAAAAAATGATATTTATTTTATTTTCAAAACAGCTTTAAATTACAAATTAAATTTGTTTACTGCTTATGATTAAAGTCGATACTATGGTCGAGTATTAAATTAAGACTATAGTCAAGTCCTTAGCCGAGTTTTAAGGCGATTCTAAAGACAGTCGAGTCTATCGTCGGGTTAAAGTCGAGTCTATTCTCGAGGGATAGTCGAGTATAAAGTTAACTCCTTAGTCGAGTCTTTAAACGACTCGATAGTCAAGTCTATTGTTAAATCTTTAATCGAGTCTATAGTCGAGTCTCTACACAGTCGAGTCATTATCAAGTCTATAGTCGAGTCTATAGTCAATGCTATGGTTGAAAACATGGTCAAGTCTATATTCAAGACTTTAGTCAACTTTTTAGTCGAGTCTACTATCGAAGGTACAATAAAGACTATGATTGAGTCTATAGTCAAGGTAGAGTTAAGTGTTTAGGCAAGAATGTAGTCAAGCCTATTAGCGAGTCCATTATCAGGTCTAGAATCGAGCCTATGCTCATGTTTATAGTAGAGTCAAAATAGAGTCTTGATTCCATGATCTAGTCTTAATTCGAGTTTACAGTCGAGATCATGGTAAAGACTATGATGAAGGTAAAGTCGATTCTATAATCAAAACTATAATCGTGGGTAAAATTAAGACTATGATTAGGTCTTTAATCAAATCTAAAGTAGATTCCTTAGTCGAGTCTTTATGCATGTCAAGTCTTTTATCGAGTCTATAGTCAAGTACATATATAATCAAATCTAAAGTCGAGTCTTTATTTATTTCCATAGTCTAGTCTAAAGTCGAGTCTACAATCGAGATCATAGTTAAGGTTACGATCGAGTCTATAGTCAATTCAATGATCGAGGGTAAAATAAAGACTATCAGGGGTATGATGGAAATCGAAAAGGCAAAACGCAAGAATTTTACAAGTCGTTTTTAACAAGATTTCTGTAATAAAAGAATTTTATGGCGAATATAATACAAATAATCAGTATTGTGGTTTTTTTGTTGAACTATTTATGGTTTTTAGTCCAAATTTTTTTTTTAAATATTTTTAATTAGGCTAAAGTTCATCAAATTATAATACAAATATTTATCTATTAAACAGAATTTTATAAAAAAATTATAAAAATTTGATTAAAAGTGTATTAAAAACAACTTCCAAATTTTTGCGTTTTGCGTTTTCGATTTCCAGCACACCCCTGTATGATTAAGTCTATAATCAAGTTTAAAGTCGAGTCTTTAGGCCGGATTATTGTCAAGCTTATTGTCGAGTCCATAGTCGGGTCTATAGTCAAGTATATTGTAGAGTAAAAATTTAGTCTTTATTTGATTCCATAGTCTAGTCTTAAATCGAGTCTATAGTCGAAATCATAGTTCGGACTATGAGGGAGGCATGATCGATTCTTTAACCAAAACAATAATCGAGGGTATGATCGAGTCTTTAATCAAGTCTTAAGTGAATTCCTTAGTCGAGCCTTAAGGCAAGTCTATAGTCAAGTATATTATCGAGTCTATAGTTAAGAATATAATTGTACTTAAGTCGATTTTTTTTTTAATTCCATGGTCTAGTCTTTAGTCGTGCCTTTAGTCGTTTCTATAGTCGAGATCATAGTTAAGACTTTGTTCGATTCCTTAGTACTGTCAATAGTCCAGCCTATGATATTATCTAAAGCCCAGTCTAATAATAAAGACTAAAGCCGAAACTATGATCGAGTCTTTAGTCTAGACTATAAACGAGACTATAGCTAAGACTTTGTTAAAGACCGTAGGCCATTATATAGTTGTGACTACGGTCGTTCTATAGCTAAAACTATAATCGAGTCAAGAGCAGAGTCTACAGAGTATGATCCTGTCAATAGTCGAGCCTATAATTATAATCAAGACTAAAATAGAGTAAAGTCTTTATTCAAGACTATAATTGAATCTAAAGCTGGTACTTTTCTAAAGTCTATAGAAACCATGATCGAGGGTTTTATTCAGAATATGAGCGCGTCTATGGACGAGTTTATATTCAAGACTATGCTTTAAATGTTAAATTCAAGACTATAATCGATTCATAGAAGAGACCATGTTTGAGTCTATAGTCAAATCTATCGCCCAGACTATGATTAAATCTTTAATCCAGTCTATACATGACTCCATAATGCAGTCAAGTTATTTTTTACTATAATATAACTAACTTTTATTTATAAATACAAGTAACTTTTATTTACTTAATAATTTAAGCAATTATCCAATTTATTTTTTTCTCTTGGAAAAAATATATTTTAAAATTCTTTACCAAATTGAAAGATAAACTTTTTTATATTTTGATTTATTTCCTGTGTGTATGTATTGTGGTTGACTCTGCTCCAAGTTCTATCCAAAAGTTCATTATAACCAAAAAAAATATTTCAATTCCATTTGCTGGTATTTATTTTATTATTGAATTTTTGCCAAAACAAAAAATTTATATAATATAGTTGTTTAAATAGCCTAACATACTTTTAGGCCATAAAATGTAAATCAAATAAAGCATATTTTTAGACTGCACAATTCATTTATCAAAACAATAATGTTCATGAGAAATTATTTCTGTTTAAAATTTTTAAAGGAGAATTGAACCATTTTTGAATTAAAATGAATTGTTGGTTTAATCCACATAAGAAAATAATAGAAAAATTCATTTAAAATTTATTGACCAAAATAAATGTTTACATTTATTTTTTAGAACTTTTTTTTATTTAATTTATCTAAAGAAGAAATATTTTAGAAATAAGAAATTGTTTTATTTGAAAGCAAAATAAATAAAAATTTAATTAATACAAAAATAAAAAGATATGAAAAGGTAAGATTTTTTCTTCAAAGGCCCTTAAAGTATGTTTTATTTTTATTTAGTATTAAAATAAAAAACCAATCTTGAGAAAATTGTAATAGTCAAGGCTCTATTGAAATTTCTAGCCAAGTCTACATTCGAATATTTAGTAAAGATTCTAATCAAGGACGTAGTCAAAGAAATAGTCGGAAGATATAGTCGAAAATATAGTCAAACCATTGACGATATATCTAGTTGAAACAATAGTAAAATTTAAAGTCAATTTTATATTCTAATGAACAGTCGAATTTAAAGACGAATCTACAGTTGAATCGGAAGTCAAGTCTATAATCAAATCTATGATCGAATCTGTAGTCGTATCTTCATTAAAATCTACAATCGAGTTAATGCTTAATCGAATTTATAGTCAAATTTACAGTCAAATCTTAAGTCTTATTTCGAGTTACAAATATTATTGAATCTTTTAAAGTCTCAAAATATTTGAATGTATATTTAAAGCTAAAGTCTCTATTCTAATGTAGAATCCATGGCTGTGAAGTCGAAGTTGAGGTTTTTGTACCAGAGTCGGAGTCAGAGTAGTAGAGTTCTATAGTAGAATCTTTAGTCTTTTTTTTTTGTAGTCAAGTCTATAGTTAAATCTAAATTCGAATCTATATTCGAATCTGTAGTCAAATCCGCAGTCGTCTTTTAAGTAAAATCTATAGCTAAGACTACACAGAAAAACATTTTTCGCCAGTAAAAGCATTAATCAAAAATAAAATAAGTTTTAATTAAAATTTAATCAAGTGAATTAAACGTTTAATCAAGTGAATTAAACGTTTAATTGATGTTATTAATTTGTTTACTGGTGCAAATTAATACTGTGAATTAAACATTTAATACACTTGATTAAAATTTTAATTCACTTGCTTAAACGTTTAAATCACTTGATTAAATTTTTAATTAAAACTGATTTTGTTTTTGATTAATGCTTTTACTGGTGCAAAATTGTTTTGTGTGTATGGTTGAATCTTAATCGAATTTAAAGCCAAATTTATAGTCGAATTTGGCGTCAAATCTTTAGTTAGACATCCGGGGAAGTTTAAAGTCTTATTTGACGTTGAAAATATAGCCAAAGCTTATCTAGAAATCTAACTTGGAACTTAAAGTCGAGTCTATAATAGAATCCTCTGGAAATTTTTTTAGTGCCATTTTTATAGTGAAATCAATACTTGACTCTTCAGGCCAATTTATAGTCGAATCTTTCCGAAAAACTTTATATTCAACTATATTTTAAAAATATTTTTATTCTTTTTTTAAAAGAAGACCTTAAAAACGTTTTTTTTTTAGAAATAAGTTTTTAAAATTTTTTTAAGCCTTTTTGAAAATTTTAATTATCTAAAAAAATCCCTTTGTTTCAAGGATTTTCTTTTGAATATCCTTGTTTTCTTTTATTCATCTTCAAGTTCATTGCTCTTAAATAATTTTGTTTTAATTAGAAAAAACAACACAAAAAACTTGGCATAACTTGACACAAAACCTTTCATTTTTAAAGAAAAAAAAATTTTTTTCTTAATAAATAATTTTCAAAAGAAATACAACTGTTGGCATCTAAACCCAACCAAGTGTAAAAAAAGAGAAAGAAACAAAAGGAAAAATTAATTTGCATAAAACTTAAAACTGCACAGGCAAACTGAAATTTTGAAAAGGCAACAGAAGAAAATAATGTTCGATTCAGGAACACACATGATTTGGGGAATAAACAGTATTTCCATGCTGGTTGAACATTATACGAGTAAATACTCATAAAACTCTAACAAATCCTCTGCAAGAGCGACTAAGCAGCAAACTCATACATACTTATTTATGTTAGGGATTTAAAATTCGAAAATAGCAGTTTAAGCTTTAATGCAGATATTATATCCAAAGTTTGCTTACCATAAATTATTCTTAAGCAGTGAAAGGCAGAGAGAAAGAACATTATAAATTTAAACGGAATTAGTTCAACTAGTCTTAGGACTTTTATTTTTCTATGGATTTGAGTCTATGGATGTAAATCCTTATAGACTAGAATTAAACTGACTCGGTTATTAAAAAGTTGTAAGAACTACTTCATTTCATCTGATCTACTGGCTTTCACGCCAAAATTACCAACTTAAATCAGGACGCCAACATTAAGTCATAATAGACAGAAATGATAACTCAACTCGTTTAATAATATCCTTAAAACAGAAATAAAAATTAAGATAAAACCGCTAAATTTACCTAAAAATAGCTAAATTGCCATTACTTTTAAACAATAGAAGCCAACTTCACAACTTAGGATTTTCCAATTGCAAAACGTTAAGCACCGCTCTTTTTGGTTCTGCTTTAAACATTTTGTATAAAGATAAAAAGAAGTCTTGATAGACAGCAATCTCTTCATGCACCGATTTAGATTAGCCTGTTAGTTTACTCTGTTGACATTCATGTTAACTACAAGTAATTTTAAAATGAACTTCGTCACCCAACCACTCTTAAAGTTTACTTATACTTTTTCGCCACAATGTTTGCAACACTTGAAACTCGAGAACAAGCTAAAACTTATTTATATACACACATACCTACGTATATTAAAGTTTTTATACAAACATTTTTCACTCATTTGTCATGTTGAAAAAGAAAACGTTAAGTTTTGTGATATTTTTTTTTTTTTTTTTAAACTTAAAAAATAAATCTGAAATAAAGTGAATAAAGTGTTGCACAAAAACACTTATTACATGAAATATTTTTTATTTTAGATTGGTTTAAAGGCTTACGATATAATCTAATCAATGTTGGCTGAAGGGTATTTTGGCGACGTCAATTGGACACCAAGAACATGCGATTTGACGCCGTTAGTCTTTTTTATGGGGCAAAATAGTGAGATGTCTTATGGGCACAAATACTTTTATCAGAAAAGAAGCTTGTATAGGGATTTTGCGGAATTATGTACCGATTTTTTTACCATTATCAAAAGGATTGGTCCTTGTGAAATTTAGAATCTATATATGTAAATATGTACCAAATTTCATCAAAGAATCTGAAAAATGTCGACCTGTACTCGGCGTAGAAAGTTTACATGGACAGCCAGCCAGACGGAGGGAAGTGATTCTGAGCCGATCGATCGATAGTTGTATCTAGGACAAATATTTTCATAGTTTCAAACATCAATACATACGCTAATACCATCTCCACTATTGTTAGGTGGGTATAAAATAAAATTTCGTTCAATAGCTCTCACGAATAAATGTTATAACAAAAATATGTGTATTAAGTGAAAAATACACTGAAAATAATAACAAGAGTTTTTAAGTTATTAAAAAATTTTTTTAAAATTTTTCTAATATCTTTAACAATTGTCTAAATTAACATGTTTGTAAATTGTTATATGTATAAACAATTTGTTTTAGTTAAAAAATAAATATTTAAAGGGTGGTCAAATTTTAAGGGCCGATGTTGAATGTGAACCACACCTAAACTTCAAGTTCTTTTCTGCATTTCATTTGACATTTCTTAATTTCAGACAGACTCAATTTAAACCATGGAAAGACACACAATCGAGCAACGCGTAAACGCTATTCTTAATATGAAAATGGGCGCTCAAATCAAAATGCACATCGTGCACTTCGTGATTCAGTGATGAGGCACATTTTCACCTCAGTAGATTCGTCAATAAGCAGAATTGCCGCACTTGGGCGAATGATAATCCAAGAGTGATTGTCGAAAAACCAATGCACCCAAAAAGAGTGACTGTTTGGTGCGGTTTATGGGCTGGCGGCATCATCGGACCGTATTTTTTCCCCAAATGAGGCCGGTCAGGCAGTTACTGTTAATGGTGTTCGATATCGTGAGATGATAACGACCTTTTATGGCCCGAATTTTTAGATATGGATGTGGACGATATGTTGTTTCAACAGGACGGTGCCACTTGCCACACAGCTAACGAAACAATGGCTCTTTTACGCGACGAATTCAATGACCGTGGCCGCCAAGATCATGTGATTTGACACCGTTGGACTTCTTTCTTTGGGGTTATTTGAAAGAAAAGGTGTGCGTCGATAAACCAGCAACAATTCAAGAGCTAAAGGATGACATAATTCGGCACATTAACGGTATAGAAACTCAATTATGCCTCAGCGCAATCGAAAACTTGGACCATAATAAAAAGGAATTACAATAATTTCCTAAATAATGTGTGTTTCATTCAAAATCAACATCGACCCTTAAAATTTAACCAGCCATTACATTCACCACAGTGAAAAATTTATTTTGTCAAAAAAAATTTTATAAAACAAAATGAAAAAATATAAAATATTTTGGTTGAAATCAAATGGCAATTTATCAACCAAGTAATTTGTTAATATGACAAACTCGTAATAAAAATCTATGTTTATCTAAATGTCAACAAATAATTTATTCAATATTACAAATTTATTATTAAAAATTTTTGTTGAATATTAACCATTTAAATTAACAAAAGTATTTTTTGTATTTACAAATTCGGTTATTGGTTATTGGTTATTTTCAATTAAAAATTAATTGTTTTACCGAATATGATATTCAATATGACAATTTATTTTTTCGTAATTTTTTCTGTGTACGAAATGTTTTAATACACATTTACACTCACATAAATCCCACAAAAAAAAACAACAGAAACAAAAAACTTGTTAACAATGTGTAAGTATCCGTGTTAAGATATGTTGTATGTATTAGTGTAATAAAAAAATAATATATAAAAAGAGCGTTTGTGCTACAAGCCCTAGCTTAACGAAACACCTTAGCAAGAATGAAGTCCTTAACAAAGTTCTTGATTTTATACAGGAGTTGTTCAAGTTTTTGTTTAAGTATTGGTGTGTGTGTGTGTATTTCTTGTTATTGTGGTGTCAAAAACTTTGTATGCCCTTATGTGCACTCAAGCATCGATACATACTCGCAAGCAGACCTGTTATTTATTGTTAAGTTGAGATGTCGTTGAACGATAGTGTAGATATTGGAGTATTCCTGCTTCTCCATCTTAAGTTTCTGTTTCTTGGTAGAAAATATTATGTATTTTTATATCCTTCTAAATAATTCAATCTATTCATTGTTTTTTGTTTTTGTTGCCACAACCTACAAATAATGCAGGAGTTGCTGCCGCTTATTGACTTTTAACAGGTTGATTGTTTTTTTTTTTTTTTGGATTTTATTTCCTTTTTTAATACAACATTATGGCATTAAGAAGGATAAAAAAAATAATACATCTACTAAAACTTAAGGGGGGAATATTACGAGAAAAAGATTTTGATTTAAGAAGAAAAATATAAACACAAAAATTGAATTTAACCAAACAAAAAAAAAAAGAGAAATTAGTTTATACAATAAATAAAAAAGAAGTATAAAAAAAAACAATTTTTTCTAGTAAAAAACAACAATAATTCAGGCAATTTATAACAAAGGTAGAACATCTAGAAAGAAGAAAAATATTAAGGGAAAATTATTAAGGCCAGGATTTTGTCTGCCTGTTAAATAGCTCTGCATTATTACGACTTCCAACTCATATTGTTATTATTATTATTAATAATAATAATAATACTTAATGGATAAAAAAAATAATAATTTAAGGTTTTATAATGCAAAACCATTTATAGGTCCGACAAAATTCTGCCTTTATCTAACTTAACTTAAGAACATTCACTATTGTATTGTCTATAATCTCAGCTACAATCAAGTTAAAAGCCAGCTCAATTTAGGCTTATGTCTAGTCTGCATGCGCTGCTTGGGCCTAGTCTAGCTAGAGTCTATAGTTTCGTTAAAATTCCAATCTTTGCTATAATTTCTAGTCTGGTCTTGTTTACCAAAACTATTTTTCCCTTAATAAACTTAAAGCCTTTGCTATTAATATATGCTGCCTATTTGGTGTCTTGCTTTTCAAATCTGTTGAAGTGAATCACCATTTATGAAATGATATGAAATACAAAACCTTTTCAAGAGCATTTGGGGTGGTTAAATGAGCTCTGCTTAATTTAACCGCCCAAAACATACATTTATGTCACATTAAATAGAAACATTCAATCGTTCATTTCTTTAGTCCTGGAACTCTACATTCTTTGCTCCTTTTGAAAGTTTCCAAGCATCCATCATGTGGCATCATGTTGTCTTTAGCATAATCTGCCACAAATATGATGACAAGTCTTTTTTTTTTTTTTTTTTTGTTGGCCATAAATAACACATTATTTCGATATCATCTCTAAGGGACATGTAAAGTGTTTCTTAAAGCTTTAGGAATTTACGATGATGAAAGAGTGATAGTGTGTGATGTGCTTTTGTTGTGGCTTTTGGGTTGGTCTAGTAATTGCATTTGTAACATTTTTTTTTTTTGCCTGCTTTGAGGCGCTAAGGGACTAGATGGTTGTGTGAATTGGGAATTTTTATAAATGAATTAAAGCATTTAGACTTTAATATAAAAAGCAGTTTGTAGGGGATAATGATGATATGTCCAAAGCGATAAAATAAAATGAGCATTTTTTGTTTTTTTTCTACTGTACATTAAATGTAATTGCATTAATTATTTACATCACCATCTGCAAAATGGTAAAACCTAAAGTGTGAGTATGTAATTAGTAAACCCTGAAAATGCTTGGAGGCAGAGAAAGAAATTAGGTTTTTGTTGGGTATATACATAGAAGATTTTTGTTGGCAAACTCTAGTTATACAGAATTATATCTAATTTTAGTTTTAAGAGTATTATTAACATATGCTTGATTTACCTGTTTGTGGCTTTAAGTAATAAGTAGATTTTATAAATCAGTTTGTTATTTTTAATCAATTATTAAAATTTATTTATTTAAAATAATTTTTTAATCACTCCTAAAATTGCACTATATTCAATCGAAAGTAAACAAATATGCCTTAAAGTTGTTTAAGCTTTTAAATTTTTATTACACTAAATCCTAAAAGTATGTTTATTAAAATTATAAATTAGTTGGAATTTTTTAAATCAATTATTGAAACTTATTTATTTTAATTAATTTTTAAATCAGTTCCAAAAGTATATTTTATTAAATCAAAATTGAACATATTAAATATGCCTTAAAGTTACTAACACCTTTTTTTAAATTAAAAAAAAACAACATAAAATCCTAAAAGTGTGTTAATTTAAATTTTAAACAATAACAATTTATTTACACCTAAATGAAGGCAAAAGTTCTTAATAAATGAGTGTAATCAATTTTTATCAATTCCCCTTAAACTATGCTAAACAAAAGTATAGACATTTTACATTTATTTACACCTAAATGTAGGCAGCATAAAATTATATTTACAATTTCTTATAATTCACTGCAAAAAACTTTTTTCTAAAATTTTTAATTCACTCTTGCAGGTATGCTACGAAAATTTTATTGCATTTCCACTATTGCGAAAAAATTTGCAACCTAAAAGCATGCTTTGCTGTTAATATTTAAGCTATTTTCTTTTTGTTTTATGCAGTTTTTTTCTATTACAATGAAGTTTTTTTACTGGGAGTTTAAATTTGTAATTTTGTTCAGATTCATGGCATTTGAAAACATCTGTTGCAATCTGATTGTATGCCAGTGGCTACAAGAGAAAAAAATTGGAAATAATATTGCAGTGACTCGCAAATTTATTGTTTTTAAACTACATAGTTTTTTTTTCTTAACTAAATAAAAAAACACTTAAGGGCAAAAAAAAGCTCCAAAGAAGATTTTTTTTGGATTGATAATAATTCAAATAAATTAGGCTTTAATTTTAAATGCTGATACTTGAAAATTTTTTAATAAAATTTCTGGTTTCAAAAATTTTATTTGAAAAACTTTCTACAACACTTTGATTCCATATATTTTTTACCAAAGCTTTATTTTTAACCTCAACTGCGTAAAGAGCTCTTTAACTGTTTGTCTTACAAAAACTCCTGTGAACGCTGCACTGTATGCTTTAGAAAAAAAAACATATAAAACTGTTTTATACTGCATATGCATTGGCTGTGAAAAAAGAAATTTAAATAAAAAGTTCTTGTATTAAAAAGTAAGTCTTGTCTGCCTTATATGAATACAAAAGAATGGAAGAGGCTTTAACAAACTGCAAGATATATTTGCTATAAAGCTTCTCAGCAAACAAAAGTATATGTTGCCTACTTTGCAGTGCTTAAACAAAATACAGTAATAACAGAGTGCTTAAAAAGGATTAGACTAATTTAAACAACAAAAATTATAACATTTAAGACTTCATTTAATAAAAAATTTGTATTTGTGTATAGACTATTGCAAAAAATATAGATTAATCTATATCCGAGAATAAAACCGAGACTTTTGCTGGCCGACCGACTTCCTGTCGTTGTGATAGAGATAGAACTCCTTCTAAAGGAGCGCCATTCTTTATGAATCTCTGAAAATTGTTCTCGCCTATTATAGAGCAAATTACTCTGTTCCTAAGTAGATTATTCCTTAACCTTTAAATGACGTCATCAATCCTCAGGATGCCACAATAGAGCCCAATATGAAATTGCCGAAGACCTCTGAATATCAAGGTATTTCAGATAATCCCACTATTAAGTGGAGAGCTTTTTCAGCAGACTCACCATTTGTATAGGCATGTTGCAAAGTCGAAAGTAAACACTTCGGGATAGTAATCCTCAAAAGTATATTAATCAACCTCTCAAGAGTCTTAAGAATGAAGAAGGCAAGACTGATTGGCCATCAAGACTGAACCATAGGATTAGTGTGGAAAATATTTCCCTCCTACATAAATTAACAAAAATACCACTCTACACATGGTCCAGCTCACATGGTTACACGCACGTCTTATACATTTCGCGTATAAAAACATCGCATTGCTCTAATTCGAGTGCCCCGGTAGGCTAGCTAGTCTATCAACCCCGGGGTTGCGGGTTCGATTCCCGCCAGAGACTCTGGTTTCTTACCTGCAGACAAGCGTCAAGCTTCGTGGGGATTAGCATAGGGAATTACAAAATTAAAAAAAAAAAAAAAAAAAAAAATTAAACATAACCTATATAATTATATCATAGTCCATTGGATTGGACGCAAGAGTGGGCTCTGACAAACAACCATGATTCCGAAATCCAATGAACAGTTTTAGTGATTCCTGACTACGCATAGTCCAGCAACCATCGAAAGGACCCTATGACTTGATCCTAAAACGGGCTATCTCTGGGGATCCATCCACACCGCAGAGAGGGATGGCTTCATACATTTGTGTGTTCAAAATTAAAAGCAGTGGTCCTAGATCATTGAAAATCAGCCACGCCTATAGCTTACTTCCCATATAATCCAAATCCAAATTTGTCCGCCTAACATTTGTCGTATCCAAGCAAAAGTCTTTAAATTTGGAATAAATACTTTCTTGAATAAGTAAAAGATTCATGCCAAATTTCATCCATATCAGCCACGCCTACTGCCCATATGCATAAATCATTTCTTAAACTATATCATCATGTTCTTAAAGTTGTGCATGAGGTTAACGTCTTTAACTACGTACATAAGAATCAGATGATGCACGCAAACGATGCAAATCATCAGTATTACTTGAAGTTATATTGCTCTTTCAGAAAAAAAACATTAATCCATACTTGCTGTTATTGTTATTATGTGCTTCTTCTGCTAACTTAGAGAGTATATCAAGAGGGAGTACTACTGCATCAGTTACGCCCTTTCCATGTATTAATATTTTAGGGGCATGTTTAACAAATTCACAAAAGTAAAAAACGGGACTTTAGACTATTTATATATTGGATATTATAAGATTACACATAGACTATAGATAAAACAAGATCAAGACTTTAAAATTAACAACAGCTTAGACTATAAAACGGATTATAGCCAAGACTATAAATAACAAAAGGGTGTCCAAAAATTAACGCTAGATTTGAATTGTTTAGGATTTCTTATACTTTATTGCACAAATGGCGACAAATTAAAATTTTGCGTTAATTTTGGGACATCCTTTATTATAGCTAAGATTCTAGGCAATAATAGAGACTAATTTTATTTATTTTAATTTGTTTAAGCAGTTTCTTTGTATTCTCTCAAAAACTTGTGTGGCAACAATATTGTATACTTTCAGGGGTATTGTTTCATTGCAGACTATTTCGAGAATTATTATTATTAATTTTTCTTTTTTTATTTTTTATTATTTTCTATTTAATCTTTTTCTCTGAGTTTATATTTTTGCAGAACCTCGCTGTACTTTCCTTTTCTAAACTGTTTTTATCTGTTAAAACTTTGCTAAACCATTTCTGCTATTTTAATATTCTATGAGGTATTTTATCTGAACCATTTATTTTGCAAACTTTTTTAATTATTATCAACTGTCCACGAGTGAGTGAGTAGAATTAAACAATAACACGTAAAAGGCTGAAAATTGTGTGCAATAAAAGTAATGGGAATGGCAACATCTAAAAATCTGCAATTAAAGTAATGGGGATAGCAACACCTTAAAATATGCCATAATAAAAAAGAAACACAAAACTGTTTGTTTTTCATCAGTTAAAAAGGGATTTTTGAATAAATATTTATATGTTTTTTAGTATTTGTATACAATTTGTATGATTGTTTATTAAGTATTGCAGTTATGTTTGTGCTATTTTTATCTATTAATTTTGACCCCTAAATCTATGCTTTAATTTATGAAATATTAATAAAAAAAAAGCTTGTTTTTAATGCCAACCCCCTTTAGCAACTATGAAAATTCATAAAGCCAAATATAAACCGGAGGTTTTTCACATTTGTAATGATTTCGTTTGAAATATTTTAATTAAAAATTCCACCACATAAATTTAATATGATTTTCTTTTTTCGATTTCCGCCTAATAATATAATTTGAAATATAAAATGTTCTCTACATGTCTCGGTATGTTAAAATAAAATCAAATTAATGTTCACCCTGCTGATTCCAATTTATTTTTATTTGCATTTTTAGCTAACCCCTGAAACTATGCTTTTACCAATTACTGTTTTTCATATTTTAAAATGGTTTAGAAGTGATTTTACAAGTTCACTAACATTCTCATAAAAAATTCACATTTCAATTATAAGCCACAATTGCAACAGGGTCAAAATAAAGAGTTTTCAAAAAACACTATGGATTACAAATGAAAAAAATAAAACCTTTTAAATAATAAAACAGATACAACCACAGAAAAACCACAACTACAACTTTCTCTTCAGCGGTATAAATTTATGAAAAATGGTCAAGATTTAGAAAATTAATAATGACAAATGATGAAACGTGCCAACACGTAGTAAAACTTAAAACTTTTCGACTAAAACAAAAATGTGCTAAATGTTTTAATTTTGGTTTTGGTTGAACAAAATTTTAATCCCAGAAGAGTGTGTAAAAGGCATGGGAAACTAAAACTAATATTTGACTTTTTTTCTAAGAGAGAGAGAGAGAAAATGCTTTTAACATTAACAGCTAGTTGGAATGGTATAATAACAAAAAAAAAATGATTTTTTCTGGTTACTGCGAGCACGACTTGTTGGTACAAATCGTTAAAGGAAAAAAAAAAACTTCGTAGCAAACAAATAGGAAAAGTTAAACTTTAGCAACATTTTTTTCTGAACTCCCATAACAAAATAAGTATAAATTGTTTTATGAGAACTATTAGCCATTACTTGTATTCAAGGATTATAAAACAAGTGTATACTTTTAGGGGATTATAAAAAATTCATTATAATGAAAAGCATACTTATGCTACAGGGATGGAATGTTAAACTTTTATCAAATAACTTAAAATAAAGTACAATAACTATAGTCTAGGCTATATTTAACATTATAGCCTAGAGGCTAGTCTATAGTCTTAACCAAGTCAAGTCTATAGTCTCGACTGTAGTAAGACCTAAAGTCTCATCTATATGTATTCATTGCCTCGACTATTGTATGGCCTTTTGTATCGACTATAGTATTATCTAGTGTCTAGACTATATACAGTTATTTTCGGTTAATTGAGCCCCGCTTAATTGAGTTTCCCGTTTTATTGCACTAAAAATCATGGAACGAAATCATTCAGTATTAGTTTAGTTCCGTTTAATTGCGTCACCCGCTTAATTATTTCGCAAAATAAGACCGCATTGCGAAAAACAAGATCAAATGTTTCGGTTAATTGTTTCCGTCTACATAATGTGTTTTTGCCTCCTCAAACGTAAAAAACTCGGTTAATTGTTACCGTCTACTTAATGTGTTTTTGCCTCCTCAAACGTAAAAAACTTATTTTGCGGCAAGAAAGATTGTACGATGAACGTACCTGATTTTTATTTTGTTCTATTTTTTAATTTAATAAATAAAGAAATTAGTTTTATTTTCTATCTACACATGGGGTTTTCGCTTTATTGCACATCTTGCTCAATTAAGCGATTTTCGTTTTAATTGCGTCGGCGATTCAATTAACCGAGTACTGTTTAATTGAGTTCCCGTTTAATTGCGTCAAAAGTCGTGCATTTTTAGAGACTCAATTAAGCGGAAATAATGTAGATATATATATCGTTTGTCCGTACTACATTGTTTTCTATAGCTTATTGTTTAGACGAAATTTAAGTCTATAGTCTCAAATTTAGTATATTCAAGTTTTTTTTATTTTTGCTTTTAAAGGACCTTTTTAAACACCTTAAATTATTCTCAACATCATTTATTATTAAAATGTTTTTTTTTTTTTTTTAATTAATTTCATTAGTTTTTTTATTTGCTTTCTTTATAATGTTTGCTTAATCATGCAAAAGTAATTTTTTTTACAAACGAAATATAAAATACAAAATACGAAATATGTCATGTCAGGTGTCATTTGCCATTTCAAGAATTAATTTCATTTCATACGTGTTTGTTATGTTTTTCAAATATTTTCGGTGAACTTTATGGTACTTTCAATCACTTGCAATTTTTTACTACAGCAACCCAGTAAACATTTTGAAGGACTTGAGATTTTTTTATTAAAAACAATTGCAAGTTTTATACCCAAAAATTAAATTAAAAAATGCTAAAAAGAAATGCTTGGTTTCATAAAAATGTTTGCTGGTTTGTTTTTTCTAATAAACTTCATGCAATTGAACACTGAAGATTAAAAAGCTTTCACTACAAAACTCTACAACATTTCCCTTTTTCCCGCCTTAAAATCATAAAAAAAATAGATTTATGATTTTCTGTGTCATATGAATTTTAAATTTATATTTCATTTTTGCTCCCTTTATTTGTTATATTCCTGGGAAAAACTTGATTAGAAAATAAAGTACGTGAGAGAAATTGGCAAACTTCTTAGGTTGAATAAATTAGAATTTTAACTACAAGAATTTCAAAGTAATTAGGGAAAATATGGAAAATCTATAAATCAATTCAAAGAACTCCTTGAAGATATTAAAGTATCTTAAGTGGATGGATGATACTTTGAAAAGGAATGATATAAAACAGTTGTATTAAAGACTTTCTTTTAATTGTTGATACAGTGTATATTTTAAAATGGATGTTACTCTTATACTACTTTAGCTGGTTTTAGTTTATTTATTACTTTGTTCAATACTTCTTGTACCCTTTAATTTTGGCTACACATTTTATACTTTGCCGCAATCCTACCGCAAATGCTACTTTATTTTAAAAGACTGTTTACACTTTTTATATGATTAGCAATGACTTTTTCCTAAAACAACTCTTATACTACATAAAATGCTTAAAATTTTTTTAATTCTTGTTCTTCTTATACATTTCGTATATTTTATTTTTATTGCTTATCTTATAAAACCTGCCATTTGTTTAATTCTTATTCATCTTAAGATCTATAAGATGAATCGGAATTCAATTAAAGTAGTTAAAGAGTGATAATACGAGAGACCAAACTTCGGTCAACATTTCCATTTAACCCTTTCTTTATTCAAATACAATTCCCTTAATAACCCTTAAATAAATTTCTCTTCATTAACATCATCAAATATCTACTTCTAGTTCTCTAATTGATTTCAATATTATATGACCATTTTCCAGGAACTTCAGTTAATTTTTTGTTTTTTTCTCTTCTTTTTATTTCACTCAAGCTTCTTAAGTAGGCCCTTAATTACGTAAAAACTAAATAAATAAAATTCATCTGCTTATCACCTTAATGATTGAAGCAGGAAAACTGTATGTGTTAACTTAAAAAAAAAATCACATTGAGCCCATTAATGTTTTCATAAAATCACAGTTTTTTCTTATATTACCCCGGCCATTAGATTTTAGCTCCTTACACTCTTACACATGTGCTTTAGTGCTATACAAATAAGATTTTATAGACTTAATTACAAAAAAATCAACATACATTGATGGTAATAAAGAGGCAATGCTAAGATAAGGGAGATGATGGTGATATAAAAGAAAAAAAAATAGGGGGAGTTTCATATAACAAAAGAGAAAAATTATTGCGAAAAACTGTTTTTTTATTAGAAGAGCTAAAACTGAATATTTTACTACTTAAATTATCTTATACTTCTTAAAAACTCGTCTATTTTTGACTCTTATGCCTTGTTCTTGTAATTCTTATACAACTTATAACTCTTATAAAAATATCAAACTTTGACTTCAATTTTTTTTTTTTTTTTTTTCAAATCAAATAAGTGTAAATGTTACACTTTTTACATGAAATAGCTTTTTTCCCTTATACTGAGTCCTTTAGAATTTCAAACTCTAATACATCTTATACTTCTTAAAATAGTTATAATATTTTCAATTTTACTTAAAATAACTTTATGTTTGTAGGATTGTGTTTGTTCATTTACTATTTTAGCATTTTTGATACGACTCAAAACTCTTATACTGCTGATTACACTCTTATAATACTTAAACAAGTTTCGTTTTTTTTCATTTTCTTTAAAATTTTAACTTCTTCTATAAAATACCTCCTGTTTTTCTTGTTTGATACCAGTTTCACTATTCATATGGTCCTTAAATGTTTTCTCTGTTGGCCAGTATGCCTGTCTATCTGTCTGCCTGCTTCTTTGTCCTTCTGTCTTTTTAAAAATTTTTTTTTTAATGCCATTCATGTTCAACAACTAAACGACAAGCGAAAACATTAGAATGTTATTTAGAATTTTTTTTTTTGTCCAAAAATATTTCTAAATGCTTGCGGACTTAAAGTTGTTTTCTTTAATACGACATTAAGTAGATAACAAGTCTTACAGGAAAAGAAGTTCCTAAAATCGTAGAAAAATAACTACTAAGACAAGAAAAGAAAACGACTAAAAGAAATTAGTGTCAAATGACACAAGGAAATTGAATTAAATTTAAAGTATTACACGAGCCCATGATACTAATTTTTCATTATGGTAAAACACAAAAAAGGTTGTTATTTTAATGATTTCTCTTCACAAGATAAGCATTTACCAAAGAAAAAAAATCGGAAAGCACAAAAAAGTGAGCAGAAAAAAATATTTGCAAAGTTAAAAGAAAAGAACTACGAGTAAAAATAACGAGATAAAAAGAAAGTTATCTTCATTCATTCTTGTAATCTTTTAGAATTTAAACTTTGACACATTTTCCTTTCTTCTAAAACAGGTCATAATAATAACCCCAATAGAACCTTTTCTTAAAGTAAAAAAAAAACTTTCCTTAAAAATCCTTTCTTCCTATCAATTTCTATTTAATTCGCCCTTCAATCATGTCAAACACCTTACAATATGCTACAGTTTTTGTTATAAAGTTTAATGTATCATTGAAAGGGATACTTCCACTCTGTTATTCGTATGAGAGGTTCACTGACATTATTTTTTCCCCAAATTATTCATTTCATTTATTTCGCTGTTTTTTCTGACATTTTATGAGAATTTTTCAATACGAAATTTAAGCAACAAATCGTGCGTGCAAGTAAATGATTGTCTTTATTACTGTCGTCTTTAAAATAAATAAAAAAGCAAAATACATAACGAAAAAACAATTATAGATAAAATTGATAAGATTAGATTAGATTGAAAAGCAAATACAGTGGGACAAATTCACAAATTTTCGCTTTTCGTATTGCTTATAACCTTGGGCCAAAGCACGGCATTTGATAATGATCAAAATTCCCATTAAATTGTATTGTAAGTTTGATTGATAGCGAATGACGTAAATTTGCCACTGGACTTTGGTTTATTCAAAAGTCAGGTCTAGAGTTTGGTCCTTGCTTTAAGCTTTAGATTTCGTCTACAGTTGTATTTAAAGTCGAGAATTAACTTTAATCTATGGCTTCATTAAGAGTTTCATGTTTAGTTTCGTCTTTTGCCACGTCAAAAGTATCGTCTATAGTCTTGTCTTTAGTCCCGTATATAGTCTAGCCCGTACGTAGTCTTGTCTTAAGACTCTTTTATAGTCTCGTCTATAGTATCGGTTTCAGTTTCATCTAATGTCTCGTTAGCAGTCTCACTAAAGGCAACAGCGTCGACTATAGTGTCTTTAATCTTATATATTATTACGGCTGCAGTTTCGTTTGTAGCTCCGATCGAAAAAATGTATATTTTCATTTATTTATCCCACTGTTTCCCCTTAATATTTGATTTTATTATTTTATATTATTACTTTATGTGCAGCAATTTTTTTTCTTGCCAACACATCAAGCATAATGTTTATTTATCAATTTTCCTCAAATACAAACGACACAAAAAAATCCTTATCATATTATGTTTTCCTGCCAGAAACTGATTTAACCTTGAGCGATGTAAAATAACATCTTATATTTTGCTTTCGAGAAAGGAAAAATTAATACGTTGTTTTATTACTTCATTATTAACACTCACATAAAATTAAAGTAAAGAAGTGTAAAAAGTACTAATAAAGGGGACGCTAAGTATGTAAATGACAGGCAAAGTGACAAAACAATGACAGCAAGGAAGAGAAAAATCAAGGGCAAGTGGAAGAAAAATTGATGGAAAACATTTAATCAATTATGTGTGTTGAAAAAAGTTTCAAGAAAAGAAGACATTTATAAAAAAAAATTGTTTGCAAACATTAATTTTATTTTTTTTTTTTTTTTTAAGTGTGTTGTCTACTTTTAGGTCAAACTTTGCCCTAGAAAAAGTTTTTATTCCATTCATGATTGTTAACAATTTAAATAAGTTTATTTAAATTATTTTTGTCAAAAAAAACCTTTAGCGTTGTCCACTGTTTTTGTTTATAGTAACAGCCTAAAAGTATAAACTTTCACAAACATTTTATTTTTAGTTGCGGTCATAAACAAGTACGCAATCATATTTTATAGCAAATTTTCGTATTAAATTTAATAAATTTTAGTAAAACTGTTTAGTCATATAAAATATGATTGCCTAGTTTTTGGCTACAGCTCTTCTTTTATAACACTTAAAAGTTTTACGGCAAACGTAGCAATAAGAATTTTATTAAAAAAAAACAATAAATTATGTTTTGGAGCAATTTAAATTTATGGTATTTATTTTTTGGTCTAATTTGCTTGCCTTAAAAATAACTTTAACAGGGAATAAATTTTTTTTTTTTTTTGAGAATTTAAATTTAACCTAAAAATAGGCAACAAGTTTTGTTTCTATGTAATATGCATATAATAAAAATTATGATAATGATTATTTTAGGGAAAAATTTTGTATTTTTTTTTTGCAAAAATAAATAATATATTTTTGTAGCTGCTGCTTCAGCAACAAAAGGGTTGATTTAAATCGTAAAGCATACCTTAGGGAGAAATTAAATTTATTTATTTGTGCAGGGGTTTTTTTTAAATTTAACGTTAAAATAATGAACTTAACTCTATAAAAACCAAAAACGAAATGAGATTAAGCAAAACATGGCATAATTTTAAAATTTTACCTAAAAGTAGGCAATGTTTGATTAGGGATGATGTTTAAAAAGACCAAACAATAGAACAAACTATAAACCCGACTATAGGCAAGATTATAAACTATAAACCGTACTGTAAAGATATTAGACTGCAGACCAGACTATTAACCGAACAATAAAGCAGGCTTAAGATCAGACTATAGACTGGAACAAAGACTTAAATATAGACCAGGCTATGAATCATACTAAAGAAGGGACTATGGGCTAGACTGTAGGCTAAAATAAAGACAAGATTAAAGACCAAGCGTTAGAACAGACTATAGGCAAGAGTATAAGCTAGACTTTAAACCATACTATAGATAAGACTGTACACCACACTATAAATAGAACCATATATCGGACTATAGACTGGGGTTTGGTTCAGACTTTTGCATACTTTTTAAAGAAAAGATTTTATATATGAAAATAATGGTTGCGTTTTCTTTTTTATTCACATCCTAAAAACATGCAATTTATTTTTTTTATTGACCTTTTAAGATTACAACCTTTTTGTTTAAACAACAAAACTTCGTTTTATTTTCCAAACACTTTTAAAAATGTCCGTTTTTTTGTTGTACCCACATAAAAAGTTAGGAAAGGATTCAAAGTAATTTGTTTTTTCTAACCAAATAGCAACATTGCAGAAAAATTTGTTTTTACACAAAAACATTTGTTGACCACAACTACATTATCATAAGGATATTTTAGGATATCAAATGACTCGTTCTAAAATAAAAATTAAACAAATACATTTTATTTAGTCAACTAAAAATGTCTTAAGGGTCAACAAATAGCATATTTTACAGCATACTTTTTTAAAAAGCACAGCATACCATTAGGCTGAATAAATTTAAGTTTAGGGGTTTTTGCCATTTTTCTTTAGTTTTATTGGGGAAAATAAATGAAATTTCTTTTCTTGAAACATTAAAAACACTTTTACTTGGATTCTTTTCTTTTAAAAGACGATTTTCACAGCAAACAATTGATTTTTTTTTCTCAACTCAAGTGTTTGTTTGAGTTTTTGTTTGCTTAATTTCCATAGTTTTTATTGATTTTAAGATGTAGTCCTTTTCTATTTAACACAATCATTTGTTATTTAATATAAAGCTTAAACAAAAAGGTTAGCAAAAACAACATTTTGGCTTTTTTTCAGTTTGCTTAAGTGTTTATTTGGTTAAAGTTTATTTAATAATGTTTTTTTTGACATCCTAATTTGGGGAGACAAGATAAAAAGGGACTCCTTAAGTAAAAGAGGAACTTATGAAAACAAGGAACAATAACCAGATTTTTCTTAATTTAAGATCTTTCTACAAGATTTAAGTTTAAAATTTAAAAAAAAAATTAGTTTTCTTGTCTTGAAACTTGACTTACACCAATTTAGATTATCCTTTGTTTTTGTATATCCTGGCCTCATTCTGTTCAGTCATGTAGAAAAAAATATTTCAAAATAAATTAGGTTTTTGCTTTCTCTACACATTCAGTGTTTGCTGTCTGGCTGTTTTTTTTTTTTTTTTTTTTTCTTTTATAATTTTTGTTGAAAAAATCTACATATACCAACAAAACTCTTCAACAAATAAACAAAAAATATTTAAAAAAAAACTAAAGAATTGAATATTAGTCGCTTTCTGTCTAACCAAATACTTCAGGCTATTAAAAATTCCACTCAAAGCTGATTTAAACTTAAAAAAAAAATCTTTAAATGCCGCCAAGCCTTTAATAAAAGAAGAAGAATGAGAGATAAACAAAAAACATAATTTATGTTATTATCCTAAAAGTATGCTAAAGGATAATATAAGATAATAAGCAACAACAAAAGTTTGGCAAGCTAAAAAAAATTAAATTGTATGTGTGATATGATGGTAAACTTGAATATTTTTTAATCTTAAATAATGGTTTTAGAGGCAATAAAAAAGGGAAAAAACTTTAGCATAAGTTTAAGCTTAAACAGTAAGAAAACCCCTATTTTTAAGAATTCTTAATTCAAATAAGCAGAGAAGATAATCTTAAACAAGTTTTATAATTTCCAAATTATTTTTCGCAACATTTTAGAAAATCAGGAAATGAAGACTACATTAAGGCTAAATTCAAATTTATTTTTAATACTTAAACATTCAATAAAATATTTAAAGAAACTTATTTCCGCTGCGTAAAAATTATTTATTAATAAATGATACAAAACAGGTAATAAACATACTTTCAAGCGAATTGGTTTATGGTTTAATTTGAAAAATATAGCCTACTTTAAGGTTTGAAAATTTATTACCCTTGCCTGAAAAAAAAAATATTTTAGATTTAATTAAAACACAACTAAATTTGGAAATTACTTTTGGGATTATTTTCCTAATTTTCGATGTTTTATTTAACCTTCTTTAAAAAAAAATCAAAAAGAACAATCAAAGCATAGCTGTGGGCGTAAAACAAACAAGCAAACCCCTAAATTAGTATAGACTTTATTAAAAAAATTTAAAAAAAAAAACCAGCAGACGTGCTTGGGTTGAATGTTTTATATTTTTAAAGATTGTTAAGGCTTAAATTTAAAAAAAATAAAAGATTATTGCATACTTTTAGGTTTATTTTTAACTTAAGTGGCAAAAATATAACTCTTAATTTGTTTTCTGATGTAAGAAAATTCTTTTATGAATTAAACAACGTTGTGATAATATGTTGTATGTATATGAAATTGCGTTGGCTGGTTAAAGGCAACAAAGAAAATTTGCCAAGGTTTTTGATTAAATAAAAGATTTTTAAGGCATTTAAATTAATTGAAACAACACTCAAGTTCTTAATTGTGTTTGTGTTAACATTATTTATTTCGATTTTATATTTAATCTTAATAGCTTGATTCGTAAAATTTT
Organism: Pollenia angustigena; assembly: GCA_930367215.1. Classification (NCBI taxonomy): domain Eukaryota; kingdom Metazoa; phylum Arthropoda; class Insecta; order Diptera; family Polleniidae; genus Pollenia; species Pollenia angustigena. Next base: position 4,353,117 of record OV884059.1, read on the forward strand.
AAAAATGCTGTGTAATTTTAAGCTTTTGAAAATATTCTATAAAAATGTACACTTTGCAAATACTAAAAAGAGAATCTTTCCAATACGATAATTTTTTATGAAATTATTCATGTCCTTAGTGGCCAAAGAACTTAATGTTTCAGACAACTTATTTTTTTATTTATTAATAGTAAATGTATTTTGTATGCTTTGACTTGATTCAATTTAATTTGGCTTCTTTTATTGTCTTTTTCAAACTTTTAGTAAATTTTATGTTGCCTGGTTTTAGGGAAACTATATAAGATATAAGATTTTTGCATGTTTTATTTATTTAACTATTATATTATATTTATCAAATTTTTACTTATATTTTTATAATTTGGCTTCACAAATCTGTTAATTTAAAAAGGTTTTGCCTAGTTTTAGTTACTCTATAAGTAAATCATATACTTTTGCATAGTTTTAGGCTTTTTAGAAAAAGTAATATTTTTTAATTTCATAACTTAAAGTTTTTTTTGTTGTTATTATTGTTTTATATTCAAATTAAGTCAAATCATAGTCTACCTTTGGGGATAATTTACTTATTAGTCGTGTTCCATTTTGTTTCATCCTAAATTCTACAGTGGTAATGGGCTTTATGTTAATTTAAATCTTTTTTTATAACTAAGCCCTAAACAGAAGAAATGTTTTGTCATTTTTAACAAGAACATAATTTGACTTTTGACCTATTAGTTTCTGTTCAACCCAAAAATCCTTCCCTAGTGTTTTTTATTTCTTTTGCTTTTTTTAAAATTTATGGTTTGAATGAATTTCTCACACATGTATAATTTTTTATTTCGTAAAAATACTTTTCTACCAGCCATAAATTTAAGTCCCCAGCGACTTAACATTGTGTAAAGAGTTGTTTTAACACTCCAGCCATAAACATTTTCTTTCTTGTTCCTAGTAGAGAGGAGGAAAAAGCCCGTCAGTAGTGGCAGAAAAAACTAAAAATGTCAGGAATAAATTATATGGTCTTGTTTGTTTTTAGTTGTCTTTGATGGCTGAGAAACTGACTGACAGTTGTGAAAATTGTTGAGCTAAAGGAATGAAATAAATAAAATATTTTCTTGATTTAAAAGAAAATATGTAGAACTAAGTTGAAACAACTTTGAAAAAGAAGAGTTTTTGGTGACGAATGATTGTTATCAATTCGGAGTACCGAACTATTATTGCGTATGAGTATTTTTGTTCAAAAAAAGACAAGGTGACGTATACTTTATAATTCTGGAAATCGAAATCGTTTTAAATGAAAATGGTAGGAAATTTTCAGTTCAATTTTTTAAAAAATTACCGTAGTTTTCCATGATTTTTGGAGTTATTCTAATGAATATAAGTGGTACTGAAAGTATCACGTATAAAAAGCGGAATATTTTTGTGAACTCCTTAAATAGGATAATTTTAAAAATATGTCAGATTTCAATTTCACTCGAGTTCGATTTCCAGAACATGACTGAATATATTTAAATAAAAAGGAAGTTTTTTTATTCTCAAATTTATTTTAAGTTTATATTCTTTTGCAGGTCTGCCTTAAAAGTTGATTGTTTATTTTCATTCTACATATTTCTAAAACTAACTTAGACCTCCAACATTTATAGCAGCACTCACTAAAATTTGTGATGACATTTTGTCACTAAAAATCTAAGCTCTTTTTTATTAATTTTAACGTCTTTTAGTTTTTCTTACAAGCAAAATGAACAAATTGTCAAAAAAGGCGCCCTTAAAATGTTGCACAAAAATAAGTTCAACTTTTCCTTAGCAAAAGTTTCTTAAGACTAAAATAAATTCTTCAACAAATGTTTAACACAAAATAAGAGTTTAACTTTCCAGCTCACATTAAAGAGCACTGGAATTTGTTTTTAGCTCTCTTGAAAACTTAAAGGTGGTTTTTAATAGAGTAAATTTTAATAAGAGTATGAAATAATAAGAGAAGAAGTATGCCCCAAAAATACTCTTAAATTTTAAGAAATTTAAATACAAGTTAGAATATTTTGATTATTTATTTCTTAAAAGTTTAAAAAAAACTTAACAAACGTCCTAGATGTATACGATGGAAAAATCCATATTAATTTTGTTTAATATGCATATAAAAATGATTCACCTTTATTTTCCATTTTTGTTGTGAAAGCAGTTTTTTTTATTCATTTTCTAGCTGTTTTTCTAGACAATTTTATTAAAACTGCAAATGTTTGTAACACAAATTTTCCTTTCAATTGTGCTTTAAAAAATTATTGATTGCATGTTGTAGACTCAACTAAATGAACACGAAACTTAAGCAAATAAAAAAACTGCTAGGATTTTTAGTAAACAAACTCCCTTTCTAATGAAAACAAGAAAAACGCCTAAAAGAAGGCTAAAATTATTGCACACAAAATGGATACTGTTAAAAGGGGCTTAATTTTAAAACAAAACAAAAAAGACAGAGAATAAAATAAATAATTTAAAGAATTAGAACAAAATTAATTGTTAAATTTATTTTTAAAAATTAATATATAAAAGACTTGAAACAGAAAAACTTAAGCATGCTTTTAGTTGTTTGATGCTTTTAGAAATTTTGAGTATTTTTTAAGCATATATCTAAGTATTTATAAAGGTCATATCTTAAATACTATTTGATCTGTTTTTTTAAGAAACAAACAAAAAAAAAAGTATAAAAAAATATAAAAAAAACCCAAAGCAAAGCCTACTTTAAGGCTTTTTGAACAAAAAAAAAACAAGTACTATTCTTACAAATAAATCTATTACAAACGATGACAAGCGTATTAAATTTTCAATCAAATAAAGATTATGTGCCTTGTCTTAAGAAAACAAATGGAAACAAATCTATTTAAGACAACACAAGTTTAAAGCATATTCTACGGCTGTTTTTCTTTTAAGAAAAATATTTATATAAGTGTCAACATTATTTTTAAGCTTAACACAAATATGATGAAAGATTATGTGAAGCAAAGCTATCGTTTAATGATTGATAATACGTTTTAAGAAATATTGCCTGCTTTTAGGCGCTTTATAGGAGCCTTATAAATTATTCATTTATCATGATTATTGCTTAGCATCAATAAAATATAATAATAGATCTTTACCAAAAATCCTCTTGTTAATTGGAATAGAAAAACTAAGGGAACTTACGCAAGACAACAAAGTTTAAAGTCTATTTTAATGCTGGCTTTATATGAAACAACATTTTTCAACACATTTCATAAAAATTTCGGCATTTTTATAAATAATTATACAGTAGTTTGATAAATTGCTAAAGATTTTTTAAAAATAACAAAAAAAAAACCTATAAGAAAAAGTAAAGCCTACATTAAGGCGCCTAAAAGTAAAAAAATGCTTTTTAACTAAAGAAATGTGTTAAAAATTATGAAAAGCATATGAAATGAACAAAATTTAATACTGTTTTGCAAACAAACAACAAAAAAAAAGAATTTTGTAAAAAACCAAGAAAAATTATAAACAACGCATATCATAAACAAAGCATTTTTAAAGGCAGTTAAAAAAACAAGTTGTCAAACAAACGTTTATAGTACTAATACGCTTTTCCCGAAAAGTATGTTGAACAATAAGTTCAATATATAAAAAATTTACGAAAAAAAAAAAATAAGGAAATTTTTTAGGCGCTAAATAATAAATAAATTTTGTTTTCACATGCTAAAAAGTGAAAAATAATAAACTTTAATAAACTTAATAAACTTATTTTACAAATAAAAAAAAGTACATTACAAGCTGGAAAATTTTGTTAGCATAATTTCAGGGTCTATATATCGACCCATTTACGAGAAATTATCGTATATGCCAATTTTTTGGAAATTGAGTTTTTGATGCAATCTTGATCTACATTCAAAGAGACGTCGCCTGACAAAATATTGTACGCGGATTCCACTTCGTTGCTCCAAAAATTGAATGTATATTTTCATATTTATATTGCAAGTGATAGCAGAGAAAAGTATAAAAATGGCTCTCCCGTAAAATTTAGTTTTTGTAACATACGATAATTTCGCGCAAAGGGGTCGATATAATAATTAATACTAAAACAAGAAACCAAAGTTAAAATTAAAAACTACACAAAAAACAACAAATTTATAACAACTACTTTTCAAAAAGTATTGCCTACATTTGGGCACATTCAAGAAAACTAATTCTATGTTGTCAGTAATAAAAAAAAAGTTAATTTCTTCATTTAGGCACATTACTGAAAACTAATTTTATTTTGTCAATAATAAATAAAAGTTAATTTCTTAACAAAAACGAAATTTTTACCTCATCCTAAGATATTAAATTTAATCTCTTAAATAAAAAAACGTAATTAATCATATGTTAAGGCTTATAGTAACAATTTAAATAAACAATTGAACACAATAATTTTTTATGAATTTGAAAAGAGAATAAAGCAGATACCAGATAAATACTTAAGAAATTTGTAGCGTAAATAAAAACAAAAATCTATAAAAAAAAGTATGTATAAAAAACTCTAAGGGGCTATCCAACATTATTTTTTTTAACTTAAAAACATTTTAGCTAATCCTAAAAGACCAAGATAAGCCATTTAACGCTTCATGATATTTTAAAGCATATTGTTAGACTGTCTAAATAAAACTAAGTAAATAAACAACTGTCAATAATATTTATACAATTTTTAAAGGAGATTTTTGCGGGAATTCGTTGCTATTTTAAATAAGTTTAACTTACAATAAAACAATAAAGCATACATTTAAGCAAAAAGTATAGACTACTTTTAGGTTTATTAAAAAAACACTTGAAAATATTAAATATTCAAATATAAGTGGAAACCAGCAACAACAATAAACTTAAGATATATGTGCATATATAAAAAAAATCTAAATAAAAATACTTGCATACTTTTAGGCGATTTTTTAAATAGAAATATCTTTGCCTAACCATAAAAATATATACATAAAAAATAAATAAAAATGAAAGCGTTATCAACTCTAACATTTTTTGATGAAACCTTTAACGTATGTTTTAAAAAGCTACGTGGCTGCATTTTGCTTCATATTTTCTATCTTGTGGTTTTCTTTCTGCTTTTTATCTTTCATTTTCAAGAGGGCCCATATGGTATGCTATAAGATATTCAAAAAACAATTTCAGTTTTTCTTTTTTTTATTTTGTCATTTTCTAACAATTTTTTTCTATTACTTGTTTTGTTATTTCTCCTAACAAACAGTGAGTGGTAATTACATTCCAGTTACAGCCGCATTTGACAAACTGGCAAACCTACAATTTGCATAGTATTCAAATAGAATGAAATAAGCTTTGAAAAAAGGGTAACCAAAAGGATTTTTCTTTTTTTTTAGACGCTACTTTTCTAATAATTGAGGTTTCGATATTTTTGACATTTTGTGAAAAGTTTTGAAAAATTAGTTGAAAAAATGTGCCAAAGGTGTAATTTCTTCTTAGTGGAAAAAGAAAGATAAAAAGGGATGCTATTTTGTTTATAATAAAAATTATATATTTAAGCCTAGAAGCATGCAGCACTTTAAAAAACTTGTCAAAAACTTAAAGTAAAATTCAACACAATTAAAAATATAAAAGATATCTAAGCTTTTTTTAAAGAAATGAACTCTTTAACTTTATTCTCTTTAGAAACACAAAAAAGATAACTTTTCTGTTTAAAAATCTTAAACAATAGATTTAAAAAAAGTACACAAAATATGCTTTCATTTTATTTCATACAAAATGCCAGAAGGTATGCAACATTTCTTAGAACAAATTCTTAACTAAAATCCCTTTAAAACTTAATTCATTTTTAATTAAAGACATTATCGATAACTTAATTTTTTTAACGATTACGTTATAGTATTCTTTAAAGTTTATTAAAAACTTGATTTTATTTTAAACATAAATTCAACGATAGCTTTGTTTCAAAAAATTTTAGTTTTCAACCCACAAAACAATAGTGGAGAGGGTGTAATGCTTAAGACCCACATGTTATAATACCTATTAACTCAGAATCACTTTCTAACGATGTCCGTCCATCCGTCTGGCTGGCTGGGTGTCCATGTTAACCATGTGCGCAAAGTAATTTTTGATATGATTTAAAAAATTTAGTGCATAGGTTCTTATTGGCACAACGACCAAGCCTTTTAAAAATGGTGAGAAGTTGTCCAAGAGTTCACTTAGCCCCATGCAAGCTTCTTTTGGTTCCAGAGACTAATAGTTAGTATGAAAAATAGTCTCTCAGACGTCGTATTTCGATGTCGAATTTGCGAATTCGGTTTAATTTACCGATAAGTAGTTTTTTTTTATAAAAATCCCCAAAACTATGCTGTTAATTATTTTTTATATACAAAAAAATAATAAAAAACATCATTGATTTAATAAAAAATTTATCTAAAACTTAATTAAATTATTGAACAAGTTCATTGAAATCTTAATTCTTTTAAATAATTTTAATATTAATGCCAAAAAAGTTTATCGCTAACTTGACTTTATGTTAAAAATTCCTAAAACTATGCTTTAGTTTCATTTTATAAAAACCTTTTTTTGTCTTGAATATCATTTCTACCAAAACTTTTTGCTATATATATTTATACATAAATTATTCGTATCATCCAACTAGACACTAATTGTCTCCCATTTCTGCCATTCACCCTCTTAAACGAGACAGTAGTACAAAAATGGTGGAAATTCTTGGCATTTCTTTTGTGAACACAAAGTTGTTTTTATTGTATTTTATATTTCATGTTTACTGTACTTCATATTTCATTGTTCGCCAGCTTTCAAATACATAACTACAACGAAATTTAACTATCTAAAGTGTCAAGAATCGAGTTGGCTTAACAATGATACGCAAACAAAAAAAATGTCTTTACTAGTTACTCATCCACGGCCGGGGGAAAATATTGCCAATGAAAAAGGTTTGTTAGAAAAAGTGTTTAAATTTTACTTGAAAATTTGCCATCTCTTGAAAAGTTAAGTTTAGTTAACAAGAATGGAAAACTTAAGAAAACTTTAGCATGCCTTAGGGGTTAGCTAATTGAATGAAGGTAAGGTATACCTTAATTTAAACATGATATTTAATCTTTAGCAGGTAATATACATACTTAAAAAACAGATTAATATTTTAGATTCCTGCTTTCTTTTAAAATGTTAAATAACAAATTTACTTCCCTTTGCTTATATATATCTTCATTCACTTCCAAGACAATTTGCTTTTCAAAAATAAAAGAAACTTTAGAATATATGCAAAATAAATAAAACACTCTAAGCAAATTTTGAAAAAATACACAAGAAAGTTGCTGCAAAAATTTTTCACATAATATTAAAACATATTTTAAGCTACGTCATAAAAAAACATATATTTTAAAGTGCACAGAATTCATAATAAGCAAATTGTTTATGCATTTGAAATTATGCGAAATAAAGTGTTTTAAATATTAACATACAGGAAAATGTTGTTGAATTGTATAAAAAGAACTAAAAAAAATTGTAATTTTCCCTTTACGTTGTTTTATGAACTGCAGCAAAAATTGACGTTAAAGTTTAAAAGATTTCATAAAAATTGTTTTTAAACTCCAACAAGAAAAAATGTGGTAAAAAAAAGAAATACACAAAATTTTTTTTTTATATTGAAATAAACTGTTAACACACCATATGCCACGTAAACATAAATTTTTTTGCCGGTATTTTGTGTGATAACAAAGTTTGATAACCCAGTTAACAGTTTTAAAAGGATTTAAAGAAATAAAAACGATAACTGAATTATCAGAAAGGAAACTTAATAAAAACTAACATTAAAAAAGCCAAAATTTCTAGAAAAAAGTTATCGATAACATAATTTGTTCAAACGAAATTAATCGATAATTTAATTTTATTAAAGAAAACTTGTCGTTAACTTGTATTATTTAGGAAAAATGTATTGCTATTTTAATTTTTTTAAAAAACAACTAATCGATGACTTAGCTTCATTAAGAAAGTTATCGATAACTTTACTTACAACACAATTTATGCGTAAATTATTTTTATTAAAGCAAATTTTTCGATTACACAATTTGTCTTATCAACATTAATCGATAACAATATTTTATTTTAAAAAATTTATTGTTAACTTGTAAAATTTAAGAAAATTGATTGCTGTTTTAATTTATTAAAAAAAAAATAATCGATAAATTGGTTTCATAATAAAATAATTTTTTAAGCTAAATTTATCGATTAGCTTTTAACCCAAAAAAATGTTTAGATATTTTAGTATTCTAAAAGGAATTTATTTGTAAACAAATTTTTTTAAAGTTTATTCATCGATAACAAAATTTACCGATAAATAAATTTCAATAAAACAAACCTATCGTTAACTTGTATTGCAGAAGAAAATTCATTATTTAATGAAAAAAAAACAACTAATCGATAACTTTGTTTCATAATAAATTACGATAACTTTATTTTATTAAATATAATTTAAGGATTAACTTTTAACCAAAACAAAAACTATTTCGATAATTTAATATTCTAAAAGCAATTTTTACGTTATATATCATTAAAGAAAACTGATGGTTATCTTGTTTAATTTAAGAAAATTTATTGCTGTTTAAATTATTAAAAAAAAATAATCGATAATTCTGTTTCATTAAGAAAATTTTCGAGAACTTTATCGATTAATTTTAAAAGTAACTGAAATTGATCGATTTTTAATTAAAACAAAAAATATTTCAATTTTTTTTAAGCAATTTAAATAATTTTTGAATCATTAATATCGACAATTTTTGATAATTCTAAAATCTTTTTCAATTTCTCAATAATTAAATTTTTTAAAAGAAAATATACGTTATAAACAAACAATTTTATCAATGCTTTAGTTTAATTTAAGACCATTTATCGATAACTTAAATTTGCTTAAGAAATTTTACTTAAAACTTATATTTACTAAACAAACTTTATCGATTTTGGGATAAAAATGTTTCCAATAATTTATATTATTTTTTAAAGAAACTCTCTAAAAATCTTGTGAAATCATTGAAAATATTTCGATTGCTTTGCTTAAATTTTAACTTATTTAAAACAATTTTAGAGTGAGAACTTAATTCTCTATGAGAAATTAATAGAAAAATCTTTAATCAATTTAATAATTTAATCTAATTTATGATTGGTTATCGATTACTTTTTGTTTTTCATGGGAAATTTATAGTTTCTTTTAATGTTCTTTCAAAGAATAATTATTTACAAGATTTATCGATTACTTAAATTTATTCAAACAAATTTATCGATTATTTAAGAACATTTTGGGAAAACTTTTCGATAACTTAATTTTGTAAAGAGAATTTCACGATATCTCATTTTCGTTTAAGAAAATCTATGGAATGCTTTCTAACTAATTAATGATAATAGATCGATAACTTATTTTTTTAACAAATTTATTGATGATAGTGTTTGCCCAGTGGTTTAAATTCTACCATAATTATTTATGCAAATATGAAGAAAACATACATATGAAAGTATATAAATCAGTGTTAGAAATAAAAACTAAATATCGTTTTTTAATGTTCGGTTCGGTAGATTTGTGGAAACCACAAACGCTAATAGTGTTTGTGTAGAATATCATTAAAAAAAATAACGTTTCCCTGTTAGTCATCTTTCAAACACAAAAATATTACTGTTTTTATCAAACTCAACAAAAGATGTGAACATTTAATTCCGTTCGGTTTTTTTTGAAAATCCACAAACTTGAATGCATTCTACCATAATTATTTATGCAAAAATGAAGAAAACATACATATGAAAGTATATGAATCAGTGTTGGAAAATAAAAACTAAATATCGTTTTTTAATGTTCGGTTCGGTAGATTTGTGGAAACCACAAACGCTAATAGTGTTTGTGTAGAATATCATTAAAAAAATAACGTTTCCCTGTTAGTCATCTTTCAAACACAAAAATATTACTGTTTTCATCAAACTCAACAAAAGATGTGAACATTTAATTCCGTTCGGTTTTTTTTGAAAATCCACAAACTTGAATGCATTCGGTTCGGCTCGTTAATGTTCGTCCCTTTTGGCTGGTAAAAAAAAACCTTTTTACAAAAACAAAATACACACACGAAAAAAACATTATAGAACATTAAAATATAATGTTTGTCTACAGTATCACTACAATTGTTCTGTTTTTTAACGAAGAACCGAACATTATATAATGTTCGGTTCTTTCTTGAAAATAGTTACGAACGGTATTAAGGGTTGTGTATGTCTACACAATCACTAAAAAAAAAAAATATCGTTCCTGGGTGTGTGAGCCGAACGTTAAATAATATACTGTATATTTTCGAACACTGATATGAATTTACATGTTTCGAGCACTTGTTTTTTTTCTGTCCTAGCGGATCGTTTTGGCGAGGGATCAACCTCCGATCCATATGTTGTTCTCCACTTAAGTTCGTAAATTTTTAATTTAATTTTGCAAGTTCAAACATTTAAAAAAAAGTTCTCTCTTACAGATTCTTATTTACTCAGGACCATGCAGGTTTAATTTTATGTTTCTAGGTCCAATACTAACGAAAATTTAAAAAATACCAGTTGAAGAAAAAAATACCAAAAAGTTCCCTTTTATAGATTCTGATCCACCAAGAGTTTCAGTTTAAGAAAAAAAAAGTACCAGAAAGTTCCCTCTTATAGATTCTCAATTACTCAGGACATTAGATGTTTAGTTTTCTGTTTCTGGGTCCAATATTAACGAAAATTAAAAAGTACCAATTGAAGAACAAAAAAGTAAAAAAATTGTTCATCATTTAGGTTTTCATTCACTCATTCAAAATTACTACATGCAGCACGAAAAGAAAAATAATGAAATTTGATTTCCAGTATTTTCCCTTTTTGATAATTTTTTTCTCCTCATAATTTAATACGTATGAGTCAGTGAAAGGAAAAAATGTTTTGTAAGACAAAGAACCAAAAATAGGTACGATTTTCATCCCTTAAAAACAACCACCAAATTAATATTTGCTTTTTTCGACAAGTATTTTATAAGATTTCTATGTTTATTAGTTTAAAAGATAGAAGGGGTGACAAAGAATTTCGAAAATACAGGTTATACTTATTTAATCCCAAAAGGGCCGAATGAATTTACCCGTTTTGCCCCCTCAGATTTTAATAAATATATATTATTTATGCAATTCTGTAAGTAAATACCTTTCAAATGGTGTAATGGAGTAAAGAGTTATTATCTATTTTGCCTCTGGCGATTGTTATGCAAGAGATTAAATTTCTTCGCTGGGCTTTTTATTGATTTCCAAAAAAAACTAAAATCTATTTACGAACTCGTTCAAGCTACAAAGAAGTTTTATTGCTTTTTTAATAAATAAAACAATAACATCTATTAACAAAATAAATTGAAAAACTTTCCCAAAATTTCACCCCTTAAGAAAAATATACAAAAGAAGCATTTTTTTAAATTTAATCTTTTTTTGGCGCAAAAGTTAAAGATTTTGGTTTATTGATTACTTTGAAATTATTTGAAAAGGAAAGAAAATAAAATTAAATTATTTGGAAAAGGTTACTTAAACTTTAACCCCTGAAATATAAATAAAGCAGCATACTTTCAGGCTAATAAAAACGAAATCAATTTAAAAATGAAACTTTTATTATTATTTTTGATTTAGTTAATGATTTCTTTTTTTTTAAACATTTGAAAATTGAAATCCTTGAAATTACGTCATATAACTTTTAAAAGTTTGTATTTCCTAAGGATAAATTGAAAAAAGGGAAATAAGAAACACAAAAAAACTTCGGCCTACTTTAAGGTAAGTTTGGAATTAAAAAAAGATTTAATAAAATTTAAAGATATTTGTCAGTTTTAATAAAAATATTCAAAAGTGAATAAAGTTTTACAAAAAGTTTACTAAATCAATGTTAGTAAAATTTTAAAGTCATTTTTGTTAACAGGGGATTAAAATGGATTTTTTGAAAATAGAAATTGCAATTAAAACTTTAAGCAACACTTTTTTAAATCCATCAAAATTAATTTTTTAGGTTAAGTTTTTCTTTTAAAAACTAAGACTAGGGATTGTTTTAAGGCTTTTTATGTACAAAATGTAATGCCTATTTTAAGGATTTTTTTAATACAAAAATAATTGCATACCGTTATGCCTTTAAAACCTCTAGAACCTTTAACTTTTTATATAAAATATTCTTTAAGAAATTGCCAAACAAATTGCTCCAAATTAACTTTTTTATTAGCCAAATAAATATTAACCCCTTCCTTTTAATTGAATATTCAATAAAATTTTTTCAAATTGTCATCATCACATGTTAAAAAAAAAACACATCAAAAAAAAATATGTATATTCAAGCAAAAAATATTGAATAAGTAACCATCAAAAATATATAAAAAATATTTCAATAAAAAACAATATGGCAGTCAATAATACATTTTGAAGGGAATAAAAATAAAAAACAAAATAAAAATGTTTTAATAAATTTACATTTGTACTTACAGAAAGTTCAGTTTTGTACAGATGTTAAAATTTGGTAGTCTGAAAACAAAAATAAATAAAAAAATATGAATATAAAAAATATGAGAAATATTGTAAAATATAATAAAAACAAAAATAAAATACTTTTTTATAGTAATAAAATAAATGAAATACATTAAATAGAGGTATACACAAACATACATTGTATGTAAAGGTAAAAAATATGCTTTAAAAAATAATAAAAATTTTACAGCCTGATTGTAGGCTTTAGTTTTTTTTTTTAATACTTTAGCGATAACTCAACTTAAAAATAAAAAGCTTAAGCAGAATTTTGATTTATTCAAGATATTTTAATCAATAACAAATTATCGATAAAAAACAAGAAAAACTTATTGGCATTCAAGAAATTTTAGCGAAAACTTTATTGGAATTTTTTCGTTAACATAATTTTCAATTCAAATTTCTTTTACAATTTGTGGAAATTTTACTTAAAACAATAAAGTTTAATATTCATATAAAGACTTACAAAAAAAATAGCATACACATATGACTATACTAGTTTTCGTTGTAGTATTTATTGAAATATCGTTTTTACTAATAGACTAAGGCCCGTTTTTACAACTTACCGATAGCTAAAGGTAGGATTTTATCGGCCGTATAAAAAGTTATCCATTATTTCAACTTTACTTTAACCTACCATGTAGGATGAACCTTAATTTATTTTATCGCTCACTTCAGATTAAACTAAAGTTTTAATAATGGAACAATTTTTATAAGGCCGGTTAAAGTCTACTTTTAGCTATCGGTAAGTTGTGAAAACGGGCCAAAAACTAGCCAGCGGGAAAACTCCGAAGACCTTCTTACTTCAGGCCATTTTAAAGGTCTGCTTAAAAATGTTTTTGATTCAATTACTAGTCTTATCTAACTGTTAAAGAATGCCTAAACACACATTCCACACTCGCTTCTATGAGAAGGGAGTAGAGCAGGAGTAGCATTTCTTTAATTGTTTTTTTTTTTTGCACAAGCAAAATAATTATTATTTGTTTGATCCCGTTACCATTCTTATATAACTGCTAAAAAGGCGAGTTCGGAAGGCAATGACAACGTGTGTAAAGAAGATATGAGTATGGAATGGAGCGAGCAAGCCCTATATTTCCAAAAGAAGGAGTACAGAGGCTTTCTAGAAGGCATCCGTACTCCTTCTTTTTCCCGCTGGGTAGTTGTAATAAAAACAAACACATACATAAACCACTTTCCTCCACTCACACATTAATAAAAGAAAAATGTTTAAATGGCAAGTAGTAAACAGTGGGCTAAAGAAGCCCAACTATAGCCTGCATAACAGTCTTATGCAACAGTCTCGTTTGTAGTCTTAAATACACAAGTTTGTAAAAAGTTTCGTCTATAATTTCGTTCAGTCTTGTCTATAGTCCCGCGTAATGACTCCTCTATAGTCTAGTCTATAGTTTCGACTATAATCTCGTTAAAAATCCTACACGTCCAAAGTCTTGCCTATACTTTCTTCTATAGTCTCGTGGTAAAGTCTAATATATATATTCTTGTCTAAAGTCTCGTTAATAATTTTATGTATAATCTCGCTATAATCTTGTCGTTAGTCTCGTGGTAAGTCTAGTCTATAGTTTCACTTATAATCTGTAGTTTCGCCTGTAGTATTATCTCGGCCATAATCTCGTCTTCAGTGTTACTGCATACGATGAGTCGCATCTATAGTTTCAGTCTATAGTTTCGCCTGTAATATCACCTTAAGTCTCGTCTGTAGTCTCATCTATAGTATCGTCAAAAGTTGCATCTTCCTCGGGTACGCTTAGCTCTAGTACGGCAATATAACTAAAATCCGGAGTAGTTGTACTAACACTGACCCCTAAGGGACTCCTGCTTATGTTTTGTAGTATTGGATTCCAATATTGGTTCTGTTTAAATAAGTATCGCCGAGTAACGACTAAGGTCACATCTTGTGTGTTATACTTTATAGTCCACATTTTAATCTATGGCAAGTAATTAACAGTAAGACGCAAAAGTAGAAGCACTTTCAGGAAAACTGGAACAAGAACCTGTCTAGTAAAACTGACGATCAAACATTTTATACACATTGAAAGTTTAAAACAATTTTTTCAATTATAAAATTTTTTATTTTTAATAAAGTTGAACTACTTTTATAAATCACTGTTTCAAACAATAAACTTTTCATTCTTTTCGTATTAGTCTATATTTTTCCCGCTAATGGTCTTCTACATTAGTTTTCAAATTTTATGCTTTTCAAACAGTTTTTTGCCATCTCGTGCCTCTGGCTTTCTGCTTTGACTATAGAACAGTTTTGTTAGTTTGCCAAAATAAAAAGCAAAAAAAAAAAAAATAATGGATTTTAAGCCATATTTCTCAACACATTCCTGCTTATGCAGTCAAGAGTAGTCAACACTAAGAACAACGATATTTATTGATAGACTATTTTTAGGAGCTAACAATTGTATTTTAGCTTAGAAAATATGTGCACATTTTAACTTTTCCAAAAGTCAAGACATAAATAAAGTTTTTTGGCTTAAATAAAGCCAGTGGGTTAAGCATTTTTTACATTAATCTTGAGCAGGATTTTAGCTGAATATCCTTAATCTAAATTATTTCTGGCTTCTCCTGACCTTTTAATGCTTTTGATAGCAAAGAACTCACTGAAACGGCAGGTTGTCTTTGAAATTGATTTGTTTTAGGTTTCTTTTGTTCTTCAATTAAAATATTTTGATTTTCTTTGTTGTATATTAAACAAATACAGTTTATAAATTAAAAGAAAATATTATAAATCTCAATATTGTTTATATACGAAAGGTCAGTAAACTTGTATGGACATATTTAGATTTATTTAATTAAAATTGCTTTCATTATTGTTTTTCTTTTAATTTTCACAAGCATTTTTGTTAAAATTTTTATTAATTAAATGGTTATTGAGCCGTAAGAATTGCTTTTATTATAACAGCCTTAAAATATGCTTTAGAGAAATTCGCTTTATGCAAAAAGCCTTTTAACAGGATGTGTGTGGTATTATTTTTTATCAATTATATTCAGAATTATAGCCCACTCAGTTGTGTTTGTTAAAGTCTTTAGTAAAAAAAATTTTGAAAATAGTGGTTGGCAAGTTCTGTCTTACCCGTTTAATAGTCTAGACCTTTCCCTGTTCAACAACCATTTGATTTGATCGATTTAGAACACTCTCACTGGGTTACACTTTAGTGCATTGGCTTGATTCGTTCTTTACCTTAAAATTATGCGCAGTTTTTATGCCGCGGAACCCATAAACGAGCAAAAAGATGAGAACAAATCATTGTTAACAATAATCAATACTTGAAATAAATTTATAAACGCATAATTTTAGTCCAGTTTCTAGTCAAAAGTTTAGTCCAGCCTATAGCTTTATCTATTGTTTAGTCCACAGCTATAACTATAGTCGAGTTCTTAAGCTAAACTACAATACACCATTAATTATAGTCTAGTCTTTAGAGTATATTCTAGTCTAGTTTGGTAAAGACGACTCCCCATAGTGCCGTAGCGCCTGACCAAATCGAGAAGAACACCCTAACCACGTTGTGTTTTTTGCTCACGATTTGCTCAGGAATGCCAATAAGTTGAAGTAAACTAAGTACAGAAAACATTGCCCATGCTTTACTAAGTCCGAAAAAAGGGAGAGATGATATTCAGAGAGCATTCCCAAGAAACTGTGAGCGGAAAGTAGTATAACAAAGCCAGGGCTATCCAGCCTTGCCTTGCAATATTTCAGTTCGGCAGGGTTATTGGAAAGCCATGGCGGTGATTTTATTCGGTATGAATTCGAGATACCCCGGTGCTTTTGCATGAATGTCTTATGCCAGATTCGCACCTGCCTAATGAGCATAAAAGTCTCTGAACTGGAGCTGGTTTTATATTCAAGACTTTAACTGTCTAGATTATAATCTGTTGTCTAGATGATAGTCTTTGTTTAAAGCTATAGGCTTGTTTAATGCCTCAACTTAATATAGTCTATTGTTCAATCTATTCATAAGTCTAAAGTGTGGGTCTAAGTGATTGATTTTTAAAACAAATTTTTATTACTTTAAAAATTTAAATTATACGTTTTGTTGTTGTTTCTTTTTTTCTGCAACATTACAATTATTTCGTTGTAATTTCATACTTCAGAAAACATACTCTCCCCATTTCACATACAAATCATTTTAATTCCGCCATAATACCCATTGTAAAATACGGCTCAATTGTGTATGTGACACAAATAATTCAGCTTGTAGTAACATGTTTACAACAATTGCATACTTTAGGGCATAACTAAGGTTTTTTTTTTTTTGTAATGGCGAATTATAACAAAAAACATTAAAATAAAAACCACTTTGAAATGTGGTAAAACAAGTACTTACATATAGATTTTTATTAGGGGGTTTATAGGTATAAATAAAATAAGTATATAAGTACAGCAGGTTATAAAAAATATTTTTATGTAATAATTCCTAAAGATGTGCTTTAATATTAATAGAATTGTTTTATATTTTTAGTCTCTTATAAAAACAAATTAAACTTTTTTAGATTTTATTGTAACGATTGTTGTTTTTAAACAAAGTTTCAGCGTTATTTTTGAGCTTTTTGTAATTAAAACACCCAGAAGTATACTTCAGTTTTTGTTTAATATTCCATTAACTTTTTTACTGTAAAATATTTCCATAAATATCACTAAATCAGTGTTTTAAGTTTTTGCGTGTTTTTTTAAGGGGGGCATTATTTTTTTAAATTTTCGTTTTTTTCCGAAAAAAAACTACCTTTTCTGTTGCATATTTACAGGAACTGCAAAAATAATAAATATCAAGTGGGATTTTTAAATGAAACGTTTTACTTTTTTCCATGAAGTAGTTTAGTTGAATGAAAAAAAAACTGTTAAATGAGCATTAAAAAGTTAAAGTTTTGAACAAAAAACCAAAACCAATTTAAAAACAAAATATGTAGTAAAAAACTTAAATAAATTATGTTAAAATTAAAGCATAACTTAGGGCAACATAATAATTAATTATTAAAGTGTACATATTTATTTTAAATTAAATTTTTTAGTTCTTTTTGAAATATTTTTCACATTTGAAAACCTTTTAAAAGGCACAATACTAAAAACGACGTAATAACGTGCCAGACACACATAAAGTTAAAATCATGTTATTTAAAAAAAAAAATCTCTTTATGTTTGTAACAAAAGAAATTTTAAATCAGATATAAATAAAGCACATTTTAAGGGGTTCGTTAGACTCTTTTGTAAAAAGTTTTTTATTTCGAGAAAATTCTTATTAATTGTTCAACATTTTTTTTTTTTTTTTTGATAAGCTTGACGTTTTTGTAAATTACAATACCAAAAAAGAAAAGAAACGTGGTGTTACGAAGCAAAAAGTTTTCTAACAAATTGTAAAAGATAACAATTTTTAAAACAAATTTTTTATTTAAACATTAAAACAAAGATGGAAAATTTTTCAGGCAATAAGGAAAATTAAAATCAACTAAAGTAGCCTTGACTTTAGTTACAAGGGATTTTAATTATTACCGTAAAATAGAGTAGTAAATTATATTCAAGACTACAGACGAAAATATGGCCTGGGATATAGTTGAGACTACATGCCAAAAAAATACCTACAGACCAGACTATTGCCTATGTTATAGTCTAGCCAAAAGACTAGTCTTTAGACTTGTTCAGAATCTATCTTATATCCTGGAGGCCCGCCGCATTAGATAGGACTCTGTTTAGCCGCGATGTGAAAGATCTGATTGTTTTAATACCAAGACAAACTTAAGGTGTTACCTGATTCTATATGCCCCAAAATCGTCCGGTGGTATGTGGGGAAACATCCTTGTCATCATTTGTGAAATCAGATACAGCCAGTACCTGGCTAACCAGAAATGCTATCTAGTACTAAGGCAGTCAGTAGTCCCGGCAAACAGTCTGACAAATGGTTGGGGCCCCTTTTAGAATCACGTGGTTGTTGTGATCTGAACTCAAAGTCGAGATCTTTAAAAGTTGGTTTTAAATACTGATTTCTCACCTTGAGGGGAAGTTGAGTGCTGGCGAATCTCCCTGCATGCTGTTGCTATTCAACAGATGCTTCCTCCTTTATAGCAGCGGAAGTTAATAAGCTACAGCTGGGTATCCACTGGGGTAACCCTACATACCCCGAGGGATATGTGGACATACCAGACAGTTACGATTTCGAATTTTGCTTTATTTATTTATTACTTAAAATATTGTCCTATTCTATTTTTACTACAAGGAATAGTCATTTTCAACCCCTGCCATTTAACAAATACATCCTCACCCCATTAAAAATAAATTAACAAATAAAACCAGATTAAGCTGCCATCAGCCATAACAAACAGGGTCGCATAAAAAAAATTTATATTTATAAAAGATTATTACATAATTAACGAAACAATTAAAAATATAATCTGTACAAATTATTGTGTATTTAACAATGGCGTTCAATAGAGCGTAAAAAAGTATTTTGAGTGGAAAATAAAATGAAGAATAAAAATGTAAATTTAATTAAATGAAGAAAAGGAGAACAAATAGCAAATGAATTAATATTAGATACACAAAAATCGATTTCCGTAAAGAAATTAATAATAATCATACGTAGTGGAGGTTTTTAACATTCCTGAAATTAATATTAATTATATGTAACCGGAATTTGTAATCAAAAAATACTTGAGTTACAAATTCTACTAGCAAAATATTTTTGTAATTTTTTTCTATTTATTATTAATTTTTTTTTTTTTGTCTTTCTATTTATTTTTCAAAATTGCTCTGTCTTTTGCTTTTCTTTTATTAAACTTAACCAAAAAAAAAATTCTAACAATAAAAGATCCATTATACAAATATTTGGTTGGTTAGCCAACAAACAAATATATTTCCTATTATTTATTGTTCTCAAAACAAAATACGAATAAATAGAACAATCGTTGATCAAACAAAACAAACTCAAACCACATAAACTTAATGGACATGGGTGTCATTGACATGTCCTGATATTATCCTTAAACTACACACATGGTGGGTCCTTACATACACATACTTATACATTTACTTATGTCTGCATACAAATATTTAACTGTGTCAGGTTTTTTTTTTAGCAAACATAACGACGGTATTGTGTTGATTCATTGATGTGTTTTCGACCGTAAATGTGGACTGACGCACTCATTCTCATGTTTCAGTACATTTCAGTGTCCAACTATTTTAACAACAATAGCAACAAATTGCTGCAACTATTTATAATTTATGGCCACAATAACTATTATTTATTTAACAGCAGCAGCTGCAACAACTACGAAACCACAAACTCACCCGAGATGCAGAGTTGCCAAGATGCAGAAAGCGATTATTTTTCTTAAGAACAATGAAAGCGGTCAGCGTTTGCACAAGTTTTAAAATGTTTTATGACAATTTCTTGCTTTAAGTCTAAAAGAGAACAGTTTGAATTTGGGCTGGAATGTAGCTTATACTATAGATAAGACCAAATGGTCCGCTGAACCCCATTTGGCAACCGTTCAACTAGACTTTAGCTAAGAATAAAGATTATACTGTAGACTAGACTATACTGTAAACTAGACCATCGATTACACTATTAAGTAGTTAATATTGTTACGAAAGTTAAATTATCTTAGAATTATTTATAGTTATAGTTATAAGTTATCTTGTAAGTTATAGTTTTATGTTACTTAAAATTGTCATGTATAATTTTCAACACAACTGTTATTTTAAAAATAATTCCTATATAAATTTCCCAGTAATTTCTAGAAATGGTTATAGAACATAATAAATAGTTTTTACGGGAAGGTTCAGGAAAAATCTAGAAATAATTATGAAATATAAAAAGGGGTGACTCATGTAAAATTAGTTTAGTCTGTTTTGAAAAACGGTTCTGTTCGTAACTAACAATTGTGAACAAAATAATTAATTTCAATAAAGTTTGTAAAGTTGAATAAGTGCGTGTATTTATTTTTATTTGCAATTAAAAGAACTCAACGGTTTATTATAAAGGGAGTAAACCGAACGCGTTTATTAAAGGAAAAACGTAACAATTGGTGTCAGAAGTGAAATTGCAATAAAAAAAAAATAAATAAACAAATAAAAAAAAAGGATTAAAAAAAAAACTATACAAACAACAATGAAATTCGAGGAACTTAAAGTTGAACACCTCAAGAAAGAGTTGGGCAAGTTGGATCTGCCTAATGCAGGAAATAAAGCTGAAATGCAGAAAAGATTAATCGATGAATTTAAGCGACGCAATATTGACATCGCAACTTATGAATTTGAAGAAAAAGAAGAAATAGAAGTTGCTACCCGTGCAATACCAAGCAACATGGATCTCAGCACAATGTTTGCTGCAATGATGGAGAAATTGACAGAAACTTCGAGAAATCTAGAAAAAATGGTGAAAGATAACTCAGCAGAAACATCTAGAAAAATGGAAGAAAATTCTAGAAAAATGGAAGAAAATTCTAGAAAAATGGAAGAAAATTCTAGAAAAATGGCAAAGGAAAATTCGAATGCCATCGTAGCCGAAATTCAAGCAAATTCAAGATTGAAAAACGAAAAACTTGAGAAGCTTCAAGAGATTTCTACTGCTATAAATGAAAGAGTAGACGATATGGAGATAGAATTCAACCAGAAGCTGTTTGATGTTAAAACTCAAGTCACGGATGTAAAAACACAAGTCACTGTTTTTGATGGAAAACTACATCATTTGGAAGAAAAAGTAAATAGTCTTCAGTGCCAAGAGGGAGTGGTGCGAGTTTTTCCAGAAGTCTCGAATAGAATAAGAGCTCCAAGTTTTGACGGCAGCTCACCATTGAATGTGTTTAAGTTTCAGTTCGACACAGTTGCCAACAAAAATGCATGGAACAATGAAGAAAAAGCCATAGAGCTGATTCTGGCTTTAAAAGGAACTGCAGCTGAAATTCTAGAAAGTGTACCAGTAAGTTGCAGAAACAATTATGATGACATTATGGTAGCATTGCAGCGCAAGTATGGTGGTGAACACAGAAAGGAAATATTCAGAATGCAATTACGGGGAAGAGTACAAAAGGCAAACGAAACACTACAGGATTTTGCATTAGAGATTGAGCGCTTGGTGCAGCTTACTTATCCAGGTGAAAGTCATCCATTTCTGGATCATTTTAAGATCGATTCATTTGTAAACGGTATACGGGATGCTGATGTAAAACTAGCGGTATGTGCATCACAGAAGCCATCATTTGCAGAAACGGTATCATTTGCCCTAGCACAAGAAACCGCAAGGATAATTTCAAGGCCACAAACGTATATGGTGCGGAAACTTGATTTTGCTGCTGAAGAAGGAAGAGATATTTTAAAGGAAATGAGAAGCATGAAGGAGGCAGTTTTGCGAGCTTTGAGCGAGAAACAAGGTAAAAACAAGGCAAAATGCTATAATTGTGGTAAGATTGGCCACATTCAGCGAAACTGCAAAGCACCCAAACAACGATCGAGATCTGGTTCGCCGCAAAGGAACAAACGAAGAGCAAGTCAACAATCATCACGGGAGCCACCGCTAAAGCTGAGAAGAGCTAGCAGTGCAGAGGAAACTGAAGATCTTACGATAAATTTAGTAGTGAAAACGAGTAACAGAAATATTACGACCTGTGGTTACATAAATGGTGAAATCCGCATTTTGACTATCGACACTGGTGCAGGACATTCCATTATAAGAGCTGATTTGATAAAGGGAGCTGTCGAGCCGCTAAGTGGTGTAAACTTGCGAACAGCTACGGGAGAGCCTGTTATTGTCTATGGTAAAGCAAGAGTGGAAATAAGAATGGCTGATATGATCGTTTTTGATGAGTTTATTGTGGCTGAAATTATGGACGAGGTCATAATTGGAGCAGATTTTATGATTCGTCAAGGCATTAGTCTAGACATGGGACGACAAATTATGAATTGGCATGGTCTAGAAGTACTCCTTAACGTTGGGAATGGAAGTGAAGCCCTTGTAAGACAACTAGTCACTAGTGATCATAAGAAATTGTCCTCCCAAAGAAACGATGAAAAACGTGGGAAAGCGACCACATATTCAAGACGGCCCAGTGAACATAAAAGCAAGCACGGTATAGAGTCTAAAAACAAGAAACGCATAAATGAGATTCGCTTATTAGATGTGGAACCCAGCGAAGACTGGTCAACGGCGCAGAAAAGTGACCCCTTATTAGCGCAAATTATGATGGCTAAGAAAGAAGGTGAAAGGCCGACTCGTGAAGAAATTAAATTGAACGGTCCACTAATGAAAGCGTATTGGGCGCAGTGGAGTAGTCTGCGGATGATAAATGGTTGCCTATACCGTACATGGGAAAGTACTGATGGCAAAACTGATAAAAACCTTATTGTAGTACCGACTTCTAAAGTATGTGAAGTTGTGAAGAAATTCCACGAAGGTACTGGAGGTGGGCATCTTAGCGTTACGAGAACCATAAAGAAGTTAAAAGCAAGCTACTATTGGGTCGGTTGCAAGCAAGCCGTGATTGATTGCGCAATTACATGCCCGCAGTGCGTTGCAGACAATGGTCTGATTGGAGAAAGTAGAAATCCGGCCCAGCAGTACAACTTTGGTGAACTATCTGTACCAGCGAATAATAATGACTCTACCCAAGAGCAGAAAAACGAGTTAAGACGAAGGCGTGTTATTTCATCAAATGACCAGATGAAAGCCAGATATGATCGAGCGGCAAATTCGGAAGGCTTCAAAGAAGGCCAGTTGGTTTTACTTTTTAATCCGCAACGAAAGAAAGGACTATCTCCAAAGCTGCAGACTCATTGGGATGGCCCATATAAAGTAATAAAAAAATTGAATGACGTGGTGTATCGGATCCAGAAATATAAGAGCCCAAGATCAAAAATGAAAGTGGTACATCTAGAACGACTAGCCCATTATGGAAAAGGAGAATCTGAGCCTATTCGGGACGAACAGGCTTAAGTGGAGGGCAGTGTTACGAAAGTTAAATTATCTTAGAATTATTTATAGTTATAGTTATAAGTTATCTTGTAAGTTATAGTTTTATGTTACTTAAAATTGTCATGTATAATTTTCAACACAACTGTTATTTTAAAAATAATTCCTATATAAATTTCCCAGTAATTTCTAGAAATGGTTATAGAACATAATAAATAGTTTTTACGGGAAGGTTCAGGAAAAATCTAGAAATAATTATGAAATATAAAAAGGGGTGACTCATGTAAAATTAGTTTAGTCTGTTTTGAAAAACGGTTCTGTTCGTAACTAACAATTGTGAACAAAATAATTAATTTCAATAAAGTTTGTAAAGTTGAATAAGTGCGTGTATTTATTTTTATTTGCAATTAAAAGAACTCAACGGTTTATTATAAAGGGAGTAAACCGAACGCGTTTATTAAAGGAAAAACGTAACAATATTGTGTGTGTAAATGAAAATTGAGGAGTTGGAAACAAATGGCGCAACTTTTACACATGACTTGTGTCTTGTTTGACTTATTTTGTAGAGTTAAGGCCCCAAAGAAGTTATTTTTGCATCGAATCATTACAACCATTTTGCTTATCTACAAAACAAAAATGAAATGCAGAGTACATGAAACTGTGTTACTATATATATATTTATTCCTTTTATTCCTAGGAGGAACATAGGGCCATAAATGAAACTATGTTGCCCTCCTCAATATCCTCACCTCTCTCTCACCTATAAACACAAAAATTGCAAGTCTAGACAAGGACAATAATGTTACTTTGCTAGAACCTCAAAATTATTTTTTGTAAACTCTACGAAAAAATAGGGATTATAAATTTTTTTACACGATATCGCTTGTGGCTTTCATTGATTTTAATTGAAGAATAAATTTTAAAAAAATTTTGCAAAATGTCCGATTTTTTTTTTTTCTTTATTTATCGGAATTTTTTGCCTGTCGCCTGCCTATATAATTTGAAAAAGTTTTAAAACATTTAAAAAAATCATTTTTAATCCAAATTTTTAATATTTTTAATTAGGCTTAAGTTCATGAAATTTAATTTTTTATTAAATTATTTTTTATGAAGAAAGGAATTTTACAACATGAAAATCAATCAAAATTGTTATTGATAATCTTTCATTCTTGACGTGGCTCGGGCTCGAACCCTGGCCGGCAGGTTACCATGACATGTTTCGATCGCAACCACTCGATCTCCTCAGATGGATTTGCCGTCTTACACTCGCAGCCATCGACGACTGCTGACGTCACTAGTCAAACATCAATCCTTAAACCAAATTGTATTTTAACATTTGGTAGATCGAAATTTGCTTTCCTGAATGATTATCCATTTTAATTGATTTTACATGTTTTTTCCTTTACTTCTGTTTTTTCGTACTTTCGTCAAGAATTTTTCTTGAAGTCCAAGTACATTTTTTTGTTTTTTCAAAAAAAAAAAAACAGAAGTAAAGGAAAAAACATGTAAAATCAATTAAAATGGATAATCATTCAGGAAAGCAAATTTCGATCTACCAAATGTTAAAATACAATTTGGTTTAAGGATTGATGTTTGACTAGTGACGTCAGCAGTCGTCGATGGCTGCGAGTGTAAGACGGCAAATCCATCTGAGGAGATCGAGTGGTTGCGATCGAAACATGTCATGGTAACCTGCCGGCCAGGGTTCGAGCCCGAGCCACGTCAAGAATGAAAGATTATCAATAACAATTTTGATTGATTTTCATGTTGTAAAATTCCTTTCTTCATAAAAAATAATTTAATAAAAAATTAAATTTCATGAACTTAAGCCTAATTAAAAATATTAAAAATTTGGATTAAAAACCATAAATAGTTCAACAAAATAACCACAATACTAAAAATCATTTTTTTTTTAACAAAATTGCTATTTGTCGCTCATATGTCCCTTAACGCTTATAAAAAAATTTTCACCAAAAACTTTTAAAATACCGTAAATTAATTTATTATATTTAATTTTATACAACATATTTCATATGTTTGCTTAAATTACAGTTTGTCGCCTATGTGTCGCTTGGCGCATATGATTTAATTTAAAAAACTTTAACTTTAGTACTTTTTCAAAGAAATAATAATTTGTCGCTTTAAGCTTTCATTGTACTTATTAAAGTAACAGTTTGTCGCCCATGTGCCGCTTGGCGCATATAATTAAATGTAAATAAAAACTTTAAAATTTTGTATTTTGTTCTAAATTCTTAATATTTTTGAAGACAAAATACAATTTTTTTTTTAATAAAGGTAATCGCTTAACGCTTTCATTGTGCTTAGGAAAAACTTATACCATAAATTTGTTTAAGGTGTCTCTTAGTTAATATTATTTTTTTCTCCTTAAACTCATTAATTTGATGTTTTTAGTATAATTTGAGTATGTCGCTTGACGCCTAACATGTATTTTTGCTTAAAACTTTAGCTTTTTTTATTTAGTTATATGTATTCTATTTTTTCTAAAATTTTTTTTTTCTTATTTTTAACAAAATTTCCGATTGTCGCCTAAATGTCGCTTGACGCTATTAACGAATTTTTAATGAAAACTTCAAAATGTTCAAATGATTATTATTACTTTATTATAAGTTAAAACAGAAATATAAAATATTTTATACTTTTCTCATAATCTTAGTTTGTCGCTTTGCCGTTTTGATTGTGTTTTCCTTTAGAACCTTTAAGTTGTTTTATATTTTTGTTTCTAAAATCATTAATTTGAGATGCATCAAAAAATATTATAAAAAATTATATTACAAAAATGAAAGTAACACTCCTGCATAATTTTTCGTTTATGTTTAGTTATATGTACATTTTTTTTTTTTTTTTTCTTATAAATAAATTTTTCAACTAAGGGAACATCTTGGCAACAAAAATGAGCTGAGGTGTGTGGTTTTTAACGACCCGCATAAATTACGAAACCATTTCGTTTAAAGAAATTAAAAAACAATGAAAAACGTTGTAATTTATATGTTTAAGAAACGTTTGATTGCTAATTTTTTTTCACATGATTTTTGGAGTGGAGGTGACGCCGAAAAATTGAAAATTAAGCCAGAATTTCAACCTTCAACACAGTTTATTAAGAAAACTGGGAAAAGTAATTTGCATAGCAAATAACTAAGCAGAATTTTATCTTTGCCAAAGGTTTTTCGCTTGAGTTCTCTCAATTTGGAATTCTATTTCTTTTTGGAAATTGAATATTGCCTGAAATTCTATTAAAATACGAGAATGCTAAACTTTAGAAATTGTTTTAACTTTTTGGTTTATTTCGTTTTAAAATTGTATAATATAATCATGTAATTTATTATCTTAAATAAAATTTATTGCCCAAAATGAAAAAAATAAAACTCTTTTTAAGGTACAAAGTTGTTGTCCTAATTTCAGTCTTAAACAAATTGTTATTCATTTCAATACCCAGACACTTAAGAAATGTTAGATTAATAATGTTTAAGAATAAAACATTTTATAAAAATTTAATTAATTTAAAGCAAATTAAAAAAAAGAAGCAGGACAGAGGACGGTTAACACAATAGAATGAGTTTATTTTAAATACATGTTGTTTAACACAAAATTTTAATCTCTTATTACACTGAGAACATATAATCAATAATTCTGAAAACATACAAAGAGAAAATTAGATTAAAAAAAAATAGGTCAGATAAACGACTAAAAACATAATCCATTAGCAAGAATTATCCAGGTTAATTGATTGTATAAAGAAATATTGCTTAATGTTTATAGGGACTATCTTAGACCATTTACTCAAACCTTACTCTACTCTTACTCTACTCTAACTCTACTCTAACTCTACTTTAACTCTTACTATAACTCTACTCTAATTCTAACTCGACTCTAACTCTACTCTAACTCTACTCTACTCTACTCTACTCTACTCTACTCTACTCTACTCTACTCTACTCTACTCTACTCTACTCTACTCTACTCTACTCTACTCTACTCTACTCTACTCTACTCTACTCTACTCTACTCTACTCTACTCTACTCTACTCTACTCTACTCTACTCTTCTCTACTCTACTCTACTCTACTCTCCTCTACTCTACTCTACTCTACTCTACTCTACTCTACTCTACTCTACTCTACTCTACTCTACTCTACTCTACTCTAGTCTTCTCTACTCTACTCTACTCTACTCTACTCTACTCTACTCTACTCTACTCTACTCTACTCTACTCTACTCTACTCAACTCTAACTCTAACTCTAACTCTACTCTTACTCTACTCTAACTCTAACTCTACTCTAACTCTACTCTAACTCTACTTTAACTCTACTTTAACTCTACTCTAACTCTTCTCTAATTCTGCTACAACTCTACTCTAACTCTACTCCAGCTCTACTCTTACTCTACTCTAACTCTTTTCTAACTCTACTTTAACATACTCTAAATATACTATAATCTAAATGTAATCTATTCCAAATATACTCTAATTCTACTTTACCTCTATTCTAACTCTTCTCTAGCATTACCCTAAATCTACTCTACTCTTACACCACTGTAACTCTTTTACTCTACTCTTACTCCATTTAAACTCTTCTACAAACATACTCTAAAATTTTGAGTCTAAATCTATAATAATTTTTTTTAACTCAGCTCGAACTTTTTTATCCTTCTACTCTAAAGGCTCAGTTAGCCGGGAGTAACAGTAACGTTGCAAATCAGCGGCTTTATTTTGTTGTATGTAAAGTAATAAGAACGAGATTATAGTTATAAGTAAGATGTCACGTCTCAATCTGTAAGAAATAGATTGGTCTTACTTTCTTACGGTAAGGTTACTGTTACTCCCGATTGACTGAGCCTTAAATCTTTTTTAGCTGTTCTCTAACTCTACTTTAACACTTTTTCTTACTTAATCTCTATTCCTACTCTATTCTAGCTCCATTGTAACTTTGTGCAAACTGCGACTTTCTTACTAATTTTCGCCAACTACCTACAACACATTCTTATTTTTTATTTATTTATTTTTTTTTTTTTTTATTTTTTGTCCAACAAAACATGGAAAATATTTTAAAGCTCTACAAACAGAACCTCAAACAAGAAGTGGTTATAACACACTCTATCCCAAACATGTGTTGACAATAAGAAAAAAAATTGCTTCGAAAGAGTAAAATAAATTGCTCAACCTTTAATTAAATTATTTGAAAACATTTAAAAGATTTTAACAAAGAAATGCACAATCGAGAAATAACCAAACAAACAGGATTTTTGGGGACAAGAGAGAAACATAAAAAAAGGATATTTTTTTAAATCGCTAAAACCCCTTAAGGATTTCGGGTGATTGAGCAACCAATTAAGTTTTTTATTAAGGAAAAAAAAGGTGAAACAATTTAAACTACAAGAATTAAGGCATATTTAAGGCAAAAAAAACTCAAACAAGAATGATTAATAGTTTTTAAAGGGAAATATAAAATAAGCAATTGCAACCTACAGCGTAGATTAACATTATTTAAAAGCCTCAAAGCCGTATGATTAATATTAATGAAAAAATTTGTAAACATTTTAAAAAAATCTTTAAAAATTATAATATAACTTGAAAATTATTTCAAATTTTAAAAATTCCTTTCTAATTGTAACAAAAGTCAAAAATTCTTTGAAACTAAACCTTAATAAAATTTATTAACTAAAAAAAATCTAAAATTTCCTTTATGTACTTTTAAAAATCTGTTAAGGGATTAATAAACTCAAAAGTTGTAAGAAAACCTTAAGTTTATTAATCCCTTCAGCCTCTTTTAAAGTTTTCGAAAAGTAATTTATTGCCATCGTAATTTCAAAAACTAGGAAGAGAAGACATCTATTATAGATACAACTGACAGACAATTTTCTATTACAGCAGGAAAGGCAGGTGGAAAGACAAACAACAACTTTCATATTGCTGGTTCCAACAAAAGGCAATAAATGAATTATAAATGGAAGAGAGGCAGACACAATTTTTAAATTAAAAAGCTAAGTCTGAGTTCATACGGCTCATGTCTTATTGACAAGATACTTCTTTTTTCTTCATTGAACATGAATTAGCGTTCAAATGATTCATGTCATGTTGACGACATGTTTTTTATTTTGTATAGTAGTGCGTATGCATGTATCCTTTTTGATATTGAAAGCAATAACAAAATTAAACAACGAATAAAAAAGCAAAACGTAAAGACAGTACATGCATCTGTATACTCGTTTCTTTTCCCCTCGTCCCTTTCGCCAACAAAGTAGCACTCATGTCAAAAAGACATGAGCCGTATGAACACAGACTAACTGGCAAAAGAAGGCCTTAGAAAAAAAATCAAATTAAAAAAGAAGAAATTATTATTATTTCAAACAACAAATTTCAACTTAACTTAAATGAAATTATATTTTTTTATAAATTTATTTTCCCCACATAACTGCCCTTCCAATGTAGTCAGTATGTCAAAACGTTAACTTGTCAAAAACAGTTTGCCAGATAATACGCTTTTATTATGGCTGTTATTACAATTTGTTTTGTGTATTTAACAAAACTAACAAACTACTTACATTTTATGTTTAAATAAGAGAAATGCAAGTTTCATTAAAAAAAAATAGAAAAAACACTGAAACCCAGTAAAATGTGCTAAAAATTCAATATAATATTACAACATAACAAGTCTTTAATCAACTTAAAAACCATTCCCGAGCTACGTCTCGAACTTTTATTAAACTCATACACAACTTCAGTTGGATTGCAATCCGAAATCGTCCCATAACTCTACTCTAACTCTACTCTACTCTACTCTACTCTACTCTACTCTACTCTACTCTACTCTACTCTACTATACTATACTCTACTCTACTCTACTCTACTCTACTCAACTCTACTCTAACTCTAACTCTAACTCTATTCTACTCTACTCTACTTTTAATCTACTTTTACTCTACTTGTTTTGGTTAAGAACGTTTTCGCAAAGTCGAATCGTACCTGGTTTTCAGTACGGACTGAATGTATCTTAAAGATTATATAATTTAACTCTAACTCCCTTTTAACTCTTTTTGTTTCTTTTTTTATTTCCTCGCAAACATTTAACTGGGTTTCCTTCACTGCTTTTCGTACTAGTTATTTCCCTACTTAAATAAGTACATGTGCAGTGATAGATATTTTCAAAAGAAAATTTGAAATAACGTAACGAAAATAAATTGTCAAGTTGTTAAAAACACTTACAGTTAGACACACACGCTTGTAAATAAACATTAAACACACATTGCAATACTCACTCAAACCCTTAAAAACAAATTGTCTTGTTATACTGGCGGAAAAAGGAAACAGCTTACAAGAAATAACAATATTAATAGTGGAAAAAGGTGATGATGGAGTTGTGGTGGTGATGGTGGCACTAAAAAACTAAAACCCAAGTTATTTTTAAGTTGTTGTGTCCTTTATGAGACATAAACACGCATGTTACTAAATAAATAAATTAAATAGAATAAATATGAACAAAATGTAGTTTATGCACTTAAATGAGAACAAGTAACTTTACTGCAGTTAATAAGTTGTTCTCAAATTACTTTGTAAACGTTGATGGGGAATAGAAAAGCGAAGGTGAAATTTTTAATTGCAAAATATTTTTTTAATTTTAAGTTTTAAGAAATTGTTTCATTAATTTGTTGAAAATAATTATTATATTCTCATAAATTTTAAATACCATATCAATAATTTCCATTAAACATTTACGCCCTTGTTCTTAAAAAATAGACCAGGTTTATATAAGGGGTATTAAACAAATGTTCATAAGAAATTCTTTTTATAAACCTGTTTTATTTTTTATAAATAAGACCGTTATTCGTTTCAAAACAAATATCTCTTTTTCTTAATAATCTCAAAAATAATAATAATTTGTGTAAGTCTTTTAAGGGTTAAATATTTACCCTGAAATTGTTTGAATAGGGCGCCCTCTGTATTTGAAAGTTACTCTACACCCAACAGCTAATTCATGTTCCAAACCTCTTGTTCGTATTGTTGAGTTTTTTGTATCCTTTAATTATCCTTAAAGCAAGTAAAACGGGGAAATTTTCGACGAATTTAAGCAAAATAATTTATAGAATAGAATAATAGAAAAGTTGCTTTATTTTAGCTATAAAAACATTCCGACTGTTATATTGTACAGCATAGTTATTAACCTTATACTAAAAAGTTTGAAGTTTTTTATATTTTCTAAAACATCTGAATAAAACGTAAGTTTTACAAAATGTAATAAATTTTATATGAAAAAATTTCTAACGCCATGTGAACGGGATTTACAAAATAATTCCCTAAAAATTGCCCACAAAAAAAACATTTTATATTAATTTTTGATATTCTTTAAGGCTAGATTACACTATTATACTTTGTATTAATACATGTCAAAAACTCAAGTAATATGACAAAGTGTGATAGTGTGAATGCAATGTGTCACGAAAATGACAAGTATTATGAAAAAAGTTTGACATCCCATACGACTTCATCGTTTTTTGAAAAATTTCTAAACAATAATACTTTTCATTGGATCAGGGTTGCATTTTTTTCATGCGTGAGTGTTTATACTTTGTGTGATGGTGTGAACGCAAACTGTCATGTTACATTAGATTTTTTGACAGTCGCATCAAAACTCATTAGATTTCTATCTCACAAAGTATTATGGAATACGTAAAACTTGTTAGATAGTGTAATCTAGGCTTTAATAAGGCTTGATTGAGTTCATCAAATTTAATTTGCATTTCATTATTTAACTACTGGTTAAAAGATTGATGTTTGACTGTTGGCGGGCGGGCACCGCAGTAGTGCAGTGGTTAGAACTCAAAGATATTCTGAAGATAGAATGTGGTGATTCTTGAAACATGTAAAAATCAACCCGGGTTCAAATCCCAGCTCAGCCAAAGAAAAATTATCAATAAATATTAAATTAAATTTTTTATTTCTTCGACCTTTTTTTTAATTAAAAAATTCAATATTAAATGTGGAGATAGTAATACGTCTCTTACAAACATACTTGTAACTCATTCCTTGATAATGATATCCGATGGATACGAAATATTGGAACAAATTAATTAATAAATAATATTTATTGTTTACA
Organism: Pollenia angustigena; assembly: GCA_930367215.1. Lineage (NCBI taxonomy): Eukaryota > Metazoa > Arthropoda > Insecta > Diptera > Polleniidae > Pollenia > Pollenia angustigena. The sequence continues at coordinate 4,385,644 of OV884059.1, forward strand.
AATAATTGGCCTCGAGCTCGAAAAAACTTTTTATTTTTTAAATATCAATAAATTGTAATAAAAATTCCATGTTGTAAAATTCCTTCCTCAGTGAAAATATTTTAATGAAAATTAAATTTGATGAGCTCAAGCCTAATTAAAGAATATCAAAAATTAAAAATTAACAGTTCAACTAAAAATCAAAATTGTTCTATTTTATATTAATTTTATATACTAGTCTATCAGTGGGAGGGTTGCGGGTTCGGTTCCCACTAGAGACTTTGTTCAATTTCTACTACTACAACGTGCTAAAGGTCTACGTTACTATTAATCAGTTAATAAAGTTAGAATAAAATTTGTGACTGTATAGGGTATTTTTTTTTTAAGGCATAGAACTTTTTTTTATAATATTTAAGCTTTATTAGCCCAAAATTTAATTGGCATTTAATGTTTAAAAAAAATTCTGGTATATGGCCTCCGAGACTGCGGCTTATGAAAGCCATCTATCGGTCGAATTTCGCACCACTTTTTCGAGTCAGTCTTATTTTGCCAAAAGTGCGCGAAATGCTGGCATCTAAATGATCAATCGTTGCCGGTTTATCAGCAGTTGGCACCGGTTTCGGATTTAAAGATAAATGGGACGATAACGCCTCCGTGCCAAAACTTGTCTAAAGATTCTCATTATTTATTTATTTAATATAAGTAATACTTGTTCTTGTACTTTCTCCAAAAACCACAATGCTGCTTGTTTACATTGTTTACCCGTTATACACAGCAGAGAACGGCTTTGTGCGATTGCAAAAAAATCGCCTTAAATGAACACCAAAAAATACACTCGCTTGCGGTCATACAATCAAACTTGCGCAACCGCAAACATTCGTTGCTGGTTTGCAGTCATTCAAATAATGCACATCGTGGTGTGTTATTTATACCATCGTTAGCTTCGTTTTTTAATAAAGATGTTTGTGTGTTCGGTGCGACAATGATTGTTTTGGTAAAGAAAAAAAAAATACAAACAAAAAAGCCAGAAATCAAGCAATCATTACTCATGTAGGCATTTAGCAGTTGCTATGTAGTACAAGAAACAAAATTGAAGAAAAACAACAACAAACAATTTCCATAGAAATAGAAGACAATGTATTCTTTTTATTGTTGTTGTTATTGCTGTTAATGTTAATGTAACAAAGCGACACGTACTCATACCAATTTACTTCGTCGTTGGCTCATGGAGTGGACAATGACTACTTGAATGCAAAAGCATAAGAATTTTTGCCTTTTAACTTTGGGTATTTGTGTTGTTGCGTGCGCAACAATGAATGCAAACAACCCGGCGGGAAAACTCAGAAGACCTTCTTAGTTCAGGCCTTTTAAAAATTGTTTTGATTAAATTACTATTGTTATCTAACTTCTAGTGCTGGGATACTATCGATATTTTCAACTATCGATATTTATCGATAGTTCAGATTTCACTATCGATATAACGATATTACTATCGACTGAATGTTTGTACTTGTGCAGGAAAACTTTAATTGTTTTTTTTATAACGCTAAAGTTCGTTGTTTTTATCACTAATGAATGTATAAGACTTATTTATTATTTTAGATGGCAGTTTTTTAAAAATTGATAAGTACCTTTCTGAAGGAACCAAAGTAACAGGGACTATAAGATATTCCATTGCAACTTTAAAAAATTTTCTAAATTCTAAACCCGAAAAGGTTATCAATCTAGCGGACTTATCCTCTAATGGTCGTTTATTGTTTTGTCTTATTGCATTTGGATTTGCATTTTTTTACAACATTACAAAAATATTTGCCATTTCAGTCCTTATAAAACATGTAAAAATTTCGACCTAAAGTCCTTTAATTAGCAGTAAAAAGCACTGCTAAGCTATCCATACCACTTGCCATTCTTGTTGTTTGTAATCATTGCTGTAATTCAGCGCGAATTAATAATAGCAAGTAAAAATTTACGGCAAAAAACTGTGTGTGTATAGCTGCTGTAACATGTCTTCATAGCTGTATTTTAAGTAATAATAATATCGATATTGATATTTTTCCTATCGATAGTTTCGATATTTTAAGACTATTTGATAATATCGATAGTCTATCGATAGTTTCCCAGCACTACTAACTGCTAAAGAATGCCTCATAGAAGTCCTCGGCTCTTTGGTGTAAAAGATAAGATACACCTTTCACACTCGCTTCAATGAGAAGGGAGTAGAGAAGGTGTACCATTTTTTGTTTTGTTTTTTTGCACAAGCAAAAGCAAAATAATTTTTTTTTTTTTTTTTTGATCCCGCTACCATTCTTATAAACCTGCTAAAGAAGCGAGAGCGGAAGGCCTTCTCCGCAATGACAACGTGTGTAAAAAAGATATGAGTATGGAATGGAGCGAGCAGGCCTTGTATATCCAAAAGAAGGTGTACAGAGGCCTTCTAGAAGGCATCCGTACTCCTTCTTTTTACCGCTGGGAAAGCACTTTCAATAAAAAACTCACACATGCACAAATCAAACGTGTAAATTTAAGCGTATGAATAAATCAAGAAAAAGAGTGATTTTGCAGTTCTCTGATACACAGTCAAAATCCCTTAAGATGATTTACGATCAAAATGGGGTTCAAACTCCAATTGATCTTCAGTCCTAAGTAGTAGATGTGCAGAGTCCGAGTTGCTGAGAACGGGGCAACTCACATAATGAAATAATATTCGTTTTTAAATTCTTAGGTTTAAATTAAGTTAGTTCGGTAAAACATGCAAGTACTGTGTTTGAGACGGATATAAAAAAAAAAAACTGGCAGTCAGATCGGAGTTATTCTTTTTGATTTGATTGTACCATTTAGTCTAAAATTTCAAAATATCACTGCATATTGCATGAAGAGTATGTTGACAATATGACTTTTATCCGCGAAACCCCTAGTGTGCGGCGTCAGATCGAAAAATTCAAGTCCTCTATCACACTCACCTCTACGTGAGCGTATTAACTGCTCAGATGGGCGAATACGCACAGTAGACTTAATGAAGTGCTCTGTAAAATTGTCAGGCAAAGCACGAATTTTGGATATTATTTTACACGATTTGTAAACATGGGTCTGGTATTAGTTTGTATACTAAAAAAAAGTCAAACACACTTAGTATGACAGCTAGTTAAACAGTTATCCCTTAACTTCCTAGTTATCGGAAGTTATATACGTCTAAAAAAAACAACCTATGTTTGTAATTAAACTGTCCTATAAAATCTTTTACTCATAAAAATGTTCTTAAGCAAACTCCAAATATTCCTAGGAAACTAGTTGAACTTAACTGTACTATAACTTATCTTTAATTTTAATGAATCTCTATTCTAACTTAACTTTAACAGGCTGTTCATGGATTTCGAACGTCATCGTTCGCATAGAAAATTACATTTAAAAACAACGAACGATGACGTTCGATATCGTTAAACAGGCAGTTAGTCTACCCTTAGGACCAATTTCACCAACTGTATTTAAATATCAATTCATATTTAAATATAGATTTTCATTTAATTTTGTTTTTGTTTTGACATGAAAAACAAAAATTGATATTTAAATAGAATTGGTGAAATAGGCACTTAGTCTGAGTTCATACGGCTCATGTCTTATTGAAAAGATTCTTCCTTTTTCTTCTTTGAACATGAATTGGCGTTCAAATGATTCATGTCATGTTGACGACATGTTTTTTATTCTGTTTTATTGATTGAAAACAAAAACAAAATTAAACAACGAATAAGAAAGCAAAACGGAAAGACATACATGCATCTGTTGTCGTTTCTTTTCCCCTCGTCCCTCTCGCCTTTAAAATAGCAATAATGTCAATAAGACATGAGCCGTATGAACACAGACCAAGGCCCGTTTTCACGACTAACCTTTAAAGATCGAAATAGTTAATGGTACCTTTAGCACTAGTGAGGAATAAAGTTACCTTTAACTATTTTTCGTTTTCACAACTTCTGTATAAAATAAACTTAACATTTTTAAAAATGTGGCAATACTAAAGTAAATACAGATTATTTTTGCCAAAATAAAAATACGAACTGACAACTACGTACTATCTTTTACTTTTCTCATATTAAATTTTTGTGTCCACAAATATTTTTTAATAATGGCAAATATTAATGAAGTACCGCGTACACGAGTATTGTTATTAATTTACAAAATATACGTATACTTGGAGTTGCCATATATAACAAATATGTGAATATAATATGGCAATCTCAAATCTAAACCTTACGACAAAAGTTAAAGGTAGAACGTTCCTCTCTTTATCTTATCCTTCACTTTTAGGTTAAAGGGAACTTATGATAATTAAAAACTCATTATCTGTTCGATAACTTTCTACATTTAGCTATCGTTAAGTCGTGAAAACGGGCCTTACTCTGCTTTAATTCACATCTAATTGTACTCTAACTTTACTCTTATTCTACTCTAAGTCCTACTCTAGTCTAATTTACTCTAAATCTACTCATACTCTACTCTTAATAACTTAACTGAATTGTTAGTGCTGGTTCACACAGGTCAAGTTTACTTGAACAGTTTTATTTAAATTTTCTTTTGAACTTGCGTTCACTTTCATGCACAAAATTAATTTTTGTTTTCTTTTCCTTCAACTTTGTAGCTTTTTATTATATTACGGATGAAAAAAGAAAAGAAATATACAAAACTGACTGGTACGGTCAAGTATGTACCCCTTTCCATTCTCTTTACCCCTCTCTCCTAAAAGCTCAAGACTTAAAGAGTCAAACTTGACCTGTGTGAACCAGCACTTACTGAATTGCTGTATTGTTACCGTAAGCAATAAACTGAGCCGGTAAAATTAACGTTAACGTTAATCGTTAAAAGTTAGAGAATTCTACTACTGGTATCAATTTTAAATTTTTATTTTTTGGAAAAAAAAACCTTTTAAATCATTTGATTTTCGAAACTTGTTACGAATTTTTAACGTTTTTAAAGTCTTTCAAGTTTTATTGAGAACGTAATTGATGAATTGTTAAATGGATATTAAGTGTTTTTTTCTGCTAATTTCGAAACCGATAGCCGAATGAGAGAGAAAAAAAGATTGAAAATTATTTCAACATTTTGTTTTTTACTTTCTTGTGGTATTTTGTAAATTTTTAAATAATTTCCATCTTTTTTTATTTGTTTTTTTTTTAACTATTTTCTTTTTATTTATTTAAAATTTTAAGATTTGTTTTTTATTATTATAGAATTTTTTTTTTATTTTTTTTTTCTTTATTTTAAATGGTTTTTATATTAATTGCACAATAATTACAGCTAAAAAAAATAAAGAAATAAAATAGTTTTAAAGGTTAAAACACAAAAAGTTTTGAAAGACTTTTTACGACTTTTTAAATTTTTATTTATTTTTTAAATTTCAGGGATTTTTTTTGTTTTTGTTAAAAATTCTATTGAAACGAAACAGGAAAAGAAAAAACGAGTAATTTTATTTACGACCAATTTCACCAAGTTCATTTACAACTAACTGCTTCTTTAGCTTCCAGTTAACAATATGTTTTCGAAAGTTATAACTTACAGTTAATTATAACTCAACTTGGTGAAATTGGCCGTTAATCTAATAAACTAATTTTTAATTAAAAAATAATTTTTTTCTTTAAATATAGTTGATTTCTCTTTATTTGAAAATCAACTTTGAAAACATTTCGAAATCAAATGTTTCTTCTTTTAAATTAATTGAAAATTTTAAATAAACTACAAACCAAAATAACCAAATATAATTAAAATTTAGTATTTATATAAAAAAACTTATACAAATTTTGGGAAAGTAATTTTTGAAAACTTTTTTGATATTTTTAAAAAATATTTCAATTTTTTTTTTTATTTAAATTTAAAAAGTTTGTTTCAAAAAAAAATTTATACATGGAAACATAAAGCAGAAAAAAACTCTAAATTGTACGAATGTTTGCCTTAAAACAAATTATAATATTGAAAACATAAAATTACTTTATACTAAAGAAAATATATAAAAAGTTGTAGTACTAAAATGATCTAAAAAGGGAAAAGTAGGGATTTTGGGTTAGAAACTTGAGCCTTTATTTGTTTTTTAAGTAGAAGGAAAAGGGAGAAAAACAAGATAAAGTTGTAACTAGAATTAAAGGAATTTAAAACATTTTTAAGGCGGCCCTAAAAGGATTTTTATTTTTTAAATGATACTTTTTTCTTTAAAGTATTGATTTGGACTAAAAATTAATAACCTTTAGAATTTGTCATATTTTTTTTTTTTTCTTCTAATAAAAATATATTTTCACTTAATAAGTTTTACTATGTCACCTAATTGAAAACCTTATTCTTTAAACGCAATATGGATATTTTTTTCAAAATTTTAGGTATGTTGAAAAATCGGTTGAAATCGTTAGAAAAGTAATAAAATTTAAAGGGGTTATTCTTTACAAATAATTAAGGCTTGTATCAGCTTAATAAAAGCTGTTAAATAAACGTTTTATTAATCAAAATTACTTTTTATGAATAAGGTGGTAAGTATTTGAACAACAAATTGTTCTGAAAAACGAATTCGAGTGAAATTGAAATCGAACAATTTTTTAACACAATCTTGTTTCTTAAAGTTCATAAAATAATAACATTTTATATACTTCATGCTTTTGATTACACTTGTCTTTATCAGAAATACTCTTATAATAAGTGCCGGTTCACACACGTCAAGTTTGACTCGTCAAGTCTTGATCTTTTAGGAGATCTCTCTCTCCTAAGAACTCAAGACTTGACGAGACAAACTTGTCGTGTGTGAACCGGCACTAAGGGAAAACTACAATCATTCTTAAAAAAAATTTAAATGAAAATCTCCATCGATTTAAGTTGCACTCGATTTCCAGAACATGACACCGGTTCTTAATAAAAATTTACAAAAAATTTAAATAAAGACATTAAAAAAATTTTGACAAAAAGTGGTTCAATCTAACCTAAAATTCATCAGCCTTATTGTGGTTGTCGTAACGTAACACACAACCTGTATTCTTTAATCTACTACAAAAAACGACACAGTCGTATACGACAACGACAACCACAATAAGGCTGATGAATTTTAGATTAGATTGAACCACTTTTTGTCTAAATTTTTTTAATGTCCTTATTTTAAATCTGTGAAACAGCATTTAATGTGAAAAATTGATTTGAAATCTAGTCAAAAATAATTTTTTTTTTTTTAATTGTTCTAAGATCCTAAAAACATTTTTATATCAATCGAAATAACGATAAAATTATAAACGAAATTTCGATTTGCGAATTTCGAGCCGTAATTTGCCTCCTGATTAAAATTTTTTTTAATTGAAAATTATTTTAAATTTATTCATTTTAGATAATTTTTTTATGATTTTTGTAAAATTGAGGGCCTGATTCTGGCAGACGTGATCAATACTGAACGAATCGGAATTATTTTTGCGGTGATATAAAGCGTTAATTTGAGTTTTACAATACTGAAAAAATAATTTCGATTCGTTCAATATCGACTGACAGAATTAGGCCCCTGATAATTTTTTTTAGGTTTATTTCAAAACTTTTTTAAGAGATTTGAAATTTCTTAAATTCAGGACTGATTTGAAAATTTTTTTATAAAACTTTATGATTTTTTCTTTTGATATAAAATTAAAAAAAAAAACTGTAGGGAAATAACCAATTTTAGAAAAAATGTATACGATTTTTGTAAAATCTAAAAAAAAAATTATATTTTATTAAAAAGATTGTTTAAAATCTTTAAATTTCTGAAATCCAGACCTGGTTTGCCCTTTTTATTGAATAAGTTTAAAAAATTAAGTTAAAATTAATTCATTTTTTAAAGAAATTATAAGATTATTGAAAAACCTTTAACCTTTTAAGGTTAAGTTAAAAACTTTGTTTTAAAACTTAAAATTTTCTAAAAAAAAAAAATTATTAAATTTTTCAACTATTGTAAAAATCTAGTCAAAAATTGATATCACAAAGGTACCACTGAAGAACCCAAGTGAGCTGTCTATCGATGGCGGCCCAAGGAACCTAACCTAGTTGAAAATCGCTTTTAAAAAATGTTTATAAAATTTAGAAACTTGACGGCACTAAAGTTATTTCTCTTTTAAATCTAAGAAAGTTTAAAAAAACCACAGCTAATTTAAAACTTTTGGTATTTAACTTCTAAGATTGAAAACTATTTAGATAAAAATAACTTTTTTTTTTTTTATTTATATAAAATCTGGAAAATTTTTAAGGTTAAGTTGAAAATGTTTTTGTAAATCTTAAAATTTCGTAAAAACAGTTTTAAACCTTTTAAACAGAATTCTTAACAAAATACCTGTTTCAGACTATGCGATATGCCCCTGCAATAATCATATATATTATTTCTAAAGCACTTTTTTTTTGTCGGTTGCAAATATCTCCCATACCACCGCATCAAATTTAATGAAGGATATCTCATTTTAAAGCTTATTTCTAACACTAATGACGAAAAATAATTAGAAATTGAAAAATTAATATTTTCATTGATAAAAATTATATTTTAAAATGTATTGAAGTTACTAAAATTTCTATTCATTATTTTCATTTTATGTTACAAAAATGACAACTAACGGTTCGAAATATTCGCACGGGTCATCTAGTACATATTAGTATATATTTTCTTTTGGTGTCCCTTCGAAAACTCGTATTATCTTCAGACGTGTTTTGTTGCAAGCTACAAGCGTCTTTTCATCCTTTGTCCTCAATTATGTATCTGGTTCATGAAATATTTCTAAAGGTTGGTATTTCACATAAATCTATATGATTTTTATAAAATATAAATCTTTTAAAGTTATATTTTTATAACTCTAAAAATAATGTTGGTTGAAATTTTGTTAAAAATCTTAAGTTTTTTTTTTTTTAACGGACCACATTTATAACAACGTGTTTCTAAAATTAAATTAATCTGTTTAAAAATTTGTAAAATATGAACTTTCTAAACCATTTTTTTATCTTTTTCAAATAGTATATTTTGTTCAATTATTGCACTATCATTGAAATTTATTTACTATGTATCTACAAAACCTACTTAAAAAAACATAAAATAACATACCTTTTTACTTCTTGATTTGCTTGAAAACCCTGCTTGCTTAATTAAGATTTGATTGAAGATTTCGTTAAAAATTTTGTTTAAAGTTGAAAAAATCGATCAATTATTTGGTTTAATGTCAAATATGTTACTTAAATTCTTGAGGATGCTTTTAACTAGGCCTGTTATTAAGTTAATTAATATAAAACTCCTTTTCGTGCCTTCAAAAAACTGTCTCAAATTCCTTTTTAAATTTTTTTTAAATCTATAGTTTTTGCTTGCCAAATTGTTAAGAAATATTTTTGAGTAGAAAAAGTTTTGTCTCTAGGGCGGGTAAGTATTCACGTTGTTTGTTTTTACTCGATTTTTTTTTTAAGTGATTTTGTTATTTTCTTTTCATTCAAAAATAGAAGGGAAATTGCAAGAAATTCATAAATGGATTTCAAAAACGCTGAGGCGGTACCAGTGTAGCTTTAGTGGTACCCTTGAGAGCGTGTTTCTTTTTGCGATGCGTTGACAGATTGCAGGATTGTTTAAAACTGGCACCACAAATTTCGCAGGCAAAGCGTCTTTCCTTACTGTGCACACTGCGATGCAACTCGAGACGTGATTGATATTTAAATTTAATACCACAATTCTCAAATTCACATATATACCAGCGTTCACCATCATCGGAGGATACAGCACTGCTGGCACTGGCCGTGGTGCTGTTGTTGGTAGATTCTTTGTGTGGTTGCACTTCTTGTTTGTACTGCAGCTCCTGTTTGTATTGCAGCTCTTGGGGCAACAATGCGGCCATGGAGGCTGGCACTTGATTGGAGGCCACAGCCGCTGCTGCGGCTGCCACCGACATGTTTAGGGTGTTAATGGCTGGGGCTTGAACTAAGGCTGCATATGCACTGACTGGTGGGTGAACTTGGGGTATTTGATACATTAAAGGTGTGCTTATTTCAATTTGTTGTGTCTGTTGTTGCTGCTGTTGTAACTGTTCTTGCTGCTGTTGTTGTGCCTGTATAGCTGACTGCTGACTTAACGAAGAGGGTTCCAATTTTATATCTATAGCTACCGCGGCCTGTTGCTGCTGTTGTTGTTGCTGCTGTTCTTCATGTGCACGCATTTCTGTATAGTCTTTTGGTTCCTTTTGCATATCCTCATCCTCGGTTGTTACAACTTCTTCCCTCTGCTGGTCATTAACACTTATTTTTCGATACAAAGGCAAAGGCATCATGGCCACAGCCTCGGCAGCCTCCATATAAGCCTGGGCAGCCGTGCGAGTTTGTTCCTAAAAGAAATAAACAAAACATGAAAAATTGGCGCGTTATTTTACCCAACTCATACCAAGCAACTTAAGCGGCAGGCCTTCTCATCTTACCGCACCCTCCCTCTCCCAATACAATACACACAAAGCACTCTTAAAAATTTTCTTTTCAATACAAATATACCAACTCACTTGTTTAATGCCATGCATAAAATTATGTTCATCCTGTATGTGTTTCCAAAATTTATCTTGTGTCTGCAATTCCTCCTGGCAGGTATGACAAACAATCCAAAATTGTTGGCCGTCGCCAGATAAACAAAACTCACCCAGCTTGGTATAGATTTTATTATTTTTACTTATAATACGTGGAAAACCCATGATAAACAGTGCGTTTATTGCAATTACTAATGTCTAATATTTATTTTGTTCGCACGTTTGGCATAAAAACACAATAATGTTTAAATATTATTTGATATTTTCGAGCGAAAAAAAGCGTTGCTCAATAAAAATATTTTTGTTTACCCCTAGATGTTTGACATTTGTTATCAGATGTTTTTCTCTCATTTGGATAAGATGTATGTGTCAATTTTGTTGTGACGCCGTTTAGTAATTTAACGGCTTTGACATTGGCGTAAACGGTAGCGTTAGACAGGGTTGTATTTTGAGTATCAAGCGTTTTAAATTTACATAATTAATTATTTACAACAAAAATTATAAAAAACTTTAACCAAAATATATTATTGTAAATTATTCGACCTTCATTGCATGTTTATATTTATTACTCATTGTGAGTAACATTTATTTTATAAATTCTCATATTTATTCGAATGTGTATTCTAAAGCGGCGCATACACTTACAATACATTTGTTGTTGTTTACGTATTGTACAATTATATCGCCAATGTGTGTGTGGTATCATAAGGTGGCACAATATGTGTATTGGCAACAATCAAAAGACTTTTGATTTTTATTGCACAACGAAAGCGAAGTTAAATATGTTGTCAACATTGTACAATGCTGTTTATGTTATTCCTATAGGTTATGTTCATCTTTTTATTGAGTTAATGAAACCATTGTGCGACTTATTGCATAATATAGGACAAATGGAAATAATATGGTGAATATCATTTACAATAATATTGAAAGTGTATGGGCCGCTTAAGTCAAATTATTCCTTCGATATTTTCCAGGAGTACTTCCTTTGCACTATCAAAATTTTTGATTGTATATTTCTAATACGAGGCTTATTTTACCCTTAGTCTAGACGAGCAATTTGCCTGGCAACTATTGCCGTAGCAACTATCAAATTCTATTGCCAACACTAGATATTAACTTGTGGACTGCATAAAGATGTATTTGAGCACATGTTCAGCAACAAATATTATAATATATTGCTGAGCAATTATCTTTTAACACAAGTTGTCAAAATCAATTATCAGTTTCAAAAAAGGAAAAATTTTAAACTTAAAACATAAAATTCAAAATTTACAAATTAATAATAAAAAAATAATTAAAAATAAATTGGTTGCCAAAGAAAATGTAAGTATCTGTTTACATACAAATTCATGTGTTTAGACATACGTTTACTCCACTCTGAAAAAAATATTAAAGATAGAACATTTCTGTGACGTCATTCTGTCGACGTTATTATTAACATAAACAAATACAAATTGCGCGTATAGACGTAGGGTTAGCTATCCCTTGGCTAGCAATGAGGGAAATTGTACAGTAAATTTGTACAACTATTTTATTTTACAAATATCTTTCAAAAATTAAACAAAAAACACTTCAAAATGAAAAAATTATACGAGCAAAAGATTTATATTAAATATACAATAAGTTATCGTTTTTATTTTTATGAACATCCAAAAAAATTTTGAATTATTTGGTATAAAAATAGAAAAATAAAAGCAAAATCAGTGAAAATATGCATATATATGTATGTCTGTATGTATACCTAAAACTTATGATAAAATCTAAAAAGGTGATATGATTAAATTAATAAGAAGAATTTAATAAAGAGAAAGCTAATAAGTTACCCGGCCAACCTAATGCGGCCTCTACTTGTTATGACTTGTTATACAACTTGTTAGAATGAAAATTAAAAACGAAAGAAAAAAAATCGCCAACATATCGTCAGCTCAGAATTGGTTTGACGCAAATCATGGTAATTTAACAATTTGATGGTTAACTTGATGGTCAATTGAATGAAAATCAATTTTTTTTATTCAACAGATGACCAACCACACCACTTACGTGACAATTGGTTGTACAACTTTATCGAATTTTATAACAATCCGCAACATTTAATGGGCACATAAAAATATCAATATGTTATAATATAACTATACAATGGAAAAACGTGTTAATATAAAATACTAACTGTTTAGCCAATCACTGCCAGGCTGAAGAAAAACTACTTTAAGGTATGCCGCAACGTCAGAACCATATGATTGCCAATTCTTAGCTTCATTACCATTTAGGTAGCTTCAAAATTAGCTGAAATGTAAAATAACACAATTTTTCCACACACTAGAGGGCCTTTAATGTAATCTTAAATTAGCTTAATAACAACAAAATCGGGAATTTCCATTCACTTGGCCAAAAAAATATAATTTTGCCATGCCCCTTTTTCTTTTTAATTCTCCGCCCACAGGCCAAAAATCTGGCTACGTTATGTTTTAAGCTAAACTCTAAAATCTCGAAATTTTAAGAATTGTTTTATTTAAAAACTTAAAAAAAATTAAAAGAGAATAATGTTTCCTTGGTTTAAATGAATTAACATTCCTTTGATTTATTGATTTAAAAGTCATTTAATTGTTAAAATATAAATAAAATTTAAAAATGTAAAATGTAAGCCACTAACTTTATTTTCGAAGGTCTGGCATCTTTTTAAATGGCCCCCTACTAAAACAGCACTTCCTAAAAACGACAACGAAATGTCAACACAAAAGGAAATGCAACAAAAATACACGAACAATTTTGACAGCAATGAAAAAAATCATACAGTCACAGCAACAAAGACGTAAAATTTTTTTAAAAAATCTCAATTTAGTTAAAAAACTATTTAAAATTTTATATAATATAAAATATTAAAAAAAAGTGAATAAAAACAAAAATATATTAACAACCATGGCCGAAAGTTTATAGAGCAACAAAGTAAATAATAGCAATGATTGTCTGATCAGTTTTTTCTTTACCATTCTTTAATCAACAATAGAAAGAAGAAAAAAATTATCTGTTTAATTTTTTGGGTAATCTACTTTTTATGAGGCACCAGCAACAACAACTATAAATAAAACGGTATTTTGTGATTATATCTTTTCTTTATTATTTCTTTAATTAAGGGCGTTTGCGTTTTTTAATAATTTATTTTGTTCCTTTTCTACTTTTTAGATTTATTTGTTTCTTAATTAAGTTTTTAAGCACCGGATATAGGAATTAATTATTTATGCTGATCACATTTATACAGTTAAGTTTGTTTGGTAACTTACCGTGGTTGTGGGTTTGTGTGTGTTTGTTTTTTAAAAGCTGGACAACAAAAAGAACAACAAAAACACATTAAACAAATCAGCAACAATATATTCTACAACTACAACAACATATTTAATAAATTATTGTATGTAAAATAAAAAATAATAGAAGTAAAAAGTAAATAATGTCAGCCACCATGTCAGATCATCGTAAACGTAATACTTTTACTAGTTACGTAGCACCACCGGCTGGTGATGTTTCGTCCTTGATGGGTGATGATGAGTGGTGCATATCCAGTGATATGCGTGATGTGCATTTGGCGCAGCCACGTTTGCTGCCCAATGAATTGGTGGTGGCCTCAGCTCCTGCTTATCTGTATACAGCCATTTCCCCTATTGACACTGATTTGGAAATGAATTGTGCTAAGAACTCTAAGGAGGCAGTATTTGGTTTGCTTAGTGTTACTAATTTCAAATTGGCTTTCGTGCCTTTGCAGCGTGAACCATCAACAAGCGGCATGACCAATTTGGGCCAGGAGCACTTGCTACTGTCGCGCCATGATATTACTTTAAATAATATAGACCATGTTTATCAGGTGGCAGAAACTGGAAGAGCTGTAAGTGCCTTGCCTGGTAATGCGGGCAGGCGGCGTAAAAAACTAGATGCCCAGCAAAAACTAATGAATGGCAGAATTGCAGCTTTGCATATTATTTGCAAAAACTTTCGTTTAATGAAATTTGGCTTTCAGTATTCGAAGGGTGGACGGGATTGGGGAAAATTAATTGCATCTGCTTTAGCACGTTTTGCTTTTCCTACTAGACATGATCTAAGTTTTGCCTATTGCTATCAAGAGCCTTATTACTCCACTTTATCGAAGACCGGAGTCAGCATGTATGCTACTAAAAATGACTGGGCGCGGGAATTAATAAGATGTGGTTCTTCCAACTGGCAGGTTATAAGCTGTGAGTCAGTGCCCATGATACAAACAGAACGTATATCATCACGGTATACTTTACCGCCTCATTTCGTCATACCCAAGGCCTGTGATATAGAAAAATTTTTAAATCTTACTCGAGCTTTTTGGGATTCCAGGGCTGCCTTTTGGGTTTATGGTTATGGCAATGCCTCTTTGGTGCGTTTGGCTGAGTTAAAACCCTCCAATCAACAGGATACTACTTTGGAAAACATCATGCTGGAAGTGGTGCGTTCAGCTAATGATCAAAAGAAATTACATTTATTACAGCTTACGGATCGTTTGCCCTCCA
Source organism: Pollenia angustigena (assembly GCA_930367215.1). Classification (NCBI taxonomy): domain Eukaryota; kingdom Metazoa; phylum Arthropoda; class Insecta; order Diptera; family Polleniidae; genus Pollenia; species Pollenia angustigena. The sequence goes on from OV884059.1 coordinate 4,400,660, forward strand.
TACAAGACGTTTTAAAATCCTATCAAAAATTAAGGAGATTATGTTGTCCAGAGTCGGCCCAACATTTTGTGGTAGAAGATTCCAAATTTTTAACTTTACTCGAAAAGTGTAATTGGTTGTTTTATTCTTCATTATGTCTCCGTTACGCTTGTGAGGCTGCCGAAAAGCTAAGAGAAGGTTCCACTTGTGTTTTGCAAGAATCTAATGGCCGAGATTTGTGCTGCATAATAGCTTCCCTCACACAGATAATCTTAGATCCTTTATATCGTTCAATAGATGGTTTTCAGTCTTTAATACAAAAAGAATGGATAGCTTTGGAACATCCCTTTCAAAAACGTTTAGGACATGTACGTGTGGCTACTGATAACGGAGGCCTGCAAGAAGAGAGTCCTGTTTTCTTGCTATTCCTAGACAGTGTTTGGCAGTTACTGCAACAATTCCCAGATGAATTTGAATTTTCCCAAACCTACTTAACAACATTATGGGACTCCTGTTTTATGCCTATATTCGATACCTTCCAGTTCGACACAAATGCTGACCGCGTTAAAGCTTTCAAGGACAATAATTTGGTATTAAGGCCTGTATGGGACTGGTCGGAACAATTTTTAGAAAAAGACAAACTTTTCTTTAACAATCCCTTCTATCAAAAGCAAAAACAAGAATTACCCTGTCGACGTTCTATAGCCATACCGGCTGGTGCTGTTATGCTACCGGGTCTGGCCAAACCTTTACTTAATACATCACAGCTACAACAAAATCGATCCACGTTGGCCCCACAAAGTTTTATAGCAAAGTCATCTATACCCAAAGATAGATATTTACTACCCGACCATCACATGTCCTCTCTCAATATCTGGGAACAGTGCTACTTTCGTTTCATGCCGATTTTAGAAATCAAAAGGGGTGGTTTTCCTCAAATCGAATTACAACATAGACTTTTGCTTAGCAATATATCGAAATTACAACGTTGCCTTGAATTGCAAGAATATGAGGACTTACCGGATGTTTATTATGAACTAACCAAGGAAAAGAAACCCTTAAGTACTAATTCGGATGAAAAGAGATCATCTCACAATGCTCCCGATTTTATAGATGGCGTAGAACGGCGGCGTCGAATTTCTCTGCCTTTGGCAGGTGGTGCTGGAGTGGCCTTAGCTGGTTCTACATCCGAAGCGGGTGTAGCCAATATATTACCAGAAATATCCTCTTTCTTTCCGTTTAGCAATAACACCGGTGAAACGCAACAGTTACATGATATATTATCAAGCAGCCAAGAATTTTTATTAGAGGGTTCTATAATGGATCGTTTATCCATTGCCTAGCATAAGGATCCAGCCTTGTCATTGGCCGGTGTACAAGAAGAGGAGGAAGCTCTTTAATAGTTTACGTGGGAGTTAAAGAAATAGAAAGGTCAGTAAATCCATTAAAAAATTATGGTTTAAAAGTGTGATTACCTCAAAGGTTTCAATAAAACTCAATTTTACAAAAATAATATACATACATTATTACATATCGAGGGCTTATATTCAATACCCGCCATACACCAATTATTGGAAAATGACTTTTTGATGGCAAATTGTTCACTGATGCCAGCTTTATCTCTGACAAAAATTTCTGGAAAAAAAAAATTAATATAAGTTCTTTTTTTTTTAATATTTGTGATATTTGTGATTTGTGATCAACCGCACGATTTTTTTTAATGCAATACCCGCCATACGCCACACATTGGTTGAAGTTCATAGAACGAGCGGCAAAAAATAGAAGAAGTTGTTGAAGGATAATGAAACTTGGCACAAAGGCATTTGTTTGAATCAAGAAAAAAAGGGAAAAATCAAAATGAATCGCCCACTTTTACGCCCACCTCCCATACAAAGTGAAAATTAAATTTTAACCTACGGCATTGTTTTTTGGCACATAGCATTTTTAAGCACTCGTAATCATTTGTGTGATATTTAAAAAATATCCGCCCACTTTTACGCCCACCTCCCATACAAAGTGAAAATTAAATTTTGACCTATGGCATTGTTTTTTTGGCACATAGCATTTTGAAACACTCATAATCATTTGTGTGATATTTGATTTCTGCCTTGATTTCTAATACATCAACTCAATTTTCACAAAAAATAAATATTATAATTGTAAAATGGGCTCCTGAAAATATATACCTGATCACGCCCACCTCCCATAGAAAAAACATGAATACGTAATTCAAGCATAGTCTTTTAATAATTTTTTAACATCATTATCGGGTTGCAGAACAGTTAAATTATATGCATTTGCATACTGCTCAGTTACCAATCCAGCCTAGTAAATGGAAACATCTTCAAGATTTGAAGCCGTTTTACTTATGATAATTTAGTTCATGATTATTTTATGATAATTTAGTTCAGATGGAGTCAAAGTAATAAGGAGCAATGTGACACTGTCCAATTTGAATTAACTTTTTTAATTATGTTTATTTTTTTGTTATTGTTTTGTTATTGAATTCTTTTATGTTAGAAAAACGTTAAACAAATGCTTAATTTAATAAAATTACATATTATAGCAAAAAAAAAAAATATTTTTATTACTGTACAATTACCGCTATACGCCATAAAAATATTTGAAGATTTCAGTTGCAATACCCGACATCAACCATATCGCTACGAATAGAGTTAAAAGTTCTACTTTTTTCATAAGGGTGACTTAGTAGTCATATTTAAAAAATATTATAGAAGAAAGATTAATTCATACCTTAAGAATTTTCGAAAGAAACAGTTTTTTCTCTCTCCTGAAAAATTGTATTTTGGCGGATGGCGGGTATTGAATATAAGCCGTCGATATGTATTTCGAAATTATGTATGTATGCATATAGAAAATTTTAAACCAAAAAATGATTTTTATAATAATTAAAAATTTTGTTATTTCAGATTTATCTAATTAACTTGGGCGTAAACAAGAAAATGTCGATGTTTTACTAAAACAACTTGTTCTTTATAAGCCAAAATTATTAAAAGTAACTACTAAAATCATATAAACAAAAGCTTTTGCTTAATTTTAAACAGAGAAAGCTTAAATATATTCAAAACTACAAAAATATATGCTTTAATAAAACACAGTTTAAAAGATCCTACATATTTTGCTACCTTTTTAAATAAAACGATGTATAAAATACGTCACATACAATACTTAAATTGACACACATAAAGGAGTTTTTGAAATAACTTATAACCTAAAAAAATCTGTTAATTTTACTGAAAATCAATAAAGTATTAGATTTTTTTTTTTCAATAAAAACAAATTTTCTAGAGTATGAAAAAAATTGATAAAATTTCCAATTTATTTTAATGGAAAGAGTTTTAAATTTAAGTTTTGAATTAAATTAAACAAAAAACATAAGCAATAGTTTTCTATTGGCATCAAAATATAAAATTTTTTATTTTATATATAATAAAAAATATCTGAATTTTTCTTTTAGAAAATATTAAATTTTAGTAAAAACGAATAATTTTCTTTTTTTTATTATAACAAAAAAAAAAACTGTTAAAAATATTATTTAATTTTAATGAATTAAACATAATTTTGTTAATTTTTTATTAATATTAATTGAAAAGCTTAAATATAAAACACGTATTTATTACATTTTATTATATTTTATTCCTTTTTTTATTTATATTTAAACTTAATAACTATTAAAAACAAAATGTACATTTAATGTATAGTTATGAGAAAATGAAATTTAATAAAAAAAAATTAAATTAAAAAAAAATTGAAATGGTTTTAATAAAAATAAAATTAAACAAATTATGGTTATGTGTTTAGGAAATCTAAAAATTAATATTCAATTTTATCGACTTTGAAAATTTCAAACAATTTATTCTGTAATTTTACAAATTTTTCTTTAAATTCAATTTTTGCAGTTAATTAAAAAAAATCTAAATAAAAACAGTATTTTAAAATTTTCAAATTTTCGCTTTTAATTCTCTTCTTTATTTGCCTTTTCTAGTCTCTTCTGAAGTCTTCGTTTTTTATTTTCCTTTTTCTTGTCCTCCTCTTCTTCATGTTCCTTATCAATCTGTTGCAAAATAAATATTATACGAGACTCTGTCTCAGCTAAATCTTCCATTTCTAAAAGATCTTTACAACGTTGTTGCAATGCCTTATTAACCATACGATTAATAATTTTTGACATTGCTGAGGCTATGCAACGTTGTCCGGACTCCAAAGGAATTCGGGTAGATTTACGCTTGGATTTTGTGTGTTGTGAGGATGTTGAACTACCTGGGAATTCCATTTCATCGGATGACATGATTTGTGTTTTCTTATTATTAAAGTTAAAACAAATGCTTAAAAATCAGATTATATACTTAATATAAACCTTGTTAAACTATTTCTTTTTTTATTTGAATTCCCGTAACATTTTCTTTAAACTGTTGAGTTTTCCATCTGGCAGTTCTATGTAAACATCTGGCACAAGGCGAATTTACACAAGGTGATCTTATCTTGCTTCGTAAGCAACAGCTGATTACTAACCTTGTATCAAAAATGTATACCGTCCTGTTGGTTCTGGGCAGGGTTACCGTTAGGAATTTTTGAAAAGTCGCACAAAAGGTTGTTTTATAAAAATAAAGTCGCACAAAAAAGTCGTTTCAGAAAATAAAAGTCGCACATCTTTTTTTTTAACGTTTTTTATTTATAAAAAGCATAACAAAACAATTGAAACAAAAAGCTTATTGCAGAATTCATTTTTATCATATTTCATAACAATGTACATGTTTGTCCATGTTTTCATGTATAGTGAAAACATTTACTTAAGTTTAATAAATTTGTCGTATGCTGCCAAGGTCAAAGGAGTAGAATTTCTGTTTAAAAACAAGCCAAAAAAGTTAAGGTTAATATATTTTTGACAAAATTTAAACTTGTCCAATTAAAGCCCCTTGAAAATTTTACTTTAATTCCGTTCGTTTGATCTTGGCGCAATATTTCTTTTTCTTAACATACCTACATAAATACTACTTTTTTTAAATTTTATTTCTATATTTAGAAATAAGTTCATCACAGGGAATCCAGTCTTCTATATCTTTGTCTATTAAATTTAAAGATGACAGCATTGAATTGCATGTTTTTACATTGCTTTGCTAGTGTTTACGATTCGAAAACTACAGGTGGTGCCAAGACTACAACAATCCAAAACCAACAGAAACAACAGAGGTTTTTTGCATTGCATTGCTGGTGTTTACGATTCGAAATGTCAACCATTTCTAACAAAACACTGACAAATTAAAACACATTGGTCCGAACTGTCAAAACTTGCCACCACCTTGAACTGAATTCGCCTCAAATACGTTGTATACATGACAAGGTTGCAAAAATGTAATAAAAGTGTTGCCAAATGAACAATAATTTATGAATTGTTTTTAAATTTTGACGAGGCTATTTTGACGAATTTTTTTTTTGATACAAATAATAAGAAAATTGAATGTTTTGTAAGAATCTTAACAAAAAGGGTAAAAAGTAGCAGAAAAATTAAAATAGTCGCAAAAGTCGGTGATAAAAAAAAGTCTCACAAAAAGTCGCAGACCGCTGAAAAAGGGTCAAATTGCGACTTTAGTCGGGCGAACGGTAACACTGGTTCTGGGGAATCTTAACTAAATTCTTTAATTTTCGATTAAAATTGCGAAATTTAAAACTTTTTTAAGTTATAAAATTTCAAAAATACACAATTTAATATAAAAACAAAATCAAATATTTCTTTGAATTTTTGACACAACGTTAAAATGTTTAACAGTGTTGTAAAACGTTTTCAAAATAAGACCACCTTGTATGATTTCGCCTTGATCTGGCAGGCTTCACTTTAACCCCGTTTACAAAAGACATAAATTGTTGTTAAAACATGATGTTAGTCTGGGTTTACACTATTAAAGTTTTCTTTCAGAAAATCTAAGTTTATTGATTATTGAAAAATAGCATGTTCTCTTCCCCTCTCACCTATCAACTCAGACTTTCTGAAAGAAAACTTTCATAGTGTGAACCCAGACTTAAAGGGCCAAATACAATGTGTGCTGAATGTAATATACGCCATCATATCTAAATTTTTTGATTTTCCATTCAGCATCGTTGGTGTGACACATACAAACACATTTTCACTTATACTACCACAAAGCTTGATGAGTGTTTTGATCAATGTATTTATATGTGTTAAATATGGAGAACCGTACTCATATTAATATTAAGGTTTGCCAAATGAAAATCGAACACGATTTTACTCTTACCTTAGGTTAGCGATAAGCTAAAGGAAGGTTCCCCTTACCTGGTTGGTTAAAGTAAAGTTGTAATAATTGAACACTTTATATACAGCCGATAAAATCTAACCTTTAGATATCAGTCAGTTTTGAAAACGGGGGTATAATTTAAATATCTCAAATATAAATTGAAAATGAGACAATCAATTCCAGCAAATTTTGGTCCACCAATACCATAAAAGATTGATGTTTGACTATAGAATTCTTTCAGTATTTTTCTGGTTTTCAGATAAAATTTATTTATATCTATTGCAAAAAACAAATAATTTTTATAAATTAATATATTCATATACAATAAAGAAAATAAAACAATAAATGAGTTAATTAAAATATCACTATGTATATAATTTCCCTTTTCTATAGTACTTAATACGTGGCAACTTTAACATTGCTTAGATCTGGCCACTCTACCAGCAAATGTCATGTTTTTGCAAAGCAGAAAAATAAAAACACGCAGTTTTGTTTTGAAATTCGTCTGTGGCTTTAAATATCGAGGAATAATTTTAAATTATATATAATAAAACCTAATAAATTAACATGGCCAGCTCTTCAAAGTCGCCACTAGCTGTGGAAAATGGTCCCCAGTCCGCACCCATTTGCATGATTGTCTTGGGCATGGCCGGTTCTGGGAAAACGACATTTGTGCAAAAGTTAACACAGACTTCATTTAAACAATATAAACCTTATGTTATTAACCTGGATCCCGCTTGTCGGGAAACACCATATCATTGTAATATAGACATTAGAGATACCGTCAACTACAAAGAAGTTATGAAACAATATAAATTGGGACCCAATGGTGGCATTGTGACATCACTCAATTTATTTGCTACCAAATTTGAAAAAGTTGTAGAATTGATTAGAAAAGCCGGACAACAGGGTCATAAGTGGTGTATAATAGATACGCCAGGACAAATAGAGGTATTTACCTGGTCAGCATCGGGCACTATAATAACAGAGGCTTTGGCCACGATGTTTCCCACAATAGTGGTATATGTTATGGATGTGGTAAGGTCGGTTAGTCCCACAACATTTATGTCAAATATGTTGTACGCCTGTTCTATACTTTACAAGGCCCGACTGCCATTTATAGTGGTGATGAACAAGGTGAAAGCAAAATTTTAATTTCAAAAATAAAAAAATTCTAATGCTTTCTACTATAGATCGACGTCCAAGATCATGATTTTGCCATAGAATGGATGACGGACTTTGAATCTTTTCAGGAGTCTTTGGATAATGAACAAAACTATATTAGCAATTTAACACGCACCATGTCTTTAACGTTAGATGAGTTCTATAGTGATTTAAAAACCTGCGGTATATCTTCGAAAACTGGTGTGGGTTTTGATCGTTTTTTCACTTTAATAGCGGAGGGAGCAGAAGAATATGAAAAGTATTTGGGGCATTTCTTAAGATTTTTAGAATTATTATTAATAATAAAATTTAAATTTATAGAGATTATAAGGCGGAGTATAACAAATTGCGCAAGGAAAAGTTAGCAGAACAAGCTAAGAAAACGGAAGAGAAACTGGAGGAGATTGCTAAAAGTAAGGGTACAGGAAGTGAGGTTATGCTGACAGGATTTGTGGAGGAGGTAAGTAGTAGGAACATTAATATAAAAGAAACAATTACTATATCAAATTTTCTATAAGAAATCAACTTCAATAATAAATTTTAATCTGTTAATAAATTTATTATACAGTCGAACTTCCATACCTCGAATCACCATTATCCCAAAAAAAACTTCGACTTATGGAGACTTCGAGTTATAGAATTTTCTTGTTGAAAAGAGAAAAAATTGCAAACTTGTGTACATTTTGTATTTTTTGTTTAAAACAGGCACTATTTGAAAGCTTCATACCTAAGCATGTAGGTATGTATTTGTAATAAACAAGTTACAATGAAGTAAAATATCGGCATGGTTTGACTTCTAGCTGCTGTAAACCAATTGAGGACTGCTATGTCGATAATTTTGTATATTTGGGTCTTAATCATTTTACTAATGAGATGAGATACTGACTCAAACGAGTTGATAATTAATTCTTTATTTTTACAAATCTATGAGACCGTACCAGCTGGGACACCATATTTATTGTCTGCTTCCTTTTTCTTGAATCCACCCTCGACTTCTTTTATAAACTTATATTTCCCTCCATCGACAAACATTATAAAACACGTTTACTTGCCATGAAATAAACACATACAAATAATTTTAACATATTTAGGCAAACCAAAAGACACACGTAATGTACAAAAAGGGATTTTCCCGAAAAAAAGAGCAAATTAATATATACAAACCTGCTAAACAAGCAAAAGAAAGCGAAATAAATAAACAAAACAAGCAAAAAACTTCGAGTTATAGAATGGAAGTTCGAGTTACGGAAGGAGAATTGTATGTAGTTTTAGAGCTACTGCCAATCAAATTGGTTCGAGTAAGAGAAAATTCGAGTTAGAGAAGTTCGTGTTATGGGTGTATATATTAACTTCCCATTTTGCGATAAGAAACCTTTTAAAATTAAAAAAATCTGTAAAAAAAAGTTTTCTTTCATTAGAAATTTTAGACAAAAAGTCTTCTATTGTAAGTTATTCTACCTGAAGAATTTTCTTTTGTAAGATATGTTCTTTAAGGAAACGTCTGTAGTAAAGATTTTTCTTTGGGAAATAAACTCTTCCGAGACAATTTCTCGAAATAAACTTCTCTTATACAAAATTTTTCTAAGAAATTTCTATAAGTTGAATATAATAATTAATTGGAAAATATTTTTTTTATTTTTTTAGGTCTCTAGCGGTCGTGAACTTTCCGATGTCTATTTGAAGCATCCTGGCAATGAAAGTTCCGAAGATGAAGAAGGCCAAGAGGAAGAAGCACCTTTTCATGAGGATCATGTGGAAGAACAAAATTTCCAACAATTTGTTCAGCAACATAAAGATCACTTAGCTTCTAAGAAATAATATACCCCCATTTTAAACTAACCTTACCTCATTCAAGTGATATAAAAAATAAACAAACAAAAAACCGTTGTTTAAATAAATTTTAATTTATTTCATTTTATTATTTATATGACATTTTATAATGTTTTCTTAATTAATTTCTTTAGGCGGTTTTTTAAGGTTGCAAGCAAAATTTGCAATTATTTAAACAGGGTCATAAGTGGTGTATAATAGATACGCCAGGACAAATAGAGGTATTTACCTGGTCAGCATCGGGCACTATAATAACAGAGGCTTTGGCCACGATGTTTCCCACAATAGTGGTATATGTTATGGATGTGGTAAGGTCGGTTAGTCCCACAACATTTATGTCAAATATGTTGTACGCCTGTTCTATACTTTACAAGGCCCGACTGCCATTTATAGTGGTGATGAACAAGGTGAAAGCAAAATTTTAATTTCAAAAATAAAAAAATTCTAATGCTTTCTACTATAGATCGACGTCCAAGATCATGATTTTGCCATAGAATGGATGACGGACTTTTAATCTTTTCAGGAGTCTTTGGATAATGAACAAAACTATATTAGCAATTTAACACGCACCATGTCTTTAACGTTAGATGAGTTCTATAGTGATTTAAAAACCTGCGGTATATCTTCGAAAACTGGTGTGGGTTTTGATCGTTTTTTCACTTTAATAGCGGAGGGAGCAGAAGAATATGAAAAGTATTTGGGGCATTTCTTAAGATTTTTAGAATTATTATTAATAATAAAATTTAAATTTATAGAGATTATAAGGCGGAGTATAACAAATTGCGCAAGGAAAAGTTAGCAGAACAAGCTAAGAAAACGGAAGAGAAACTGGAGGAGATTGCTAAAAGTAAGGGTACAGGAAGTGAGGTTATGCTGACAGGATTTGTGGAGGAGGTAAGTAGTAGGAACATTAATATAAAAGAAACAATTACTATATCAAATTTTCTATAAGAAATCAACTTCAATAATAAATTTTAATCTGTTAATAAATTTATTATACAGTCGAACTTCCATACCTCGAATCACCATTATCCCAAAAAAAACTTCGACTTATGGAGACTTCGAGTTATAGAATTTTCTTGTTGAAAAGAGAAAAAATTGCAAACTTGTGTACATTTTGTATTTTTTGTTTAAAACAGGCACTATTTGAAAGCTTCATACCTAAGCATGTAGGTATGTATTTGTAATAAACAAGTTACAATGAAGTAAAATATCGGCATGGTTTGACTTCTAGCTGCTGTAAACCAATTGAAGACTGCTATGTCGATAATTTTGTATATTTGGGTCTTAATCATTTTACTAATGAGATGAGATACTGACTCAAACGAGTTGATAATTAATTCTTTATTTTTACAAATCTATGAGACCGTACCAGCTGGGACACCATATTTATTGTCTGCTTCCTTTTTCTTGAATCCACCCTCGACTTCTTTTATAAACTTATATTTCCCTCCATCGACAAACATTATAAAACACGTTTACTTGCCATGAAATAAACACATACAAATAATTTTAACATATTTAGGCAAACCAAAAGACACACGTAATGTACAAAAAGGGATTTTCCCGAAAAAAAGAGCAAATTAATATATACAAACCTGCTAAACAAGCAAAAGAAAGCGAAATAAATAAACAAAACAAGCAAAAAACTTCGAGTTATAGAATGGAAGTTCGAGTTACGGAAGGAGAATTGTATGTAGTTTTAGAGCTACTGCCAATCAAATTGGTTCGAGTAAGAGAAAATTCGAGTTAGAGAAGTTCGTGTTATGGGTGTATGTAGTAAGAGAAAATTCGAGTTAGAGAAGTTCGTGTTATGGGTGTAGTATATATTAACTTCCCATTTTGCGATAAGAAACCTTTTAAAATTAAAAAAATCTGTAAAAAAAAGTTTTCTTTCATTAGAAATTTTAGACAAAAAGTCTTCTATTGTAAGTTATTCTACCTGAAGAATTTTCTTTTGTAAGATATGTTCTTTAAGGAAACGTCTGTAGTAAAGATTTTTCTTTGGGAAATAAACTCTTCCGAGACAATTTCTCGAAATAAACTTCTCTTATACAAAATTTTTCTAAGAAATTTCTATAAGTTGAATATAATAATTAATTGGAAAATATTTTTTTTATTTTTTTAGGTCTCTAGCGGTCGTGAACTTTCCGATGTCTATTTGAAGCATCCTGGCAATGAAAGTTCCGAAGATGAAGAAGGCCAAGAGGAAGAAGCACCTTTTCATGAGGATCATGTGGAAGAACAAAATTTCCAACAATTTGTTCAGCAACATAAAGATCACTTAGCTTCTAAGAAATAATATACCCCCATTTTAAACTAACCTTACCTCATTCAAGTGATATAAAAAATAAACAAACAAAAAACCGTTGTTTAAATAAATTTTAATTTATTTCATTTTATTATTTATATGACATTTTATAATGTTTTCTTAATTAATTTCTTTAGGCGGTTTTTTAAGGTTGCAAGCAAAATTTTCAATTATTTAAACAGGGTCATAAGTGGTGTATAATAGATACGCCAGGACAAATAGAGGTATTTACCTGGTCAGCATCGGGCACTATAATAACAGAGGCTTTGGCCACGATGTTTCCCACAATAGTGGTATATGTTATGGATGTGGTAAGGTCGGTTAGTCCCACAACATTTATGTCAAATATGTTGTACGCCTGTTCTATACTTTACAAGGCCCGACTGCCATTTATAGTGGTGATGAACAAGGTGAAAGCAAAATTTTAATTTCAAAAATAAAAAAATTCTAATGCTTTCTACTATAGATCGACGTCCAAGATCATGATTTTGCCATAGAATGGATGACGGACTTTGAATCTTTTCAGGAGTCTTTGGATAATGAACAAAACTATATTAGCAATTTAACACGCACCATGTCTTTAACGTTAGATGAGTTCTATAGTGATTTAAAAACCTGCGGTATATCTTCGAAAACTGGTGTGGGTTTTGATCGTTTTTTCACTTTAATAGCGGAGGGAGCAGAAGAATATGAAAAGTATTTGGGGCATTTCTTAAGATTTTTAGAATTATTATTAATAATAAAATTTAAATTTATAGAGATTATAAGGCGGAGTATAACAAATTGCGCAAGGAAAAGTTAGCAGAACAAGCTAAGAAAACGGAAGAGAAACTGGAGGAGATTGCTAAAAGTAAGGGTACAGGAAGTGAGGTTATGCTGACAGGATTTGTGGAGGAGGTAAGTAGTAGGAACATTAATATAAAAGAAACAATTACTATATCAAATTTTCTATAAGAAATCAACTTCAATAATAAATTTTAATCTGTTAATAAATTTATTATACAGTCGAACTTCCATACCTCGAATCACCATTATCCCAAAAAAAACTTCGACTTATGGAGACTTCGAGTTATAGAATTTTCTTGTTGAAAAGAGAAAAAATTGCAAACTTGTGTACATTTTGTATTTTTTGTTTAAAACAGGCACTATTTGAAAGCTTCATACCTAAGCATGTAGGTATGTATTTGTAATAAACAAGTTACAATGAAGTAAAATATCGGCATGGTTTGACTTCTAGCTGCTGTAAACCAATTGAGGACTGCTATGTCGATAATTTTGTATATTTGGGTCTTAATCATTTTACTAATGAGATGAGATACTGACTCAAACGAGTTGATAATTAATTCTTTATTTTTACAAATCTATGAGACCGTACCAGCTGGGACACCATATTTATTGTCTGCTTCCTTTTTCTTGAATCCACCCTCGACTTCTTTTATAAACTTATATTTCCCTCCATCGACAAACATTATAAAACACGTTTACTTGCCATGAAATAAACACATACAAATAATTTTAACATATTTAGGCAAACCAAAAGACACACGTAATGTACAAAAAGGGATTTTCCCGAAAAAAAGAGCAAATTAATATATACAAACCTGCTAAACAAGCAAAAGAAAGCGAAATAAATAAACAAAACAAGCAAAAAACTTCGAGTTATAGAATGGAAGTTCGAGTTACGGAAGGAGAATTGTATGTAGTTTTAGAGCTACTGCCAATCAAATTGGTTCGAGTAAGAGAAAATTCGAGTTAGAGAAGTTCGTGTTATGGGTGTATATATTAACTTCCCATTTTGCGATAAGAAACCTTTTAAAATTAAAAAAATCTGTAAAAAAAAGTTTTCTTTCATTAGAAATTTTAGACAAAAAGTCTTCTATTGTAAGTTATTCTACCTGAAGAATTTTCTTTTGTAAGATATGTTCTTTAAGGAAACGTCTGTAGTAAAGATTTTTCTTTGGGAAATAAACTCTTCCGAGACAATTTCTCGAAATAAACTTCTCTTATACAAAATTTTTCTAAGAAATTTCTATAAGTTGAATATAATAATTAATTGGAAAATATTTTTTTTATTTTTTTAGGTCTCTAGCGGTCGTGAACTTTCCGATGTCTATTTGAAGCATCCTGGCAATGAAAGTTCCGAAGATGAAGAAGGCCAAGAGGAAGAAGCACCTTTTCATGAGGATCATGTGGAAGAACAAAATTTCCAACAATTTGTTCAGCAACATAAAGATCACTTAGCTTCTAAGAAATAATATACCCCCATTTTAAACTAACCTTACCTCATTCAAGTGATATAAAAAATAAACAAACAAAAAACCGTTGTTTAAATAAATTTTAATTTATTTCATTTTATTATTTATATGACATTTTATAATGTTTTCTTAATTAATTTCTTTAGGCGGTTTTTTAAGGTTGCAAGCAAAATTTGCAATTATTTAAACAGGGTCATAAGTGGTGTATAATAGATACGCCAGGACAAATAGAGGTATTTACCTGGTCAGCATCGGGCACTATAATAACAGAGGCTTTGGCCACGATGTTTCCCACAATAGTGGTATATGTTATGGATGTGGTAAGGTCGGTTAGTCCCACAACATTTATGTCAAATATGTTGTATGCCTGTTCTATACTTTACAAGGCCCGACTGCCATTTATAGTGGTGATGAACAAGGTTAAAGCAAAATTTTAATTTCAAAAATAAAAAAATTCTAATGCTTTCTACTATAGATCGACGTCCAAGATCATGATTTTGCCATAGAATGGATGACGGACTTTGAATCTTTTCAGGAGTCTTTGGATAATGAACAAAACTATATTAGCAATTTAACACGCACCATGTCTTTAACGTTAGATGAGTTCTATAGTGATTTAAAAACCTGCGGTATATCTTCGAAAACTGGTGTGGGTTTTGATCGTTTTTTCACTTTAATAGCGGAGGGAGCAGAAGAATATGAAAAGTATTTGGGGCATTTCTTAAGATTTTTAGAATTATTATTAATAATAAAATTTAAATTTATAGAGATTATAAGGCGGAGTATAACAAATTGCGCAAGGAAAAGTTAGCAGAACAAGCTAAGAAAACGGAAGAGAAACTGGAGGAGATTGCTAAAAGTAAGGGTACAGGAAGTGAGGTTATGCTGACAGGATTTGTGGAGGAGGTAAGTAGTAGGAACATTAATATAAAAGAAACAATTACTATATCAAATTTTCTATAAGAAATCAACTTCAATAATAAATTTTAATCTGTTAATAAATTTATTATACAGTCGAACTTCCATACCTCGAATCACCATTATCCCAAAAAAAACTTCGACTTATGGAGACTTCGAGTTATAGAATTTTCTTGTTGAAAAGAGAAAAAATTGCAAACTTGTGTACATTTTGTATTTTTTGTTTAAAACAGGCACTATTTGAAAGCTTCATACCTAAGCATGTAGGTATGTATTTGTAATAAACAAGTTACAATGAAGTAAAATATCGGCATGGTTTGACTTCTAGCTGCTGTAAACCAATTGAGGACTGCTATGTCGATAATTTTGTATATTTGGGTCTTAATCATTTTACTAATGAGATGAGATACTGACTCAAACGAGTTGATAATTAATTCTTTATTTTTACAAATCTATGAGACCGTACCAGCTGGGACACCATATTTATTGTCTGCTTCCTTTTTCTTGAATCCACCCTCGACTTCTTTTATAAACTTATATTTCCCTCCATCGACAAACATTATAAAACACGTTTACTTGCCATGAAATAAACACATACAAATAATTTTAACATATTTAGGCAAACCAAAAGACACACGTAATGTACAAAAAGGGATTTTCCCGAAAAAAAGAGCAAATTAATATATACAAACCTGCTAAACAAGCAAAAGAAAGCGAAATAAATAAACAAAACAAGCAAAAAACTTCGAGTTATAGAATGGAAGTTCGAGTTACGGAAGGAGAATTGTATGTAGTTTTAGAGCTACTGCCAATCAAATTGGTTCGAGTAAGAGAAAATTCGAGTTAGAGAAGTTCGTGTTATGGGTGTATATATTAACTTCCCATTTTGCGATAAGAAACCTTTTAAAATTAAAAAAATCTGTAAAAAAAAGTTTTCTTTCATTAGAAATTTTAGACAAAAAGTCTTCTATTGTAAGTTATTCTACCTGAAGAATTTTCTTTTGTAAGATATGTTCTTTAAGGAAACGTCTGTAGTAAAGATTTTTCTTTGGGAAATAAACTCTTCCGAGACAATTTCTCGAAATAAACTTCTCTTATACAAAATTTTTCTAAGAAATTTCTATAAGTTGAATATAATAATTAATTGGAAAATATTTTTTTTATTTTTTTAGGTCTCTAGCGGTCGTGAACTTTCCGATGTCTATTTGAAGCATCCTGGCAATGAAAGTTCCGAAGATGAAGAAGGCCAAGAGTGGAAGAACAAAATTTCCAACAATTTGTTCAGCAACATAAAGATCACTTAGCTTCTAAGAAATAATATACCCCCATTTTAAACTAACCTTACCTCATTCAAGTGATATAAAAAATAAACAAACAAAAAACCGTTGTTTAAATAAATTTTAATTTATTTCATTTTATTATTTATATGACATTTTATAATGTTTTCTTAATTAATTTCTTTAGGCGGTTTTTTAAGGTTGCAAGCAAAATTTGCAATTATTTAATTCGGGTGTTTGATTTTAAGGTTTTTTTTTAATCAATAATACAATAATAATTTGTTTTTTTTTTCTTTAGGAATACGAATGACGATCTATTTACGTGTTTTGGTTACGGCCTGGCTTATAAGCTAAAATTATAAATATACGAATAAATACACATGTATATAAATACTTATTTAAGATCTTACAATTATAATAGTTTTTCTTTTTCCTTTTGTTTATTTTTTTTTTTTTTTGGTATATTTTAAACTATTTCTTTTCCGTTATAGTTTAATGTTTCTTTAAAAATCAGCTAAATAAACTTAAAACTTTTGTTTTTAGATTACAGGGTATAGCTAATACTGTTTTCTGATAACAATTTTTTGTTTGATGTGTTTATATGTAGACATGGTTTAACAAGCTTTAAAATATATATTTTTGGTTTTTATATGATATTTTTAATAGATATATATTTCGGTTTTTATTTTAAAGAAAGTTTGCTTTTGTATATAGTTTTTGTTGAATAACAGAGAAATTAAAAAAACGGTATTTTTTCAGGCAAATTAATTTAAAAATTTAGCAAATCACGTGCTTTAAAAAAACACTGGTGATTTTGTGGTGTTCTGAAAATCACATCGTTTTTGTGTTTTTCGGTGTGATTTAGGGATATGAAAGTCATACCGAAAAACACAAAAACGGAAATCCACAATATCACACGTGTGATTTTAAAAGGCACATGTTATATGAAACCACTTGATTTGAAATCAAGTGATTTTCAGAACAGGCCTGATTGTTTAAAATTTTAAAGGAATTAGAAATTGGGAATTATTTCCTTGTGAAGGTTACTTTATATTATTATAAACATTTTTTTTATTTTTCGAATTTATTCTATGAGTTAAATTTCAGTTATGTATTTAACTCATAGAATAAATTCGAAAAATAAAAAAAATGTTTATAATTTTAAAGGAATTTTTAAACATTTTTTCAAGAAATTTTTTATTGCAGACTTTTTTTAGAAACAAAAATTTCTTTTAGGGAATTTATTCAAATTTTTTTTTCTAAGAAAATATATTTTAATATATTTAATTTTTATTTTTGTAAAAAACTTCTCAAGAGAAATATTCCATAAGAAAATATATAAATTTTCTTAAAGGAAACTTTTCCAACTCAAAAAGCGAAAAGTTGTAAACAAATTTTTGTATTTTGTTCGACAGTTTTTGGTTTCGACTGCAGTTTTTTAAACCCTGGCGAAAAGTTTCTCCCTCAAGAGAAATTGTCTATAAGTAAACTATTATTAAGAGGACTTTTTACCATCGAATATTGACTAGAATAAAAATAGGGAAAATAAATTAACTCAACTGTCAAAAAAAAAAAAACCTAACTCTATGATAGTGTTGGTAATAAATGTGCTTAATCTATTGCATTTCACACATACGGAATTTAAAGAGAGATTTTATTTCTTCTGCTTTGGGAGGGTTTCAATTGTAGTCAACATTACATACATATATGCTTTTTACCTTCGAAAATTTGTTAGGACTTTTGTCATATAAACTTTTCTATAAGATAATTTAATATAGAAAAAACTACTAGAAAAACAGGAAAAATTTTTAAAAATGGGTTTGATGTAAAATATAAAAATTGAACTGGAGGCTTATTCTGAATTGCGATGCAAAAATCAATGCGATGCGAAAATGCATAAATGCGAACAATTGCTATTCTGTATTGCGATATTCGCAAAGTTTTTTTTAATCGCATTTCAAATGCGAAAAGGTGACAAGTCGGTATTCTACATTGTGGAAACAAATGTCAAATTCGCAAAATTTATTCGACAACAAAATAGCGTTTGCAAAGTACAAACATGCTAGTGAAAGATAATATTTTATTTATTTATTCATCATATATTTATTATTTAATTTAGGGAAGCAAGCCATAAGACCACCAAACCGTGTCAATTTGATATAATGATAGAATATGTATATGAATAAACACAGCCAATTGGCAAGAGGCCATTTGAAAACACCACATGCACATCAGTCGGCAAATACTTTGTGGCAAACGTTAACTGAAGAACTAAATCTCAATGGACCACCTATTAGAGAAGCTGCAGGATGTAAAAAGTATGAAATATATAAACCAGTTCAAAAATATTTGACTTTAACTTAAATTTTAATAGGTTTGGGCCGATTTTAAAGAACACACAAAACATTTTCTTCGTCGTCGAACCACAGCGCCACAAAATCCATTTTAATTATTTTTTTATTACAGAATGTCCTAAATAAATTATTTAAACAATTTTTACAGCCAAACACAAATAATTTATTTATTTTTAATTTGACGTTTATTGACACTGACGTATTTTTGAGCAGCGGTGCCACGATTTGAAATAAATTGCGAATGCGATTGCGAAAGTCTAACAGAATACCACTTCTTTCGCATCGCATTTTATTTGCGCATCGCAATTCAGAATAAGCCTCCTGAACTTAAATAGGAAATCCATGGAATTTTTTTATCAATTATTCTCTTTTAAGTGTATTATGATATTTTAAATCGGTTAAGCCGATTTTGGAATATAATTTAGTTCAGTTTTGTATAAATTTTAAAGATTTTTTATTTGTACGCTTAAGCTTAAACTAAAAATAGTTTAAAAATTATGTTTATATATGTATATATTTTTTGAACATATTACTTCTTATATATTTTTAATACTTTTTTTCAAATATTAAGTTTTGTTTTTATATAATTTGTGCTATTTTAATAATATTTGAAGCAATTTATTTTATTGGACATTTTTGCTCTTGATTATAAAAAAAAAGTCTTGGCTTGCAAAGCTTATTTATTATAAAAATTATAAATTTTATGAATTCATATTTGCTGTTTTATTATAAAATAAAAACTTAATTTGAAAATTTAAAGAAAATTGTAAGGAATAGATAATTTTAAAACCAATTTTTAAAAAGTGTTAATTTTTAATTTTATTTAAATAGTATTTTTTTTAAATATATAATTTCTTGTTTTTTATTTTGGTGTATATTTGTAAGTAATTAGACAAATACATTTGAAAAATAAATGCAAATATTATTTTTTGTTTAAATAGGAAACATAAAAAAGCCAAATAATTACATATTGATGAATAAATTAAACAAATTTTAATAAAATTATTAATATTTATGTTATAACCTCCTTTTGCTTATGGTTTTTATAAATTTTTGGCAAAACTTAAACTTGGCAAAACTTTACTACAAGCTTAATACTTTCCAAATTAAACTTTACGTGTGGGATATATGTAGGGCTGCCATACGTACTGTTTTAAGCAGTACATGTACTGATTTTTTGCAATTGTACTGTTTTATGCACAACTCCTAAAACAGTACGCAAATCTACTGTTTTTTACACTTTGTATAGTTTTTTGTACTTTTTTTTTTGTTCAGTGTACAAAAAACCAAGATATTAAGAAAAACCCTACTAAAAACACATTTTTATGATATCCTAATATTTAACAGTACATAGCTTAAAAAATTCTTTTGTGTTCGAAACAAAAAAGTTCTAAAATAATACGAGTTTTTACGCTGTGGTCATTGTTTTCTCATTAATACACGGTAGAAATCTAAATTATAATGAGTGGCTCGCAGCAGTAGTATATTTTCATTTTGTTATTTTTAAGACATATGTACTATGTATGATTTTATTGAAAATATTCATCGTTTTCAATTGCACTTGATTGTTTTACAGACAAAAATTTTTGTTTTAAATTTTATTGAAACTTGTTTTTACTATTTTAATATTTTCAGATTTTGTTATAGATTAATGGCCAATTTCACCAAGTTCAGGTATAATAAACTATAATTATAAATGTCAAAAAATCTATTGTTTTAGTAATAGTTAATTTTAGCCGAACTTGGTAAAATTGGCCGTAAATAATTAAAAAAACTTTTGAAATTGGAAAATTAATTTAGGAAACAAAAAATTTCTCAAATTCTATATGATTTGTGCAACTATGTGTGTGGTGAAAATTGCTTTAAATACGAATATGTTTAAAGAAAATCGTACTTTGTATCACAATCAATGAGTTAATTGTTTCAAGCTAAGTTCGGCTTTTCTCCATTCTTATATGGCTCACAGCAATGCTATGGTTTTCCTGGCCAAATGCTTCGTTTGTGGTGTTTGCTTTTTAAACGCAAATGGAGTTATTTTGTTCGTCAAAAAAATGTACTGTTTTTTTCTTGATTGTACTGTTTTTTTGTGTTCAATGTACTGTTTTTCCGAATTTAAAATCTGGCTACCCTAGATATATGTATGTAAAAAAGTAAGTCCGTGTTTAGACAATGCGAGTCTTATTAAATATCGGATCACACTATGAAATTTGTCTTTCTTATGAATATATCTTCTTTGAACTATCTTCGAAGTTTACACAATGCGAGTCTTATTTCTGAAATATAACTTTTTATGTATGAAGCGCACACACATTTGTGCAAGGCGAATTTAACAAGGTAAGTGCAACTCTACAACTACAAAAAGCCCCATGTATTTTTTTTGCAATTTAATAGGCGGGTGTCAAAAATACTGACAAGGCAAAAACTGATTGAAAAACAAAATAAAAATTTTGTTTGGGTTATAAAAGAGATTATTAAATTCACTTTAATTATTCGCAGTTTTTCTAAAAAATTTTTTCGGTTATTTTGGCGCATAACATAAGCAAAATTCTATTTTGACGTTTCCCTATTTTTTGTTAATTCGCCGTGGAAACAGTATATGAACGGCCGACGAGTTGAGTTTACCTTCTTAAATTCGCCTTGCATTGGTGCATAAAGTGCATAAAGCTGAGTACTCGTTTCATTTCTCCTCGCCTAAAAGTTGCAGTCTTGAAAATAAGGCTATCATTGTCTTAACACAGACTATGGTTAGATATTAAAATCTTATTTTATGCCAATGAAGATTCTACATTTCTTTTGTGCTGGATCAGACAGGACAATATTAGTTGCGGAATTCTTGAGTTAATAGAAAAACAAGAAGGAAATAAAAAGAGAAACATAATCGCCAGTACTCGATTATTAAATTTTGTTTGGTCATTCGCTTTTTATGCTGATGGCAAAATTTGTTATTCTTTTCATTCCTCTTTACTGTTAAGGCCGAGTCACATAGAATTAATTTTTTTTTTCTTTAAACTGGAATATCCCAATTAGGAATATTGTAAGTAAACGTTATTTATAAACATATGGATGTACATAATAAGCCATACACATATTGGTATTGTAATGATTGCCTCAATAGTAAACCGTCGCTGTTTCCACATGGAATATATATCTGACAAGTAGTTTTTTCATAGTCAACTATTCGGGGGTGTCTTAGAATCCAAGTCGTTTTTGCTCATTGTCGGTTTTACAAACTAATATTGGTTTCATTTGGTATCATGAAAAAAATCGGGTTTATTTACTCTGCAATTTTGAGGTTATAATAAAAAACTGCCGTTACACAGCGTTTACATTTGACAGTACTGGCAAGACAGTAAGAAAATACATATTAGTTGCCAAAAACACTACTAACTGTCTTCGTGACGTAGGCGTCCAGACAGTAGTTAAGACAGTTCACTTTTAAAAATATGTCAAACGTGAATGTTGCAGCGCAAGTCCAGCTAAACGGATTTTATATAAACTAAACAAAGCTTAAAATAACTTAATTGTGTGAACAAATATAAAACTTAACTAAAATACAAAAAATCAAAGCAAAATATATTTAATTTTTTTACATTTTGATTTTTTTCTCTTTTGCTAACAAATCTTTAGATTACTGTTAGCAAATGTCAAATCACTGTCCAATTTTACTGTCTGCAAAATTTGCTAGAAAGTAGACAAGACAGTTGGAGAAGTGTGCATGTATTAGTGAAAAAGTTTGCATGTATTGCTACTGTCTTGCCAGTACTGGCAAATGTAAATGCCAAGTTACCGTGTTCTCTAATTTTTTTCTTAATTTAATTTTTAAAAATAATTTTTTATTAATTTTTTTTTATCTATAGACATTTTTTTTTTACTAAACTTAAATTTTTAAATACTGTTTTTTTGCCTCGCCTTTTTTCCTTTTTTTTAACTATTCTTCAACTAAATTTTGTTTTTTTTTTGTTATTCACAACACTAACTACGATTTTTTTTCAACTACAACAATCACACTTTTACAAAAATAGTTAAATTTCTCTGATTTATATGTAATTTTTTATTAAAAACCAAAAAGTACCATTTCAAGCTCTTTCTTATTGACAGGCCTGATGTACTACTCTTTTATACAGCTGTGTATTAATATCTGACTAAATACTAACAGTTTTTACAACGCTGTTAGTTTAAAATATAAAGGAAATTAAAAATGTCGGTTTCTGGTAAAATTTTTCAAGATTTTTTTAATTAAGTGGGTTTTGTGTTAGTTTTTACTTTATCAAGTGATTGTAAGCTTTTATTAAGTGTTTTGTTTGAGTGATAAGTTAATATTTTATGAAAAAATTATACAAAAAAGTGGTGAGTTAAAAATTTTCTTAAAAAACATGGCCAATTATTTTTTATATTACATATAACTTAAAATTTTAAATGTACATAGGTATTAGATTTTGGTTTTTTTTATAATTTTTAAAAAATATTGAAGAAACAGTCTTATTATATGGATTTTCTTAAGTTTTGTGCCAAGAAATAAGGAAAGTTTGCTGCGTAAATATGTAAAAGACAAAAGATGTTTGCAAGATTTTTTTTTGTACAAATTTCAAGTAATTCTTAAGAAATTTTTTTAGCAATCTAACTTGAATGTGTTTTCTTATTAAAAATGTTAATTTTTTGAAAAATTGCAATTTTCCAAAAGAATTTGAATACAGGAGCCATAGAAAACTGCAATATTCTATGACTGGGTTTTCCAAAGAACTAGACCATGATCATTATTATCTTAAGCGGCGGCGTCGAGCTAGTCAGTGGCTTATCGGGATTATATGTTAAATAAAATGGTTAAAGCCATCCTGAATTTCTGCGGATTGCTCGAGAAAGTGTATGGATTCAAGACCATTGTTCATATTATCTGTCATTACCCTAGGTACATATTTCTAAGGATGTCTTAAGGTGCAAACTTTAAGACATCATTAGTTTTATTCGGGGCATAAGATAAGTTTTTAAGGGGTGAGCGCTAATGAGGAACTCAATCTCCCAATTCTTTTGACTTTAATTTCTTCTTTGGTAAAATGAATTCTTACAATATTTTTTGTTTTTAAATATAAGAATTTTTAATGTAAAAATTACCTTTAAATTTACTAGAATTAAAACAAAAATTGCAAAAAATCTCATTTACTTGAATACAATGACATTCTCTAAAGATTCTTATTAAATTTTAAATATATTTTCCAAGGCCCATTGAAAAGGTCTGCGCAAGAAGCCTGATGATCACTGCTTTCGTTCTTTTGAACTTTCAAAAGTTGTTTACATACACGTTTTTTCCTTTTGCTTTGTATATGTGGCAGTAAGTTTTTGTCAGCTTAAAAGAAAAAGTTTTTTGTTTTTATACAAGTAAGCAGACCTGATAGATGGGCCTTGATATTTTCAATGCAAGTGTCATTTTATTTAGAAACAGGTAGACTTTTTCTCGTACCTATTGTGAAATTAAATATTAACCTTAAAATTATTGATTCGAATTTCAGACTTTAAAAACGGTAAAGAAAGGCTCAACCATAATATGCATAGCCTTGCTAAACCTACTGTCAAAAATTAACAAAAAGTCTCTCAAATGAACTTAAAAAATAAAAACAAAATAAAAAACATTTGATTCTGTACGGAATGTGCGATTAGATGGTTCCACGAAAAGCTCCCCAATGAAATAACGCCCAGGAAATAAACGCCAAAAAATAGGAAATAACACCCAAAAATAGTGAATGAAATAACATCGAAAAATAAATGAAATGAACCCCAAAGCGAAAACGAAAGACCCCGAATATTTGGGAGTTATTTCATATGAAATAACACCCAATGATGAAAATGAAATAACTCCCAAAAATATAAACCTCATCAGCAACAAAAATTAAATTATTCCCAAAATTCAAAAGAGTCAGTTTCACCAGGGATTTCATGAAGTCAATATGGACCAACAGCAAAGTCACAAAACTATTGAAAATGAAATAACCCCCGAATAAAAAATTAAATAACACCCAAATTATACACGCTATGAAACAATCCCCGAATTTTAAAAATTTGTTGGGTGTTATTTCATTGGTGATTATTTCATAATTTGAAAACCCCAAATGAGGAATGAAATAATTTTATTTTATTTAATTTATTAAATTTCAGTAACCTAGCCTATTGGCCATAATCGGCTTACAACATTCTACTTAATAATAGATAACAAATTCCCAAAAAGAAAAATGGAAAAGGGCCAAAAAATTGGGAGTTATTTCATATGAAATAACACCCAAAAATGTATGAAAAAAATTTGGGGAATATTTCATTTCTCGTTTGGGCGTTCTTTCATTGGGGGGCTTTTCGTGGAGCCGATTAGATTCGCACCTTGTTAAAGCAAATGACAGTTTCATTGAACTTAGCAAAAAGTTTCCTTAAGTTCAATATGGTTTGCGCCATATAATTTGCATGTATTCGCACATTTGCTTAAGCCAACTTAAGCAACCAACCCATATTTTGCTTTTATAGGGAAAAGTTCTTTTAAAATTAAACAGAGTATTATGAACCCTGGCGGCTTTGAAGATTAAGATTTTTTTTTAGTTATATGAATTTTAAAAATATAAATGTAAAGGTTTCGTACAAGTTGCAGTAACTTGAAGCTAATGGAATTATTATGGAAAGAGAAACTTTTAAGATGGCTCTTAAAATAATTTTTTATTTTTCTTAAAAACTAATCTTTTTAGCTTGTTTAGTTTTCGTCTATATTATAAGACATTGTTGTAGTTGCAGCGAGACCTGATGAACAGGTGTTGCTGACTTGAAATCCTTGGTCGGTGTTCGTTGAACTCCGAGTCGTTCCGGTGCGTAGAACCGACTGTCGTGGAAACGTATTATAAAACATTTATGCTTGCTGGTGAAAAGGGAAAGAATATTTACAAAATCTGAACCCATTTTAACTTATACTTTTTTTCAAATTTCGAATCCTCATAATCTAAAGATTCTTATATTTGGATATTGATTTCTTTAACATAATAAATTTATTTTACTTAATAGCGCAATCTTTAAGTTTATGGAAAACCCGGAAGAAAATGGCAATCTTATCCACTTTCTCCCTTTTTTTAAAGGAAACTTTTCATTGGGTGTTTAAAAAATTTAAAAGTATTCAAATATTTTCAAAATGTATTTAAAAATCTTGCTTTTTTTAAAAAAAAAAAAAAAATAAATTTTTTGTTTAAATTAAATAGTTTTCGAATTATTTTGGGGGGTTTTTTTAGTTTAAGCCTAGTCAATTAAAATTAATACTTAATTTTATAAAATTTATTGAAAATGTTTTTAATACTTGAATTTTTCATTTTACTTGTCTTTATTATAGTAAACTTTTTTTTTATTAAATAATGCTGCTTTAGTGATTTTTTGCTTAATATGAGCTTTTTTTTCTTCTTTATTTTATTTAAAATAAGCGTTTTTTTAATTATCTTTATTACTTAATTTTATTTGAGTAAGGAAAAAATTGTTTTTTTGCAGTAATAAAGCAAAACTTTTAAAAAATTTTTTAAAAAAAGCAAAAGAACTAATTTCAAAAAAAACTGTAAACAATTTTAACTATTTTTTCATCATTTTGTTTCTTAAAGAAAGTGATGCTTAAATATATTTTGGTTTAGTTTTAAGGTTAGTCAAAAAAATATGAACATAAACTCATGGACAAACTGGAAATAAGATTACATTTATTTTTTTTTATTTAATTTAGTTTGATATTTTTTCTGGTAACCAGATATTTTTTGAGTGTATTTGGGCGAAAACCTTTTTAAAGTACTTTTTTAATACCAAAAAAAAAAAAAAAATTGCAATAAATTATTTAAAAATAAGTTGCATTTTTTGATTAAATATAAAACAACTCACTCTAATCTTCATCTGATAAATTGGTGTTGGTTAATAAGGTGGTATTATCTTCGGTTCCAGTTTCTTCCAGGTCCTAAAAGAGTTAAAATTCAATAAAATTAGTGGTAGGAAAACAAATTCCGAAGCAAAAAGTACTTTTAAATAAGTACCTTATAAAAAAAACATTTAAGTACTGTACTGTACATTTTGTAAAAAAACTACTTAGTAATTTTCTTAAAATATAAAAAAGTGATTAAATAAATTTTTTTATGAATATTATTTTTGTCAAGCTAATAGGGCCTAAATTTCTTCAATGTAAATAAAATTCAATTTTTAATTACAATATTTTGTTCCCGACGTTTCGTCGATTGTTTGTCGACTTTTTCAAGGGATTGTCTATTTAAAAATTATAAAAACAATAAAATAAATACAATAATGTACCACATAAACATTAAAGACTTACAATATGAATTTTATTATTGTTTTTGTTAAAAAAATTTAACACCCTTCACTGCAGGTGGTATTTTTTTATTGGACCTTATAAAGCACTAGGGTGGATCGATAAGTTTATGCCTTTTTAAATAAAACAGAGATTTTGAATAAAAAATCATTTTGTTTTCCAATGTAGTCTCCTTTATTCTCTACACAGATTGTCCAACGATTATCCATTTAATATCGCTTCCAAGAAATACGATTTGTCAGGTCTATTTTGATGGTATTTGTTTGGGACATGTTTTCATCGCTGAAGTAAAATCTCTTTCCACTGAGCCTTTTCTATAAGTTTGAAAATAAAAAATAGTCCCTCGATGCTTTATACGGTGAATAGCGTGGTTAAGGGAGCAATTCATAGCTCGATTCTTGGATTGTTGCCATGTAATGTTAAATGACCACACGAAATACAATTTTTTTTATTTTCTCTTCTGCTATCAATCTATTAAACACAAACTTAATACCGCAGCTTATTAAAATTTTGAAAGGAGAGATGCCTGTTGGCAGCAGTGACCTTTCAGTTAAAGGCATGATGTTAAAAAAGTCACGGACTTATTGACCCGCCCTCATATATATCGTCGGCTGATCATTTAATTGCCGTATGTGGATTCCGATAGTTACGAGTAAATAGAGTTTGAACTCTTATAAATTTCAGCAAAGCGATTTTCTTTAAATTTAAAGAGGGGAAATATAAAAGTTTGATTCCTATAACTTATTTGGGGTAGAAAATATTTTGATTTTTGTTCAGAATTAAATTGTCGTATGTGGCAAAATAGAACATTTTTGTCATTTAAATAGCTACGTACGACATTTTGCCTCCGAAATGTTTAAAACAAAAATTATTTAAAAATCGTATGTGCCATGAAAAATCCACATACGACATTTAAATAATAAATCAATTTTTTGGTCGTTTTATATGGAAATTTGTCGTATGTGGCGTTTGGCAGTTACATACGACATTTAATTTGAAAATTGATTTAGCAAATACCACATACGACAAACTCAACACTCCATATCTCGAAAACCGTATGAGTTATCGAAAAACTGATTACGCCAAATGAAAGATAAGGGCGGAAAACCTAAGGAATCGATCTTAACTCAAAACCGCAAAACAACCACATACGACATTTAAATTATCAACCGACGATATATTACCAATCGTTATGAGCAGCTAAGGTTATTTCACGATGTTTGTCTGTATGTGTGTATGTTGAATTGGGTTTTCCGGAGACCCCTGATATGATGGGGAATTAATTGTAACTCATAAATCTCTAGTTTGTACCCCTTATACTTTTACATTGTGAAGTCTTCCTATAATTAAATCATAAAGACGGGATAAATACTAATAACTACTCTTTTCCTGCAAAATAACGGTTTTGGCACAATAGCGTCCATACCATTTGAGCTAGGGCTAAATTTGGCTGACATTTCTCAAATATAAAAAGTAATAAATATTGAAAATAAGCCAAATCAATCCATTATTTCACCAGGCCCCAAACGATATGGGCAAATCCTGCATGACAATTCTAAACGCACTTATTTGCAACCAAAAAATGTTGTGAATTTTTGACAAAAGCCGTGAACCCTTTGTGACGCACGCTACAGTTTTTCCAGTAGTATTTTATTATTATATTTTATTTATTTTAACAAAACAAATTATATTTTTATGAGTTGCATTTCTTAAACTAATTTCTTAATTAATCAATATCATCTTTTTTTACGAAATCTATATTTTGATAAGTCTGCTGTAAGTGCTATTTTAAGCACAAAAATCACCTAAAATAATGCTAAATTCACGTATAACATTAAGAAATCAGCAGTGGGGTAGGATTTGGTAAAAATTATTGCATTAATGATCATTGAAATACATATTTTTTAATATAAAAATAAAATTATACATCTCGACTTATATTCCATTAAAAAAATTAATTTGAAAAATTTTTGGTTGGTGGACTGTTTCTGGGATTTGCCCATATGGAATAATGATTAACCAATACCATATGATATATGATATTCCCATATAGCAATTTTACTTGGTTTAATACAATGTTCAAAAGTTCAGTATTACATATTTTAAAAACAAAAAGTTATATTTTAGGCTTTTTCATTTTCAATTGACCTTTTTTTTTAAAACACTTAATTTAGTTTCACCCTTTTGATTTTATTTGATTATGTTAATTAAAACTTACTTTATTTTATTAATTTATGGATTAAGAAAATTATAATTCGAAACAAAAACAAAATAATAAAAAAATACAACCACGTACTCAAAGAGATTTCTTTTATTATACATAAAACTCCACATAGACAAAAAGCTAAAAACTGGTACAAAAATTTGTGTAACCTTGAAGTTTTTGTATCTGCTTTATAAACTACCTTCCGAAAAGACAATTTCGTTTAAAATATCCCCTCCTTTTAAGCATTGACTTACCTTTTGTTATGAAATTTCAAAATTCAAAACAATTGCACTTTTTTTTCTTTTTTTAGTTTTCTTTTGTGTTTAATTTTTTTATGTAAAAAAATATTCATTTATTTTTATTTAAATATTGTTTTTTTTTTGTTGGTTTGTTTTGTGTTTATAGTTATTAAATTTAAATAATTAAAGACAGTTGTGTTTCGAAATTTTTTATGGTTTAAGGCCAAGTTATACTTGGAATGTTGTGTCTTTAAACAGAAGATAAAAGAAAATAAAGACATTTTAGATTTAGATCCGTTTTCACAATTTTCCGATAGCTAAAAGCCGGATTTTATCGGCTGTATAAAATGTTCCATTATTACAACTTTACTTTAACCTACCAGGTATAATTTAACTTGTCACTCACTTAAGGTTAAGGTATAGTTTTGAAAACGGGCCTAAATGTGTTAAATTAAAACATAAACTTTTTTAACATTTTAAAAGATTTTACTTAAAAGTTTTCAAAACTTTTTTAAATGCCTTTGAAAATTAACCTAAAAACTTGTAATGATATTTATCTTAAACAAATTTTGATTTTTTTTTCGTTTTTTTAATAGAAAACATTTTATAAAAAAAAAAATTATAAAATAATCTTAAAAAAAGTTTTTTTTATTTGTGTTTTTAGTAAAAAAATATAAACTTTACAAATTTTTTTGTTTTTTTTTATTTTTTATAAAATAAAGGAAGCATATTCTTTAATTTTTTGTATGAGAATGTTTGGAAGTTGTCTAAAAAACTGAATAACAAAGATTTATATAATTAAAAAAAAAAAAAAAAAAAAAAATAAGAAAAACTATTAATTTACAACTGCTTGATGATGAATTTAATTCGTTTTAAAAGTGAAATATTTAAAAACTTACAAGTAAAATAAACAACTTTTTAAAGAAACTTGAAAGAAATGTTTGTTTTTAAGCAAAAAATAATAAAATTTCTTAAAAATATAATTTTGAGCAGATTTGTGTTCTAAATATTCCAACTTTACTAAACTTTTTTCTGATAATTCTTAAACTTTTAAGCTTGTTTTTAAACTTTAGTTTAGTAGAAATTTAAAAAAAAAATATTTTGAACAACTTTGAGTACAAACTCAAGTTTTAGACTCTTTGTTTTTAACTGCATTAATAAAGTATTATTTTTATTATCAAAATTTAAGTATTCTAAAAACAGAAATTTTTTTTAAATTACTAAAGTAGTTTAAGGACGTTTTTTTCTTTTTAATTCCGGTATTAACTTATTTACTTTAAAAGATATATTTAATTAACTTTTTTAGTTTAGTAGTAAAACTAACAAACTTCTTTTAAAGTTTAGTACATACTACATTTATTGCACTTCTATGAAAAAAGAAACCATATTTTTTCAAGAAAATTAAAAAAAAATAATATTACTCATTTTAAACTTCAAGAGTTTTAGAACACTTTTTAGGATATATTAAATTTTGCATAATAGTTTTGCAAACAAGTGTACTAGCTTTAATTGAAAAACTAGGCTGACTTCCCACATGCAGTATTACAATACAATACTGAAAGGAATAGCATGAAAACCTTCACTTCTTTTCTTTAGACTATGCCTTGAGTTCATTATTGCATATACGGTTTATTCAATGCAAAAGTTAGCGAAATTTGTGCAGTTTTTATTTGTGATGCTTTGCCAACGCATTCCCTTTTTATGGGATGCTATGCAACACTGCGTTTAGGATGTCAACCCTACTTTTAACAGAATCCTACAGGAACACTCGTTTATAAAATAAAAAAATATGTATTAGTGCATTTGGTGCATAAATATAATTTTTACAACAATTAAAAAAAAATTTAATACATTTAGTACAAATATGTACATAAACATGTATTTTACATTTTAAAAATGGAAAATTTTTCAAAAATATATAACTTTAAGAAAATTTTATTTTTTTAATGTCTTTTATTAAGATTTTTTTTTTTAAATTTTAGTACTTTCTGCATTTTATTGTTATTTTAATGTTTTCTTTGAGAATTTTTATATTCTTTCCAAAAATTAGGAAAAAATAGCTGCTCATTTTACTTGTTAATCTTTAATTGTGTGTGTTTTTTTTTACAAAAAAGAAAAAAGTTTAAAGTCTAATTCCTTAAATTGCTCCTCTGGAGTCTACATTTAAAAAAGAAAAAAAACTTCACTTTTCCTTTCTTTCTCCAAAAGAAATTTGTAAATTTGTTTAAAAAAATCTTAAGTATTAGTTACAGTTGTCTTATTTAACCTTAACCTTATGGTTAACAGGAGCGTTGGGTGATTGATCAGCCTCTGGCAAATCCGATTCACGTTTACGTTTTGTCTTCTCCTTGGGACTCTTCTTTTTTTGTGATGATGACTGCAATTTGGCCAATTGTTTAGCCTCACGCTTGGCCTTTAATTGATCGGTGATGAAAGAGAATATCAAATAGCCCTGCAGAGCCATCAAAGAAACCAAAGCCAAAAAGCCACGCAACTTACTGGAAGTTGTAGCCACTACACCATAATACAAAGTCAAAACTCCAATAACCATGGTGGTGAAGCGTACAAAAACAAAAACAGCAGAGTTCACAATGCGTGCACTGGCCAATTTTTCGTCCTTATCGAAAACTCCAATCAATTGGAAGATATGAGCAACGATTTCACTCAAATAATGGAGGGTTAACAAAACCGTAGCAATACGTTGGAAACCAAAACTGTAGGCCAAGCAGATGACGGTGAAACCGCAAATAGAGTGTACGATTTTGGGTTGTTGTTCTTCTTTTCTTACCTTTTGGAAATACAATTCAGGCAACATATGCAAGTAGTAGGCTAATTGGATAATAAAATAGAATTTGTGCAAGAATGTCATGGGGTGGTTGGGGAAGTCTTCCCACAATAGGGAAAATTTGCTAAAGTAGCCCTCCTTCAGGATGACATTGGCACCCCACAAGAAAGACATGACATAGAAAGTCACCAATTGCCCACTTTCATTGAAGAGAGTTAATTTAAATTTCGATAAATGCAATTTCTTAGAGATTTTGTCCAACACAAACTCCTGAATGATAGCATGCATTATAATGCTGGTAATCGTGTAAAAGAAAACAGCACAATAGTCCTTAATTCCAGCCATATAAGTATAGGGTTTGCCATAAGGCTGCTCCCTAGTTGGTTCCTCACCAGAAACATTGTGATGCAAAGAAATAAAAGCACTGGCAAAGGGTGCAGTAGATTCATCCATTAAACCCAATACAAAAACCATGGCTACGCAGGATATAATATCGGCATGATTTTGTATAACGAATTCGTGACTTAAAATTGGAGGATTCTTTGAAGAAGTCTTGCGTCCCATACCAGGTTTAATAGCCATTTTTTACAGTTTTTCTTTTCCTGCCACACAATCCACACACACACACAACAGCAACAACAACAACAAAAGCAGCAACTAAAGTTTTTCCTTTATACAATATTCGTTCGTTTTTTGTATCTTTTTCTATACACTTTTTAGTTGTATATAATTTTTTTTTTTTTATTAATTTGTTTATTCTTTTTTGTACAATAACTTTTTTTTTTATCTTGTATCTACACTCCTCCTTTGCACTTTCTTGTTACGTTTACTACTAAAATGTATTTAAAACAGATATTTTTCGTGTCTTAATGCTACTGAAAGATTTTTTTGACTCGGGGGGTTTTCAAAGATATTTTTACACGTCAAATTGTATAGTAAAATGCCAAAAAAAATGCCACGCAGCAAAACCGACGTTTGTCAATGCAGTCGCAAATTAAGAGAGTTTCAAGTCAAGCAAATACTCTCTTTTAATATATACTCTTTTAAAATTTAAATACCAAAGATATAATTAGTGTTACCAGGGTGTGTCAGGTGTTTATCAAATTTTATTCCTAAATTTTTAACTTTTGTCCCAAAAAATCCCCTTTAATACTAATAAATTGTCTCATACAAAATTTTATTTGTATTGCATTTCATTTCTACATTTTGCTTTATTTGACGTTTAAATTATACATCAACTCAATATTTTTATTAACAAAGGCAAAAAGTTCACAATCAAACTAAGATAATCTTCCTTAATTTTTTGGTACAAATTTCTTGAATCAAAACGGCTTTATCATTTCTGGGGATGGTTCAAATGTGTCGCAGAAGTTAAATGACTTTTAAAATGAGAATTTATTTGTAACAATGTTTTTTCCAATTAGCATTGCATTTAATTTTTTATTTTTGGAAGCATTACTTCTTGGTACAGTAAACAGTGTTAATACAAACTTGGCTAAATCTTTAAATGATTGTGATCCAGCGGCATCTTATCTACTATAATAATTTTTATTTATTTAATATGAAAGGATTATAAGGGCAAGATTTGTCAAAAATAAATATTAACGATCTTTAAATATTATAAAATTATTAGCAAGCAATAAATTTACAAAATGGTCAATATGTAACATTTTAAAATTCTGTTTAAAAGTTTTTTTGAAATCGAATATGGGTAATTCCAAAGTGTTGAACGTGACAGTCGTAAGCAAAAAAATGCAATAACATTTTAAACGAAAAATATTTTTACGTTCTCTTAACCCTTTAATTATAGCACTAAGAAAGCACTGTCATCTATGCTAAAGTTAATGGAGGGCGCGATTCTAGGTCAAAGATAATGGCAAAAGAAGTAGCGGTTCGAACGTGAAAAAACAAAAGTAGTTTTTGTGGCCATGTATAAAAAGGCGAAATTCAGCGAAACCTTGTTGGATTTTTTTAGTCAAACTACTTTCAGAATTTTACGTAGTAATGTAACATTAAAATGTCTTGGTTTGATTCCAAAGTCTTCTGTATTTTCTTTTTTTTTAAGCTAAAATCTGGGTCGATACGTGACATTTCGAACGTGAAATTTTTTCAAATAGAAACTGGGAATTATTTCCTTCCGAAGGTTACTTTTATACTATATTCAACATTTTTCATTTTTTCGAATTTATTCTATGAGCTAAATTTCAGTTATGTATTTTATAAAGCTTTTTTGTAATAGTTCTATTCCTTCAATTTTTCAGAAATGACTTTATACACTACCAGACTATTATATATTGTATTTTCTTTTTACATTTTACCTTGGCCTTCCTTTGAAAAGCAATGAGGTATATTGAATGTACAGAAAAATTTACAATTATTAGACACCAGCAGAATGTAATGCATTTTCTGGCCCGCTACAGCCTTCGTCAGCATTCTTTGTGCCTCACTGGATAGTGTTACTTTATAAAAACTACATCCACCTCGGGTAATTACCCACAAAGTGGCAACACTGAAAATCATACACACGTACGCAAACAAATGATTTTGCATAACCACACACACTCATTAAATTGACACTAGAAAAAGAAAAACAAAGAACAGGGTTGTAAAATGAAGTATTAAATATCTGTTTGAGTAAAAGTTACAGTTAATTTTATGTTACAAAAAGACAACACATATTTTTTTAATAACTGACTGACTGGTTCATCAACGTACAACCAAAGCGTCTAACCCCTGTATTCATAAATGATTATTATATATAATTTTCATAGGAAATTTGATCTTTAAACCTTTATTAAATTTAAAAAATTCTTATGAATACGGGCATGAGACTGAAAAATTTAAATTTGGATCGAGGTTGGTGTCTTGCCAAATCGATTAACTAAAACGGTACTTTTGGAAATTAGAATGTTTAGGGTGTAAAAAAGGGTAAAAACGTGTTAACTCGCTAAACTTATATCTCCCTAATGAAAAGAGATAAAAAATATAAATACTTATTGTTGTTCATTGAAAAAATAGGCGGACAGGTGTCTAGTTCATTTTTGAAAATCGGCCCTTTTGGAGAGTTAACGGGTAAACCCTGCATTATGGAACCTTTTTGTCACCCCATCTGTCTTTTAAACGAAAACATTTAGAAATAAAAATTATATCAAGTTCGTAACTTATCTAAAAAACACAAATATAAATTTGGTACTCTTTTGTAATTCGAACGTTTAAGGGGTAAAAATCGTACCTATATTAGTCATCTTTTACAATGTGACAGCCAGAAGGCAGACAGACGAAGTTTGTAGGCGAGAGAGGAAAAAAGTAAAGTGTGTCACGCATACAGCGTCGCCGCCTTACCATTAAACTTCGTCTGTCTGCCTTCTGTCTGTCACATTGTAAAAGGGGACTAATATAGGATAATTTTTTACTAAACATTTTTCTCCATTCATTGACATATACGTATTAAATTATGGGCACTCACTACAATATCTACATTTTTACTTCAGTGGGGAGAAAAAAGTATAAAAAAGGGGAAATACGGGAAATTAAATTTATTTCTTGTACTTTTCCATTCTATTTTTTTTGAATTTTCTATAGTATTGAACCTAGAAACATTTAATTTTGGGAGCAGGGTCCTGAGTGAATAAGAACTTATAAGATGAAACATTTTGGTACATTCTTTTATGTTAAAACCTAGAAACGTAAACTTTAGCATATAAAATGTCTACAAGAGAAAAGGAGAGGCTAAGTCCGGGTTCACACTATGTTTTTTTTTCTTCTTTTTCAGTATATCAATAGTATGAAATGGGAGTTTAGCACATTTAAACAAAACCTTGTTAAATATTTTTTTTTTGTATTTTTTTCCTATCCTGTCGTGTTTTTCTAATCTAATTTTAACTTTTGACGTTTTAGCACTTCTATGTTTTAATCGATATTTTTTTTGCAGATATGATTCGATTATTTGATATTTTTTTTATATTTTAAATTAGTATTTTTTCCGATTTTATTTTTAACTTTGAAAGTATTTATTTACTTTAAAAATCATTTAACTTTTTGATTTATATCTAATTTAAGGTTCAATTTCTACTAGTAGTATATTTACTTGTTTGTTTTTAAGTACTTTTTCACACGACAACAGTAAATAACGGTTCTATTAGTACAATATGGGAATTTCCATAAATTCTAAAATATAAAAAAATTTCTTAAATAATTTAAAAAATGATTCAATTTATTTAAATTTTTTTTATCGTTGCGTAGAAACTACTGCCTGTTTAACAATTTCGGGTGTTTTTTCTGGTAATTTTGTAGTGTCCTTATTTGTGTTTTTAAATTTATAAAAAAAAGCTTATGGGTACTTACATTACGATTACGTTTCCTAACTGATGTAACTATTGTCCTTTTATTGCGTGCCAGCAAACAAACAGTGATTATTAGTATGACACCAATTAAAGCAAAACCCAAAAGAGCTGGCAATAAAACGCTGTCCTCAGTTTTATAACCCTAAAGAAAAAAAAAAAAAAAAATGGAGAAGTTGAAGATAAAGAAAATTTAATATCAATTTATGAATAGCTTTAAAAACAAGTAACAGTGCTATATTCGGATATGCCGAATCTTGTAACCCTTCACCATGGCGCGATAAGAAAAAAAAGTTATATTAATACCGTTCTTTAGGTTAAATTAAATATGTTTTATGCCACGCCCAATTCTTTGGGATGGGATGGGATGGGATGTTATCTTTCGATTACAAGATACTTTAGCTCTTGCCCTTCTCCAGATATACAGAAATCTATAATGTCTTTGCCGACTTTACTTATCCCGCCAACATATTTTCGTATGTTCTCTGTTGACAACCAAGATGATTGTATGTACCTAGTTTGGAAATGTTTGCTTTATCCTTTTTCCAGCTATGCATACAGAAAATCAGATGGACAGATGGACATCCCTGCAAATAAAACGACCAGTCCAAACACGCGTGTAAGGAGTAGCCCACAAGGGACCAGGACTAGTCCAAAAGCAACCCAAACGTATGGAAAAAACATGGTCTATTTAACATTACGATGTCCTAGGGCAGGACCATATAACCCACCTTTGGACTACTAAGGAGTAGTTTTAAAACTACTCCATGGTAAACTCAAGAGGATTAGTTTTGAAGTCGTTTAAAAACGAAAGCATGTCGTTAAAAAACGAAGACATGTCGTCTCACTACAAACACTTTTTAACAATGACATGGTCCATGCTTGCATTACATCGGACCAGTCCATGCTTGCATTACATCGGACCAGTCCATGGAGAAGTCCATTTTATCAAAATGGATCAGGTGGATCATTAAATCAACTTCGTTGTTCATGTATGTAATTGTTATGTGTAAAAAACACAAAAAGCCATTAAAATTAAAAAATAAACTTAAACATGGTATATCCTTGTTACTTTTGGTGATGAGTATAAAAACAACA
The DNA here is from genome assembly GCA_930367215.1 of Pollenia angustigena. Lineage (NCBI taxonomy): Eukaryota > Metazoa > Arthropoda > Insecta > Diptera > Polleniidae > Pollenia > Pollenia angustigena. The sequence goes on from OV884059.1 coordinate 4,438,002, forward strand.
ACATGCGATTTTATAAAAAAAATTAGAGGCAGTCGTGGTGTTTGGCTGAATTTTAATAGCAAACAAATCCGAAGTATTGTAACAATTCTCCGTGTGTGGTTCGTTTAATTAATTAAATGTAATTATTTATTTGTCTTTACTTTATGACTTTAAGTTACAAGATTGATTTATTTTCAATACCACAATATCTTAAACTCTTATCAATGTCAATGCCTCGTTACAGCAACAACCGGATATCCAACTTGTCATTACTTTCTTGACACTTCTCTTATTACATTTACATACTTGCATTTCTTTGGTAGTATTGCTTTCAAGCATGCACTTGTTACAAGTGTGTGTGACATAAATATATAACAATCTAGTCCCCATCATATCTGGGTCTGCAGAATACCCATTTCAATACATACGCACTGATGGACATCGTAATTTGAACTTCTCTCTTTTAAAGAATCCAGATTTTAGGGACTACGATCAATATTGCAGAAATTACAAATATAATGGCAAACTTATATAAATTTTACCTTCGGTGAAGGGTATAAAAATATAGTACATACATATGTATTTAAGAACTTTACAAGAATTATTATTTTCCAAATCCAAGAATTTTTTTTTTAATTTGTTTACTTACATTCCATTGAAAATATGTCGAAGGATCAATGTACGGCCAGTGATTATGTATCCAATCCGAATTAGCTGCTTCCGCGTTATTGACATCCTTTTCGCCTTTTTTATTAGGTAAAATATCATTAAGATTACTAGTATCAGAAGTAGGTTGTAGAGGTGATAGATTTTTAACTAGAACTGGTGGTATGGCTGGTTTCTTGGCGGTCGATTTTAATAAGGGAACCTGCATAATACGCGTTGTTATGGTTGGCTGGGTAGAAGAACTATTTGGGTTTTGATTTAAAGCCGATTGTAAAGAAGCCCTTGGTACATTAGGTACTGAAGCTGAAGTTAAAAGACGATTGAGCAAAAGTGAAGAGGCTGTGGTACTAGTAGCTATAGAATTTGTTAGAATATCACTTAAAGTAGTGGGCGGCATTACAGATTTAATAGTGGTATTCGGTATATCGTTTATGGTAGATAGTTGTTGCGTAGTGACTATTATATTATTTTCATTTGGATTTAAATGGGTTATAGATATTTGTTCCTTTGAATCCTGCTTAAGTGTTGCTTGGTTAGGGAGATTTAAAACAGAGTTGCTTTCCGGGTTAATAGGTAACGAGTTGTCATTCGTTTTTGATTTCTGGGAGCTGTCATTTATTATTTTGGGTATTTCAGTGGTAAGTGTTTTATTTACTTTCAATATAAACTTTTCTACACCATCTTTGTTTATGATTTTCACTGGCTTACCCACATTGAAAGCTAAATTTCCTTTATTAAGCATAATATTATTTTGGGAACTCAAATGTGTAGGCACATTTTCCTTTGGATCGCTCGGTTTCTTGCTAAACGCATTTTTAGTTTTCAAAAACCATTCCGTGGGATTGGGTAAACATTCGGCTGAAACCAGAAAAGGCACCAACACAGCCCCTATAATGACAGTACACACAAATAGCAAACCCAAATAGGCAAAAAAGCTTCTCCTTTTGGGTTTCTTGGCTTTGTTCTTCTTACCGCCGCCCGCCTTTATTTTGCCCTCCAAACGAAAATCATCATTTTGCGGTAAAATAGTATATTGCAGGCTATTCTCACCGTGCCTTATGGTCTTATACATAATCGCTTGTTAAAGAAGTTAAATTAAATAAAGATCTTTTAAAATTTTTTTAGCATATGTTGTTTTTTTTTTTATCTAGAAATCTCTTATGTTTTGCTTAGCAACGTCTTTAAAAAGGGTTTCTAGTTAATTTTTTTGTTTCTTTTTTTTTATAATTATTGATTTAATATGCAAATTTTTTTAAAACACGAAAACTTTAAATTGAATTTTGTTTTTTATATCGCAGCACTAAAACTCCTCTCGATCCTTAAGTAGAAGTCCATAATATGGTTGGTATAGGGAAAGACATATGAGGTGCGTGTTTGTTAAAAATGACGTTGATTTTTTATATTTGTGTTAATAACAACACATAGAAAAAGTGGGGTAGGTTACAAATATCCTTGAAAATAAGGAAAATTTAAAAAATTTTATTTTCAATTTAGTTTCCAACAAAATTGTAAACTTTTTAAACAAATTTCATAAAAAAAATTTTACAAATATTGAAATGTTGATTTCAATATTAAAAATTTTAAAGTTTTTTCTTAAAACAATAACTTTTTTTAACTGTATTTTATTTTCAATTTAATTATGAACTTGAATTTATTGTTTTCTTTAAATTTTTACTTTATTTTTTGAACAATGTATTTTATTTCTTAATTTATTAAAGTAATTTTTTATTAAATATAAATTCTTTTAAATACTTTTTTAAGAAATCTTTTATATTATTTCTTATTTTTACTTCAATTTCGTGTCTACTCTTTAGGATTTTTGTGTTTTTTTTTATTACTGTATGTGTTTTTTGTCTTTGACAGTCACTACAAACTGTCATTTTATTTACAAGTAAAGTTCTAATGTATGTGTTTTAACTTTATATTTTTTGTCTATTTGGTTAAAAATCAATAGAAAGGACCTGTAGTACATCCTTTTACTTTTGTTGTCTCATTTCGCAAAATTTTTTCTCTTAAATTTTATTTGTTTTATGTTTCAAAATCATCAGGGGTTTTGTTTTTGTTAGATAATCTTTAAAAGTGGTGAATTTCTTTTTGTTTTGTCCGTAACCGGCTTAATAAGCATTTCCTTAAACATGGCAATGCTGTAAACTAATATTTTCTTAATGAAAATAGCTGGTAGCTCTATAAAGGTGAGTTGTCATAAGTAAAACTAAGCACATTTTAACGGTTTTGAGAGGAACTTTAAAAGAAAAATAAGTTTTTTATAAAAAAAATATTTTTTTTTATTTTGTTGTATATAAATTTGCGGATTTTATAAAAATTAGATAGAATTACATATTAATTGTAAAGAGTTAAAAAAAGATAACATATACACAGAATAACTAATTTGTGTAGATATTTTTTAAATAATATTACTTTGTTTTTCTCATTTCAGCGATTTATCTTATTTAAAAAATGTTTCCAACTTTAGTGCTGTTTCCGACTAATTTTCGCTATGGTAAGTGTTTATTTTTAGATTTCATCTTTTCTAAGCTTAAGCAATTTTGTTTGATAATAAAACTTTTCAAAGTTTTAGCGAATTTCGAATTTTTTCCAGTTTTATGCTGTTTTGACTTTTTAATACCAGTTTTTTTTGGAAAATTGTTTCAGATTTATAAGTTTGTTTTTATTACTTCAAAAAATGTTTGACCAGATTGAAGAAATTAAGTTAGGTATAAAAAAAAGGTGAAAAGTTACTCTTCACACCATCCTCCAGAGACGGGGGCTGGGGGGGGGGGGGGAAATTATGGCAGCCGGGATCGAATACTTTTTCGATTCGAAAGGAATTTTATTTCAGTCGATACTGAACGAATCGTTTTTATTTTTTCAGTGTTGGGAAAACTCAAATAAATGCTCTACAACACTAAAAAAAAACAATAAAATATAAAATTGATTTCGACAAAGAATCGACTGCCATTGTTTGCCCCCAGTATGATCCATTCTTGAAATAAATTAAGAAGAAAATAGGGAAAGCATAAGAAATTGTAGAATTACTATCGGACCAGAAGGGAAAACATCTTAATTAAACATAATAGATCCATAAAAGTCCAGTTCCCAGCTGCCTGCTTTACAGCCAGGTCATGCGAATAACAGATTTAATCAGATTTTCGAGTCCACAGCCCAAAACATCTCCCAAATCGCCTATTAACCCACTACCCAGCAGCACCGCCATTCTGCAGTGGCCTATCATGCAGACCTTATTCCTTCCAAGCAGTAAATTAGAATCGGTATCTTTAGCACCGGCCATAACGCCCGCCATGCTCTATAATCCGTTCTATTCTTTAATGACCGATTAGTCCCATTTCATAACCTTGTTGCATTGTTGAGGTCTAACTGCCCCCGCACAGTAGCATTCATCCATTTTCGAGCCCAGTTTCGTCAACTCATTGGCCATTTCGGTACCGGTGCTATTGCAGTGTCCCGGTACACAGCATAGCCTCACAAAATACTCCTCTAGGATTTCCCTTAGTGCTCTCCTTCACTTATCCACCAGATTACAATTCACGAATAAGTCTATCAAGGCTCTTTGAGTCGCCTGGCTATCCACATATTTAGTGACTTTTGTGGCAACATCAATATTACCCCCTTATCAGGTGACGCCCTTCAAAATCCCTAAAACCTCTGAAATATGCTGAAACTATCCGAAAGAATATATGACCTTCTAATATCGAGCTCATTACAGTAGACCCCTGAACCCGTGCTCCTCATTCTTCATTAATTAAAATATCAAATCAGTTTGACTATATCAGAAGATTTATTGGAGCAGTATTTTTTAAAATTTATATTGATTCGTTTGTTTTTATCAAACAATTAAAAAATGCTTTAAGAATAGTAATTTCCCCAAAAATGTCTTTAATTGCTTTCCCCTAAGTTTAAGTCCACTTTTATTGGTTTAGTTAAATAAAAAAACTTTATAATTGTTATAAATTATTTTTTATTTTAAATTAATTCTCGAGTTCTAGTAAGAATACTTAAACTACTTTATGCACAAATAATTACTACATGTTAAAATTAAATTTAATAAATGCAATGCGAAATGTAAATTGTGTTTATGGGGAAATAAATTTCGTTAATAATGCCTTTAAAAATATGAGCTTTTCATTAACATAACTAAAGATAAATAAAACTCTAATTTTTAACACTGGAAGACTTGTAAAACTTTGCATTTTTAAGGCACTTAAGAAATTTAGTTTCTTATTACAGCTCTTTTCATTGTACGATTACTTCTTGAGCTTCCTTCTTGCCATCTTCTTGTTCTACAACTTACTTCATTGTAGGCATGGCAACAGCGGCTTGAGTGTGGGAAACATCAGTTTCACGCCACAATTGGGTAACAGTCTTGGTTTGGGTATAGAATTTAACACCTTGTTTGCCATAGAAATGATGATCGCCACGGAAGGAACCACGGCTACCGGTGAAGGAGAACATGGGCAAGGGAACAGGGATGGGTACATTAACACCAACTTGGCCAACATCGATTTCGTTAACGAATTTACGGGCGGTGGCACCGTTGGTGGTGAAAATTGCTGTGCCGTTACCGTAGGGGTTGGCATTGACCAATTGGATGGCGTCATCGAGGGTATCAGCCTTTAGGATTACTAGTACAGGGCCAAATATTTCCTCTTTGTAGCATTCCATGCTGGGGGTAACATCGGTTAAGATGGTGGGTCCTACGAAGTAACCATTTTCAAAACCTTGGACTTTGTGGTTACGACCATCCAAAATAAGTTTTGCACCTTGCTTAACACCAGATTCTACCAAATCGCAAATGCGTTTCTCAGCTTGGGCGGAGATAACGGGACCAACATCTGTGCCGGCAACATGACCAGCATTGACCTTCAATTTCTTGGCACGTTCTACCAAATCGGGAATCCACTTTTGGGCTTCACCTACGAATACAGCGGTGGACAAGGCCATGCAACGTTGACCGGCAGCACCGAAAGCAGCACCAGCCAATTGATTCAAAGTGTTTTCCTTGTTGGCGTCGGACATAATAACACCGTGGTTTTTAGCACCCATATTGCTTTGGACACGCTTGCCATTCTTGCCAGCGCGTTCGTAAATGTATTTGCCTGCTTGATCGGAACCGACAAAGGAGACAGCCTTGATATCAGGGGCGTCACAGATGAAGTTAACAGCATCGTGTTGGCCGTGGATGACATTGACAACACCAGGAGGACAGCCGGCTTCGTTAAGCAATTCCATCAACATCATAGTGGCACCGGGAACACGTTCGGATGGTTTCATTAACATGGTATTGCCACAGGTAATGGCAACAGGGAACATCCACAAGGGAATCATAGCAGGGAAATTAAAGGGAGCAATACCAGCGGTAACACCCAAAGGCAAAACTAGGGAGTAAGTATCCATATCACGGGCTACATTGGCTACAGTTTCACCCATTTGCAAAGAAGGAATACTGCAACAGTGTTCAACCACCTCTGTAAAAATAAATATGCATCATTAACTTATTTAATAGGACTTAAATCAAAGAAAAACTTACGCAAGCCACGCAAAACGTCACCCTCAGCATCGGCCAAAGTTTTGCCCTGTTCCTTGGTAACTGTTTTGGCCAATTCACCCATATTTTCCTTAATCAAGGCCTGCAATTTGAACATGACTTGTTGGCGGGACAATATGGAGGTTTTGCTCCACGATTTAAAGGCTTTTTTGTTGGATTCCAAAGCAGATTGCATCTCGTCTTTGGTGCACTTGGGTACACGGGTTACAACTTCATTGGTTGCGGGATCATGTAAATCAATCCACTCGCTGGTCTTGGATTCAACGAATTTACCATCAATGAACATTTTGGTGGTGGGAGCTGCCGAGGAGTATGCACGTTTGGCCAAAAAACGGGCCTATAAAGAAAAGAAAAATAAATACATAATTATTTTTTTTTAAGAACTAACACTTTGATGGAATTTCAATTAAAAATAATAAATATTAATTAGTTTTTGTTTAATTTTAAATTTATACTGCCGTATTCATAAAAAATTAAAATGGATTTGAAATTCATTAAAAAAAAAAAAAATTGTATGATAATTTTACCTTAAAACACATTTCAAACTTATTTAATTTTTTATGAATACGGCAGATAGAATTTTAAGCTAATTTTTTGTGCAATGAACTGCAGGAAATTTGAGTTTTTAAATTTGACTTTATTCAATACTACATTTTACTTACTTATGTACATATTAATGCAAGTATGTATATAAAAACAAATTCTTGAAATTTTAAGGCATTTTTTAAAACTTTTGAGTAGGAATTGTGAAATTTCATGAACAATTTTTTAATTTCATGAAAAATTTTTTAATTTCATTTAATTTTTAATAAGAGAATAACCTACATGTGCTACTACGCCCCATCGTAGTCAATTTTTTTTTAAAATACATCCTTATATGTCTATCTAAATAGGAATCAATCTGTTTTTCATTATAATCGGTTAAATAGTTTTGGAGAGGCAGAAATTGCCCCCTAGCTCTCCTCGTGGCCCTAGTTTTGAAATAACATACATATAGCCTATAACGATCTTCACAAAATTATCTTTCTAATGAAACCGGTTAGGAGCACGTCGGTTGTGGAAATTTATTCGCATACAGCGTTTAAAAAATTGCAGTCAAAGTAGAAAAACTGCCATTTCTTCCACTTCTTAATTTGTCATTGGCAAAAAAAACTTGCTTTTACTTCTGATTCATTAAATGAATGGGAAAAATACACCATCACAAAAGTGTCTGTATGACGCATATGAGCAGACATTTTTAGATGTTTTTCTTTTAACCATCAGTGTATGTGGACAACATCTTATAATATGTACATTAAAATATGTTGAAATATGTTCATTTTAAACATACAATTTAGGACTGCGCACATATGTATATCTCAGTTAATTTTTGTTTATGTTGCCATAAAATTACATATTGAAATTCATGCAGTTTTTTTTATTATTTATATTTTCCATAAGTTTGAAAATTTTATTAAAGTTTTCTTTAAAATAAAAATCTTTCTTAGACATCATTCAAATGTTCTTCTAATTTAACGATTTTTACTAATATTTATGTGGCATCATCGAGTTACTGTAACAGTCGAACTATTGTCTTTTCAAAACAGTAAAAAAATATCTGTTATTTTTTGACTGATATTTTCTCAGTTTCTCAAACCAATTTAGCACATGTCGTGAGCTTGACAGCAATCTTTTTGATCTTGTATGGGACCCCTTAAGAAGTAACACATTTCTACAATATTTGCGTCATATTTATTTAATTCCAGTTGGATTTCTCTGGTCTATTTTGCATTTTTTTCGCTCTGTTTTTATTAAATATTCCAATAGACTATTTTACTACACGCAAAGTATACGTCGGCAAAGTGCGGCGATAGTTTATGTATGTATGAGTACGTGTGCTTATCCATGTTTACGGCATAATTGTTGTTTATTTACATTTTTTGTTCACACAGAAAACACGAGCCCATTTTTGTTGTCAACTTTTAGTTTCAAATTTATCTACACAAAGTTAATTAAGAAAAAAAATATGGAGGCGCACAAAAAAAAAAAAAAAAAAATTTATAAATTTCTTCTATTTTGTTTATAGAGGGCCAAAAATTATTACCAGTGTTGCCGTAACTGTTTGATGAGAATATGCCAAAACTTAAAAAAAACATGCTTAAATATGCTTAATCGTAAAATGAAGAAAGTATGCTAATAATCTGCTGAGATTAAAACCAAAAATTTTTAATATATTAAAATTGTAAGAAAAATGCTAAATTTTTAGAAAAAATGATGCAAAAAATCTGCTGAATTAAAAAAAAATTATGCTAAAAACCTGCTTAATTAAAAAGAATTTTAATATTTATTATAAAAAAAACTTTAATTTTTTAAACACATAATTATGCTAAAAATTCCGCTTTTCAATAAGTTAAAATATGGTTAAAAAAATTGGCTTTTGGACAAGGAAATATGTATGCTAAAAAGCAGTTAGTTCCCCAACTTAATCTGCTAAATCTAGCAGAAAATATGCTTAAATGGTAGCACTGATTATAAAACTTAATTTTTTAGAGTTGATTTAAAAAAGAGTTAGAAATTTAAAAATCAGGTCAAACAAACAATAGAACATCAACAAAGGAAAAGTTGTCTAGGGAATCTAAAGCCAAGCCGGAGCCAGAAGTTCAAGGTTTCAAAGGAACTTTTCTCTGTATATTTAGGTACCTATTATTACATTTAATTAAAAATGCTTAGATTTCAAGGTTAATTTTTATACATATATTATGTATTCCATATACATACATAATAATATAATATAATACAATATTTATATGACGTGTGTGTTATAAAGATAACGAATATGTTTCATCTTTAAGTATTTGTAGTCAACTATTAGGTGCCATATGTTATTTTTTTTTAAATCTTATTATTTTGATTAAGTTTTTTCCACTTTTATTTTAAGAGTTGGAAATAAATTATAAAGGAATTTTTTGTTAAGAATAACAATTTTATATATGTATCAACTCTTTTTTAAAATTTATTAACATTTTGCATCAAATATGAGGTAAAATGGACAAGGAGGTTAATATCGTAGAAATTGTCCAAGAAAATTTCTTTCATTATAGTAGACATTTTTTTTTAGCAAATTTATCTAAATATTTTAGAAATTTGCTAGAAAAAACTTCTCTAGGTAAATATCGTAAAATTTTTTAAAGAAACATTTTCTAAATTTACCTGAATACCGTAAAAATTTTCAAGAAAATTTATCGTAACATCGTAACATTTTTTTAAGAAACATTTTCTTTATTTACCTGAATACCGTAGAAATTTTCAAGAAAAAAAAAACTTTATCTTTAGTATTACAGAAATAGAGAAAATTTATTCTAATTTCGTAAAAAATAAAGATTTTGCTGTGGCGCAAAGGACAAGGATGTTAATATCGTATAAATAATCCAAAGAACGTTTCTTTAATTATCGTATAATTTTTTAATTATGTATCTTAATATCGTAGAAATAAAAAAAATCCCTTAATATCGTAAACATGTTAAGTATAAGGAGGTCAATATCGTAAAAATAGTCCTAAGAACGTTTCTTTAATAAGCGTAGAATTTTGTTAAATATGTATGTATTTTAATACCGTAGAAATTAAAACAAATTCTCTTAACATCGAAAACATGTTCTAGAAAAAAATAAACTCTTATATCGTAAAATAATTTTTAAGAAAAATTTTCTTTGAGGAAATTTTCTGATAAAGTTTCTCTCTACATCGTAGAAAAATTCTAGCAAAAACTGCTTGAAATGTCGGAGCAATTGTTTATGCAAAATATCTTTTAATATCGAATAATTTTTTCTTAAAAGAAATCTTCAATATTTTAAAAGCTTTCTACAAAAAACCTTTTTAATATTAAAACATTTTCAGAAAATTTTGTTAATATCGGTAAACTTTTCAAGTGGTAATTTTTTAATAGAAAACTATTTCTGATGTCAAAGATATTTTCTAGAGAAAGTTTTCCTTAATTAGGTAGAAGAAATTTTCGATTACAAAAATAATTTGGGTTATCACAGAAAATTTTAAAAGGAAATTTCTCATATATCGTAAAAATTTCTAAAAGAAATTTTTTCTAATATCGTAAAAATAAAAAATTACCTTAAACATTTTTTGTTATGGAAAATGTATTTTAATATAATAAATATTTTCTAAAGTTAATTTAACATATCGTAAATATTTAAAATAGTAAAGAATGAATTTCAAAACTTAAAATTTTCTCTTAAATCAATTCAATTATTGCAGTTTTAACTGTTATTTTTAATTGGACTTTTATCCAAAAACTAATTGGAATTTCAAGATATCGAAAAAAACATTTCAAAATTTTAACAACTTCATAGGAACATACCTTAAAAAAACTGTTTCAATTTTTAACAAAATGTACTATCTTATGTTATAAATCTATTGGAAATCGAAATTTCCTAATAATTTCGCTTTCATCTATAAAAAATGTTAAATATCGTTTAAATATTTAGAATATATTTCCGTGAAGTTTCGTTTAGGTAATTACAATTTTGCTTTAGTTGTTGATAGATGGCGGCCCCAAAATTTATTTAAATTGACCAAGTTTTTATTACCTTGAAAGTTTTTTTTCTTGAACTCATATCAATTGAATAATATCTTAAAAATTCATTTACACTATTGTAAATACATACATACGTACATATTTCTTTACGATATGACAACCCTGTAGGAAGTCAAACACATTTATAACTAACTTCAAACTGGTTTTTTTATAACCACAACTAGTTGATTAAGTGACTTTTTTCCTTGTCGACGACTCACTATTTTAACATAGGCATGTCATAGGCAGTAGTCAATTGGCCATCTTTGCATGACTTTTTAACTGACTACTAACTACTTATTTTTCAACCTATTTGTAATTAATTAAAAGTATTGTCAGTTTATAATACATTATTTAAATTTTAAATAATTTTTGTCAAAAAAATATATGTACATATGAACATGCATACATACATACATATGTATATCTTTATATATTTTGATATAGAAACAATTATTTATGAAAATTTTGCATTAAACTGCCCAAAATGTGAGTCCTGAAACAAATACGTCACATAATTGCTAGTACATAACCAGATTTGTATTGATTTAATTTTTAATTATTTTAAAATGTTTGTATATATTTTTTTCATTTGACTTCATGGCATGCTTGTTTTACTTATTCTGCTTTTATTTGTGTTTTACGTGTGCCTTTTTGGTTGATATCTGCATGAGATTTAAACCAATTTGTAGTCATTTAAAAAAAGTTAATTTATAGTTAGTGTTTTTTGCAACTGACTATTTTATTTACTACAGGGAAATTTCTTTTGTAATATCATAAATTTTTTTACTATATTGCGAAATTCAGCTAGATTTAAAATTTCTAAAAATTTTCTTTGATATTTCTTTTATTAAGACTAAAATCTGTTTAAATGTTTAAATATCTTTATTTTATAATATCGCAGTTTTGTTTTATATTAACGTAAAATATTCATACGATATTGTGACATTACAAAATAACAAAGATTTAATATGATCTATAAAAGTGAAGAGAATGTAAAGATAAGCACTTCAAAATTATAAAAACGCGTTACCATGGGGCTCGCCTAAATCAAAAGTTTATTTTTTTTCAATAATTTGATAACAATTTTATATGTATTCTTTAAATTATATTTTTTTTTTATTATTTAAATAAACACCGACTTCTGATTATTTAACAACAATTAATTTAATTGACTGACAAATAAATATTCCACTATTAATCACAAAAAGTAACAAAAACCTGGCGGGGGATTGACCTGGCGACACATGAAATAAAAACAAAGTTTAATATTTTAAAACTTAATTTTTGATAATCTGAATTAATTAAATATAAAAAAAATTAACAGAGATACATACATAAATGCATACATATGTACAATATGTATAGTATGCGAATTTTAAAAAAATATAAATATATTTTTAATTACGTAATTAAAAGTGTGGCAGCAAAAAAATTTCCAGCTTGACGCCCTTTGGTCGCACACACCCCTCTCTTATAAACTTATCACTAAACCGCAAATGTTTTGAATTCTTAAATTGTTTTGTTTATTTCACTCTAGTGCATCTTGTAACTACAAAATTTCTTCTCTAGAGATTTCAAACAATTTAAAATATGATCAAAGTTATTTACGGGAATACAAAATTTATTATTAAGATGACGTGCTAAATGATTTTTCCATTATTCGCTCACCTCAGCACCAATTAAACGAAACAAAGACATTTTTTTTAGAATAAAATTTAACACGTTTTTTACGTTACGTTACGAGAACAAGTACTTAACCAACCGGCGGTTTCACTAGAACTAAAATGTGATTGCAATTTTTTACTCTCCTCTAGTACTTGGCGACCGTCCAGGCATGGTATGATTTTTTATGTAGTTTTCTTTTTATTTCCAAAATTTCGCTTGGAATTATTTCTATTTGACTTTTTTTAAAAACAACAAAAGAAAAATACAATTCCATGGGTACAAAATAAGAAATGCAAAAATATATGGGGAGAAATGATGGGGAATAAAAAAGAGAACAAAAATAAATCTAAAATTCCATAAAACTGCAAAGGGGAGAGCAAGGCCTATCCAATAGGTCTGCTTACTTCTACAACAATACAAAAAACAACAGGCATTTTGTTTGTGTAAAATTCCTCGCCGTTGTCAAAATCTTACTACTACATAGGCAAAACAAAAGGAAAAATGTGTTTTGTGTGCATGTATGTGTGGCAAAAAACCAAAAAAGTAAACAAAAATATACACGTATAAGGAAAATGTAAACAACTTTTGATATCGTTGAGGCAAAAACCAAATAAACATCTGGCTTCTTAAGCAGACCTATTGGATAGACCTTGGGGGAGAGCTTGTGGGGCCAACAGAGAGAAAGAGAGAGAGAGAGAGAGACAAAGCGGAAAAAACCAAAATTCAAAACATGTTTGTAAACAATGTGTAGAATCAGTGTGACCCTTTTAGCATTTTCACTGTTAAATTTAGCTTTATTTATTTTGATTTAGCAACGAATTTTTCAAATTGCATTAAGCATAATTTTCAGCATTTTTCTAATATTTTATTAGCATTCTTAAGCATTTTTTTTTATAAATTTTATATATTGCTATTTCACAATATAACTTAACATTTCTGTCAATCTCTATGATTCATTAGGGTGGTCGTTAACTGTATGGATCAAATTTTTTTTCTATTTTTCCATGCTCTAACCCCCCAATTTGGTGGGTATTGATAAAAAAACCACTCAAACATTTTTAGGACGATCGGCGAGGCTAAGCCGTCCCTCAAGCCCACCAAAGATTGAGAAAAATTATAATTTTACATGAAATCTGACTTTTATGTTTAATAACTTAGAAAATATTAATTTTGAAGAAAATTTGTTAACAAGTTTTTCTTTATCTCTTACTAAACGAAATAAACTTAAAATATCGAATAAGCCACTAAAAAATCTAATTTAATATGAGAGCCCCCTTAGAGAATAAAGAAAGCGTGCAGGTATGTTACAGGGATGATAAATAAGAAAACCAATATCGTACTTACGAACTTCTAAAATCGTACTTTTTCGACACCAATAGTAATAAATAATTTTTTTTCCATGAAGGCTTATATGCGCCGCTGATACTTGATTTAGAATGTAGCATATGCAATCGTCCAATGATCAAGTGCAAAAATCTATTCACAATAGCGAAGTTTAGTATTTGGTGCAAATGGTCTTGCAAAGAGCAAATGCAAAATATCATAGCTGTTTTCTTAAATCCAACAACAAAATACACAGAGATTCCTTAAGAGTTTGTAAAAACGCTACGAAATTTTGCATTTGCACTTTGGCAAAACCATTTGCACCAAACACTGAAATCCGTTTATATTCATTGGACAGTAAATACGAGTTGCCATTTTATATCAATATCAAATATTTAGGTTTGAAAAATTTGGAAATATTACCAAATGAGTCACGGGGGTACCACCGTACTTTTTGGCTTTGAATTGTATCAAAAAAGTACAATTGCACCAACTTTATCAACCGTGGTACCTTAGAAACAAATGATATGCGTTTGACTATTTTTTTTTAAGCAAACGCACACAAACACAAATATTTAAGCCGAATTGACGTGAGTAAGAAAAAGCAGTTCTAAAGAAAAAATTCGCTTCAATGCTGCTGTTTACTTTTTATTTTAATTAGGTTTTGTTCAATATGAGTTTAAGAGAAAACTTGTTAAGGCGAAAGTTGTTGAAAACTTTACTAAAAACAACTTCTTAGAAAACGATTTTTATGTAAAATTAATATTTTCCTAAATATAAGCCATACAAGTCGGACTTTACGGTTTAATTTAATTTGGCGGGCTTTAGGGACTGCTTAGCCTTCGCCGATCGTCCTAAAAATTTTTTGGAGTTGTTTTTTTTTATCAATACCCACCAAATTGGCGAGTGAGACCTAAATAAATTCAACTTTTGATTTTAACGGTCACCCTAACGTTCATACAAATGTTTAATAATTATTATAATAATAAGGTATATTTACACAAGGGGTAGACTCGTAAGTGAACAGACATAAACCCCAATTGTCAAATTCGTGCCATTTGACTAAGTACGCGGAAGTTGAAAGAATTTTTAGCAGAATGAACCTTATAAAAACCAAGGTTAGAAATAGAATGGTATTGAATTCATTGATTTAAGATGTTGCAGAGATTTACCCCCGTATTCACAAACGATTATTAAATTTAACAAACGCTTATTAAGGAGAATTTTCATAGTAAATTTGTTCTTTAAACCTTTATTAAATTAAAAAAATTTTTATGAATACAGGCATTTATCATTACTGTTTTTGAACTGTTTTCTTTTAAAACCTACTAGTTATTTGACAGTTGACAATGTTGCATATTTTGCAAAATGTAGGTTAGGGCTTGAGGCGTTTATCATGGAATATTTTGTAGATAGGGCCTTAATTCATTGATTATAATGATACAATTATTTAAGAAAATTAAGCATTTTTTAAGCCCCATTTAGTATCCAATTTTTTTTGTTGTGGTCACACTGTTTTCAAATGATGGAGCAATATAAAGTGTTACCGTACTGAAAATTTTGAAATCAAGTATTCATTCCTGAACATTTTTTTCTGGTTGAAATAATTGGGAAATAAAAAAAAAAAATTTAGGATCTAAAAAATGTAGTTTTATAAAAGAAATATCGAAAAGTTTAACTCCCATACAAATATCTGCGCCAATATTCGCCGAATAGGAATACTCGATATGTATATCAAATCTATTTAAAAAAATCTCTCGTTTGCGTTGATAACAATAAATTGTAAGAAACATGTTAAAAAGCATTTTCCACTTCTATAATCTTCATAAGTGCTATGAACTTTATTATAAGGAATATGCAGCCTTGTTGTGTTTGCCGTTGTAGTTTACGACTGTGTCGTTTTTTGTAATAGATTAAAGCAACACACAACCTGTGGTCGTTAATCTACAACAAAAAACGACAACAACAACCACAATAAGGCTGATTTTTTCTGAATATTAGCTTACTAAACTTTCCACAGTATGGCAGATGTTGCCTAATAATGGTGAAATAGCATAAAAAAATTAAAAGTGCAATTTTTCAGCTTAATTTGTTTTTAATTTTTTCCTAGTCTACAGCTATAACTGTGCCAAAAAACTTTTAAGCAAAATATACAGTTAAACAAGCCAAACTTAAGTGGCATTTATAAGTTTCCATAAGTACTTCGATAAATTCCATCAAGGAAGGCTTTTGCATTTTATGCGTTGCACTATGTTAGCAGAATGAAAAGATCTCCCCGAGTTTCCTTAAATGTCTCGTGCATTTCAGTTACATATATATTTTTTTAATTTATTGCCGATAGATGATACATACACTTTCTTCATTCCACCGCAGCGAATCTGTAATCTGTGTAATGGGAATTGGAATTGTCTTGATATTTAATTGACCCATTCCACTTGTCGATAATTTTCTTACGATAATTAGACGGTATGTATGTATATCTAGTAAGATTTTAGTCTGCGTTAAAGACAGAGGTGTTTTTTTAATTTAAACTATTAAAAAAGCTAATATTTCTTGTCTCATTTTAAATATATTTTTTTGTAAACTTATGCATTTTTTTTGGAACGTATTCACAAAATATTCACTTTAATATGACGAATACGAATGTCATAAAATAGACAAATACTTGGCATTTCGAATACAAATATTCGTAGCATCAGTGGTAAGCACATACGTACATGTTTTTTTTATATTTTTTTAAACTGTGGCAATTTTTGTAAATAAGTAAATCTTTTAAATAACATTAGTTTTGCTGTTAACAGTCTATTTCCTGCTGATATTTTACTAATGCCGGCCGGCCAAACACTACACAAGTTTAATATTATTTCCTAGATGATTTACCTACCCTACTAATAACCGTCATACGAGTACAAACATTGTTGCTTTTCGTAATGTTAGCACTATACATATTTCCTAGATTTACCGTTATTATTTATTATATTGCTTTGTCAGCATTTAACACGAACATTCTTTTGTTAACTGCTATGTTAACTTGTTAATCTCTCTGTTTCCCTCATAAATTCTTACTTCCTGTCAGTGATGCATTTTGCGATTTTTGTTTTGGGCCAAATTGAAGATTTAATAGGGCCGAAATACCTTTGCTAGGGCCAAAAAATATTTTTAATATATTAGTTTATTGTGTTTGTATTTAAATAAAATCAATACAGTAGATATCTTATATAAGAACACTGAAAGTAACAAGGTATATTCTAATTATTTCTTAAAATTTTTTTGCGTTTTTTACGCTTAAAAAATACAAATATGTACAGCGCAGTTGATTTAACGATGTCCGTCTGTATATCTGGAGAACAACAAGAGCAAAAGTTCCAAATTATGTACAAGCATCTTGGTTTTCAATGCACAAAATTTGAGAGGTGGGCGTGGCACAAAATAGATTTATGGATGTAGATATTTTTGTCCGGAGAATAAGTTTTTTACTCAGAGTGTTCTGCAGAACGATTCACCACTTTCGGAAAATTTGTCCGGAAAAACAAAGCTACCATATAGTTTACAGATGTAAAAAATTATACAAAATTGCAGCACAACTAGCAAACCACTAATTTTAAATGGTTTTTTAAAAGTGTTTTAAAGAGAATTGACGAAAAAAGGAAAGGGATTTTATTATTTTTAATTACATTATTCTTTTTATTTAATTATTCAGCACAAAAACAATCATTTCAACTTTTATGTACAAATTAAAAAAAGTGTTCTGAACAAAAATTAATATTAAACCAATTCAAGAAAAACTTGCCGATCAAAATAATTTCTCCTTCTCTTAAACGTTAGACGTCAAACTCAATATAAAAAAAAAATTGTCCGGATAAAAATAATGTTCGAAACGCATGGGTGAATCGAGCTTTAAGAACGGTATTTATATACCTTTCTGTTCTAATCGCAACTCGGGGAAGGGTATATAGCACTTTTACAAGTTTAATTTAAATTCTTTAATAGATTTTTAAATTTAACGGTTGTGTTAACCTGGGATCTAATCACCGCATACGATATTGATCGAAAATATTTATTTTGGTATCATGAAACTCGATATCGAATGAAATGTATTGAATTTGAAATAATAGCACTCGATATCGAGTAACTCGACATTACATTTATCGAGTTTTCATTCGATACGTCAGTGTCTATCTTATGCAAAAAAATTCGATAGTTAATCGAAACCTAGTATCGAATGCTGTGATTAGACCCATGCATTTTTTCGTGATATTGCTGTTTTTATTATTCTAATAAAGAAAACTCTTGTTTAGTATATTTTTTTAATAATTTGGCTTTTTTTAATTATTATTTCTTTTTTTTTAATTTCTTTTGTCACTTAACAACTTTTTACAATAATTTCATTTATTTAAATAATATTTGTTGAGTTATTACACAGTTTATTACATTTGTTTTATATGTTATATTATTTGATCATTATAAATCGTTTGTTTTTTTTATAAACATTTACAATAAAATATAAATGAAAAAATTATTATGTTTTCTTTTTAATAAAATTAAAATTAGTAAAAATAACTTGGCTTGTTTTTTAAATTTATGTAAATTATTTTATATATTTATATTTATTTAAAAAAAAGAACACATTTAAGCAAATAATGGAATCGATTTCTTCATGTTAAATCATTATTGAGTATAAAATACAGGCAGAGTTTTTGTTAAAATAAAAATTATAGAAATTTTACTTAAA
Source organism: Pollenia angustigena (assembly GCA_930367215.1). Lineage (NCBI taxonomy): Eukaryota > Metazoa > Arthropoda > Insecta > Diptera > Polleniidae > Pollenia > Pollenia angustigena. The sequence continues at coordinate 4,456,498 of OV884059.1, forward strand.
AAACTTAAAAGAAATAAACCTTAAATACAAAAAAATTTTGTATTAATTTATGGTTTAAAACAAAAAAAAAAGTACACTGGTATATATTTTTAATAAAAAAAAATTTAATTAAAGACAGCCTAATAAAATTTAATTATTTTATTAATGAAGCATGCAGTTATTTTTTTATTTAAGATTTTATTGTTATGTTCCTTTAGTTTTTTTCAGTGTATTAAGTGTGGCCAGATGTTTTTGTTTATATATATTCTTTTTTAGTTTTTTTTTGCATATTTTTGTTGTTTATTTTTCTTATTTGTTTGTTACTTTCTTATTAATTCTTATTTATTTTAAAATATATGACACATTTGGTTTTTACTGTTAATAGTAAATTGTTTTTAATGTTAGTTTTGGCTTAAAAATTATATTTTTTTTTATAAAAAAATCTAATGTAGAGGAGTTTGTTTTGTTATAAAATTTTTGTGCGGATTTGCTTTTTTGATTAAATTATCTTCGTAAAAGTGCAAATTTTGTTTTTAAGAATTTTTTTTTTAATAAAAATTATTAATAAAAACTAAAATATCTATTAAACGACTGGGGGTTCGGTGCCTTCGTTATCTTCATCCGCACTAAAATTAAAAAAATAAAAATAAAAGAATTAATAAAAACGAAAATATTTTTAAAATTAAAAAGAAAAGTAAAAAATATAACGAAAAATAAATACTTAAGCTTAAAAAAAATAAAATAATTTTTATGTTTTTCTATAATAAAGTATAAAAATCAATTTTTCTAGATTTTCTAGTTTGAGCTTTAGTATTTTTTTATTTTTATGCCATTTTTTCTAAATGTTCTTTATTTTTTAATTTATCTTTTTTATTTTTAGGCCATTTTTTTCTAAAAGTTCTTATTTTTTTAATTTTTCTATTATAACATGATTAAGATTAATTTTTATTTTGTTTGTAATTTTATACATTTGTATCATACATTATGCTATAATATCAATTATTGATTTCATTCACAGCGCTTTAATATTATATTTTTTATATTTTATCTAAATTTAGTTTTACTTTTAAAAATTTTAATTATTAAATTTTATAATTAGTAGTATACTTTTGGTTTTTTTTTCAATAAAATTTAAGTACAGAAAAATAAAAAAAATTTGTAAATTTATAAATACGGCAACACTGGAAATGTTAAAAAACATAAATATGGCAACACTGGTAACAGGAATTCTTTTGTTACCGATCAGTGTTCCCAGTTTTGGGGATTTATCCCCAAATTGGGGATTTTCGTAAATTCGTAAAAATCCCCAGGGGATTTTTTGGGGAAAAGCTCTTTTTTCGCTGGGGATTTTTGGGGATAATATATTATTATAAATTTAATTTTTGCAATGGCAAGACCGATTTGGTCAAGATTTGGGTACAAATTTTAGTATTTTTTGCGGTTTAAAACTATTTCAAGAACTTGTTTAAACAGTTTTAAATATACTTTTTGTACCAACTACCGTTACTTCTGTTGAACCAGCTTTTTCTGTAATGAATACAACCAAAATCATTATTTGCAACAGAATGCAATATGAGTTATTAGGAGCTCTACTTATGGTGTTTTCTTTTCTACAAAAAAATGTGACATTTTATTTAAAAATATACAATTTGGTGCCTGTTTCTTAAAAATTTTGCTCCCGAAAAGGATGAGTATTTTAGAATAAAACAAGCCACCCTTTTCGGGAGCAACATTTTTAAGAAACAGACACCAAATTGCATTTTTTTTAATAAAATGTCACATTTTTTTGTAGAAAAGAAAACACCATTAGAATAAATACAACCTTTAAAATAATGCAGCTTGCTGTAACAAATTTATTCAATAATCGCAAATACACTTTTTAAAGAAACAACTTGTAACACAAAATTGCATTGGCTTATGAATTAGAAGATTAAGACTCCTTAGTTTTGGAGATGATAATGTGTTTTGCACATAATTATTTTTCTTTTGCGTTTTTACGTTACCCTTGTACATAGATACGTAGAATTAAAAAAATAAATAACATGAGTTTTAATAATATATTACACAAATGGATTTATTTTAATAAATGGATGTATCCATTGACTTAATATTATGTTTTTTTATTTTTAAGAAAATTTGGGGATTTTTGGGGATAAGAAAATGGCTGTTTTGGGGATTTTTGGGGATGAACAATCGCAAATTGGGGATAAGGCTTAAAATAAAACTGGGAACTTTGTTACCGATCAAGGCGAATTGACTAGAAGGTGAGGTCAACTCTACAACAACACTGCTTCTGTGGTCGGGTTGTCAAAAATTTTGCTAGTAAAAAAATAGGTTTTTTTTACATAAAAAACTAGTTTGTATACAAACTTTGACAAGTCGACCGCCAAAAAAAACACCATATGTTGACTTGACCCCCCCCTTCTAGTCAATTCGCCTTGGTTACCGATATACATACTGAAAAATGTCAAAGTTTTATTTAAATTTATGAATAAAGTAGTTTACATTTTTTATAATTTTAGGAGTAAAACTTTTTACTTCTTAGTGTTGTTATTTTAAAAGTTTTCTTAAAAATTTCTTTAAATATTTTACGAAATTTGTTTATTGTTTTATTTTTGAAATGTCTGCGAGCTGCCAACTCCTTTTTTAGTTAATTCCAAACTTTTTATTAAAAAAAAAAATAAAAAACATTTGGTTTCGTACGGAATGTGCGTTCAGTTTCACACTTTGCTTAAGAAACAAAATACCGTTTCATAAAACTTAACGAAAAGTTTCCTTAAGTTCAATATGGATTGACATATATGATATATAGTATGTTGCTTAGGCCACGTTATGCACATTCTGGTTAGCCCTAAATCTTTCCAGTTGTTAAATGAACTGCCAAAACTTCAGATAAAATTCTTACTAAACTGAAAGTTTTAGTAAAAACTTCTTTAATTTAATAAAATTTACATAAGTTTATGAAATTTTTTTGATTTCAAGTATTGGCAACCAGTTTTTAACTTTTGTTTGGTTTTTTTTTAGAGAATCCAATTATCATGAAAATTTATACAAAAGCTTTCGGCAAAATTTGTGTTACGCCAAAGATTTTTTTCAAATTTTCTTTGAACTTAATAAATGTTTTGTTTAATACCAAAGTGTTGCCATTTTTCTTTTATATTTTTTGATTTGCCAATATTTTTTTTTGCTAAAATCCTTACTGAACTTATGTTTTTTTTTAAATTAATTTTTTTTATAAAAGTTTTCAATATTTAGTAACAAAGCCGTTTAACAATATTTTTGAGTAATTTTTGTATGCTTTTTGAAAGCCATTTTTACACAGACTGAGTTTTTAATCAAATCTTGTGATAAGAAATTATTTTTAAAGACTTCTTAAATCCATATTATTCTTGAAATTTCTCAAAGCTGTCATACTTTAGGAACCTAAAAGCTTTTAAGTTACAATAAAGTAAAACATATAACCCCTTATGCAAAAAAAGGTTAAAGTTCACATTATGTGAACTAATGTGAACTTTAACTTTTATTTGCATAAGGGGGATAGTCCTTTGGTCTGACTTAGCTGGAAACTCAGTCAGTGTAAAAAAACGATTAAGCATTTTTTAGTTGTAATTTATGTGTTATATGTTATACAATGATCAGAAGCTTGGCTATATTTATTAATAATTTGACCTTATGATATGATATTTTATAATTTACAGTATTCCTGGAATATTTAATAATATTTTAACTAAAAACCCTTAATTATTTGTTATAATTGACTATAAAGATGATGTACAAGTATATAAATAATTTGAGCTAAAAAATTGACTTAATTTTTTCAGTTTTTGGGTTGTAAAATTTTATAAAAACTATTTTTTTTAATTCGTTTCTCCAAATTTTATGTTTTTAATTTGATTTTAGAAAGTAATTTAAATGTTCTTTTACTTAATAAAAAAGATTCAATTAAACCTTTTACCACATGGCTTAGAAGTACTAAAACAACCATATGGCCACTCTGTTTACAACAGTAACAGTGGAGATTATTGCCATAGCAGTATTGTAATTTAGCGCTGCTACAGCTACTACTGTAAGTGTGAATATTTGAAGGGGGAGTAGGTCTAGGATATAATATATGAACCGGAGGAGGCTGATCGAAAGCATCAAACATGCTGGGATCAAAGCGAAAATCATTATAATCTAATTCATGATAAACTAAACTAGAGGGATTCCAAGTCCTTTTTTATAAGCAGCAGTAATGTTTAAAAAGAGTTTGTTTTATGATTTGAAAGATTTAAAGATCAATTAAGTTATAAAAAAACCAACTTACTCTGGACAAGTGTCGACGTTGATACCGCTTACCGCTACCTTTCCTAGTTCTATGATACCACTACTTTCACCTTCGACCACCCTAACGCAACCGTTAAAGTGATTCTTATAACGACCACCAGTGAAAGTATCTAAATCAGGAGCGCCACCTTTAATTAATAGGGAAATTAAAAATAATTCAATATTTTTAAGAAAATTTTTGCTAAAAAGAAAATCATACCAATAAATACATGGCCTGGCAGAGTCATGGTATTCTTGCCAGTAGGTCTAGTCTCATCGGCATATAGGACATGATCCAATTCCAAAATAGCTGTATTATCGGTTCGTTTTATTAAAACAATATGACGTCTGCCATCATCTACTCTCTTGTCGGGATTCCGCAATACCGCTTCCTGGCCATTCAAACGGAAAGCAAACTCTACAATACCATCAACAATAGCCAAAGCCATAAAGTCTTGGCCATTGTAGGATTCACCTTTTTGTTGGCCCCACCAAAGCAGCAAACCATTGGGATCGCTAGTGGAAAAGACCATGGCAGCAAAGGAGTATTTCTGTTCAACATTTTCATCAAATTGGGATCTATTCAATTCCAAATAGCCATTACCATGGAAATTGGCATCAAATTGTAAAGTAATATCTACGCAAAATAAAAAAATTTGTAATAAAGTTTGTCCATTTAAGGTTTTTTTTTAATCAAGAAAACTTACGATCTTCACAATGTTTACCGGCAAAGCCTACACTACAGGTACACTCTGCCATATCATTGACTACAGAGCAGGTGCCACCATTTTCGCAAGGATCACTGGCACAGGCATCCAAAGCGGCAAAGTCATCTTCGTTGTTTGTTTGATCTTCGTGAGCAAAGGTTTCGTTTTGATCGATTTCATTTATCTCGCCACAGTTTTGTATATTGGCGGCATCGTTAATATCGGCTATAAGGTTAATTTGTCTCAGGCCCTCATAAAGCTTAAAAAAATCAAAAAAACTTAATGTTTTTCTATACACAAATTTCTTCAAATCTCTCTTACATTTGAAACACAACCATCAAAGCCATGGGAAACATTTACATCTCTATTCAATGTCACCTTCTCATGATCATAACCTCCAATAAACATGGGAGTCTTAATGTACAAAGTACGGGCCGCACCAGCAGCTTTAGCCTTCTGTTCGGGTTCGTTACCTACTCTCAAAATGCCCTCACCAAAACGTCTGGCAATTTCAATTTCAGTCCATTTATTAACGGGCAAAGGATTCAAGGAGCGTACTACCACAGGTTTTAAGCGGGCTCCGGTATTAATAATTAATTCCACATGTTTGCTTCGCAGGACGACGGCTACAAAATCTCCGCTGGGTAGCTTAGATTCGGCAGCATACAATAAGACAGCATCTTCCAATGTATTGGGTCTGACTTGGAATTTGACGTTTAATTTGGAAGCTCTAGGAGTGCTAAGAGTATAAGTTAACAATTAAATTCAATTTCCTTTTCATAAATCTTTATTATCCCCTTAAAAACCAACTTACTTGTAAGCAGCAAAACTGTTCTTTTTAAAGGCCAAACTGTTCTCATTCAAATGCTCAATGTACTGGCATCTATCTCCGGTCTTATTTAAAGGACACAAACATTCCATTCCCATTTCAGTATTTTCACAACGTCCAGTACCGCAGATTCCAGGAGTACATTGGGTTCCCTCTACAGCACAGTTGCGTCCCGTCCAACCTTGTTGGCATATACAAGTATAAGCCATTTCAGTTTGGCTTTCCAAGCAAATACCTCCATTATAGCAAGGGTTACTGCGACACGGCTTGCAGGCCGTAATACCATCCTTAACCTTGGCATCCTTCATCAATTCAATAATCGAGCCCTGCAAAGTCAAGCGACTAATGCAGCCAACAAAGCCCACACGTTGATCTACAGCTTCCAGAGGTAAAATATCCCAACTTGGTACACCACCCAAATACAAATCATCTACCAAATCCAATGAGGACGAGGGAGACAGAGTAGGGAAGGCCACGGGGTGTTGATCATCTACCTGCATATAACCGTCTCTTCTAAAGCGATTTACTCTGATAGTATGCCATTCATTCAGCTCTACAGGATGTTCAGCTCTTATGACCATCGATTTGCCATCGAAATCAAAACGGAATTCAGGATAACGTTCATTCAAAGATAAGGATATATAATCACCATTACCCTTCTTTTGGCCATTGAAAAGTAGAAGACCATTGGGTTGTTCAGGGCGGAAGGTCATGTCAAAGTTAAATTTGATATAGGAGTCACGTAATGTAGGGAAAGACATGAAACTAACAGGATCTTGATGGAAATGAGGTATAGCTCCTGTTACAACTAAAATGGTGGGATAATCTATAGACTGGCCATCAGAGGTAGTGGCGGTACAGATATAAGTGCCGGCATCGTTGGCCTGAACATCGGCGAGATGAAGTTTGTCCTTGATTAAAAGAAAATAGGAGAGGAATTAAGCTAAAAAAGTTCAAAGTGGATGTTTACAGCAGTTTAATTAAATATTTATCTGCAATTATAAAATCTGTTAAACTAACACAGAGTTTATAATTGCAGATAATTTGTCGCTCAATGAAAGTTAGGTGGTGGAATACCCCACAGTGAAGATTAATAAATAATTAATAAATAATTAAGAAGCAAAAGCAAATTAACTGTTTTTTTTTATCCCGTCATCATTCTTATGTAACTGCTAAAGAAGCAAGAGCGAAAGGTCTACTCCACAATGACAACGTGTGTAAAAATATATATGAGTATGGAATGAAGGAAGCAGGCCTTGAATATCTAAGGCAGAACCCTTCTAGTTAATAGTTGCAATTTTCTTAAGGAAATGATAAGGAAATTCTTTCTAGAGCTTACAAGTCCTAACCTCTTTCGGTGACTTGTTATATCGTTTGACTTAACACAATTGGATAATATTAAAGCATTTTAAATATATCGGAAGAGAAAATGAGGAAAAGTATCCCGCAAATAGATTGAAAGTTTCGAAAGAGAGTGTTCATACAGAACTGAGCCTTCAACGGCCGAAAAAAGTTCACAAGCCCATAATTAATTCGTAGGCAGCAACTTCAAATTCCCGCTCATTTTTTGTTTACAAAATTTATGAAATTAAAAGAAAGTATGGTAGCATTGTCGAGAGAAAGAGTGTGTGTATGTATGTATGTATGTGAGAGCATAAGAACAAAATTTTCTTTACGACGGCTTTCAACGAAAAATAAATTATGTAAAATTTTGTGGAAAATATGGTTTCGACGCAGTTCTGCTTGAATATAGAAAAACTTGTTTGAATGCAAAACTTGGACGTCTAAGTTTCAGATTTTCCCTATTATTCTACTTACATTCAAAATATCAGTACCCATTTGCATTTGACCATATTGACGCGACCATCTATAGCTGGGTACGGCATGAGCATTCTCAGCATCACAGTGTAGTTGAGCTCTGGCTCCTACGTCAGCATGTACAATTTTAGGATGTTTCCATTCATGCACATTGGCCTCAATATCCAATTCATAACTGGTAGTATAAAGATCACCCTCGTCTGTCTTGCATTTGCAAACATAACGTCCAGCATCGTTGGGTGTGACATGGCTGATAATCAAACGGTTGCCGATTTGCTAGAAAAGGAGAGAGAATTTGAAAAATATTGAGTATTAAGGTGAAAATAGTTTTAAATCTCTGGCAAAAATTTACTTGCAAATGTGGTGGCAAAGGTTCGCCATCAGCTCTTTCCCATACCACATCGGTGTAGCTGTTATCCGAGGAATAACATTCCACTTCTGTTGATTCACCCACTCTTAATTTTGATTGCTGCTGATCGACTCTTAACATGGTATCACGTACTCTTGGTGTTGTGGAAATAATTGGGGGTGGATAATAGGACGGGGGCATGGGTCTTACACCAGCTGATATTTTTTTTGTTTTCAATTTTTTTTTTTTTAATATAACCAATTGGAAAATTTTGAAAATTTTGGTTTTAAGGAGCCATAATTTTGTATTTTTTTTTTTGAGCAGAGTGTTTTCGTAAAGAGGTGTTTTTTTTGATATATTTTGGATGTTTAGAACGCAGTTTATGATCGAATTTTGAGATGAACAGCATTACACACAGACATATGAGAGCACATAAACGTTCAGAGGGTGATTTTGATTGTTTTAACAAAAAAAATTTTGTGCGTTTTTTGAAATTGATTTTTTTTTTTTGGATAAATTTAGGCCATGTTTTTTTTAAGGTGAAAAAAATATAAAAATAAACATAAATATGTTAGCATTAATTGTTTTGATAAATGTTTTGTTTTTCTTTTAAATTAAAATAAAGACAAACAAATTTATATGGATTTTTTTTGGAACTAACACAACTTTTTAACTAAAATTACACGTAAACAATTGTTTTGTTTTTAGCAACATTAAAATAAGTTTTAAAGAAATACTTCTTAAATTACTGTTTTTTTCTTGAGGACTAAAACAAATAATTTTTTTTTAAAGATTAACCCAATACCAAGTTAATTTTATAAAATTTAGATTTTTTGCCAAATAATTTTTCGAAATTTTTATTACAAAATTAAGTTATTTACAAAATTTTGGTTGGAAATTTTAAGTTTAGTTTTGAAATATATACAAAGATTAGTTTTGTTTTCTAATTAAGATAAACATGCAATTAGATGATATATATTTTTTTATAAAACAGACACAAAAAGCCAAGTGTTTAAAAATGAAATGTAAAAAATGAAAAATTCTTTTAATGTTTATTTTTTTTTTTTTTTAATAAAAAAGCTTTAAATTTTCAATTACTTACTATATAATTAACAAATATAAAACTAATTTTACCTAAATGAACTAAATTTATATAAAAAAAATGTGCTAAATTTTGATTTAACAAGGATATAAACAACTTCTGTGTTATCGTTTGAGTGTCATCTCTATAAAACAAAAAGTGGCATCTCTGTTACAGCAGAGTTGTTTTGCATAGTAAAGCTTACGTAGCGTTTTTTGTTCATAACATTAAGTATGTAAAACTTGGTAGTGCAACTATTTTTTATGCATTTATTTTAAAAGCTGTGTAATTTCTTTTCTTTAATTTTTAAATTTTTGTTATTAATAATGCACTTTTGCTCTCTTAGTGGGTGCTTTTTATAATTTAAAAAAGTGTTGTTTTTGTTGCTGTTGCTGTTGTGTTGACCATTTGTTTAACAATTTATGTTTAACTACCATAAACTTATTTAAAATGCCTTGGCCAAACCTACTTTTTGGGTGTAAAACTATAAATATTAAACAAAAATTGATAAAAGAAATATTAATCTTCTTGAAAAAAAAAAACATAAGAAAACTAACTAAATGAATACAAAATTTGCCACATAAATTTCAATAATTGCAGTTAAAAAAAAAAAAAACAAATTAAATTTAAAACCAACCGCTATTTCTGCCATATAAGGAACGATTTTTAATTAAAGGCTTCTTCTTCTCAATCAGATGAAATTTTCGCTTATGGCGTCTTTTATTAGCCTCTAAGGATTCCTTAGGATTTAAAGGTTGATAAGAATTTTTTTTCCATCTTTTGTAATTGACTTGTTCTCTAGTGCAATTGAATTCATCGGAATGATCGGTGCAATCGTGTATGCCATCGCAAACCATATGCTGGGCTACACAGGTATGGGGATGGGAGACACATTTGAAATCGCTGGGCTGGCAAATGTAGGAAGAACGACTGGCTGCAGCTGTAGCTGGTGCTTTGGTTTTTAGTGTTTTCAATGGTTTATAGTCTTTTTTTTTTGAGAGCAGTTAATGGTTAATTTTATTTGGAAAATTAAATAAATTTTTGTTTGTTTTTGTTTTAAGGGGAAAATAATAGAATAAAAAAAATTTTTTAATTAACGAAAAATTATGCTTTAAATTACAAACAAATTAAGAAAAAAAAGTAGTGCGCTTTTTTTTTAATGCCTTAAAATGCTAATAAAACAAAATGCTTTTATAAAAGGGATTAAACTTAAAACGAAAATAAAACAGCTAAAATTTAAGAAACTTGAAAAAAAAATGTTTGAAAAAACAGAAAATTTAAAAATTCCAGACTTTTTTTTTTGGTAGATATCAGAAATTTTATTTTTCTTAATTTTTTATTAAGAAATTTTTAAAGATTTTAAGCAAACATTTAATAAATTTTTCAAGAATCGTTAAAAGCTTTATAAAAACAATTATTTGCGTTAAACAAGACAAATAAAAAGTAAAATTTTCAACAAAATTACTTTTCCTTTTTGCATTTTTACATATCACACTTGATCATAAAGTAGGTACACAGAAGAAATAAAAATTGATTTAAATTTAAAAATTTGTGATATGTTAAACTTGCACAGTAAACAATTTAATAGTATTAATAAAACGTTTAATTCACTTGATTAAACGTTTTATTTACTTGATTAAATCTTTAATTTACTTGATTAAATCTTCAATTAAAACTGATTTTATTTTTGATTAATGCTTTAATTGGTGAAACATTTTGGAGAATTTTTTTTTGTGTATTAACTCAAAATTTAAAAATGTTCGGTAGCAACAAAACAATTTTTGATTTAATATTAAAGCCATAGAAAAAACTATTTTTAAACCAGCCTTTTCATTACCAAAAAGTAGAGAAAAAAGGCATGTTATTTTTACAGCTGGTAGATTTGAATATAGTCGATTATTTCCAAAAAGTAAAAAAAATAAAAAAATTGACTTAATACTTTCTCTTTGATCAAGTGCGATATGTATATTTTTTAATATCAAGCAACATGGCAAACAATTTTAGGAGTTACAAAACATTTTTGAAATTTTGTAAAAAAAAATATTAAAGTTTTTTGTTTTTTAATTTTAAAAAAGTATTAGTTTGAATCAATTTTCTGCCTAAACACAGTTTCATTTCAATTTCCTGATCCAAATTTCAAATTTCCTTCTTAATTTTTGTAACGAGCACACACATACTAACGCTCTAGTCTAAAATGTAAAAAAAACAAGCACAAGTCATAGTGTTTAAATTTCTAAAGATCAAAATAAACCACACAAATAGCTTGGCAAACATATACTTTGTTTCACAAGCTTATTTCGTATAAACATTAATTTTTAATTTTTGTTTTGTTTGCTTTATATTTAAAACGGAAAAGAAATATAAACAAAAGGAGAAAATAGTGGTTTGAAGAACGATCTGTTTTGCGGCAAACAATGCAACGAAACGACTGAAAATGATTTTAATGCTTCTTCATCAACGCTTTTATTTTGGAAAGTTTTTGCTAAAATGATTGCATTTAGCAAAATACACCAAAACTAATTTGACAAATATCCAAGATGTCTGCCAAATATTAAACATTTTTAATACATACTTCTACAAACATGCTTCAAATATTTGCCCGAACATCAAACACACCAACTAACAATATTTGTACAAATGTAAAATGTTGACATGTTTGCCAAGCATTATGCCCTTAAGCAATAACAAATCTCTTCTTAATTAAAAGAGCAAAAACAGTCGTGTTAAATTAATAGATTAAAATGTAAACAACCCAAATCTTTTTCGTTTTTAAGAAAACTTCTCTTATTTTGCTATAGAAAGGAAAATAACTATTCATTAGGCTGTTATCTACCGACATTTTTTTAAAAAATTTTACCAATACCTAAAAACGATTTGTTTACATTATTATAAAAAACACATCTCTTTTTTTTGTAAAGAAACAAAATATGTAAAAGGAATACAATTGTTTTATTGCCGTTACAAGACACACACACTAGTGTAACAACAATGGTAAACACTAGTTTTTAGGCCAAAACCTTTCTCTTCTTTATAAATATTGAAAGAGAAAGTATAAAAAGATGCAAAAACAATTGCTTTGTTTACAGTTTCTAATGAAAGCACATGTTTACCGTTACTGTTTTTGTATGCATTTAAACACTACACAGAGTTGCTTTTAAGCAGGGTTGGATATAACAATATACATAATTTCATTATTATATTATTTATTTTTAATATTAAGCTAAAAAATGCTACCGATTACTGTATTTAAAAGGACTTTTGTTAAAAATTAACTAATACTGTTTATTTTAACTAAAATTTTTTCTAAACTAGTTAAATTTTTTTTTAGCTAAAATGCTATTTTTAATGAAAATGAAAAAAAAAAACAAAACACAAATTAATTTTAAACATAAAAAACTCTTACTAAATGGACAATAAACAAACATAAAGAAAATTTTAAATGGATTTTGGTTTAAAAGGGAAAAATTTTTAAGGTATTTTTTTGGTTTAAAAACTACTAAGAAAATCCTGGTGCTTTTGTTATATAATTAATTAAGTAACAACAACTAATTTCTACGCGTGTAAATGGCTAAAAATATAATAAAGTACATGATTTAAAGAAGAAAAAAAAAATATTAACTATATAAAATTTTATATGTTGTCATATAAAACAATATTTCGTTTTGAAAAAAAAATACAATATGTATGTAAAAATAAAAATTTAAAAAAAAAATTATAATTTAAACACACCTGTACAGATATAGAGAACCATGCAAGGTATATCATTTATGCTGTGACCTCCTTTAAGTTTTAATTTTAATTATTTTGTTTTGTTTTGGTGGAATATTGATAAACATGATTTAGTGGTTAAAAAAATGATGAAGTAGAAAAAAATTTATGTAAAAGTGTTTTTTTTTTTTTTTTGTTTAATTAAAATTGATTTCACAATATTAATAATTTTAAATTACAGAACCATTTTTTAAGAGAACAGGAGAAAAATATATAAAAAAAGAAGAAAAGCAGAAAAATTATTTTAGTTAAAAAAAAAACTTATTTAAAATATAAAATATATAAAAAATGCAATTAAAAGTATTATTATAAAAATAGGGTTTTTTGTAAAAATTTTTTTAAACTGATTTAACTTATTGTTATCGAAAATAAAATTACAAAATTATTTACAAATTTTACATTGTTAAAGTTATTTTGTACAAGGTGCTTTAACATTTAATGGGGCGTTATTATTATTTTTTTAACTGCTTTGTGAAAGTGATGTTTTTTTTAAATATTACTTACAATTATTATAAACAAATTAATGAGGTTAAACTATAAAAAAATGTATATAAAATTAAAATATTGAAAAATCAAAAAAAAAGCGTTAGTGAAAATTTCAACGAGCTTTATCTCTAGAAGCCTGTTATACCCTGGCAGAATAGAGCAAAAATTCGACCCAGTTTTGCCGAGATTTTTTTGATAGCTAGAGCGAAAAAAAAGTTTCCAACCCCCCACGGCATGTTTTAACATCTGGCTTGTCAACTTTCTCATGTAAATCTGCACATCTGTCAAAATTGTTGGCCTTCAATATGTGGTAACTACTGTTAATGCTAATTGCTTCTGACCCCAAAGTCGCTCTCAGTTTCAAAATGGCGTGCTGCTGCTATAAAACTGTTTGTTTTCCTTAAAGAGTCATTTTAAATTTTTTTTTTTCAAAATCGAAGATATCAACAACTACAACAAAAGCAAGTAGTACATAAGTATAGATACCTACTTGAAATGTTACATTAAGGCTTTTAAAAGTAGCTGATAATTCATAAAATATACGCAGAGAAAAACTAAATATCTACTCAAGCCGGCTAATAATTTCATCAATAGAAGACCGCCGCTGCCTGTTTCCTTACGGCATAGATGACAACATATTTTTTCATAATAAAAACAGCTGATGTTGAAAAATTGTTAGACGACTTAGCGTTTGACTTTTACAGAAACAAGTCAGATGTTAAAACATGTCGTGTATGGTAGGCTTTATCTAACATTGGGAACTTCGTTAAACCAAAAATTGCAGCGATCAATATTAATATAACATTATTTAGATGTAGAACTTAGATTGGTACAATCTGGAAAGAAATTTATTCAGCTTAATCTCGTTTTTGTTTCCAAATCATTGGGGTTATTCGATCGAGTGTTTAATCATTGAAATGCAATGTCTTAGATCCGCCTTAAAATGCGGAACTTAGGGCAGTTCAAACTTGGGATGAATAAAAGGTCTCTAAACAGATCAATGTACGTCATTGAAAAGCACAATCTTGTCTTAAACTGTAGATTATTCGAGAGTTTAACTTAGAGTCAACGTAGGCCTTAACTTCAGTTTCAATTATAGTTTAAGCTTAATAACGATCGTTGGTTATTAATAAATTCTGTAAGTTTTAATTAAGCTTGGCTTAAACAATTCACCACAATTGTAGCCTTAGTTTCAGTTTAATTTGATTTCAAAGCAGGTCTTCACATAGATCAATATGAAGGTCACATATCGGGCTAAATTCCACTTTTAAGCTTCAATCGTATAATCACACAAAGTCTTAACATTATCTTAATTTTAAAGATCCTTAATTAATAGATCTTTTTAAAGTCTAATTTTTGCTCAAAATCTGGGTCCGAAGGAAACAAAAAATAAAGCTTTGCTTATAAATAGTTTTGTAGAGTTTCATCTTGCCCTTTATGGTTTTTAATCTGTTCAATTTTGGATCTTACTTGCAGTCTTGGTAGTTTAAGTGTAGCCCGTTCATAGCATCACCGCAGTTTTCTACAGTTTAACGTGGATCTCTTCGAGGCCCAATGATGGCTTCAATTATAATTCTTTGTGTAGCTCAAGCTTAGACTTTATTGTAAGTCAGTTTTGGCTTAAATCGTAAATCTTTTGGTATCTTAACTTCATTAACGAGGGTTTGGTGAGCACCTTTGTGGAATCCCTTGCCGTTCTTATACAGTTCAGTCTATACTTTCGTCAGTCTTTTATTTGGCCTAATCTTGACTTTAATTGAAAGTTTTTGTACAGCTTAATCTTAGTTCTAAGTAATAAGGGTGGTAAAATTTAATTCTAATCGTAAGTCCTCCATAGAAGAAGTGTAAGAGTCCAATCATTATTGCAACCAAGGATTTTAATGCAGCTCAGTCTTAGTTTCAATGTCAGTTATTTTGCGGTTCATTGATAGCTCCAATATTTTTAACGGGTCTTCGTTTAACGGCTTAAAATTGCCGGCAATAATCTTCGATGCAATCGTAGGTTTTAGACAGCTCAAACTTATCATTAAAAAGCAATCTTCATGGAGCTCAATCTGCGGGCCAATATTAGATCTCTTACAGATTAATCTTATTATCGAGGAGTCTTATGTTTAATAAATTCGTAGGTTTTAATACCGTTAATTTATTGAGCTGAATGTGTCAATCGCTTTAATCGCATATTTTGTATGAGTCCCAGTCTTGGCTGGAGAATCTTAGACTGGAGGTCCACACCACGTGTTCTATGCGTTTGGCACTTTTTTAAAACGCGTAGAAAGTAAACAACCTTCATGCATTTACGCGTTTTTGCTGTGTAGCTTGTCAATACAATTGCACTAATTCTACTAATCAACGCATTGAATGCGTGTTGTGGAACTCCAGCTTTAGTCCTCTTTATTTTATCTTTAATTTATTTTCAATGTATAATTGAGAATCTGTACCGAAATTTTTAAATTGGAAATAATGATTTGATGGAGTGATTGCAACAAATATGTATGTATGTATATGGAATTTGAAGAAGAAGGAATGAAATATGGGAGGTGAAAATTTCTGTTGGTCATTCGTTCAAAATGGGAAAATTCTTTTAAAGTCTAAATTTGATGTAAACTTCTAGTGTTTCTGCTTATTCCTAAATCTATCTCGCTAGACTCGAAAAATCATCATACCTGGTACATTATATGAGGAACGCACGAGCGAATTTTCAAGGAAAAACGGAAAAGAAACAACATAGAAACGGTAACTCTCAAAACAAAATAAAAAGTTATCCCTCAAAATTCCGTACGTGTGACGTTGTAACAACAAAGTAAACGCATTTCTTAGTAACACAATCATACAGTAAGGTTTTTTGACAGCTGAGTTAAGTTTTTTTCTCTCACTTTCCTTGCAATACAAGCTTCTTCGTCTCATTTGGATCCTCAAAAGTTGACATGACATTTTTGCTTCTTCTCTTGGGTTAAAAGTACTTAAGAAAATGAGAAGAAGGTGGATAGACAAACTCTGCTTAGAATAAGTGATCTGAAATTGTTTGTTAAATTTCGAAGAATTTTTTCCGATGTATATTTTGTATATTTTTTATGAAAACTGATGTAAATGACGTAGTTTGTCGATGGCAAGGATTGCCAAGCCTGAAAGTCCCTAGGATTCAAGAATTCTTTATAAGAAATGAACGCACTTTAATAGAGCTAATAATCCAGCATTTAAACAACAACTATTTTGAGTTTGCCAATGGGAAGGCGGTCAGCGTGACGTCATTTCGTCGTTCCGGAGTTATCTTGTCGTATATCACAAAATCGAAAAAAATGAGATAAGACCGTTTCCTTTGGTTAATTTAACAGATCTATCGATCTGCGCAACCCTCACGTCTCTATCTCTTATGGTTAATGAGATATTACGAAGCCATTTTGTTGTATATCCACTTTTGCGAAAAATTTAATGCGTTATATTATCGTATGTAGCATAATTGTGGTTATACGACAAAAAACGTATGACAATGTTCAATTAAAAAAATCTTGCGTTATCTTGTTGTATGTGAACAAAGTTTATTAGGCATGTTACAAAAAAGAGACTATCTTATTAATATTACTGTTATTTCAACATTTTTGTTTTTATATGTAAAGATATTTTACGGACGAAGTACACAACGGCTATTTATATTGATGAAATATTGCCGTAATTCACTTTATTGTTAAGCAGTTAAAGGTTAAATATTCAGGATGGTCCAACCATAGTGCACAATGTTAATTGTGAATAAAACAAAAAGTTTTTAGAGAATTATCTGAATTTTTTATTATTATAGAAGGATCTATGATAACAAGGTGTGAGACAAAATATCGGTCCAATGCTCGTCGCGGCTTCGGTAGCATACCTTTGTTTTATGGTCCATATTTGCAATGCCTCTGAGACCTAATTGAGGTTCAATGTCCTTAATGAGTCAAATTATCTAATCCTTTAGCTCTTGAATTGTTCTTGTCTTATTGACGTACACTTTTTATTTTAAATATTACCAAAGAAAGAAGGCCAACGGTGTCAAATCATATGATCGTGACGGCGAGTTAACATGGCCATTGAATTTCTCGTGCAGAGGAGCCATTGTTTCGTTGGCCGTGTGACACATTCTTTTGGAACTAGGTACTTATCGCCCAGGTCCATATCCTCAATTTCTGGCAAAAAGAAATCCGTTATCAGCTCGCGATAGCGAACACCATTCACAGTAAATGCTTGGCATAACTCATTTTCGAAGAAGTAAGGCCCGATGATGCCGCATGGCCATTAACCGCACCAAGCATGCATGCACAGGCGTTTTCACATTTTCTACAGAGCCGGTTTGCTAAAAATTGCCCTCAATTATCCCGATTGTGGACTCATTTGATCGATTATGTTGACCAAAAAAATCAAGATGTGCACAAAATGTATTTTTGATCTGATCGCCCATTTTCGTAAAAGGCTTCAGCAATCTTAACGCGCTGCTCAATGGTGCACCTCTCCATGGTTGAATTTGGCACTGATACCAAGAAATGTCAAATTAAGTTGGACAAAAATTTGACGTTACGGTGTGACACACAGTTTTCATCGTGCAATATGGTTAGACCACCCTTAAGTAGTAATAAACCTTAAAATTATTCATACATAAGGAAATTCGAATATAAAACCTATAACTATACGTAAATATATTTGTCACTTGCATAAATTTTCGTTTCGAAAATTATTATAACTTAATTTTCAATGTAGGTTTTTAATACCTTATTTTGACTTTTATCCCACAAACTAAAAAATATATCGCAAAAAGTGGCGTATACGACAAAATTGAAAAATTTTTTCAAACGTGATAATGGCTATAACTTAAAAATTTTTTTCCATGACTTTAGATATTTTTACATAAATCAATAAAGAACTTCAAACACAATATCTGACAAAAATATTGGAAGACTTTTTTCACGTAAATTTTTGTGTATAAAAATTTGAACCTTAAGATTCGATTTCCCAAAAAAAGATTTTTGTGATATACGGCAAGATAACTTCGGCACGACGATTTGTCAGACATGCTTAGAAGATTTAAAATTAGTTTTTGGGATACACAGAAAAAAATTTTGCGCCAGTAAAAGCATTAATCAAAAATTAAATCAGTTTTAATTAAAAATGTAATCAAGTGAATTAAACGTTTAATCAAGTGAATTAAACGTTAAATTGGTATTATTAATTTGTTTATTGGTGCAAATTAATATTGTCAATAAAAACGTTTAATACACTTGATTAAAAGTTTAATTCACTTGATTAAACGTTTAATTAACTTGATTAAGTTTTTAATTAAAATTGTGTTTATTTTTGATTAATGCTTTTACTGGCGCAACATTTTTTTCTGTGTAGCGTAATCTTTATTTCTATCATTCTTGGAATGAACGACTCTGGAATGATTTATATGAGTAATGAGGAATGGTGGTGGCTAAGAGAAAATGTTTTAAAATAAATAAAGAGCCAGGGCAGAGAATAAAACAATGACTAAATGAATACTCAAAGCAACAAAAACTTTGAGCAAAGCTGTAACATATTTCTAAAAAAACGAACAGCAAGAAGAATAAAGAAAAGCAAGGAAAAAAAGAAAAAGCGAGAGTTTTAAAAAAGCAAAATAAATGAATTCACTCGGGGACAATATTTTTTGTAATGGTTTTGGCAAAAATTTAAATAAAAAATGGACAAAAAAAGCAAAATGTATGTAATTACAAAAAAGTAAATTATGAAAAACAAATTAAATTCCTTAGATAAAAATGAATAACAAATATGATCTAGAATAAAAAAAACTCCACAACCAAGATTTTGTAATAACAAAAATATTCTCACACCTAAAACCGTCACCATTTTTTTCTTTTTTTTTTTTTGATTTGTTTTTGGATTTAAAATAAAAAAATAAAAACGTGGTTATTTTTTTTTTGTTTGGTTTATATAAAAATTGTTAATAAATCAAATGTATTTATTAAATATTAAAATTTTAATGGGTTTTCTAGGTAATTAAAATTTTAAATTTACACTTAAATGTTAAGGAAAATTAAAAAAAATATTCAATGGCAGCCATTTGTTTTTTTTTTTTTTTGTATTTAAGGTTAACAAAGAAAAATTATACAAAATAATGTTTTTTTTTGACATTTAACAAAGAAATTAATTAAATAAAATATATAATTTTGACATGCATTAAAATTCAAAAAAGAATTTTTTTAGAAATTATTTTTTTTTTAAAGTTGTAAACCCGCCACCGTTTTATACAAAAATTTTATAGAATTTTTTTTTTAATTTTTACAAAAACTATACAACAAAACAGGTGTTAATTTACAATAAAGATTTTGTAATTGTTGTTGGTTTTAGCTGGTGTTAAACTATTTACAAGTTTTAATTATATGTATATTATTAAGGTGTATAAATATTTAGATTTTTAAAATGAATATATAAATAATTTTTTATACAAGTTTTTGTTTTTAAACAAAAAAAAAAAAAAAAAAAAATAAAATAAGTAAAATCAGTGGTGGTTTATTTTCAAAAATTTTAGATTGTTCATGCCAATTCTCTTATTATTGCTAAAATTTCCTTAAAAGATTTGTTCTTGTGAAAAAAAAATTAAATTCGAATTATTTAATTTTTTTTTTAAATAATAATTCATTTTTCTTTTGTAGTATTCTGTTTTTCTTTTGTGTTGAAAATTTGTTTTGTGTTTGGTTTACTTTTTGTAACGTCTATTGTTTCTATTTCTATTGAATCTGGCCATTTTATTATCTTGATACTCACGCTTGACATACAGTTCAGCATAAGAGGGCTTAGATCTGACACCATTGGCAATGGCTTCACAGACATAACGACCCTCGTCTTGTTTGTGTACGTTGAAAATGTACAATTCATTGTTACGTATTTGAGCATTGGCTGGCAAACGGCTGCCATCTTCACGGGTCCAGGTGTACTGTAAAAAGGATTGAGAGAAAAAAAAAAAGAATTGTGAGTAAAAAAAAAATAGTTATTTAATTATATGAAATCAGAACTGACGGCTTCTTGTGTAATAAAAAATAAAAAGAAAAAAATTTGGGCAAATCAGCGCTGGTCAAGAATATGCGGAAATCCAAAAAAAAACCCAGAAAACCTTCCTAATGGATCCAGAAAAAAGTTAAGGAATAAAACTAAAAATTTAAATTCCGTGAATTCATTCTCGAAAGTCCAAAATGTTCGTCATGCTAAAAAAGCGATGAAAATACTTTTATTCAAAGAAAGTCACGGATCTAGATATAAGTGAAATAGTTCTAAGTTTCGTTTGCAAAAAGAAATAAAAAGAAAAAAAATTTATTTCGCCTGGCAGATTCAAAAATAAAGAATTTTACTTAAAATAGATCAAAAAAACTCTTTAAGATCTGGTCAGAATTGTCTCTATAGCTTGTACAAAGATATAAAAAGAAAACAAAAAAGATCAGAAATAGAGAACAGTACAATAAACCAAACTAAAAATACCAAGATAGCCTTTAAAGATCCTCAAATAATGGAGGACCTTTGTCTTTAACACCCGTAGCAAATAAAAAAGTACAGAACCATTAAAAACAACTGGAAACGTTTTTCAAAATTTAAGGGCTGATACCTAGTAAAAAGAAATAAAAAGAAAAAAAGTTAGAAGAAGTATTCTATAGTACACAAAACCAACATATCGGAGATGTTGAATCCTTCTTCTACTTTGGAAGTCTACCCAATAATGGGGTCTAATCACCACATACTTTATCGAGCAAAATAAATCGAAATGTTTAATTTGGGTATAATGGCACTCGATAACGAATTAAATGTTTCGTGATTTGAAGTGATAACATTTGGTATCGAGTAAACAAAGATTTCTCGAGTTTTTATTTGATACGTCAGTGTCTAACTTGTGCACAAAAATACGATAGTTTACTCGATATCGACTGCGGTGCTTAAAACCCTGGTTGATCTAAACAAGATATACTCGGCCGCAATAATAAAGATTGGCAGGCACTTGGGTGTTTAAGCCCTGCATGGAATTTAATAACAATATCGACAGTTACGGCACTGAGTCGTTTAATGCTGCTCAATGAGATATACACGCCAATCAAGTGTTTCAAAATAAGTGCCTATGGAAAATCCTACGCATATATTTGCCCAAAACTATTTAGAACACAACAACCAATCCATTTTGAAAACAGATGCAAGTGGTGACATATAGGCCACACGTAAAGAAAACCAGCAGTTGACATCGTATGTCAGGCAATCGAGTGGAATCCATAGGGCAGAAGGAGAAGAGGTCGTCCTTCAATATCATGGAAACGTAAAATTGAAATTAAAGCTTATACGTTAAACTTACTTAATGAATTAAAAGCCCGTGCTGTAAATGAAGTATATACGGATACACTTGTCACGGTATTATGCTCTTCACGGAAGTAAAAGTTACAAATATGGGGCAATCCACGTCAAATCGGATGGTTCCGCGAAATTTGGAAGAAAAAATACAAAGGATTGAAATCGTCTGCATGGGAGGGGAATAGACTTTAAAAAAACTGCAATAATCTCCCTTTTCCCTTCTAACTATTAGGCGAACAACTCCCTTTCTTAACTTTATGTGATCCCCAAATAGTTTCGATTTATCTAATTTTTACAAGATATATAAAAAAACTAGTATAATCTACTCAGATTTATAAGTATATAAAATGAAAAACTCAAAATGCTTGTGAATAAATAAGAATAAAAACTTACATAGACATCCCCGCGAATGGGTATATTTTGGTTTTCAACATCGCAGGAAATGCGTACGGTTTCGCCTTCATTCAACTCATAGTTTTTGGCTTGGGGACGGGCTTCATAGGTGCGACCACGATTAACAATAACTTCAGCCATTTCAGTAGTGTTGCCGTAAATATTCGAAGCCGAGCAATAGAATCGGCCGGCAGCAGCAGGTGTTATGGCATTGAAACGCAAATATTTGCCATCAATGCTAACGGAACTACAAAAATAAAATACAAGGCATACATAGAAAAATATGGATTTTAAGAACTTTAAAAATAACACAGAAACTTACGCTGGTAAAGGTCTATTGTTATCGGTGTGCCACGACACTGTAATAGGTTGGGCACCCTCGACATCGCAAGCAATATCAATATTATCATCAGTATTTACATGAATAGGCATCCTAGGATTCAAGGTAATATGGGGAATGGGTATATAAACCAATTCGGCCAAATGGTAGGTAATAATTTCACCACGATTATCATAGGCATTACATCTGTACTTGCCGGCATTGTTTTCTTGCATGTGATGGATAATCAAGCTGTTGCGTTCGAAATGAGAGTTTGTAGGCAAGGGACGACCATCTTCGCGAACCCATAAAGTTTCATAGGCAGCATCTAAGTTTGTAAAATGAAAACGAGGCCATTAAAATAAGAAAAAGGTTCTAAAGTTTATAAAAAAAACTTACTCAAATCACACTTCAAGGTAACATTATCGCCTGGCTTGGTTTGATAAACATTCTCGGGTCGTGTTTGTGATGGATATGAGGGATAAGGATACGATGGTGGTTGTGGGGTATATGTGGGGCGACTGGGCTGTCTATCATAGGGATAAGGAGATCTATCAACATCACTATCCTCAGGAGCATCACCACGTCTTGGCTTAACATCCAAAACAATATAACGTTCATCTGTACCAGCCTCATTGGTGGCCACACACTTGTAGGCCTTGCCATTTTGCAAGGAGACACGATAGAATTCCAAGAAGGCTTGATTGTAATGCTCTAATTCAGAGGCATAATTGAAAGTGGCTACTGAGCTATCTTCCACCCAGCGAACACTGGGATTGGGGAAGCCACTGGCTGTACAAGTAACCTTCACTTCATCACCTTCGGTAACGGTAAGAATTTCTTGGCTTGGTTCCAATTGTATAACAGGGGCTTCAATGACACGTATGGTGGCAACAGCAGTAGCATTACCAACTTCATTTTCAGCCACACATTTATAGTCACCAGCATCCACCAACATAACATCATTGATACTGTAAATGGAGCAAGGAAGTTAAAGAAAAACGTTGGTTTTTAAAAAAAAGATGTTTTAAATTCCATTGAACCTACATGATATAACCAGGTTCATTTTGTTGGATTTGATGTCTGGGTGACAAAGGTTGGCCATTGACACGCAACCATTGAACACGAGGTTGGGGTATACCGGTGGCCGAGCAATACAATATACCCTGGCCGCCAACGGTGATAATCTGTGGTTCTTTAGGATCGATATCGACAATGGGATGTTCACGAGCTGCAATCAATGATATAATGATTGTTGTACATATTAGTAGTAAAACTAGTAAATGGTTGGGAACGTTCTTATTACCGACTCCTTTTTTGTAAACTTTAGTTTTTTTTTAAATTTATTTAATTTTTTTTAAGTAATTTATAAAATGTAAATATAAATTAAAGTAGCAAATATAAATTAAAGAGAATCAAATACAAGACGAAAAGAAAGAATTTTTAATTTACGAAAATCTTAATATTTTTTTTTGTGATAAACAATATTTTATTCTTTTATTTTTTTTTGGAAAAACTTACGTTCAATATCAATGAAAGTGCTGGTTTGGTCATTGCCACCATCATTTTCGGCAATACACAAGTATATGCCACGATTATCGGGACGAGCATTCATAATACGCAAAACATTGCCGGTTTGATGGACATTATCGCCTAAAGACTCATGAACCTTAGTCCATCTAATGGTGGGGTAAGGAGTACCACTGGCCTCACAGGTTATGGTAAAGTCATGGCCTTGGATAACACGATTTTCTTCGGGTAAACGTTGGACAGTAGGAGGAATGCTTAAAAGAAAAACAAATACACATTTCCATACGATATTTTTAGGTTATCAATTAACGTTTAACCTACCTGCCTGGTTGAGGAACTCCACCACCTCCTCCATTAAAAGGAGGTCTGGTCTCTTCAATATGTACTTGAGCATCGGTGGTGTAATTACGTTGTCCTCTTTGGTCAATACCAATGCAGGTGTAAACACCAGAATCGCGAGGAGAAGATTCGCGTATTTCCAACATATTGCCATTGATAATCAAGTTCTGTTGACGATACAAAGGATATCCGTCCTTGGTCCATTCGTATTTCAAAATCACCGATGTGGTGGGTTGGCAAGTCAAGCGTACATATTCACCACTCTCACCCGAGAAGGAAGGTGGTTCAATGTAAACCAGCTCACGGGGTGGTGGAGTGGGTAAAGGTGTCGACGGACGTATGCGAATTTGTGTATATTTTTCCTCATATCCTACACCATTGTTGGCCTGGCATCTGTAGCTACCTTCATCGGATTTGCGAGGCATATCAAAAATAAGACGGCTACCGTCAACACGGGCTTCGGAGGACATTTGACCATCGACACGAGTCCAAATGACACTGGGTGCAGGATTGCCGCTAACTTCGCAATTAACTTCGCTGGGTACGTACTCCTCGAAGGTGAAGTAGGGTGATAAGTTGTCAATCTTGGCAGGAGAACGGCGAGAGCTTTCTGCGCAAAGCATAAAAAATGTGTTTGGAATATTAAAATATTATGAAATTTTTAAATATTCTTTATTTTATTAATGATTTCAAAATCCTACCATATTTAGCCAACATTTCTTTCGCATATCCTTTTTTTGGAAAAGGCAGCATTTAAAATAATTTTTTTTTTTTTAAAAGTAATTCTTTTTTAGTTTTTCCTTTCAACTTACCAGTAATTGTAATTGAAATCTTATCTTCAAAGACACGTCTTGTTTCATTATTTCTTGCCTGGCAAATGTAGACACCAGAGTCATGAATTTGCAAGTTATAGAGACGTAAAACGCCATTGCTTTGTTCCCAGCCATAAGGCAATTTATCGTTTAACTTATACCAGTTGACAATGACAGGATTCTGTTAGGGGAAATTTTATTTAAATAAATAAATATTTTATTAAGAAAAATAATTAAATTGGAATTACTTAAGACAAATCTACCTTGAATTTTCTTTTGATGGAGAGTTAGGGAAACATTTCGAGAAATGTTAAGGATGTGTTTTTTTTTCTTATTAAAGTTCAAAAATTAAAAAAACTGATGTTTGTTTTTTAAATTTACATTTAGTATTTTGCATGGGTTTTCAATAAAAATTGTGTTGAAATCTACGTTTCATATTCTAACCTCAAATAAAAATAAAAAAAAAAAAAATACATTTCGAGTCGGAAAAAATCCAGACAATTGTAAAAGAATGTAAGAAAATAATAAATAATGCAATTGCAGTAAAATTCGGCCTCTAATACTTTTAAAAGCTTAAAATGCAATCTGCCAAATTTCGTAAAGATCGGTCTATAATATACCATAGGCTCGTAATAAAGACCATTCTCGGAAAGGACTTTACGCCTGAAACCTAAACGAATTATGATATTGGAGTAAAACTTAGTCGGTCATAGTTTCATAAGATCAGAAATCACTCTGGAAATTTTGTGAAGGTCAATCTGTAATTTACCATATAAAAGAGCCTTCCTTCCGAAAGGCAATTTAAGAAGCATTAAATTCTAAATTTTTTTAGAGGTATTGAAATTTGCTCTAATTTAGGGTTTTTTAATACGATGAACGATCTATAACTTACAAAAGGCCTAATATAAAATCCTTTTCCGAAAATCACTTTAATTATCATGATAATTTATTCAAATTAGGCGACGAATTATAATTCTATGAGGTCAGTTTTTTAAGATTGACCTTATAGATCCCATATATTAAACCCACTCCTGAAATATTCAAACTCTCGGTGGGTGGTTTTAAAGATTCGGCGCAGCCGAATATAACACTCTTAGTTGTTTAAAAAAATAATACTTACTCCGTTCCAAGCCAAATGACCACTGCAAGACAAAGTAATTGAGCCGCCGACAGGTATGATGGTTATATCAGGTGGAGCAATCGAAACAGTTATTTGAGTTCTAATATCCGAGTCGGGAGTTGGACGTGGTGTGGAAGGCTCTCCATCATAGCCTTCTATATATATGTATATTTTTAAGGAATTTTTAAAATAGAAATAATTCAAATGTGAGTAAATTTGGTTATTTTTTACAAAAATTCACAAATAGTTTTTTAGACAACAACTAAAAGGTTAGTGACAATGAATTTGGAATAAAAAATTTGGAGAATATAAAAATGATTTTGAAACAAAAAAGTGGATATAAAACTAAAACTACAAACAAAAACTACCAATATATTTTTTTTTAATTAAAAAAAAAAAAAAATTTTTTTACACGAAAACGTTAGTAAATTTTAGCTAGATTTTTTTTTTTAATTTTAAAAATTTTTTTGAATTTTTTTACAAAAAAAATGTAGACAAAAAGGAGTTAAATGTTGTTGTTTTTATATATAATTTTTTTTTTAAGTATGTAACTAATTATATAGAAATTAGCTTAAAATCAGAGTAGAACATAAAACACAGATTTTTTTTTATATAAAATTTTATACTTAAATTTGGTTAAACTATTTTAAAAACCCAGTTGCTGAAGATAAAATTTTTTACACAAGTTTGTTTTTGCTAAAACACAGAGTTGTATTTTTTGTTTGGTATTAAACTAAAATTATTTTACAAAAAATTATTGTTTTGGGACAGACATTAAAAAACAAGAGGATGTTTTTTTTCAAAGAATTGTTTCCAGAAAAAAAAAAAATTAAAAACAAAAAAAAACTACTAGGAAATTTAAGAATTCACTACCAATTTACAAACACAACATAGTTTTGTAGTAGTAGTAGTATTAAAATAAAAAAAAATATTAGAAAATTTTGTTTTGATTTCAAAACCCACAGGTTAAACATTTTTGGTTGTATACTAAACTATATTTTTATTGCCTTTAAAAAAAGGGTTTTTAACAAAAAATTTAAATTTCGAACCTCTTATATTACAGCCGTAACGTAATTTGGTTACATTTCCTACGTACTGGTGACCCCGATACAATAGTAAGGTTTCATTATGGGAGATGCTTTGATCGGGTTCAATATAAAATTGAAAACCATTACAACAGAATCCTCGGGATATATCGCATATCATTTCGGGTGGAGTAACACTAACAGGGGCCACTACATCTTTTTATTTTTTTTTTCGAAATTCATATTTTTTTATAATCAAAATGTTTGGATTTTCATGGGAATAGATTTAAAAAAAGATAGATAATTGATTTTATAACAGCAAGTAACGATTTTAAAACGATACAATTAAAGATTCGAAAGGGTTTTTTAATTTTTTTTTTTATCAAAATTCAAAATTCTAACCTTAAATTTGTACATATTCAAATATTGAATATTAAACTATAAAGCAGATACAATTTTGAAAGTCTGGCTTCACTATATAAAAGTCTGAGTTTATTGATGAGAGTGAATGAGAGAACATGCTGTTATTCTCTACCCTCTCATCAATAAACTCAGACTTTTTGAAAGAAAACTTTTGTAGTGTAAACCCAGACAAAGCTTGGATTAATAATAGTAATCAATTAATCAACGTGTTTCTTTTTAAAAAATTTAAAAATGCCAATTTTAAAAAAATTTTGTTTTTTTTTTAAGTATAAAAAGAGTTTTAATAAAGTTTAATCGAACCATATCCCCCAGCTTAACCTTTTCTATTATTTTCTTAAAATAAACTGAAATTTAAAACTTTTTAAATTTAAAACATTTATTTTAAAACGTATCTAGTTCGATATTAAAAAAACAACTCAAACATTTTAGCTTTAAACTTTCCACCAGAGCTGGCAAAGTATTGTGTAGTGGGTACCGTATAATTGTACTTTTTTATGAGTACTTTACACTCAAAAGAAGTTGCTCAATACCTTCAAGTATTTGCACTTTTTCAGGAGTATTTAATCCTCCAAAGAAGTTACTAAAATAACTTCAAAAATTTTAGCTTTAAACTCTCCGCTACTACTGGCAAAGTATCGAGTATTTGCACTTTTTAAGAGTACTTAATCCAGCAAAGAAGTTGCTGAATACTTTCAGAGTAGAACATTTGGACTAAGAATGTTTACCGGTTCCCTTTTAAACTATAACTCTATGGAAAAATACAATACAGTTTTTAAAAATTAACCAACATTCAAAAACAATCAATAAAGGAAAACAAATTAAACAAAAGATATTAAAACGTTAAAAAACATCATTGTTTGGCTTCGATGCTAAAAAAAAAAAACGTTGAAAGTATTGAGTAGTATGGAGTACCCCAGTGAAATGTATTGAGTATTATTGAGTAATGAAAAGTAGTAGAATGTGCCAGCACTACTTTCCACTTGAAACGAATACAAATTAAATATTTAAAAACAAAAATATGCAATAATTAATTATTTTTTTTAATTATCGTTAAAAAAGCCTTAAATTAAAGTTTTAAAAACCTCAAAAGTTTCAATTTGGTTTACTAAACCTAGAAATCTAAAAAAAGTATTATTTAAAACTTTAATACACCAAATATATTTTATAATTTTCTAATCCTCTTAAACTTTTATGAACCCATTCGAATCCCATTTAAACTAAAATATTCTCCTTTAAATCTTCCTGTCGTCTTTTCTCTTTTCCTACAACACTCCTTTTTTCACGAAAAAAAATACATTTGTAGCTCTTTGAAAAGCATGCTTTTCTCTATCAAGCAAAATTTACACTAAATCAAAAATGAAACATGCCATAAGAAAAGTTTTTGTTTAATGCTTCAGGGAATTCCGGAATAACTTCCATCCTAACCCTTTGTACTTACCAGGGTTTTGACAACGATCACCGGTATAACCAGATTTACATTGACACTTTACATAGCCACGTTCATCTAAACTGCAAGAGTTTGTCGAGTCATCTTGGCAGGGGCAACGCAGGCAGTTGTCGTTGTTATCGCGATAAAACATGGGAGAACAGCTTTCGCAAGAGGTACCCGAGTAACCAGCCGGGCAGGTGCATACCTCGATTTCAGCGGCGTGTTGGGCATCGGGGAATGGTGTTTCGACGGCACTTTCCAAAATGACATCACCGATGGCAGTGCGTGTTGTGGGAATTTTGGGTGTAGCTCTAATCAGAATATGTTCCAAGTTTGATAAAACATTCATAAAGTCGAGACGAGAAGCTCTTTGCATAACACCACGTTGCATGGATTGCCAGTTTTCATCTTCATGTAGACGTATCTTGTATTCGGTGCTTTCTTGTTCGGAGCTGGGGCGAGACCACAATAATTTTTGGCCATTGCCAATAAGTATGACATCAGTGCCGGGCTGGTAGTGGCCATAAGATTGTACATTCAATTGGTAGGACAAAATCCCGCCATATGAGTACAATTGATTGCCCAAGACGGAACCTCTTAAGCTCCAGAATTTGTTGGTGTAGGAGGTATAAGTGTAGGTGTATTCGTTTCTTTCAATGTCGAAATTCAAGTTTTGAGTATCAGCAATAATGCCCTCTTCGTCGGTGAGGAGTGGGGGATTGCTAATGTAGTCGACGGGTATAAATTGGCGGTATAAAGAGGCTGATCTGCAGGTTGATGATTTTTGTGAGCAGTAGCATTCAACGCAGCCATCAGGATTGTTGGCGGATAGTCCATAAGTGCCTGATCTGCACTGATCGCAATATGTGCCTTGGACATTCGATTTACAGTAACAATAACCATCATCACAGGAATCAGTACCATCGGGATTGCAGTAGCTGCATGTGCCATTGGAGGGGGGAGGTTGTTGGGGCCGTGTGTGATCACTAGCGCCTGGTTGGCAATCATAAGGAGTGCCATTGGTGGCATCTCCGCCGTATCCATAAGCACAACGTTCACAGAATTCTCCCTCGGTATTGTCTTCACAGTTCAAACAGACACCGGTTTCGTTATCACACTGAGTAGAGTGGCCATTACATTCACAGGGTTCGCAGACTCCCAAATAGAGGCCGGCTTCGGGATTGCGTTTGAATCCAGGAGCACAACGTTCACAGGATAAGCCAATGTAACCCTCAGGACAGCGACATTCTTCAACTTCAACCGCTCTGGCTGTGTTCATGTTGGTAGGAGTGGCAATATCCATGGATACTTGAGTCAAAGAACCATCCTTGGTGCTGGTGGTATATGTGGCTTTGATGTAGATGGCATCGATCTTGGAAAGAGCCATTAACAAATGCTGTCTATTAACGGGTTGGCCATCGGTACGGTACCAAGCACTTTCAATAATAGGTACGGAGTAGGAGTTAGATGAACTAGGACTTACACCGCTTCTGCGGTAATGGATAATGGTTAGATCTTCGCCAGACTTGATGACCACATCAGGAGAAGTGCTGCGTGACATTAAACCTCCAGGCATGGCAGTGTAGCTTAATGTATAATTCAATTTACCACCATAGGCAGTGATCTTGTTTCCCAAGAACTGGGAGGGCAACTGCCAGTACAAAGTTTCCGAAGTGCGTGGTTCCGAGAAGGATAAAAAGCTTCCAGATTGGGTAAAGCGTACATTGGTAGGTTTGTCGGAGTTATAGTTAGTTATTAGTTCGAAGCCATGGGGAGCACTGGAGCGTCCGAAAGCGGTGTTGATTTGGTCACGGTTCCAGGTACTGCTGCCACAACTTGTAGGCAATCCACTACAGAAGCACTCAATGCAGCCGGTGTAGGTGAAGGAGTTCAAGTGGAAAGAGTCGGGCTTGCAGGTATCACAACGAGGTCCAGTAACCAAGGGTTTGCAGGCACAAGTGCCGTTGGCATGGGCTGTGTAAGTACCCTCTGCATTGCAGGTACTTTCGGGAATGGGATAGCAGCGTCCACCAGGGGTCAAAGGTTGACCGGAATAGCCAGGAGCACAGATCTCACAACGTCTGCCAGTGTAGCCTTCGTTGCAGTTGCAGGTAACCTCATTGTCGGGACCCAAAGCACAGCCAGACGCAAAGTTATTAGAGCCAGTCTGAGGGCAGGGACATTCACGACAGTGGATACCACGACGAGGATCACCATAAGTGCCAGTTGGACAGGGTTCGGGGGTGAAAGGAACACAACGACCCAACCAGGGACCACCGGGTTGTCTTACATAGCCAGGAGCACAGTTCTCGCAAGAGTCTCCAAAATAGCCGACTGGACAGGCACACTGTTCAATCAGGGATGCTTGACCTAAACCTTGATCATGATCACCAGCCGAGTTCATTAATATATTCGTCAGTTCCACTTGTCTTTCAGTGGCATCGATGTAGCTCAAACGAATTAAAACATTATCAACATTCGCCAAGATCATCATGATTTCTTCACGAGTAGCCACACGACCATCAGGTTTCTTCCATTGACCAGGAGTAAATTGAATTTCCATATGATTTATAACATTCGGTTGGGGTTGCACACGAGAACGGTAGGTAAGAGTAAAGCCATTTCCTGTAACAATAACGTCAGGAGTGGTAGTGGGACGACCATTACCCATGAAACTGACATCGTACTTAATGAAACCGCCATAAGATTTCAACTGATTTCCCATGTAGTCGGAAGGTAAGGCCAGGTAGGGAGCGCTGCGGCTGCCATACAAAACATCAGTGGCACGGAATTGAACACCGTGTCTCAAATTCATGATACCTGAGGTAGGAGCTTCATTAATGACAATGTTGCTGTA
Source organism: Pollenia angustigena (assembly GCA_930367215.1). NCBI lineage: Eukaryota > Metazoa > Arthropoda > Insecta > Diptera > Polleniidae > Pollenia > Pollenia angustigena. The sequence continues at coordinate 4,488,395 of OV884059.1, forward strand.
GGGACTAAGTTCCACATCCACAACACGATGAGAAGTAATTGGTGGCTGTATGGCATAATTGTAAAGATCCGCGGATTTACAGGACTTGGTAACACCAAAGCAGAAGCAATTAATACATTCCTCAGGACGACGGGCCAACATGTTAAAGAAGCCAGCAGGGCAGACACCAGGACGTGAAGGAGGTTCAACGGTAACCAAAGTATCGGTGGCAAATTTGCTGCCCTTGGTATTAATAATTTCACAAGAGTAGGCGCCGCTATCGCTTACTTGCATGTCGGGACAGTACAAGGAACCAGTGCCACTGAAACTATTGGCAACACATTTCTCGGGTACATGACCCCAATTCAAACGCCAGACAATAACGGGAGTAGGAGTACCCACACCAACACAAGTCAAGTTCAGAGAATCGCCCTGTTTCAAGTTGGCGGTTGGTGGAGGATCACGGATTTTATCGGGAGCCACTGGAAAGTACACAAAATAAAAAAATTTACTCTTGAAACGGAAGGAAATACAACAACAACTTACTGCAACCGATTTCATCTGAACCATCACGGCAATCATTGGTGTCATCACACTGGAAGGATTTTGGTATGCAATGGCCGCTACGACATTGGAATTCATCATAACGGCAGGGAGCGCCAGAAGGTTCTGGATCACAACTTTCCTCATCTGAATTATCACCGCAATCATCTTCACCATCACAACGCCAGACACGATCCACACACTTAGAATTACGGCACATAAATTGATTAGGCTGACATTTACGACCGTGAGAACAACTGTGTTCATCCGAGCCATCCGAACAATGAGGAATACCATCACAAATCTGAGACTTATCAATACATTCACCATTCAAACATGTAGCCTGGGTATTGGCGCAAGCTGAAGGCAAACGTTCATCACGAGGATTGACTAAATGATTGAAAAAAAGATAAGAGATTATGAAAGCTAAAGTTTTTAAAAGTTTGAGAGCTTTTAAAGGTATCACTTTAAAGGTTTAACTACTCTATTTACCATTTGATATTGCCGGTATCCATTTTATATTTAAAGGATTGTTAAGCATTTTAAGGAAATTATATAAGGGAATTACATCAAATTATTACTTTTTTTCTATATATGTTTTTAAAGTTTAGGGGTTTCTATTTTAAGTTAAAAATTTATCTCAAAAAATATTACCTAAGCCAAAAAATTCCAAATCTATATGAGGCACAGTGCCATATTTGATTTTACTCGAAGGTAAAACATATCTATTTGATCCCCAAGCTTGGCATTTGAGAAATTTGAAACAAGTTTTCAATATAAATTTAAAAAATTCTGATGATTTTTGTTTAGCCAAAAAGCTTTATTTCCAAGTGGAATTTACTTATACTTACATTTTTCTACGGTCAATTGTACGGAAACTTGTTGTCCTGAGACATGACGTGGATAGCCAACAGCTTCACAAATATAGGTACCGGCATCTTCAACACGAATATTTGGAATTTCCAAACGACCATCCTTATCACGAGCTCCCACAGGTAGAGAACGTCCGCCGGGTCTGGTCCATCTAACCTTGGCACGCAACATGCCTTCATCACGACAGCGGAAAATGACTTCGCGGCCTAATTAATTAAAGTGAAATAAAGTTAGTTGGGTTTTGTAAGAAAGCAACCGACAGATTTTTAAGGGATTGCAAACATTCCTGTGAGTATTTTTTTGTATAGTGATTGTGGGGAAAATGTATTTACAGGATATTTTATTTGTATTGTTGGGGATTTATCAAGTGCATTATTTTGAACGTAAAACATTCGTTTTTTATATGAAAAACCTCGAAGTGTTTTTCGGGTTTCATTCCCATTTTTTTTTTTTTTTTTGATTTAAGAACTGAAGTTTTTGTTGGGGATTATGGAAATTGTTTGCGATAATCCTGGGTGTTCTATGTTTTTTTTAATATTTTAAATTTTGGGCGTTTTATTTTTGGAATTTTATATTTAAAGGTTTTGGAAATTAATTAGCGCTTTACGGAGATGTCCTTTCCATTTTTCGATATTATCATTTTTGAAGAATATTTGTCAGGATTTTCGGGAATATTAGTTTAGGAAAATATTAAAAAAACTTTGCTTAGTTTCCAATGCGGTAATTCCCAATTGACGGCATTGGTCTCTAAGTGAAGATATGCTCTTGGGTCCATTACCCTTCTTATATTGACATACAAGAAAAATTGATTTGTTGTGGGATTGGCATAAAATGCAGATTTTATTGAGATGTTTTTTTCCCTTTTAAGTATTGACATACCATAGAAATATTTGTCAGGGACTTTGAGAATAGGCTATGGTTTTCGAAAACGCTTTTTTTATTTATAGCATTTGGAATGATGTTTGAAGACAATTTTTGTTGGAAATTTTAAAAATAAATTAATATTGCTATTTGGAGGGATAATATTTGTTTGGGATTTTGGAAATTCCTACAAATCTTTCTTTTAATATCGCCATTTTGTGAGCAAATTTTAAGGAGATACTGGCAGGGGATTATAAGAAACTTCTTAGGTTTAGATGGGAAATTTTTAAGTGCTATGATTTCGTATTTTAATATATATAGCAAATTCATAGAAATTTTTGTAAAGTGGAAAAAGTGCCTTGGTGAGCAATAAATCAGCATATATTTACAAATATTTGAGTTCCTGTGTTTTTATATAAAAAAAAAAAAATTCATTATATACATTGCTTAGCATTCGTGGTGTTTAAAATTGAGTTGTAAAATCACTTAACAATATCTGAAGGTTCCATAATCCCTATCGAAGGATAATTTTTTTTCAAAATGTTGTTTAGATGTGTTGTTACAACTCTTTTTTTTAACGTTTGTGTGTGTGTTGTTCATACTCATTTATATATTTTTTTAGATATTTTTATCAAGGCTTTATTTTTAAGCACTTACCCTCCCTGATATATCCTGGGATTTTTTTTATTTAGATGGGATTTGTTTATTTTTTAGACGCGTGATTTTTAATGGGTTAAGCATTAGTTTTTTTTTTTATTTGGATTTTAAAGAAATGAGGGGAAGCAAATTTTATGTTTTTAATAAGGAAATTTAAAGTTTTTTTAATTTAATTTTATTATTTTAACTTAACATAAAATCTAAAACAATTTAGTAAAGTCTCCACTATATAGAATTTCAGTAGTGTAGTCTAAGTGACAAGTCTAATTGCTGCTTTAATTTTTAATTTTCGAGTAGTTTATAGGTTAGGGGGTATCTTATCAAGTCCCTTCTTGGGTCTTAGTTATTGTGTAGTCTGGTCTCAGGCTTAGTCTCTAATCTAGCCTGTAGGGAAGTCGCTAGTCTAGGTTCTAGTCTAGTATCTAGTCTAATCACTGGCTGTAGGAAATATCGCCCAAAGAAAAATGGCCCAAAAAAATAAATGAAAAACCGCCCAAAAAAATTCCATGTAAAATTGGGCCTGAATTCATATAAAAAGTGGCCCAACATTTTTGGGCTATTTTTCGTTATTATTGGGTGAAAAATAGCTAATTTTTCCAGGCCATTTTTCATTTTTAAAATTTCTTCAAAATCTTACATACTATTTGTCTAAATCATTCATTGTTACTATACGTCGAATTCCTAAATGTTATTTATAAAAGTAAAGGGACATATTGCAAAAAGGTGGCTGTCATAACGTCCAGTGTCATAGTGTCCGTGGACAAACTCGAAAGCATAGCTTACAAACTCGAAAGCATAGCCGGCCTTTGGCCGGGCGCAAGGATTTTCTCCTCTTTGATACAACAAGTACCGGCTTCGCTAACTAAAGCTTCTCTGCACAGCAGGCCTTCGGCGGGGGGCAATGCTTTTCTCCTCTATGGTGTAACAAAAATCGGCTTCGCTAACTAAAGCTTCTCTGCATAGCCGGCCTTCGGCCGGGCGCAAAGATTTTGTCCTCTATGGTATAACAAATACTGGCTTCGCTAATTAAAGCTTATTTGCGAAGTCGGCCTTCGTTCGGAAACAAGGCAGATTTATGAAGCTTTACTAAGCGAAACCGGTACTTGATATACCATAAAGAAAAAAATCCTTGCTTACACCATAGGGGAGAAAATCCTTGCGCCCAAAAGTGTTTTCGTTATATGTTTAATATATGCACGCAGAGAAAAAACAACAAAACCATTTTTAAATGTTTAATTTAACCATATCATTGTCACCGACAACCATATTATGGCAAAATAAGTTTCTTTAAAAATAGTTTTGTTGGTTGTGACCATAATAAAACAGGTTTTTCTCTGCGTGTATGTAGATCTTTTTTTGTATTAAACATCTTTAGTAATTATGGACCTTATGACATTTTTAAAAATGACATAATGTCCATTTGCAAAATATCTTAATGCCCACGGACGTTATGACATTTTCAAAAGTGTCACAGTGTCCATGTACATTACGACACTGGACTTTATGACATGCCACCTTGCAAAAAGCTATATTTTGCTTTGAGTAATTGATTATAACTATGCAGTGATTAATTAATATTCCTAAATGTTATTTATAAAAGTAAAGGGACATATTGCAAAAAGGTGGCTGTCATAACGTCCAGTGTCATAGTGACCGTGGACAAACTCGAAAGCATAGCTTACAAACTCGAAAGCATAGCAGGCCTTTGGCCGGGCGCAAATATTTTCTCCTCTTTGATGCAACAAGTACCGGCTTCGCTAACTAAAGCTTCTCTGCATAGCCGGCCTTCGGCACAAAGTTTGGCGGAGGGCTCAAATAGGTATTACTGTCCATACTGCCGCGCAGCTGTCGAAGGAACAATGCAATTTTTTACATACAACTTACATTTGTATGTTACTAAATTTATATGAATAATAAACACTGTTTTGCAAATTGGGTAATTTTAAATTTTTTTTTTTTTTGGGAAAAAATTATTTTTTTTCTTTTTGGGTAATTTTGCATTTTTATTTTGGGCCCTTTTTCGTTTTTTTGGGCAAAATTTCATATGTAACTTTTTGGGTAATTTTTCATGATCTTTTGGGCAATTCTATCTATCTACTATCAGTATCTACTCTAGTATATAGTCTAGTCTCTACTCTGGTATTTAGTCTAGTCTCTAATCGGTTGCTAGTCAGTTTCTAGTCAATCTCTAGTCTTGTCTCTTGTCAAGTCTCTATACTAGCCCCTATTATAGTTTATAGTCATGCCTTTCCCGTATTCGCTTATCTCTAGTCTATAGTTTAGTCTCTAGTCCAGTATCTAGTTTGGTTTCTAGTCTGTTCTTTAGGCTTTTCTCTTGTCAAGTCTTTAGTCAAGTCTCTAGACTATTCTTTAGTCAGTGTCTAGTTTAGTGTCTAGTCTGGCCTACAGTCTAGTCTCTTGTCTAATCTCTAGGCTGGTCTCTAGTCTAGTCTCAAGTGTAATCTCTAGTCTAATCTCTAGTCATGTCTCTAGTTTAGCCTCTATTCTAGTTTCTGGGCTAGTCTCTTGTCTGCAGTCAAGTCTCTAGTCTAGTCTCCAGCACAATCCGTAGTCCAATCTGTAGTCTATTCTCAAGTTTACTCTCTAGTCTTGTCTCAATTCTAATCTCTAGTCTAGTTAAGGACATAGCCTAGTCTTTAATCAAGTGTCTGGAGTTTTGGTGAGTATTGTCTAGTCTCGACTCAAGCTTTGTCTCGAGGCTCTAATCTAGTTAGGTTCTGATGTTTTCTCTAGTCTATTGTCTTGTCTATTTTTGAGTGTATTTTTTGGTTTTTAATAAAGTTTTTTAAATTATTATTTAAATTTCTCAATTTACACCAGTGGAGACTTAATTTTTATCGTCGTTGCTGATATTGTTTTTTAATTTTGTATAAAAATTCAGAATTTTGAATTCAAAAGTTTTCAATGTACAATTTTACTTACTTTCTTTGATGATTTGGTTATCGGGATAAGTCTTCAAGTTCAGTTGTGGAGAGGCAGTGGTGGGAATAGAACCTAAATGGGAAAAAGAAACAAGAATTAATAAAAAGCTATAATAATTAAACCAGTGTGTAAGAGAAATGATGATTTAAAATAAGAATGTTAGAAAAAAAGATGAAATCTAGTAAAGTTCTAAAATATCAAGTAAAACGTTATGGAGATTATTCGAGTTTTTAAAAGCAAAATTAATCTTTAATTCATTTTTTAATTTTTGCATTGTAGTTTAGAGTTTTCTCTAGTCTAGTCTTTCATGTGCTAAAGGGACTAATTGTTTAATGCCTAATTTAGTGTATACACTGGAATCTGGTTTAGTCTCTACTTAAATCTCTAGCCTAGTCTCGAGTTTCATCTCTAATGTAGTCTTTTTTAAATTCCATAGCCAAGTCTCAACTTAAGACTCTATTCATTAATTCTTCATTAATCAAGTAGGCTGTTTAGTGCAGTACAATCTACGCTCTTCTTATATCTAGGGTGTAGTCCATCTTCAACTTAAGTCTCTTTAAATGTTTCTCGAGTCTAATTTTTAGTATTATATCTTATATTTACTATATAGCTTGTTCTTTTTTCCAGCTCTAATATCAAGGCCATAGTCACTCAATTATTCTTTAATTTAACATCTAGTTAAATTCCTAGTCTCGTCTTAAGTTTTATCTGTAGTCAAGTTACTAACAAGACTAATTTCTGATATATTATTGTGCAGTTAAGCCTCCAGTCTAGTTTCTTGTCTTGATTCCAATGTTTTGTATTCAATTTTTTTAAACAATTACTGGAGGAAATATAAGTTTTAGTTTTTAGTACTAGTGCTTTCTTTTCCCTCTTAAAGTGCATAGTAGTTGTAATTTTTAAGGTAATTCGAGAACTTGTTATGGAAAATTTTATTGTTTTTATGTAGATTTTTTAAAAACACAAAAAATTTTAATATTTAAGACGTTGAGTTTCAAATAGTGTTTAAGTACTAATTACTCAAAAGGCGTTTTAGGTTATGTGGTATTAAATGGGTTAATTTTCTTTTAGTAAGAGATTATTTTTTTTGAGCAATTACTTTATAACTTAAAGGTTTATTTTGCACAAAAGCTAAATTTAGTAAAAGTGCTTCCTTTTCTCCTCTTTTTTTTTGAAGTGCTTTTTTCTCGGTAACCATTTTTTAATTCGGTTCGATTTCTTTAACTTACTATCGATAGAATTGTCAATATCAGGACAATCTAATTCATCACTTATGTCCAAAGGACAATCATAATTGCCATTGCAGCGCAAGGACAATTGAATACAAGGACCATTTTCACAACGATACATATTCGGGCCACAGGCCTTTGAAATGCCTGAGAGTAAAGTTGTCGGTGCTGGAGTACTGCTAATGGTGGTAAATTGAGGTCCTTCAAAATCATAATAGGATTCTTTTAAATTATATCCTTTTTTGAGTGTGAGTAGAAATAATTTAATACATATTGATGGTTTAAAATGAGCAGAGAAGAAAAAAATGGTGAATGATGATTTAAATGAAAAACATTTTAATAAATTTAAGTTTTAAAAACAAAATACCTATATAACAAAAATTTTGGATTTGTAAGGTACTTTTTGTTCACATGTTTAGTACTTACTGCAATGTTTCTCATCGGATGAGTCTAAACAATCAGTGTAACCATTGCATCTGGCCAAAGCGCTAACACACTGACCACTGTCACAACGGAATTGGCTAGACGAGCAACGACTGGGATAAGATGGAATAGGATCGGAACAGTCTTCTTCATCAGAGTAATCAGGGCATTCGTGGCGTCCATTGCAGTGGGCATGGCCGGGTACACAATCGCCATTACGGCAGCGGAACTGATCGGCGGCACAGCCTTGATGAATAATTTTACAAAAACAAAAAAAAAAAAACATTTACATTTACATTTACCGAACTTAATTTAAGAAAAGCTTTTCTGAAAAAGCTTAGATTAAAAACATTATGGGAAGTCATAGAGAAAGTTTTTTTGAAAAGCTTTTAAGAATTTTTTTTTTGTATAAAAACTTTCTAGGAAAGTTGTCTAGAACAGCATTCTGAAAAAACATTTTTAAAAAGCTTTTTGGAAAAACTTTCTATATGACTTTCAGAAACTTTTTAAAAATATTAAAAACATGAGCAATATTTTTTTGAAAAGCTATCTTAAAAGCTTTTCAAAAAAGCTTTTTCATTTCTTAAAAAAGTGCTTGGAGTTAATCTAAATTCTACACATAAACATGCCTTTTAAAGAAAAATTCCTGACAATTAAATTAAGTTAAAAGAAAAAAATAACTTAAAAAAGCTTTAAACTTTAAGCTTTAACCTTAGTTAAAAAAAAAATCACTACAATAAAAACTTAATTATTAAAAAAACTACTAAATTTGAAAAAAAATTTTAAATAGATATTAACCAATACAATTTTGTTCATCGGAAAAATCTTTACAATCATAGAATCCATCACAGTGTTGGGTCTCATTGATGCAAAATTTACGGTCAAAACAGAAAAATTCATCATCCTTACAAGTTAAGCCTTGATTTGTGTGTGTGTTTTTTTGTAATGAATATTTAATGTAAATTTCAATAGTTTAGTGCATTTTAAAGCAATGTGATTAGAAAGTGAAAAGAAAGAAAAATATTTTAAAATTTGTGAACAAAAGCTGTTATTAAGTGACGTGAATGCTTTAGTGCTTTTTAGAATACAAATTTGGAAATATTACAAAATTTTGTAAATTAAAAAAGTGAAAGCTTAATTTCTTTAAAAAGTGAAATTTTGGGTTGTCAGTGATAACTTAAGACAAAATTATTGAATTTTCTAAAATTTTAAAAGCTTTTATTTAAATTTCTCTTAAAAGCTAAATAAATTTTTTTTAACTAAAACTTTAAATCAATTTTTGTATTTAAAAATGAGATAGAACTATTTATCAAATGGCTTTGTCAGAAATGCTTCTTTAAGACTCTAGTGGCAAATCTTTTCGAAAGCTTTGTAATAAAATTCTTTTGAAATCTTGTTTTTAAATTAATTCTCAATGATTTAAACATTTTAACAGTAAAAAGTTTAAATTAATAATTATGTAGGAAAGCCTTTGTAATTTATAATTTAAATCTCGGAAAGTCTTAAAACATTAATATAAAGCTTCAACTTTTTTTTTAAAAGAGCTTAAAAACTTTTCGAATATATTTTTTTATATTTCTTTATTTAACTTTCCATAAAATTCTATAAGCTTTTGAATTTTGATAAAAGCTTTCAAGCTGTAATGCAAATTTTTAATTTTCTGAAAGCTTTCAGCTATTAAATGTAATTTTCTAACAATTTTTAAAACAAGACTTACCTAAAAAAGCTTTCAAGCTGTAATGCACATTTTTAATTTGCTGAAAGCTTTCAGCTATTAAATGTAATTTTCTAACAATTTTTAAAACAAAGCTTACCTAAAAAAGCTTTATGTGACAAAAAGTTTCCACTTTTTTTCTTAAAATAAAATCAACCAATTCAAATCTAACTTAAAATTAAACACGTGGTGCTTGATTATAAATTTATGTGCTTTTATAATAAATTTTAATTTTTTGAATGAAAATGTGAGGTTAGTAAAGCTTTTTTTGGGTTACAACTTACATTCAGCTTCATCTGAACCATCATCACAATGAGAAATACCATCACAACGTTCATTCTCACTATAACACCGACCATTAGGGCAGGTATGCTGGGGACAGGGATAGGTGGGAGGACGGCGTGTGGGACGAGAGCAACCCTCTTCATCAGTACGATCAGCACAGTCATATTGGCCATTGCAACGTATCGATATTGGATGGCAATCATCATCACAGAAGAATTGACTGTCGCTACAGTCATCGGGTGTTAAGACAGTAGTGACTAAAATGTTCGAGTCCATTGACAATTTCAGACACAAGTGTTCGGGCGGGCAGGGCAGTTAGGCGGGTGAGTGCGTGTGGGAATTTGGCATGATTTTTGTTTTTGACAAGCAAGCGTTTTAATGATTTTTGTTTGTTTGTCAGGCGTGGTAACATAAATGCATAAAGAGATAAAAGCAGGGAATAGAAAGAGAGAAAGAGAGAGAGAGAAAGAAAAAACAATTTAGTTAGCAACATGTTGGCAATGATGTTTTTGTTTAAAAAGTGTTTGTCTTATGAAAAGCTTTTCTTTCTTTATGATCAAAATGGTTTTTAAATTACAATTTATTTACATCTAAAAAGGGTTTTATGGTTTTTTGTTTTTACAAAACCAATTTTTAGACTTAAACCTAAAAAAAATACTTAAAATTCTTTTAAATTTTGAAAAAGAAAATACTTATTTTTTTTTAAAAAATATAGCTTAACTAAACATTATTATTACCCGTAGTTGTACAGTGTTTGGGTGCTTCATCGGAATGATCCTGACAATCAAAGTGATGGTCACATAAATATTTCTTATCAATACATTCAAAATTATCACATTTCCATTGATCCGTTAAACAGGTGTCATTTTCAAATCTTATCTTAACATGATCTTTATTACGCCCTTTTTGTGGGTTTAATCACAGAATGGTAATTAAAGGATTTTTAGTTTGTGTACGATAATGAAACAGAAAATTTGAAATGAAATGGTTGGAAAAAACAAAAAAGAAGAGTCAAAAATGTTTATGAAATTATAGAAAGGTTTAGTAAAATGTTGCTGGGGAATTGGAAAATGGAGTTAGAAGGAATGTAAAATGAAGTAAGAAATGTTTTTTGAAATTTCTTCTAAAAACTTATTAAGGTGGAAAAACAAAAAAAGCCTTTAAATTAACAACGAAAATTGAAAAAAATTAAAAGCTTTTTAAACTTCAGAATAATTAAAAAGCTTTTTATTTAACACAAATAATCTTTAAAATCAAATTTTTTCAATAACATCTTTTATAAGATAAAAGAAACATTAAAATGTTTTTGTTAATTATAAGAAAAAGTTTAAAAATTCCTATAATTTGGGAAAGCTTTAAAGTCTGAAAAGCTTTTTTGTAGAGAAAAAAAAGTTTTGCAAAGGTCTTCGATATCTTTTAAAAATAAAAAAAAATTTAATTTAAAAATTTTTTCAATTTGTTAAAGCTTCAAAAACTTTTCTATTTAAATAAAAGCTTTGAAAAATACTAAAAAATATTGAAATTTGTTTTGAAAACTTTTAAACGAAAATTGTTTTCCTGTGGAAAATCTTAAGGTTTTTCGTTTAGGGAATAATTTTCGAGTACTCAATTCTAATTTTTTTTAAAGCATTAAAAAAAGCTTTTCACTGTGAAATATTTTGGGACGTTGAAAAAGGGATCGTTCTTTTGGTTTGGTGGGAAGTGTTTTAGGTATCAAATTTTGAATTTTGTTGATTTTTTTTTTTTTCATAAGTTACACCAACTTTGTAATTCCATAGCCAAAAGTTTAGAAGAAATATTAATTCGAAATTGTTAATAATATTAATCACATTCAAGTGAAAAGTTTACCATCGCAATTTTGTTCATCGGAGCCATCGTAACAATCAATTTTGCCGTCGCAACTTAAATTCCAACTAACACAAGTGTCATTGCATTTCATTTCAAGAACAGGACAGTCTTTATATTTTTTTTTTCAAGGAAAAACAAATTGGTAAAATAATTAAATGGAAACATAAAAAATACATCAAATAAAAAATTGGGGGAAATACTAAATAAATATTGCCAACTAAATTCTAAAGCAAAAAACTACTTCAAAAATCCTAAATTATATAAATAATTATTTATTACTCTACTATAATTAGTAAAGATTCAAACCATTTTTTACACTAAGCGAAAAAACTGTATTAGTTTAAAGAAACTTACCACAATTGTGCTCATCACTACCATCAGCACAATCTGGGTGACTATTACAATGTAAATTATCTAAAATACATTGACCCGTATTGCAACTTTAAATCAAAATTTTACACGAAACATACAGCAATTTCAAACAGTTTTCCCAGTGTATGAACAATTTTGTGATGCAGTGTTTAATTTTAGGTGTGTGTAGGTGCGGTTTTGTGTATATGTAGTATGAAATGATGAGTTGCATGTTGATTTGTTGAAGATGATTTATGAAGTTGTGATTTGTGGCAAGAAGATTTTGAAGAAAACATAAAATGGTAGCAAATTTAGTACTTTTTTTGTCAAGGAATTTTCTCTTTCTCGAGAAATATTATAAAATTTTGCTTTTCAGAAATGTTTGGATTATTTTTCAAAAGTACTTTTTTAAAGTACTTAAAAAAATGATTTTCTTGAAGAGTACTTTTTTTTAAAAAAAGTACCTTTTCTATATGTTTTGTAAATTTGTATATATAGACAATAAAATCTTTGTTTATGTTTGGCCTTTTTACAATGTTCCGTACATTTTTTGAAAATGTACTACATATTTAAAAAAAGTACCTTATCGATATATTTTTTAGTATTAATATTTAAAAGTCGTTTTTTAAAGTACTGTTATACAAAAAGTAGTTATAAAAAAAAAATTATTTTCTTTAAAAGTACTTTTTTTCTATATTTTTCGTAAAATTTTAAACATCTTAAAAATTTTTGTTTTCCTTGGCCTTTTTATATTTTTCCGCGCATTTTTTGAAAATTACTACATATTTTAAAAAAGTTACTCGATATATTTTTTTTATAAAAAGTTCTTTTAATAATTGTTCGTTTTAAAAAAAATCTTAGCTGTTTTTCAGTAAAGTACTTTTCTTGTGGCTAAAAATATTTCTTTTATTTATTTATTTTTTTAGTAATTTTTTGATTTTCTTAAGAAACTTTTTTTTGGCACTCGCGAGATTCTTTCTTTAAAAAATAGTGTAAAAGAAGTAGCTTTTTAAATTGACTCTCTGATTTTGTACTTAATTCTTAGTTGTTGTAAAAAAAGTACCTTTCTTTGTACTTCAAATAAAATTGTTTTCTTTTTGGGATATTATTAGTTTTTTTTGTTACTTTCTTTCAACAATAAAAATTAACAGTTTTGGTACTTGTTTCAAAACTGGTAATTTTGGAATTTTCTTTTTTTTAAATTTGAATATCTTCAGAAAATTTAATAGTTTAAAGCCCGTTTTTGTGTGCAAGTTTTTTAATATGCAGCCATTTTGTATTTTTTTTTTATTTGTTACTTTATATAAAAAATTATATCTTGTTGGTACTTTCTTTTAAAAAGGTTGTATTCGTTGAATATTAACAAAGAGTGCATAACTTGTTTAAAAGCCCGTTTTAAAAAATGCAGACTATAGCTACTTTTTTGTATGGTTTCATAGGCCTAAAAGCTACCTTTTTGGTACTTTTATATTAATATGTACTTTTGTTAATTTTTTTTGGAAACTATCTATTTGATTTTTATGTACTTTTTTTTAAATTTAAATTTTTTGCTATTTCTTTAATTATCAAGCAAAATTTCATAAGATTTCCCTTTGGTATTGTTCGGAATTCCTTACAGGTATGCTCCCTCCCGACAAAAGGTACAATTTTTTTCATCGGTGCCATCATTGCAATTCGGTACCCCGTTACATTGTTGATCACGTAAAATACAAAAATTTTCATCACATTCAAATTCATTATCACTACAATTATCTGTGAACAAATTGTTAAAATAAATTAAAACAAAAAACATTTAATTAGAAAAGGTCGATACCCATAAAATGGGTTATTAGTGAATGGTGTAACTTTTACTTGGGGGATTTAAGGGTACCAATAACAGCTCTTTCTGGTTGTCTTTTTGTTTTACCTGTAAATGGTGGACAATCGATTTCATCTGTCTCATCATCACAATCCGGATAACCATCGCATTTTTTCTCGATCGGTATACAACGCGAATAATCACATTCAAATTCATAAATATCACATTCACTTAAGGGGTCCTCAGGTACGAAATCTTCTTTAAATTGATTAAAGTTTTGTTTTTTTGTTGTTTGATGAAATGTTGTTGATGTTTTTTTGTAAAATGTATGATGTATGTGTTATTTGTATGTAAAAAAAAACAACAGAGAAAAAGTAAATGAAAATATTAATTAATTTTATAAATTTTACGAAAAAAATAACCTTGAGGGTAGTTCTAGTGTTAAATTCAAAGTGCTTAAACTAAACTAAAGAAAAGATTTGCTAGAGTTAGTTTTTGGGAGCCTATTTTAAGTTCTTTTTTTTGAATTTTTACCATAATTAGCTTCATCATAATTGAGAGGACAATTGATTTCATCCGAACCATCTAGACAATCGGTGATGCCATTGCATAATTTATAGCCCGCTATGCAGATGCCATCGGCGCATTGAAATTGAAAACTTAAACATTCAGCCAAATTACGCGTTTTATTAAAGTTTGCATTGAAATCTTTTTGACGTTTAATTTTTTTTATTTTTTAGCAGTACGGAAATTTTGATTTAATTTTCAAGTTTAAAATGTAGATAGATGATTTAAGATAAAGTTGATGGATGGAAAAGCAGAATTTTGAATAATGAAACATGAAAGTAAATAAAAATTGTTGTTGGCAAAAAGAAAAATTGTAAATGAATGAGAGATATTTTTTTTTTGTTAAATTAATACAATTTTAAAAATTAAACATGAAACACTGAAAATAATTCCAAAGAACAATAAGATACATAAAAATTTTAAAAGAAAAAAAAACATGCTCAGAAATGAAATAAATAAGGAAATTAAAAAAAAATTTCTGGAAAATATTAAAAAATCTGAAACAAAATTTTAATTTTTTTTTGGTTAAAATCAAGTTTTTAAGGAAAAACTACACAAGCTTCATGAAAATTAAATATTAAACAAATTTTTATAAGAGTACTATTTATGGTTGTTTTTGATAAAAGGTACTTTTTGGTATCTTTAAAAAAATTATTTGGACATTTTCAAGGAAAAAAGTACAATTGTAAATTTCAATTAAATTAATCTTAAAAAAGTACTTTTTTGGTACGTTTGCTGTAAAAGGGTCATACATATTTATTTTTGTAACTTTAAAAAACCTTATTTCATGTATATATATATCATGAAATTTAAAAATTAAACGAATTTTAAAAAAGTACTATTTTTGGTACTTTTGATAAAAAGTACTTTTTGGTATCTTTAAAAAAAAACTTGTTTGGTATTTTTAAGGAAAAAAGTAATTGTAACATTTTTAATAAAATTAAGCTTAAAAAAGTAATTTTTTGGTACTTTTTTGTAAAACGGTCATACTTTTTTGGATAACTTGAAAAAAAACTTATTTGGGAATAGGTTTTTTTTTAAAATTTATAAATTTTAAATAAAATGCATATTAATATTAAATAAAATTAATATTTAAAATAAGTACTTTGGTACTTTTTGTTAATAAATACTTTTTTGGCATTTTTAAAAAAAACTCATTTGAGAATAATACTTTTTATAAAAAAGTAATTGTAATCTTTTTATAAATTTTGAATAGAAAAAAGCTACTCTTAATCTGGTACTTTTTTGGTATCTTTAAAAAAAATTGATTTGGGAATAGCTTTTTAGGAAAAAGTTATTGTAGTCTTTACATAAATTTTCAATAAAAAAAGATTTTAAAAAAGTACTTTTTATCTGGTACTTTTTAGAAAAGGTACGTTTTAGTTTTCATTTAAAAAAACTCATTTGAAAATGGTTTTTTAATATAAAATACTTTTAAGGAAAACAAATTTGAAAGGTACTTTTTGGTATTTTTTAAAAAATTGATTTGGAAATAGTTTTTTTTTTTTTAAATAAAATACTTTTTAGGAAAAAAATAATTTTAATATTTCTATACATACATAAATGTTAAGGAAAATTAATCTTGTAAAAATGTATATTTTGGTATTTTTTTGCTAAAAGTAAAAAATGTATGACATTTGTTTCAGGCAACTTTACTAATGGTGTTGTCTTTTCTACAAAAAAATGTGACATTTTATTAAAAAAAATGCAATTTGGTGTTTGTTTCTTTAAAATTTTGCTCCCGAAAAGGGTGGCTTGTTTTATTCTAAACTCACCCTTTTCGGGAGCAAAATTTTAAAGAAACAAACACCAAATTGCATTTTTTTTTTAAATAAAATGTCACAAAATTTTTTGTTTTTGAACATGCGAATGTGAGTATAAGAAGAAATGGAAAAAGATGATAACACTGTAATTGAAAGGACAAGTAATAGTGTTCTATAAGCAAAGCTTACTCTTATGGCCCCTCGTGGCTAAGAAAGTAACCAGTGCTAGGATTTTTTCTTGTGATAATTTTGATTTTTTTGGGGTATTTTATTAACATTTCTGTGCTTTTTTGAAGGGATAATAATAAAAATAGAAGAAAACTACTTAGTCATTAAAAAAAATACTAACAAATACACTGAACAAATTTTTTAAGCAAAAAATACACTAAACTAACTTACAAGGCATAACAAAGAAATAATTTTTATAAAAACAAATTGTTTTAATTAAAAATAAATGAAATAAATTAAAATAAAAAATTTTAAATATAATTAAAAAAATACACTGAATTTTTTTCTAAATTAAAATAAAAAAAAGTAAAATGAAATAAATTAAAAATATAAAATAAATAAAGAAAAAGTAAAATAAAGTAAAATGAAATAAATTAAGAATATAAAATAAATAAAGGAAAAACAAAATATTTAAAAAAATTTTTGATTTAAAATAAACTACAAACAACAATAACTACTTTTTTTTAAAAAAGATTGTTACTTCTCTGAAAAGATTTTACACAGATTGTACACTACTTACAACATTTTAGGGTTAATTTTAGTTTTATTTGATTAATTTGTTTTCTAACATGCCTAAAAGCATGCTTTGAATTTCCAACATTTTAACTACTACACATGCAAAAAATATTCTAATCAAGTCTTAAATTACAACATGCATTTTCAAAAATTTCAATTAAAATAAAAAAAAAAATGTTCAAATAATTTTCCTAAAATACTTACGACAACTTATTTCATCGCTGCCATCTCGACATTGAGGTTTGCCATCACAAACTTGAGTTTTTGGTATACAGCCACCGCCTCGTATACATTTGAACTAAAGAGTATTTAGTGATTGATTTGATTTTATTGACTTGATAAGTGTTTGGGTGTTTTTGTGGTGTGGCTTTTTTTTTTTGGTTTTTTGAAAAAGTACCCTTTTCCTCAACTTACCTTATCGCTGCTGCAATGACACAGACCATAACTTTCATCATCCATACGTTTGCAATCGCCAATGCCATCGCATACACTTTCCAACGGTATACAATCGCCACTTTCGCACATGAATTCCATGCTTAAGCAAGTTTTTTTGGCTTTAGATTTGAAATTTTTTTTCGGTTCAAGATTAAAAATTTTGCAAAATTTGTGTGGTTTGTGAAATCAAAAAGAGTTTCGCATGTTTGAAAATGAAGGTTTAAATTGAAAAGTGATTAACGGCAAAATGTGTAAAAGAAAAGAAAAAAAAATGTGTAAAAATGTTTTTAAGAAATTTTGTTTTGAAAATTCTTAAAAAGACAATGAAATTTGAAAAAATGTTTTAAACAATTATAAAATGACTTAATTAAGAAAAAAAAAAACAAAGTTAAGTATGAAATTTTATAACAATTGACCATGTAGAATAAACACACACAAGAACTATTTACAGTGTGGTTAAAGCTAAAAAAAGTAATTTTTTTTTTGCAAATTTAAGAAAAATATTTACAAAATTTTTAATTTTAAAAACAAAAGGAACAAAACACAGTTTTAATGACATTAAAAATTTAAGGCCATTTGAAGAATTAAAAAAAAATAGTAGATTTAGTACTTTGTTTTCACACTTTTAGAACTATAATAAGTATTGAACTTTTGAAGTAAAAAATACAAAATATTTTATCATTAAAAGCTTTTTTTTAATTTTTTCTATTTTATTTAATAACAATTTTGGAAATTTTCCTTAATTTAAAAAATTTTCCATTTTAGTACATATTTTGTTTTAAAGGCAATAACAAAAATAAAACAATTTTTTTAATACAAAAATTAGCCCTAATCAAATGAAATGTTCATCAATTTCCGTAAACTTGGAAGAAGTAGCAAATATTTATCATGGTACAAAAAATTTAATTTTGAAAAACAAACTTCACATAATTAAAATTTTTAAGACATAGTTTTTTTTTTAAATTTTCTTTAACTTCGTTAACCTGGAGAAAATTGTAGCCAAAAAAAGTACTTTTTTTAGTACTATTTTACTACACAAATATTGTAAAGAACAAATTTTAAAAGAAAAATTGACGAAAGTCAAAGAAGGAATTTTTCAAAAAACTTTTTGTAATTTTGTAAATTTTTGAAAAAAGGTACAAGAAATAGAGTAAGTACCTTTTTTTTAGTACCATTTTGTAACCCCTATTTTGGTCAAAATATAGTTTACAGAAACTATTAAAATAAAAAGTTAACATAGGCTGAATTTTTCTAAAGGAGTTGAAAAATGTCCTTAATTTTCTAAAATTTTAAGAAACTGTGGTAGAAAATACAATTAGTACCCTTAAAAGGACGATTTTGCAACCATATTTTGAAACAAATGTAGTTAAGAAAAACTATTAAAACAAAAACAAATAAAGATTCAACTCTTCAAAAGCAATTTCAAACAAATTGTCTTTAATTTTCTAAGTCTTTTAAAGAAATTGTAGTAGAAAATGCAATTAGTTGATTTATGGGTACTATATTAAGTATTTTTTTTTAGGAACATATAAATCACAAAAGGACTTTTTATAGATAAATAAAGAAAACTTTAATTTTTATTAAAAGAATTTGAAAAACTTTTTAAATTGTTGGCGGTATTTCGTTTTCTTCACAAACTATAAGATACTTTTGGTACTTTTTTCTATAAATTTTTAGTTTTTTTGTAATGTATATACAGAATGCTTTAATAGAAAATAAAAAACTATTTTGTAGGTGTTATTCATTTGCTAGTTTTTTGAAACATTTAGTAAAAAAAAGTTGAGGCTGCTTGGAAATGCATCACTGCGCTCCATGTAAGGTGCAACGCTTTCGAAAAAGCATCATCTAGCATCACTGAAAATGTCAGCTGATCGAAAATATACAAAGGAAGCAGATGATACACAAACAAACCTAAAACACTCATCACAAAAATGACTTATACATATAACCAAACTACGCAGCAAACAAGCATCGGCATCAGCTGATTTTCATAGATTTAGTACTTTTCTATGTTTGCCTTGGTACATTTTTGCTTACTGAGCAAATTTTTGGTACTTTTTTTTGTTTTTGGAAATCCTTAAAACGGTTTAAAGAGTGTTTTTGTGCGCTTGTAAGATATATTATTAAAAATTTTGGTACTTTTGCATGCACAAATAGTACTTTTTTAAGTTTGCTTAGAATTTGCTGCTTTCTTAGTCTCTTTTCTGGTGTCTAACTTGTTTATTGAGAAAATTATTGAATTCTTGTTTCATGGATGTTTTTTTGTGCGTTTGTGAGATATTTTATTAAAAATATTGGTACATTTGCATGCACAAATAGTACTTTTTTTAAGTTTGCTTTTGTTTTGAAAAGTAGTGTAGAGTGTAGTTAATTGGGCAATTTTTTGGTACTTATTTGTGTTTTTTGAATACTAAAAACTGTTTTAAGGTTGTTTTTTTTGTAGATTGTACGTTTTTTTGTAAAAAGAAATGTAATTGATAGGTTTTGTTACTTTTATATGTATATATTTAGTACTTTTGCTTTTAAGTTTTTTTTAGTTTGAAGGCTTTTTTGAATGCTATTCTTAAAACTGCTTTGCAAGCAACATGAATTTGATCATTTATTGGTCCCTTTTTTGGCTCTTTTTTTTCGCTTTAAGGGTGTCTTTTTTGTAATTTTTCTCCATTTTTGGTACTTTATTTTATAAAAGTATAAAATTTATTGGTTACTTTTTATGTTAATATTTAGTACTTTTTGTTGGTTCACTTTAGTTTTAAATCTATTTTTATCGAGGTTAAAAAATTAGTTTATGTACTTGTTTTAAGATTATTTAGCTTCTAACATAAACTTTGTGAGTAACTTGAGTTTGGAAATTTTTGTTACCCTTTTTTGGTACTTTTTTGCTAAAATACTTTTTTATTAAAATAAAAAAAAAACTTTTAAAATTTGGTACATTTTTTTACCCTTTTTTGGTACTATTTTTATTTCGTTAAGGGTTTGTCCAAGACTGTTGTTAAATGGAAGTTTAAAGGGGCCTTAAATCTTTAATGTCAAAAAAATTATTTGTTAGTCTTTTTTTTTTTTTTTTGCCAATTACACTGTAAAAAATTTGTTATATCAAAGCCAATTGTTAAAAATTTTCCTCAACTTCTTAACTTTGTTAAAAAATTGTTTTTAATATAAACGAGTTTTAATGATTAGTAAAATTTTAAAAGATTTAGTAAAAATAATTATTTTTTTTAAATATAAAAAAAAAATACTTCGAGAGATGAAAATGAGAAAGATACGAAATTTTTTTTGAAGATCAAAAGTTCATGATTAAAGCAATTTTCTTTTAAGTGGAAGAATTTATTTCAAGAGACATACTAGGAGCTGGAGTTGTAGTTGTGCTTGTTGTTTTCCTTAAAGTTGTGGTCGAAGAGCTGGAGCTTAAGCTTTGGACTCTACTTGTGTAAGGTCTTCTGGTAGTACTTATCATATGAGCGGGTGGAGGAGATTCAGTAGTCGTTTTTAGGTTTTGTTCTTTCGCTTTATATTGCTCACAATTAAATTCATCGGTCATGTCATTGCAATGATAGAAACCATCACATCTCAAGTGCAAAGGTATGCAAACATTGTTGCCACATCGAAATTGGAACTCTGAGCAGGGATTATGTTGTGTCGATTTGCTGTAGATATCAGGATGATAGTAATAGTAATCACGCATATCCAATTCATGCAATTTCCCCTCTCCGGGACCTCCCCTATGGCTAGAAGAGCCGTAAGGATAATAATGTGTTATGGGAGGTCTAGATGTTGCTGGACGTTTGTGATGGGGCGCATAATCTCTGATAATTTCATCCTCATCGAAGGTATTTTGTTGTAAGTCTTGTGAGTTTTTGTGTTTTTTTTTTGCAAACATTTTAAAATCAAACCGCATGCAAGTCCAAAACATTTTTATTTAATTTTTTGTATTTAAAGATGAGAAAATTAACATGCAAATTTTGTAATAAATTAACAGCCGATTTGTGGGTAGTGGTTGGAGAAAGGAGGAGTATTAAGTCATCAGCCAATTTTTTTTGAAGATTAAAAAATTTTTTTAACAATATTTTTTACAGTGTAGTTAAGTTGTTAGGTTTTTTCGAGTTTTATATGAAACCATAACCACACATTTACGATTTTCGGGTATAATTTTTTGGATTATATTAAAAAAAAATGGGGAAAAAGGGAAATAAACAAAAAATATATTTTAAATTTCAGAAAAAATTTTCAACTAAAAATTTCTAACTAAACACGGAAAAAATTAAAGGAAAAAAGCAGGAAAAGCCAATTTATTCTAAAGAGAAGAGAAAGCTAAAAATTTAAAAACAAAGACTTAAAACATTAAGAAATTAGCCACCACCACTGAAATGTTTTTTAAAAACACAAAAATCTTAAAACAGAATACTCCAACTTACCACAATCACTTTCTTTGGAATAATCATCACAATCATAGATATTATCACATACCTCACGATAAGGTATACATTGACCATTATTACAACGGAATTCATAATATTTACATTCATCACCATCATCATCACCACCTTAAAGGTGACACAATGGCGAACAAGGGTTAAGATTTTTTTTTTAACAAAAATAGTTTTAATAAAGTCATGCAAAAAATTAAAGAGAAACATTTTAAATAAGGCAGAAATCTTACAATAAAAACTTATAAAACAACATTAAATGTGAAAAAATAACAGCAAACCCAAACAGAAACGAAATGGAATGAAACAAAATAACATATTAATGATAGAAATAAATAGAAATAAGTATTAAAGTAAGAAACGGAATAAAAAAACCATGAAAAATTTAAGTTTTTAACTAAGGAACAAAATGGAATGAACACAATATATATAAAAAACGAATACTTATTAAAGGAAATAGGTTAAATTTAATAAAATCTGATAGGAAACAAAAGGGAATGGAACAAAAATTTAAAAGATGTGAAAAAGGGAAAACCAAATTTAAATTGATAAAAGAAGATACATGACATTTTTAAAAATCTAAAAATATATATATTTTGTGGCAAGAAAAAATGGAATGGAACAAAATTTTGGTATAAACTGGAAAATTTAGCCAAGTCTTTTTAAAGTTTATATTAAAAAAACCAAAAAAAAGTCTTGTAAAAAATATATATTTTGGGACAAAAACGAAATGAATGGAAACTAAGTTTTAGAATATTAAAAAAAACTTTTGATTCTAATTTGAAAAGTACGATATTTAAAAAAAAAAAAAATTTGGAAAAACTGAAATATTTTTTTAAAATACATATTTTGCGATTAGAAAAAATGGAATGAAACAAAATTTTGTAATACACATATATATGTACATATATATAGAAACATATACTCAAAGTGTAAATAAACTATTATTAAAGAAATAAAACATGGACAATTTTAAAGACTTTTTAGAAAGACATCTGTATTTTGTGATAAGAAACGAAACAAAGTTGTGAAATATACATATATTTAAGAAAAACTACAAAAAACTATATACAAATTTTAAATATTTTTCAGAAAAATGTATATTTTGTAGCAAGAAACAAAATAGAATGGAACAAACTTCTAGGATATGCAAAAAAAAAAAACCCATTGTTAAAATAAATTTTATTTGAATAATAAAGTAATAATATTTTAAAAGTTTTTTTAAGGAAATCTATATTCTATTTATGAAATGGAATGGAACAGATTTTCGAAAATGAATAAAGTAATAAATACAAATTATATTTTCAAAATGTTCGAAACAAGAAAATTAATACAAATTTAGAAGTCTTATCATTTTTTATTTTGTGACAAGAAACAAAAGAGAATGGAACAAATTTTTTGAGAAATCTAAACGGTTTTACTTAAGAATTTCAAAAGTAACGATGTAAATGTAAAACTAAGGAAACTCGAAATTAATCCAGTTAATGTTTAGGAACGAATGGGATTGAAACAATATCGAAGATTTTTTGTGATTTAAAAAAAACCAAATTTTTTAAAAATAATTAACATATTTAAAAAAGTTCATG
This sequence comes from Pollenia angustigena, assembly GCA_930367215.1. Lineage (NCBI taxonomy): Eukaryota > Metazoa > Arthropoda > Insecta > Diptera > Polleniidae > Pollenia > Pollenia angustigena. Next base: position 4,511,421 of record OV884059.1, read on the forward strand.
ACCACATCGTAACAAGAGACAAAATGGAATAAAAAATTTCTATAGCTCAAGAATATATTTTATATAAAATAAAATTGTTAAACATTTTAATAACAAAATATTGTTTACTTTTTTAGAAATAATGTAATTTCCAAAAAAGTCTTATTTGTCTTTGAAATAAGCATTCTTAACGAATTAGGATAGTACAAAATTGCACATACAAAATCTATAAAATACAATTTTCTTAAATATTCTATTAAACTTTTGGTGAATATTTGAACCAGAAACAAAATGGAATGGGACATTTTTTTAAATGAAAACCAAACATTGAAATGGATGAATTTTGTGAGTGCTGTATTAAGAATGTGTATTTTCCTCAAAAGAAATGAATATATTCAAATAGAACGCTTTGAAATGAAATATGTTTTTAAGAATTATAGTTATTGTATAATTTAAATAAATATTATACAAAAAAGAAAACAAATTCAAACCAATAAGCTATAAACAAACTTTTTGCGTGAAAATTTTTAATTTAAAAAAAAACAACCTGGAATGAAACGCTTTATTATCTCATTTGGAAATATAAAAGTAAAGCAAAAATAAGAAATACGAAAACAAAATAAGTGAATTCATTATTCTAAAAAAAACTATATATAGAGCATTTTATGAGGCAACAAGTTATTTAAAAAAATTTTAATCCCATTTCCACATCATTCCCATCGTGTGCAGGCGGATTTCTATTATCATTCTTCAAAAAATATTTCTTAGGAATTTAAATTGGCTTATCTATTAAATAAAAATTTATTTTAAATATTCATTTTTATCAAACACCGACCGGACACCTTCAACGACATTATTAATTAATGCAGGGCGTGAAGTTGGCAACCGACAAAGAAATTACCATAAATAAAAATATTTTTTTTTTTTTTTTTTTAACAAAAATGTGGAATAGAACAAAGGAATATTTAATATATAAATTAAATAACTAAATTAATATTTATAAATGACAAGTGATGACAAATATAGAACATTATTTAAAAGGAATTTCTTTAAAGTAAAACAAGGGAACAAGGGCAGGAAAATCAATAGAAAAAGTTTTAATTAAAAACCGAAATAAAAGGGAATGAAACCTTTTTAATATTGCGTTTATAACATATTTGTCTTATGGCTTAGCGTTTTTAAATGGCATTTTCTGTTTTTAATCAAGAGTCTTTTGTCAAATCTTATGCATGGAACAAAATGAAATTAAACCCTTTTTCTAAATTTTCTTCTTTTCATCCTCTTTGTTACTAATTGGTCCATTTTCTCTTTAAAATAAAGTTTTTTTTATAAAATTTAAAATGTGGAACAACATGGAATAAAACATTTTAAAAATTTGGCTTTTTCCTAACTTTTTTTGTGATAACTTTTTAAACTGCCATTTCTGTATCGCATAAAGTTTATTTTAAATGAAATTTTCAACTTGAAACAAAACGGAATTAAACATTTTATTCTTACACAAAACTCTTTTTCCATATTTTCTTTGGATTTTTATTAAAGAAAAAAAACGGCTATTTAAATTTAATTATTTACGATATTCTTAAATAGTTTAGTTTTTAAGGACTAGTTGTTGCTGAAACAAAATGGAATGAAACATTTATTTTTTAGATTTCTTGCATTATCAACCGTTAAACTTGCTAGACTTCTTCAAACTAATTTTTAAAGCTTTCATAAGCTTTTTTATATATTCAATGAGCTAGGAACGAAAAAGATTGAAACACAGTTTTGGCTTTGCCTTAGAACATTTCATTTAGTTTTTAAATTTTAAAAATTCTTTAATTGCCTTCCGTTTGAAAAAGGCTTTCCCTAAAAGTGAAATGTAATTGAACACGTAACTTTAGTTTTATGCTTTACACAAATTGAAATGAAACTCTGTTTTGTTGTTTCTAAAAAAAATTTCAAGTTTTTAAGAAATTAAATTTTTTTAACTTCAACAAGTGTCATTTATTTTTAAATGAACCTTCTAAAAAATGGGTTATAATACACATTTTTATTAAGTTAGAACGCTTGAACATTTTGTAACGAAGTGGAATGAAACTTTGTTTTAAAATTTTTTAAGTTTTTAAACAGAATGTGTTATCCACAATTTTTCGTAAGTTTTCTGGTTAAACCAGTTGCAACGAGATAATCTGAATTAGTTTAAAGCCTGAAACGAATTGGAATGAAATACTTTTTATGCAGTTCTAAAGAAAACTTAAAATTTTTGAAGAAATTTCGTATGTTTTTGGTGAAACCAGTTGTCACGAAACAATCTAATTTGGTTTTGAGCCTGAAACGAAGTGGTATGAAACGCTTTTTTGTAATTTCTAAGAAAATTTAAAAGTTTTGAAGAAAATTTTTAACAAAAATAATATTTTCAACGATCTTTTTGTTTGTTTTTCTAGAGGAGCTTGTACGACCTAAACATTTTCTTTGAGTTTTGACCCTGGAACCAAGTGAAATACAACACTATTTAAACAGAATTTGTTTAACAAAACTACAAGTTAAAGATTTCTAAAGGGGTTTAAAAAAATTATTTATGCTAAAAATTAATTGAAGTTTTTTAGTTTGTTGATTTGAATTTAAATTAATTAGAAAAAGAAACTATTACATGTGCTTCGAACTAAAAAATTTTTCTAGCTATATTTAGCTTTTTCTTTAAATTATTTGCACGTTTTTTTTAATTTGAATTAAATTACTTTATGAATGAATTGTAAACTTATTAATTTTATTCACATACCAGCTTTTTGTAAATATTTTTACTACAGATTCCTGTCTGTAGCCGTTTATTTAAAACTAATCTATGTCAAAAACGGGTGTAACTGGCAACATTGTTGGCATAATAAATTTAACGTAGATAAAAATAAAAAAGTCAGATTTGATTGCGTCTGATTGCCAGTAATTTGAAATGCATTAAATTTAGTTGAAAAGAAAAATCAAAATTAATATTAAATACTAAAAAACTAAAGTAGAAAAGTCTTTTTTTGATTTAATGGCGGCTTTTCTTAGATCTGGCAACAAGAAAAGCTACCAAAGTCTAGCAAAAAAGCTGTCAAATTAAACAACATGACAGGATAATGAAAACTGTTAAAATTACGGAAACAAATTTGAAAATAAAGAAAATTAAGAGAAAAAATAACTGCCAAGCAGATCATGATTTTGAAATTATAATTTTTGTTGAAAACTTAAAATTTGTAGGGTTTTTTTGTGAAGAAACTAAAAACCTTATATGTTTTTTAGTTATAGTATAAATTTTTTTCTTTTTTCCAAAGAAAATTTTCAATACATAAAAAAACCATAAAACCCTTTAAGGGTTTTGAGTAAAACACCTTTTTAATTATAAGAATTACTTTAAAAAAATTACTTTAGAAAAAAGTCCCTAATTAATATTAATCATACGTCAGGGTAGACCAAATAAAATAACTTTCTTTTTCTAGTGCTAGGAAAGGAATTTCTAAAAATTGTTTTCTTATAAAATGCTCACCATCACAATGTCTTTCGTCTGATATATCTTCGGGACAATCTATATTACCATTACATCTAAAATTTTTCGAAATACAAGTACCATCATCACACTGCCATTTTTCATGCAAGCAGGCTGGTTTTTTTTGTAAAAATTTTAAATAAAATATAAAAGATTTTCTCAGTTTAATGTTAACATTTTAAGGAAAATTAAACACAAACATACGACATCCTTCCTCATCCGAACGATCGTGGGGACAATCGGCATGACCATCACAACGATGGACTATGGAAATGCAAGACAAATCGCGACAAGTAAATTTTCCTTTGGGGCAAAAAAATCTCAATTTGGGTACAACTAAAGGTTTAGAAAAACAGGTGTTACAATTAGAGCAAGAGAGAAAATTTACAAAGAAAGAGATAGGGAGTCAAGAAAAAGAGAAAGAAAATACACATTTAATCAAAAGAGAATGTTAATTATGTACATTTTGTTAATATATACAAGTGATGACTATTAAAATTAAGCCCAAATATAGTACTTACTGCTATCACAATGCTCTTCATCATCACCGTCCAGACAATCTGTTTTACCATCACAGATTTTCGACTCACTGATACAATTTATACCATCTCTACATTGATACTCAATATCACTACACTCGGCAGCTTTTATGTTTTTGTTTTTTTTTTTTTTTTTAATTGAGTTAAAGTTAGTAATTTAATGTAGATGTAGAATTTAATATGAGTCCATTAGAAAACATAAGTTTTTAGTTCAGACATGCATTTTTTTTGGGTTGGGGTTAAAATTGTTAGTCAAACGTTAGCCCAAGATTTAAGAGAAAAGATTAAGAAAAATATTTTATAAATTACAAAAAATTATTAGTTTTCTTATTATAGTTAAAATTAAAGCTAAATGCTATTTTTTAAAATAAGTTATTGGTAAAAAGAAAAATACTTAAGTAAATTGTTAAATACTTTAAAAGCTTTTAATTTATATAAAACTAAAGCTAAATTTGTAATAAATTTACTAATTCTCTAGAAAGAGTAAAGAAAAAATAAGCAAAAAAACTACATTTATAAAAAACTTACGACATCTTTCATCTTCATCGTCACCATCAGGGCAATCGGGTATACGGTTACAACGTTTGCTACCATCAATACATTCGCCAGAGTTGCATCTAAATTCGGAAGGATTGCATTCTGCAAGAATAAATAAAGACAAAGTAAAAGAATTAGGAAAATTACCTTAAAAAAAAAAAAAAATAGAAAAAAAGCTCAAAATGTAGGCTTCCATTCCCTGTATAAATTGTAAAAATCCCTTTTTTTTTTTTTTTTTTTTTTAACGTTTATTTCATGAAATTGTATAAGCTTAAACTATAAATAAACAAACAGTAGGAATATAACAAATAATTTTACATAGTCCCATATTCGGGCTCTCAAGTATATTACTTATCTATATACAATATTTACATTATCTTTAAAATTTAATTATTTAAATTTATACAAAATAAATACAAGTATTTATACGTATTTACTATAATTAGTTTGTAAAGAAAAACTTGGAAAAACCTTACTTATATAACACAAAAAAAAAAAAATAAGTAAAAGTAATAGTCAGAAAATAAAACGAAAAAGTGGGATTTATTTAGTGAGCCACCAAAATTTTTTAATATCTATGTTTGGAATCATATTCCTATCTCCTGAATAAATGCTCGTATTAAATCTGCTATTGTCAATTGTAAGTTGTTTGCTTAGTACAGCTTTAACATTGGCTCTTCTATAGATGTGATAGAAAATTGGGATGCCGATTTCATTTTGAATGTATCCCTTATAATCGAGGTACAAAAAAGCCTCAGGTGGTACATATCCACTTTGTAAGGTTGTATATATGTATTCAAAACTCTCGTAATAAGGAGCCATTATTAAGTTGTTTTCATAGCACACTAAGCTCTTCTTTATGTGGTTTCTTATTAAATGTATAATAAAGTTATCAATCCTGCTAACTTTGGAAACATTATATAGTCTTTGATTTGAGATATATTTAATATAATTAGTATTTGGGGACCTGTAAAGAGAAGTACAGGCTCGCAGACATTTTCTTTCGAAAATTCTCAACTTTTCCATATAGGATGGGGAAATGTTGAACCAAATTTGACAACCATATGTTAAAATCGGTCTTATTAAAGCTTGATATAACATTATTTTTACATCTGATTTTATATGTTTTGAGAAAAATAGTTTTTTATACAAAAAAAAAGCTTTTCGTGCTTTTATTAGCTGTAATTTAACGTGATCGTTAAAATATAAAAATTTGTCTAAGGTTATTCCTAGGTATTTTACCATCTGTTTATTTGGAATGTTGATGTTGTTCCCGGATTTTACGCCAAAGGATTTCCAATTATTTTTTATGTTGTTATTACATTTTCCGACAGGTGGACGAAATAGAATAGTTTCACATTTATTAATGTTAATTTTCATATGCCAATCTGCAGCATATTTTTCTACTATTTTAAAATAGTCTTGTAGTTTTCCGTTGATTTTTTCAATTTTGTTATCAGCATGATAAATAACAATATCATCAGCAAACGCAATAATACTGTCAATTTGATTAAGAAGATCAAGAACAAATAAATTAAATAGAAGTGGAGAATTGACTGTACCTTGTTGCAAGCCATTAACTATAATGAATTTTCTGGAACTTAACTTGTTTTTATTACAAATAAGAAATGATTTATTATTCAACATGTTATGTATAAGTATTACCAAGTGTATAGGAAATCTATATTTTAAAAGTTTATATATTAGACCAGGTATCCAAATACTATCGAAAGCTTTTTCAAAATCCACCAGACATGCGCCAGTGCATAAAAATTTATTCATATTCCAATGAATATTTGATATCAGTAAATGTATGGCATGAATCGTTGAATGCTTATGTTTAAACCCAAATTGCTTATTATTAATTAAATTCTCTCTTTTACAAATTTTGATTATATTATTGTTAATGCAGATTTCAAAGACCTTGCTAATGTTTGGTATTAAGCTTATTGCACGTAAGTTTTTAGGGTTACTTGTGTCTTTATCCTTTTTAGGCAACACAACAACTTTTGCTGTTTTCCAAGCCCGAGGAAAATACGAGTTGTTAAGCATATTGTTAAATAGTGTACAAAATGCGAGTATTAATTCGTCTGGAATGTTTCTTAGAATAATATTGGGAATGTTGTCCATTCCGGAGGATAATTTTTTTCTTAGGTTTTTAAAAATGTAAAAAATTATATCTTTTGTTAAGAAAACATTTTCCGAGAGTGACTCATTAATTTCATTTGCCTTTTTGTCTGTACTAAATGTAGTAATTGTAGATTGATTGTTTTCATACTCAGTTTTATATTCTAAAAACCTGGTGAAACAATTATCAACTTCAACGTGTGTTGTATTTTCTTCATCAATCTCTTTGAAGGAGTGAACAGATTCCAGGAAGGCTCCCATTACATTCAATATTTGATCTTTATCTCTAACAATAAATTTGTTGTTTTCTTTTTCTATTTCAAGAGAGTTAATTCCAGCATTTCTAAACAAGGGTTCTTCTTCATGACTAATTTTCAAAATATTTATATCTAATGACTGATTTGTTCTGAATTGTTTTTTAGCTTCGTTAAACATACCTGAAGAATTTTTTTTATCAATATTTTTAAGTTTTTCTGTAAAGTGTTTATTTACTGTTAAAACAAAATTATCATTTATCATTTTCTTAATTAACTTAAGTTGAGTTTTGAGAATCTTTATTTCCGGGGGTGAACGAATATTTTCTAATCTATTGTGTTTTTTAATAATAGTCAGGATTTTACTTTTCTCTGACTGTAATTTTTTTATGATTGGGTTAACAAATTTCTCAACTGTATCATTACTTTTAAATTTTGGCACCGATTTTTCTATAGCGCTTAGAATAGATTTATTCATCTCACATAAATAAAAATCAATTTCGGAATTAGTTAGATTTCTGTTGTTCGGTATCGTTTCATTATTTTGAAACATATTAGTAATATTACTCCTAAACTTTTTCCAATTCGTTTTCTTATAGTTAAGTTGAGACTCATAGTGTTCCTTGAAAAATGCAAAAGGGTGGTCATTTTCTTCATTTAAGAGTAAAATTTGTAACGCGTTGTGGTCACTGTCATAATCAAGAGTTTTGAGGCAGTTTAATGAATTATTTTCCCTATGTATTAATAAACGAGAGTCCGCTAAACACAAGTCTAAAAATGAACCGCATCTAGGGTAAGACGGTTTTGTAGATGCATATAAAGTGCATCTGAAATTTATTTCATTGTTTTGTAACCATTCCCTAAGGATATTACCTTTAACGTTATTTGAAACATTGCCCCAATCTGTGTGTTTACAGTTCAAATCTCCTGATAATATATAAAAATTATCAGGGTTCTCTAAATTTAAGGACTGAAAGATTTGGTTAAGTTCTGTTCTCAAAAAACTATTGTTGTTGCCCGATGGGTAATAAACTGATATTATAAACAGTGTTTTATTTGACAATAGCGGTATTTTAACTATGCATGTTTCCAAACATTTAAAGGTGTTTATAGTGTTATTTGTAAAATTTTTGTATTTGATATCATTCTTTATTAAAATTGCAGTTCCACCTCCATTAAGGGAGTTGGTTCTGTCTTTACGTATTATTTGGTAGCCTTTAAATTGAACCTTGTGTCTGACGTTTAGCTTTGTTTCGTTTAACAGAACTATGTCCGGTTTATACATATTTATGAAATTACTTAAATCATATCTTCTACTTAATTTTATTAAGGAATTAACATTAATTTCGATTATATTAAGGTTTTTTACAAATGTTTCCTCCATATTAATAACTTACGTCTCTAACATCGAAAAAATAGTATCTATTCTAGATGTTTGAAATTGTAGTTGTTTGTTTAAGTTTATGATCTGTGTAGATAAGTTTTGCAATGAATTGTTCAGCTCTTGTAAAGTTTGTTGAATTGGGTTGATAGAAGTATTTCCCATTTGTGTGTTTTTGTTTTGTGATAGCCTTTGTTTTTTATCACGAAGTCTTTGTTGTAATTCCTTGTATTTCTCGCACCCTTTGTATGATGCCGGGTGCCCGTATTTATTGCACAGTACGCAAAATAGTTTTTCCCTTTCATTTTCAGGGACCTTTTGTACAGGACATTCTCCAATTTTGTGTTCTTTATTGCATTTGACACACCTAGGTGGCAAAAAACAATTTGATGCACTATGTAAAAAGCTTTGACATCTTCTGCATTGAGGAATTTCAGATTTTCTTAATGGCTCCCAACGGATACAACGGTAAAACAATGCCTTTATTGCTTTGAGCTCATAAACTTTACTTTCACCAGTTATTTGTACAAGATAAATTGGCAGATCATAACCATTAGCAGTGGCTTTTTTTGTCTTAAATTGGCTGACTTTTAGAACATTTAAATTTTCATTATTGAATTTACGAAGTTCATCCTGAATAACAGTAGGATTAATATTAGCACTGAGGCCCTTTAAAAGATAGGTCTTTGTTTTCATAGCTTTTGGGGTAAATGTAAAGAATTTGGTTTTAGCCTTTTCTAAATAAGCTTTTACTCTAGTATAATCATCTATGGATGACACAAGTAATGATGTTTTTTTGTTGCTGAGTTCTTTGATTTTGAACTCTTTAATATTCAAACCATCTTTAATGAAATCTATTAGCTCGTTAGGCTCCACATTAAAAATATTGAGAGGTGGTATTTTCTTATTTTTTTGCTGGTTGATATTATTTGTTGTTTCTTCATTAGTTATATTTGTCTCTACATTTGAAAAAGAGACTTGTGATGTTGTTACTTTAGATGTTGTTGGCTTATCATGCTCTCTTACATGATTTTCAAATCGTTTTAAATACTCTTGATTGCATTGAGTATCATTATCAAGAATTGCATAGTAGTTGCCTTTAAGCTGTTTGCTCACTGATTCACACTGCATTTCGCTTTTTCTTTTTCTATCGTTTTCTGTTATGTCATTTATTTTTTTTAGTGAATTGTTTATATGGCTTTTGTCATGATTATTTTTTAATGAATTGTTTTTATTGTTCTTGTCATAATTTAATTCTGAGTTTAGAGCATTGCGCTCACTCATTTTTTTTTTTACTTTATAAGAGTCTATTTCTCTAGGTTTTTTTTGTTTTTCTCTATTCCTTAAATAAGAAATAAAAAAAATTTTTTTTGAAAACAACAACGCACTGAAAAAATGCGTTAAACAATAAATACACATCGAATAAACTCGAAAAATAACTGATATGCGCTATACGTCCGTCTATTCTGACAGTCACGAAAAGACTCACTGTAAAAATCCCTTTAAAACTATAAAAGTTATGACAAGTTTCAATAAGCAAGCCAGTAATTAATATTAATCATACGTCACCAGACAACAACATTATTTTTATAATCTTGTGTTGCTTGTTATCCGCCTGTGGGAAGCATAGCTGAGTGCTACCGGACGCGTCACAGGTTGCGGATAGTGATACGGCCCGTAGATATGCGTGTTAGCTGCCTCTGGGCAGTCGCGGACAGTCAGCGGTCACAAGGGGAGAGTCTCGGCGGGTCTTTCGGGTTCCTAAAAAAAACCAAGTATGCCTATGATCCTTGTGATGTCATGGCGGGCAATTGGCGCCATCAAAAAAAAAAAAACCAATCTTACAACGTTTGTTGTGATACCAAAAGCATGTCTGGAGGCTCCAATCGGCAATCCCGATACCAGACTCGGATGCTAACGGCTAATCACCGGTACATCCTAAACCGATATTGATTAATGAAACCACACAAAATGTATTGAAAACGGATCGAACGAAGACGACTATTGGCATGAAAAAACAGATAAGAATTGGAGCATGGAATGTACGGACACTCAGCGAACCTTCCAAGCTCACTCAATTATGCAGTGAATTCTTGGAATACAAGCTGTTAATACTGGGGCTTAGTGAAACTCGTTGGCCTGAATCCGGCGAGGTTAAAGCCTCATATGGACTTACTTTTTTATACTCAGGAAAACATACATCTGAACCAAGGTCAAGTGGAGTCGGCTTTCTTTTATCCAAAGAGGCTACCGATTCACTTATTGACTGGAAACCACACAGCGATAGAATCATTACTGCTAGATTCCGAACAAGAGCCCGAAAGCTTACTTGCATACAGTGCTACGCACCCACAGAGTTGGCTGAGGGCAGCGTTAAGGAAGAGTTCTATAGTCAGCTAAATAGGACTATGTCGTCTGTCCACCAAGGCGACACCATGATTCTGATGGGAGACTTTAACGCACAAGTTGGTTCCTTAAACACCAACCTAGAAAACGTGATGGGTAGACACGGTATCGGCTCCATGAACAGGAATGGGGAACTTTTTACAGAGTTGTGCGCTAAATATAACATGGTTATTGGGGGCACATTGTTCCCACACAGGACCATACATAAAGCAACGTGGGTGTCCCCTGATCACGTGACTGAAAATCAGATCGACCACATAGCCATAAGTAAAGTGTGGAGGGGATCTCTTTTGGACGTGCGAAACATTTATGGCCCTATGCTCCAATTTGGAACGACGGGAATAAATATATAAATATATATATATACGTCACCAGAAAAAAATAAAATTTTATTTTCATACTGTTTAAATTTTTTTTTGTCAAATTTTGAATAAATTAAGGAGAATTAAAAAATAAAACATTTAACATCTGAAAAATACGAAATTAAAAGTTACGAAAGAATTTGAAACACTTACATATTTGAACTTAAAAAAAATTTGTTTTGTATTAAATTAAATTCCTAGCGAAAAATATTCTGAAATTTTAAGAAAGAAACTTTATAGAAAACCCTTAGGTCTTAGCTTTCATTTCCTATTAAAATTTGGAAAAATACCCTAGAAACTACAAAAGCTATAATAATCATACGTTACCAGGGATAAATAATCACCCCTATCGCGAATGTTATGGGAATATGATACATGGGATCAAACCTAAATTCCCATCCCCAACAAATCGGTATCGCAAATATTTTGGGAGTAAAATTTCTATTGTGAATTATTTGTCAGTGCTTTGTAAACAAAAGTTTCTATTGTGAGTAGCTTGTCAGTGCTTGTATTGTGAAAGAAAAATACACTACAAAGTAAAATCCTAATAAAAATATAAAAAAATAAATAATGAATAGTGTTTATCTTCATTTTATTTATAAACACTCTTTCAATAAAAGAAAAAAGCAATTTAATTTAGTCCAACCTTAGAATACAAATTAAAATTTACATGTTCCCTTCTCGTGCACATTAACACTTGTGGGGAATATATTTAGTAAAAAAATTCTCGGGAGTAAACATTGGCGATGCCAAATTTTTTAAGTTTGGGAATTTATTCCCAAAAAATTTGTTATGGGAATCATTCACAATACGAAATAAAAAAATATGGGAATATTTTCATGGGAGTAGTTGTTTGCGATAGGGGTGAATGAAATTTTAATTTTTATCTTTTTGTAAGAATTTTTTTATATTTTCGATAAATTTAAGCAATTTAAAGAGAAAAAACACTTATTAAATAACCTTAAAAATTGTTGACATAACAAATGAACTAGAATATTAAAAAGAAGTTTTATATAAAAAAAATTTTTTTTCTGTCTCAAATTCTCTCTTAGAAAAATGTCCTTCAATTATTGAAAACAATTCTATAAAAAAAGCCAAAAGTTTTGGCCTTCATTTAGTTTTAAAAATCCCTTAAAATCGACAAAAATGATGACAGCTTTTGTTTAATAACCCAATTATTAATATTAATCATACGCAACCAGGAATATAAAATTTTATTTACAATTTCGCCTTTTTAAAAAGCATTTTTTAAATTTTGAATAAATTAAAGTAAATTGAGGGGAAAAACTTATTTATTTAGAATAAAAAAAAATAATAAAATTAATGAAAAAAATTTTTTTTGGGGAAAATTTGTAATAAGTTTTATAATTTTTTTTTGTAAACAAACAAATTTTTTTAATTTAGCAAAAATAAATTTGAAATAAAGCTAAAAGAGTAGACTTTTAATACTTCCTAACAAAGTAAAAACCTTTTGAAAAACACTTGTGAGTCGATTACGGATGGCAACTGAACTGAAGTTGAGTTGCTAGCAGTGAAATCAAACATCGCCGCACATTTAAAAATATAAAATAAAAAAAAAGAATGTTATATATTTTAACATGAGCGGTGCTTGATTTTGCTGCTGGAAACTTTACTTCAGTTGTGTTCTTTTTGAAATCGGTTTTTAAACAAAAACATTTTGGGAACAAAAAAAATATCGATAAAACTTTAAAATATTGTTAAGAACACTGCAGCTTTAAAGAACAAGACAAAAATTAAAATTAGTTAAACGTATCGCAGAAACATTTAAAAAAAATTATTAATGAAGCCTTAAAGTCTACTACAGTTTTCTTAAAGTAAATTTTTAAGGTTTCTAAGGAAATCAAAAAATGTTCCTAAATTAAAAAATAAATAAAAAAAAGATATTGAAAAATTTCGAAGATAATTTTTCTCAAAACTGCTGTTTTTAAGCCTTTAAGTATGCTTTAAATTTTCCTTAAGCTTAGTTTTGCCTTTTAACCGGTTAAAAATATAAAAAATTTATATTAAAAATGTTTTAAAATTCTTGAAAATTAATTGTAATTGACATTAATTCCTGTCTAGAGAAATTAAAGGAAGTTCATTAGTATCAGTTTCTTTAAGACTTTCGGGCTGAGTTTTAATTTCTTTTTTTTTACAGCTTCTCTTATTTCTTTTGTGAGTTTTCCTTGTTTTTTTTTTTTAAAATAATTTGACGAATGTTTTCGTAAACTTTTTTATTTGAAATTTAATCTTTATGGGTTTTGAATTGCATCCTGTTGCTTAATTATTGTTAAGACTATTTTTTCATGTAAACGAAAATTGGCCTAAAAGTCTGCTTTGGTTTTTTTTCTCTTAAAAAACAACAACAAATCTTTTGATCTTTTTAGCAAACTTTTTGTTTGTTTAAGAATAATAACGAAAAAAAAAACAATAAATTCAACAAGTTAAAATGTTAGATGAAGGGAAAAGGCGATTAAGAATCTCATAATTTGGCAGTTAACAACAAAAAAGGAAAACAAATTCTCTAGCATTACTTCGTTCAAGTTTGGCTAAAGGATTATATTGTTATTTTTAAGGATTTCTATAAAAAACAAGACAATAAGGAGATTTATTCTAACAGAAAGGAAAAACAGATAAAGGCAACTATAAAATTTTGAAATAAAACAAAAAATATTTATTGAAATATTTTTTATTGATATTCGAGATGATGAGGTTAATTCTTTTGGAGAGTAACAAAAAAAATTTATAAACAATTTTAGTTTTTAACAATAATTTTAAATAAAATTTAACAAACTAAATTTTGTTAAATCTTGATGTTAATTTTTTAAAAATTTTGTTTGCCAATAAGAACTTTTTGAAAAATTAGAGTTTTTTAACAAGATGCAGTGAAGTCTTGACTTCCTTAAACAGTTTTCTGATTTAAAATATCTTAATTCGGACAAAAGTTATTAAGCATTTTGCGAAATAAGCCGAAAATTAATATTAATCATACGCTACCGTTGACAAAAATTAAAAAACGCTTTTTTATTTAGGGCATTTTAGGAAGTAAAGATTTATATTGCAGAATATATTTTTCAAAGACTTAAGGTTTTTAACAAATTTTTTTTTATTAAAAAAAATTAAAGTCTACTTTTAGGCAGCCTTTTAATTTGAATATTTTTTTTTGTAAATTTCTTTTAATGTTTTTTTAAAGGGGTTTTAAATATATAAATTGACAGTATATTGATAAGTAACAATAATTTGTAAGAAAAATTTGAAGACTACTATTAGGCTAACTTTAAATTTAATAGTCTTTCGCTTTAAGAAAAAGGTTTATATTCTTAACAAACTTCAATTAAAACTTTTTTGATAACCATAAACAATTTTTATTGATAAAACTATAGCATTCTTTTAAGGCTGCTTTAATTGTATTAATAATTACCAGAAAAACAGCAACTGATTGTTTTTTTTTTACAATTTCTTGCTAAAAGTTGAAGTTATACAAAAAAAAAGAAGAGAAATTCATGCAAAATGACAACAACCATTAAATTGATGGCATTATTTATAAACTTCTTGTTGGAAAAAGTTAAAAGTTAAGAAAATTGTTTAAATATTTTTGTATAATTTAAATGTTCAATTCTTTTTAGTTGGAGGTTTATTTTTATAGGATTTCTGTTTTTTAACTAAGTTATGCAGTTTTTGTTCATTCAAAAGCGCATTGCAGATATCATTGAGACATTTATAAGGTTTTTTTTGTTTGTTTGTTTTGTGGTTGATAAAGTTTGGGGGTTTTCTTATGGTTAAAAAACGCCTTATAAATGACAGTTAAAAGTAAAATGTGTTTTATTTTGGTCTTAAAAGAAATCATTAAATTTGCATGTTTTAGGACAATGCAAATAAACTCAAATTATTAATAAGAAAGAAAAAAGATTCGTTTTTTTTGTTATTGTTAAAAAATATAAGAGATAAAGACAATAGAAACTAATTATAAATTTTTAATAAAAAAAAATACATAATAGACTAAAAACTTCTAAGAAAAATTTTAAAATCTAAAACTAAAAATTTAAATTATATTTTTTTTTTGTAAAAGTTTTAATGTAAGTAATTTTTTTAAGCTTAGATTGAAGTTTTAGATCTAGGAAATGTTGGCTTTTAAATGCCTTTTGAATTTCTTAAATCTCTTGAAAAATAGAAAAGTTAATCAGGATTTCCCTCAATAATCCATTAAATGTTATTAATCATACGCCACAGGGTTTTCGTTTAAAATCGAAAATTTTGGCATTTCTAACAAAATTTTTAAAAATTTTTTTATATTTCTGGAAAAACAAAAACATTTTTCTTCAATATATTAAATAAAATAATTAAAAATTTTTAAAGAACTCAAATTTTTTTTGTATTAATTTTTTTAAAAACAGGTTTTAACATTTCATGGTTATACAGCAAAATATTGGTTTTTGATTACTTTAAAAACTTTTATAATCCTTAAAAAAAAGAATATTAACCAAATTCAGACGCTTTTTTTAAGTTTTTCTTTTCCAAATTTTAGCAATATTTTATGAAAATTAAGACTAAAAAACTTTGTAAAAAATTTTAAAGAAAAATTTTGGATACTTAGAAGTTATAAAAAATGTTTTGTTTTTAAGACTCCCTTAATAAAGGCTTTTTTAAGGAAGAATTTATAAGAAACAAGTAAGAAAGTATAGTCGGTAAGGCCCGACCATATGATACCCTACACCACAGTATTTAAAAACACATCATGCTTATGTGCCCATATAAATTTGGATTTATCTATGTTTATAAACTTCTTTAAAATCGGTTCGAAAGTTTGTGGGAGGCAGAAATGGCTTCCTACCTCCCCTTGTGGTCCTATTTTTTAAAAACTGTATAACTTATGTGTCTATATAGATATGGATATATCTATGTTTTAAATTTCATTAAAATATGTTTAATAGTTTCTGAGAGGAAGAAATTTGCCCCTATCTTCCCTCTGGGTCCTACGATAGGCTTAGTCCTTGTGCCAATAAGAACCTACATTCCAAATTTTATAGAAAAGTTTTACTGTACTTTGCGCACAAGGTTACATGGACAGCCAGCCTGCCAGCCAGCCGGACGGACATCGTTATTTCGACTCAGAAAGTGTTTCTGAGTCGATCGGTATACCTTAAGGTGGGTCTAGGACCAATATTTTAAGGTGTTATACACATCAGCACAAATGCATAATACCCTCTCCGCTATTGTGGTGTGGGTATAAATATGCGTAAGGATTTTAAGGATATTTCCCTAATAATCCTCAAATAATCAGCATAATCTTTACGCACACATATGCAAACATATTCACACATATGCCAAACTTTTTTATAGATTTATTTAAGTTTGTGTGTATTTAAACAGATTTGTTTGTATTGACTCTTTTGTATGCTTTCGCAAATTCTGGCTTATAAATGTGTGTGTGTGTTTTCCCCCTCACAAATATATGTCTGTTTATGTATGTGATTTGTACTTATGTAATAACATTTGGCAACAGGATTTCAGAACTTTTAAACACCTGCTGACTGCGTGTAAAACCATTCATTCGATTTGCTTTCTGCCTGTTGATTTTTTTTAGAAGCAAAACAAGCGAAATAACAATAATTTAGAGGTAATTGTTTGTTTAAGTATCATTTAAGGGGCTGCTGTGGCTGCTACTGTTATATGAAAAAATCAAATTAAGGATATTTTCAGGCAAAAGGTTGGGGGTGAGTTGTTAGTTAGTTGTGTGAACATAGATTGAGGTTTGTTTTGTTTTCCTTTTAAAAAGCAAAAGTTTTGGGTGGAAATATTAAACAAATGCTTTGAGATTTATTGGGGTAGCAAAAACTTTGAACGCTTTTTTAAACACAAAAGTTGGGTGACATTTTGGAATTTCTCATAACGATTAGGAAAGCAGTATTTAAAAGAAGCTGATTTGCTTTTAGTTTTCTTAAAAACTAAAAGAGTTTTAAAAAAATAAACAGTTATTTTAGATTGGCCTAAAATTAGGCATTAGTGTTTAGTCTTTTAAGTTGCCTAAGAGTATGCAATACCTTATATTTTTTAGAATATCAGAATAATTAAATTGATTAAATATTTAAGCCAAGCAAACAAAAGCCAAAGCAGACAATTTTAAGTAAGTATAAAACCCATTTTAATTGTTTTTTAGATAATGGTTGGTCTAACGATATCACATGATTTTTATTGTCATTCACACCTTAACGTCAAGTTTTTTGCCCAACTTTATTTGACATTTCTTTGCTTCAGTGTTTGACAAATTCAACCAAGGAGTGTAACGTTACTGAGCAGCGCGTTAAGATTATTGAGACCCTTTACAAAAATGGGCGTTCAAATCAAAATGCAATTCGTGCATTTCGTGATTTTTTTTTCAGCATAATCGATCAATCATGTCTACAATCGGGAGAACTGTGCGCAAATTTCAGCCTACTGGGTCTGTAGGAAATGTGAAAACACCACTGCATGCTCGCCCAGTTCGTTTATGTGCTGGCGGCCTCATCGGGCCGTACTTCTACGAAAATTTGTTCGCTATTTTTAAACTTTAAAGGGTAAAGTTTTAGTTAAAAATAATTTTTTTTTAAAACCTTTAAAATTTTAAAAGTTTAAAGGGATTTTTTTTTTTATCTTAAAGAAAATTAACTGTACTTAGTTATTGGGTATGTTATAAAGCAGGCATTTGTTTTCTTTCAAATTCCTTCAAAATGTTTAAAATCCTTTAAAAATTAAAAAAGGTTGAAAAGATTTTCTAAAATGACTCCATAATCAAAATTATTCATACGCCCTGGTATACAAAAATAGCTTTTTATTAAATTTCAGCTGGTTTTAAGCTACATTTAAACAAATTTTCTAAGGTTTGAGATCACTTTAATGCTATAGTTTTATAAAATTGAATATTTTTTTCGACAAATTTTTTTCTTCAAAATTTTTCAAAAAATAAGAATTAAAATAATTAAATTGCTTTGAAAAAGTTTTAATAAAACATTTATTTATCAGAACATTATAGCTTTCTTTTCCTTAATTAAACACATTTTCATAACTTTTAAATCTTCTTTTAGCATCAAGTGGGTTTTCTTCTTGTTGTAAACACAATTTTTCATTGACTTTAACTTCCTTAACCATAATCAGATTACGTTAATGTAAAAATATTAAGAAAATTATTGATGGAAAAGTGTTATAAGAAAAAAAAATCTAAAGAAAATAGAAAATTAAACAAATAAAAGCTTTTGAATAAGGATTATAATAAATAGGAAATATACAAAAAAGTTTAAAGGTATAAAATTAAACAGAAATTTTTGCTTAAAAATGGAGTATGAAAACGTGTTCTGGAGATTTTTTTCCAAAATTGTATTAACATTTTTTATTTCTTATTTATTTTCTTTCTTTTAACGTGAAAAATATCGAAAAAATCCTATTAGTTCGAGTTTATTAAAGAGTTGGGGTTTTAACCCAAAATTTATGCTTTTCTTTCTTGTTAATTCGTTATGCTTTTGGTACGTTCTAGCTATTAATTAAATGTAATATTTGTATCGGAATTTATGATCTATTGACAAATAACAAATTGTAATAAAACAAAATAATTACAACCACGCAAATTCTATTGGATTTTTAAGCGATCAATTTGGTTTAATAAAGCAAATGGTTAAATACTAAACAAAAGTTCAAAAATATTAATATCTCTTCTATAAAATAAAACAATTATACCATATTTCTAGAGAAAATATAAAAAAAATTAATATTTAGCACCTAAAGTTAGGCAACACATTTTGAATTAAAAATTTCCTAAGAGTAGATAACAATTTCTTTACTGAAAATTGTGCCTAGTCAAGTCAAGTGCCTTGTCAAGTTAAGTGTTTTAAGAAATAACTAAAAATTATGTAAGTCCACAGCCTTAAGTTAGTCAACACTTTTTTAAATTATAAAAATCCTGATATTTGATTAAGAATTATATTGTAGTGTCCCTAAACGTACACCTTAGTTATGCTTAGAAAAGCATTGAGTTCTTTTGAGAGGAATTCCCAGTTATACGGACACCTTTGAATGGCCTCATCGGTGTCCGGTCATGAAATATTTAACTGTTTATAGATCTTATAATTTTTCTTAGACCTCCAAACATTTATTGCCTTTTATTTTTTTTTATTTAATAATTTTTATATAATTTTCTTTAATTTCCTTTAAAGTGTTTCATCCTTACTAAATATTATAGTTCTTTTTCACAACTTAACATTCATTTAAAATCTAGCCGACAATTTGATAACGTTATTTATTTTAAAATAACAACAACTTTTATATCTTTTTCTATTTTGAGCTGAAAAGAGAAATTGCGTGTTTTTACTATAGACCATCAAAATATGCAAATTAATAATAAGTTCTGGGATATTGCATGTTGTTAAACAGAAAATTAAACACAGAAATAATGACACAAGCTTAAATGTTCAAAGTTTAAGCTTTATTCAGAAAAAAGAAATATTTTTATACAAAACTAAAAAAGGATGTTCAGTGGTGTATATAAAGCTTCAAAAATGGGCTTGGAAACATTAAGGCATACTTATAGGCTTAAAAATAAAAATCCAAAAAATTCTTTCAGGACCCGACAATAATTTCAGACAAATAATATTAATTCAAAATTGATTTAAAGCAATTTTAAATTTCATTTGAAATTCAGAAATAAATTTTGCTTAATGTTTAAAGCGGCTTAGCATACTTTTAGACTTGAAAAAGAAAACTTCAATGGTTAAAAAGGCAAAGAACGTGATAGCCAGGGCTGCCAGATAAATTTGTGTGAAAATCGTCAGATTCCTGAGAAAAGATAAAAAATCGTCTTTATCGTTTCGAAAAATCGTCAAAAAAATCTGACAAGTTAAAATTTAGCTTTTTGTCAACAATTTTTGTTAAAATTTTATTAAAAGAAAAAGCATTCAAACAATGACATATTTACTTCATACTCAGCTAGCATTTTCAACCGTGTAAAAGCTAATGGGAGTCTCATGAAGAGCGTTGTTAATCGTCGATGACCTCGTAGACGATTCCTCACACGGGAAAAACTGTAACACGTGTGAGATTCTTCCATAGCACAGCGAAATACGCTTCTTTAATCGTTGTGGGAATCGCTTAAGACGTGGGTAAAGATAATCTTACGAGACTTTCATGTCAAAAATCGTTTGACACTTATAGTAATTACAGGGAGTCGTAAAAGGTTCGTTCATTCGATGATGATTTTACGAAAGATAAACAAAGTGTAACATTGTTGTTTTTGTACTCTGAAAATAACCGAAGATTTTCTTAAGATTTGCATATGACAGCCGGACCTAAACAAGAGCGGCACGCGTTTAATAGTTTTTGAATGGAGCGGCCTGAATGATTTGCAATTGAAAAAACCGATTTTGACAGCTCGTTTAATAGTGAAGTTTGCCGCTATCGCTAATTAGTAATGGCAATTTAGCTATTTTTTGATCAATCTAGCGTTTTTATCTCTATTTTTATTTATAATTTGTGGGTTTTATTAAACAAGAATGCTAGCACTACTGTTCGTGATACAACGTTGACGCTCTTGCTTTGGTATGGCATATCAGCTGTTTAACATATTAAGATTTAAAAACGAAATTGTCAGAAAATGTAATGTTTTATTCAGACTTTGGAGACTGAAAAAAATCTTCACTTTTTAGAAAAAAATCAGCAAATCGGCACTTTGATAATTTCGGAACAAAAAATCGTCACAATGACGATAAATCGTCAAATCTGGAAGCCCTGGTGATAGCAAACCAATAAAAATGTCTTAAAACTGATTTTTGCTTGTTAAAAAATCATTTAGAGTTACGAAAACCAAATGTTGATAAAAAGCAAAATAAAGCTTTAAAAATGAAAACGCCTTTTCTTGCTAATAAAACTTTCTTGAAAACTGTTTGAAGATAATTAAAAAAAATATATTGGAAATTGAAAGAAAAATTCTTTGCTGAAATTAAAGAAAACTAAAGCATACTTGCGGGATTTTGAAAACTTAAACGGGTCTTAAGTCACCGTCCATATAATGAAACATTTTCTGCAAAACATTTGACTTCGGTTGTGAAAAGGGAAAGACGTATTGGAAAAGTGTACTTCGTTTCATGTACAAGAAGTTCTTGTGACTTTGTTGTTGCAAATAAGAATAAGAAAGAGAGACGGTATACAAAATTCCTAAATGATGCAAAACGAAAGATTCAATCTATAAACTCGAATGCAGTTTTAAAAGAGGATTAAAGAAATTTTCGCGGATAAAGTTTTATAATATGGACGTTCGCATAGAAAACTACAAATTTTCGAATATTGTTTTTGTTTTACATAAAATTTTCTTTGCGAACGTTAACCTTCGAAATCGATAAACAGGCTGTAAAAACTACAGAGAGTAAAAAAAAAATTTTCAAATTTAAAAGTAGGATTTATGGGAAAATTGTAAATTTATAGTATACTTTTGAGATAATAAAAATATAAAACAAATGCTCAAAATTTTATAAAACAACTTCTGTTACATTTAAATTCTTTCAGCCATCTACAAAAATCCTTATGCAATAAATACATATTACCAAAATAAGATTAAGTCGCAATTAGGATGTTTGAAAAAAACTTTAAAAGTGTTGCATACTTTAAGGAGTTAGAAAAATTTTTATTTTGCAAGTCTAGGTTTTGAAATTTAACTTAACTTAAAAGTACATATGGTATTTAAACCAAAATTCGTGGAACTTGTAGTTGAAAAGTTATAAAAAAAGATAAACATTGCCTATTTTTAGAAGCTTTAAAAATTTTTAAATAAACTTTGAGGCCAATATCTAAAACGATATTTATGTTTTTGATTAAAATTCTGTATAAAAAAATATTTGTGCAATAGAAAAATCTAGCCGAAAGAAATCCAAATCCAAAACCGAACAATAGAAAACAGTAATTAAAAAGTTCTGCCTACTTTAAGGATATAACAATTGTAATAGTATACCTTGAGTCTGTAAATTTTTTTTTCTTATGGTTCATATAATAAACAATACTTTTAGATATATAATTAAACTCAGATTCACAGCAAACGACATTTTAAAAAGTGCTGCCTACTTTAAGGGTGTATAAATAAGAGTATATTGCAAACTTATATTTTAAAATTTAAGTGAACCGCAGGTATTTAACAGATTTTATATAATATCATTAAACTGTGATAACCCCTATTGCTTATTTCTATTCGTGACTATTTTGTAATAACAGGCGCATCTTTTAATTTAAAATCATGATAAAAATCCAACAATAGTAATTAAATTTCCACTAAAAACATGAATATGATTTTTATACATAAAAAATCCAAAATAATTAACACACATGAGTAGAGGCAATAAAAAAAATTGTCTACCATTTTTCCCCCTTTTTTGTGAATTTTAAGCATTTTACAAAGTTCTAAAGTCTGTTGCATATTTTCAGTCTAATTTTGTGTTTAATTGTTAATATTTGCTACCGATTTTTTCTCCCTATTTTCAACAGCCGTTTATTGTTTGTCAATGGCAGAAATTTATAATTTCCTGTTTGTATTCTTGCAAATATTCTACTTTTTGCCAAAAACTGAGCTCCCATTACTAGTTCCACTTTCAAGTATGTCAAATTTTCTCTTATTTGTCTTGAGAAATTTCTTACAAATTATAAATTTTCCTCTTAGATTAGAAACAAAAAAAAAAAAAAAAAAAAAAAAACAAAACATAAGACCTAAAACATAAGACCTAAAACAGCCTCTCAAAGTTTTGAACAACTACAACAAACACCAACAAACGTAAATTACAATACATTTAAGCGGAGTTGTCATTAAGTGCTGTTAAGTGTATTAGTGTTTGGGTGTTTGTGTTCTTGCAATTTATTTGCCATAAATCTCTCATTTTCCTAACAAACCGGAAGTGTCATCTCTCTTGAAGGACTTTTTAACAGGAGTTCATATTAAAAAGGTCAGCATTTAGAGTTGCTATTTTTATGTTTTAGTTTGTTTTTTTTCTCTTTCACTCTCTCTATTGCATTTTAGGGTGTTAGTGTGTGTGGATGTGTTTTGATAGTGTTTGTTGGCTGCCGGTTTGTTTGTTATTGTTTTCTGTTATTGGAAAAGGTTGGGTTAGGGAGTTTTTTGCGTGGAGTTTTGTTTTCTATTTCTGTTTTCTTTTTTCTTTTGGTTGTGGCAAAGTTAAGCGTTCGAAGGCAGTAGTAATAAATTCAATTTATGTTTGATATGGAAAACAAATTTCAATGCACTTAAATTGAATTTTTCGAGGGAGACTTAACACTTTTTATACAAAAAAAAAAAAAAAAAAAAAAAAGGAAGTAAATAAGTTTAATAAAGTAAGCCTTTTTTAATGGTTTAAGAAATAATTAAATAATTTAGTTCGTGAGAATATTTTTTTTAAAGAAAGTAACAAGCTTAGCAACCTTTTTAAGAGAACCCGTCAGGTCTTGTAGACAAAAATTACATTTTAAATGAAGCTTTTGGAGATAACAATTTGAAAATTCCAATACTTTTTAAGAGAATTTACAACTAACTTCTAAGCTAGTTGGCCTAAAATATACTACATTTCCTTAAATCAGCCTAAAAGTATGCTTTGAGTTGTAGGTTTTGAAGACAAAAATTATTATTTCAATAACAAACGGCATCAAAAATTTTGTAAATTTCAATACTTTTCTAAGGAAAGTTATAACTTTATAGTTTTTTTTTTTAGAAAATATAAAGTTTTTGTTTAACCTTTTTTCAGCCCCTTAGTAAGGCTTTGAATTTTTTTACATGTTAATTTCAGAAAACCAATTTTACCCCTTAAATGATAAAAATTCATTTAGAAGCTTGAAATGTGGTACTATTTAAAAGAAAATTAACTGCTTAAAACAATATGCAGCTTATTCTTCTGAATTCATTTCTTTCAGCCTTAAGATAGACTTTCTTTTTTCTAAACTTAGTTCTAATAGTTAAATTTCACCCGTTAAAAAACAAAGTGTTACTTAGAATAATTGAAAATTTAAATAAAAATAAAAAAATTCACGACATTTTTTGGAAACTGTAAAGGTTTCCTTTACATTTTTTGCTAGCCCTAAAGTACGCTTTAAGTTTTTATGTTCAAACTTAAGCTTTGTTCACAATAGGCAGCAACATTTTCACTGGTATTCATAAAACGGCAACAATTTAAATAAATAAACAAACAGTTTGCAAATTTTGCCCAGAACAATATCACATTGGAACATTTGGAACATTTTGTTAAAATTTTCATTCAAATCTAACTAAAATTATTTTAAACGTCAGCAAAAGTTCTCAACTTTTTAGAAAAACTTTAATTACATATTTGTTTATAAAATGAAAGGAAAATATATGAAATACTTTGGGCAGAAATAAGATAGAAGAAAAAACGAAATTGTTGCTCTGATTGTGACCAAACCTTTAAAATACAAATTTGTGTTTTGAAAATAGACCTTAAAAATTTCAAAATTTAGTAAATTAAGTTGTTATAACCTTCAAGTTGTTACGACCTTCAGGTTTTTTCTTTCAGCCTTAAGGTAGGCTCTAAATTTTAAGCCTTTAAGCTCGTATAGCTATCTTTAGACCTTTAAATAAAAAAAGCTTTTTTTATAGTAGCATATTTACAAATAAAGAAAATTCTTACCTCTTTTTTAGAATATGTAGGAAATTTATTTGACTTTTTGCTGTCGGCCTTAAGGCAGGCTTTAAACTCGTTCTTTTAAATAACTTTTTCATTTTATTTTATTTAAATTTTGAATTCCTACAAGCCTTTAAGTAGTCATTTAAATTATGTTATTTATGCATGTTTTTAACTCTTGTTTTATATGATTGACTGATTTTTTTCTCTCTCTAAACAAAAACGTGTCAAGTCGTTTGACAACAAATGCCTCATTTAAAATCACTTCATCTCCGCATTTAAAATGCAACAAATACTAAATGTTTTGCCTAACAGAAATATAAGAGAATAAAAAAAATATGAGCAAAAAAAAAGACAGCAAAAATATAATAATAATCTCAATGGAAAAACTATATGACACTTTAACATGAATGTCAACATGAGGCATACTTTTAGGCAGTTAAGGAAATTTATCGCATAAAAGGTAGATTTTAAACACAGAATATTATGCAAATTGTTAGGAGTTAAATATTATTAAGTGAAAAAGAAAAAAATGTTGCTTTAAAATTTAGAACTTAAGAAACATTTTCATACCCCTAATATTTTGTTACCCTCGTTTTTAAAGAGTTTTGTTGACAAAACCTTTATAATATGTTGGCTTATTAATGAGCTTAACAAACAAACATTATGATAATGATAAAAATTATGTATGAGTTAGAAATTGTTTTTTTTTTTTGAAAGAAAGTGAATTTGTATAACTTTTTTTAAATCGTAAATTTCTTTAAATTTAGTTTGTATTTTTTTTTTTTTGAAAAATTTAACGGAAAACTTTTCTTAATGGAAAATGCTTATTTTGCATGTTAAATTGTTTATTTTATGTGTAAATTGGCATATATTTTTTTCTAAGCAATTATTTTTTATTTAGTTGTTATTTAAACAGGAATTTTGTTATGAACTCATAAAAGTGAAGAGGTAGCTTTTTTCCAAACTCTCCTGTTTGAGTTGGAAAAATCAATAGTAAAGGAAATTTGAAAAAAGAAATCCAGAATTATTTAAAAATGTTTGAATTAAATTTAAGTTGTATCTCTTTTATTTTAACGTGAATTTTTCACGTTTTAAGCCTTTTTTAACCCCTCAACAATCAAATTTCTAAAAGAGGCCAACCTCCGTTCCATATTTAAAAATTTAAGCTTCAGGCATTTAAGTTGTGAGATAAAGAATCAGTCATTCACTAGTTCTACAATTTTACACATATAGATAACTTTTCTTTAGTTTCATAAATGTCTACCTAAAAGTAGAGCACAGTCAGTTTTTTTGACCAGCTCCTAAGTATAGGCAACAGTTTTTGTTTTCCGTTAGTTTCTTAATGCTACATTTTGGAAATTAACGAACATTTTTTTAAATCTTTAACAAAGTCAAAAATCCAAAAAAATATAACCACACCAAGGAAATGGATAGAAAATTTATAAGTGCCTACATATAGGGAAACTACTTTTTTTATCCTACTACACCACCACTAGTCGTACATGAGGGTATACTAAGTTTGTAATTTCGTGTAAAGCTTTTTTAGTAGTAATCTCAGATCCCGTAAAGTATTTATGTATATATTCTGGCTCCTTGAGTAATCACAAGTAATGCAGGTCCGTCTGTCTGTCCTTCTGTGGAAAAGACGCTCATATTCTTCTTGTTATCCTAAGCAGTTTAGGATTAAAATCCAGCAAAACCCGTTCCGTAGTATGTATCCCTACGAAATCGGTCGGAAAGCGGCCAGACGATACAAATTTTCAATATCTGACCAAAAACAAGACAGACATTTCAAAGAAATTTCTGTTTCAGACAACGTCCGAGTATTTTGCTGGAAAAAAATTATTAATTGATGACGTTGTTTAACGTTGTCTTAACTTAAAAAATAGCTAAAATTACTTATTTAAAATTTTGTAGATGAAATAAGTTTTGCTATTTGTAAATGTGTGCAAATTTCCATAAGTGTAGTAGACAATTTATTGAAGTATAAGGCACTCAATTAACTCAGCAGTAGTTGAAAAGGAAATGAAACAGACTTGTACCATGTGATAAATAAGTAGTAATAACAAGAAAACTGTTTATATTTAAAAAAAATGCACTTCACTGAGTATGAGTTTCTCTAAAAGACTCTTAAATAATAAACATACGCGATTAATTAAAGCAACTATTGATTTTAATTGTTAAATTTTTATTTATATAACCATAGACATTAATTATATAAAGCCCTTTCTACTTTTTCAAGTCTCCCCCTAAAAGTATGCAAATTATTTCTGCTTGTATTTGTGTTTCTAGTTTCCAGCGGTAATTGTAAACGGAAATGGAAACTCTTGTATGTTGTCTAAGTTTTTTTGTTTTATTTGTCGTCTGCCTAAGTTTCACAAATTTAAAAAAAAAAAAACTTTGCCATGAACTGCATGTTTGAATTCTAGTAGATTTAACTTTGTGTCAAAATAGTTTCCCCCCTCTCTTTGCTTTCGATGGCATGTCATCATTAGATTGCATGTTATTTTGTGTTTATAGTCATGGTTACATAAAGCTATATATCGAAAAAAAAGCAGAAAACCAAAAAGAACACAAGTTAATTTAATGACAAATTAAATAAATTTATTTATAGGCCTATAAAACGCTAAAGGTTTAATTTGAAATTATGAAAAGCGTTGAAGAGAATGAAACCCTTTATTTTCTTTTCTTGATTGTTATAGAGGGAGTATAATTGTGGTTTTGTTAGAATTTTTTTTTCCTGAAGAAATTATCATATTGAAGCATGTCCTTGTCTGTTCTTGAGCATTATAACACAAAAAAAAAAAAAAACATATGTTGCTTGCATGTAACATTTGATATTCATACACATGTAAATGTTTGTTGACGACTGAATAAATCAAAGGTTTGTTTTCTTTTTTTTGGTTCAGAAAATCATTGCCACAGTTTATGGTTTAGAATATACATACTTGTTGATTTGAGGTATTTGATTTTGGAAAAATGCCATCTTTTTTTGGTTTTCTTTAAGGCTGCAAGAAAAATCTTGAACTTTATTAAAGAAATGCTTTTTTTAAAGCAATGAATTTATAATTTTTTGGACACCTAAAAGTAGGCAAAAGTTTTTAATATACATACAGACGTTTTATATTTTTGGAATATAAAGAAATGTTTAAGATAATTAAAACGTAATTATTCCTTTAAAACACGGTGTTTTAAATATTTTGAAGCCTTGAAGTGTGCAGCAGTTTTTAAAATTAACTCATCCAACCTAAAAATGGCATTTAAATATCTTTAGTCATGAAAATGTTTAATAAGTGGCCTAACAAAGATTTTTATTGAATTTAAAAAATAGTAGTAAATTTACTACTTTTTAAAAGAGAGTAAAAAATTTACTATTTATTAAAATTGGAGCAAAAAAATGTGATTTTATGTTGGAAATCATGCGAAATATTAATTTTGAATATTTAAAAAATGTAGTAAAATATTACTTTTATTTATAAAACCAAAAAATTTACTACTTTTTTCAAAATTTTCTTTTCTTAAACTGACGAAATTTTAAAAATTTTAAATAAAGAAAATGCTTAAAAGCTAATTTTTTATTATACATATAAAAAAAGTACTTATTCTACTCCCTTTTTAAAAAAATTTAATATTAAAAATGTGTATAATAATTGCTATAGTTAATTTTAGAGTTTTTAATAAAATATCAAATCTACTACCTTTTTCAGAATTTTAATAATAAAATGTACTCCTTTTTTTTAAAACTCCTTAAATTCAGAAATTAAAAAAAAAAACAAAGTGCTTCAAAGCCTAATTTCAATTTTGTATTATATTAAAAAAATGTAGTTAATCTACTACTTTAAAAAATATTAGGTAATCTACTACTTTTAAAAAAAATTAGTTACCACTTTAAAAAAAAATTGTTAGTCCATACTAACTTTTTCAAAAATAGTTAGTCTACTACTTTTTAAAAAAATTTTAAATATCTAAAATCTTAATTACTTTACTAAAAAAATTAATTTACTAAAATTATTAATAGAAACTGGGAATTATTTCCTTCCGAAGGTAACTTTATATTATATTCAACATTTTTCATTTTTCGAATTTATTCTATGAGCTAAATTTCAGTTATGTATTTTATAAAGCTTTTTTGTAATAGTTCTATTCCTACAATTTTTCAGAAATGACTTTTTACAAAAAAGCTTTATAAAATACATAACTGAAATTTAGCTCATAGAATAAATTCGAAAAATGAAAAATGTTGAATAAAATTATTAATGAAATATGATATCTAAATGCAAATAAATATGATATCAAAAATACTTAATTCCTTTTTTTAAACTTAAAAACTGTTTTAAATCTTAAAAAATTTTAATTTTTTTATTTCTACTACATTGGAAAAAAAGTAGTGAATTTACTACCTTTTTTTTAAATGTTGGAATTTGATTATTTTAAATTAAAAATTCCTTAAACGTTAAGTTTAATAATTTTTGGATTTTTTTATTAATTAAAAAAAGTAGTAAGTCTACTACCTTTTTGAAAACTGTTAAAATTAAAAAAAAAACTAGATAGAAAATGTTAGAAAAGTTTATATAAAGAAGTCTCAATGTTTTTTGCCATTTTAAAAAAGTACTATTTTTTCTACTTTCTTAAAAATTTGTTTAAATCATTTTGGGGTTAATTTCATTTAAATAGTATTTATGTTGATAAGTTTTGGATTTTTAAATACTTTCGAAATAGTAGTAAATCTACAACATTTTAGAAAAATGGTTAAAATTTAAACATTTTTGTTTTAAATTCTTAAATTTACTGTTAAGAAATCAAATTTTTTTTAGTAGCAGATTTTGTAAACCTTTTTTCTTAAACAATTCATTCATCTCAACTAAATAAAAAAAATTTTTTTTTTTTTGTCAAAATTTTGTAATGAAACTTGTTTTAATCTTACAAATATGTCTTTTAAAGCAGTTTTTTTTTCTTAAAAAATCTTCTATATTTTTTGTTTTTCAATTTTTTTAAGACCGCTTCGCTAGTCTTATCAATAATTAACATTTAAATTTTCATTAGCTTACCGGCTGGCTTTCTCATTATCATTTGTTTTTGTCTTTTCTTGGCAAGTTACTTGAAAATATTTAATTCCTTTTTTTTTGTCAACTTTTTTTTTAAAAATTCTTTTTTTTTTTTTTGCAAAAATCAACGGAAGTAGTTTGTAAACATTAAACCACCACATAGTTATTGTTTACTTTAGTCAAGTTGTAATCAAAACATAAAAAAACTTTTTTTTAGATTTCTTTTTAAAGTTTTCTTTAGTTTTGTTCAGCTTTTTCATTTTAGTGTTGCTGTGGAACAAATCGCAGACACATCCTTTTCTAAAAAAAAATAAGAAAAAAGACACACGACATGGTACCAGACACCATGTGACACTAGCGAGTATGTTTTTATGTACGAATGTGTAAGTTAAAGCTTTTGTTTTACAACAAAATAACTGAGCAATATTAACAAGGACCTAGAACATAAGAACATTGTTGACAAGTTTATACGAAGAAGAAATATACAAAAATATATGAACAAACCTCGAGGCTTATTAAACAAAGACATCCGTAACCTAAAGCTGGTAAAAAAAGTAACTCTTTTAAGCCAGCGGAGAAAGAAATTTTCCTTTTACAGTGTTTTCTTTTTTTTAGATTTAAAAGGGTTAAAATAGTCTTCTATTCTTTATTAGTAAAATATACACATTTTAAACCGGAAGCTTAAGAGTGCTGTGCTGTATGTGCAAAGTTGAGTTTGTTAAATCTTTATGGGTTAGCGACACAAAAACAACCATAAAACCCGAGTTAAGCAATAATTTGTTGACCACTGTGAGCACTTTTGTTGACATTCTTCAACATGCATTTTCACATGTTTCACTATTTACCCCAACTACACTTGCAAAACTGTAAAATGTAACAAGTTTTAACACTCTCTTGTCACCCTTAACACTCTTCAACTAAACATTCACATACTCTCTATCGTTTTTTTTTTAATTTTACAGCTTTACACAAGAATTGTCCAACATTAGAACAACAAAAAAAAAACTGTATGATAGAAATGCATGTTGTCCTTGTGTAAACATTTAAAAACCACACTCCTTTGTCATTTGCTGACTTCTCTCAGTACAATTCACTTTTCTAAAGACCGAAAAAAATCTGGTTCGAAAAAAACCAACAACATAAACACACAAACACCGGTAACATGATGGGAGAACAGGGAGTTGAAAGAAAGTGTATGAATTAGAGAGGGAGAGTAAGTACTTAAACTCCTGTTGTGTAGTGGTTATTTGCTTGTTTACTTGTATGTAACGGTAGAAAAGTGCGTATGCTTGTAAGTGTTTGTTTATTTATTTTAACAAAGAGCAGGAGAACAAGTACAAGTGAGTGTGTGTATTCAGTGATGCCAAAGTTGCCTTTTTTGCAGTACCTAAAACGCGAAATAAAATATTGAGCCCTAAACTAAAACGTGCCAAATCAGTCCTTTTTGTTATTGAAATTAAGCATTTTTAGGCCGGTTTTACTTTTGGTTCGGTATGTTTACATTTTTGGTTTAACTGCCAATAACGAATTGTAAAAATTCAAAAATGTGCGAGTGAAAAGACATTAAAAAGGACGGTTAAGGTTTCGGTCGAGCTTCATAATTATAAAAATTCAATTCGTAACATTCTATTCGTTTAATTTTCTAGTTTTGCGTTGATGTATCCATTAAGGGGAATAGTAATGAAGTAAACTTGCATTACCATTGTCAATGCAGTGGCATATTTAATGCATTTTTTAAAGTTAATGGTATTGCAACAATTTGGCACTAAAATATTTTATGATCAACTAAATGGTAATGCAAAAGTAGAGGCAATCGCCCAGATCTGCCCAAGAGTTGGCATCACTGTGTCTAGTAAAGTCTACCTTCGCTTGTTGCTGCTGCTTGATTGTAAATTGTGTTTATGGCTGTCGTTATTGTTGTTGTTGAGTGTCGTCTTCATTTTTATAATCGTTTTTTTTCGCATGCTCCTTTTAGGTACTCGTATTTTTTTTGTACTCGTGCTTGTTGTGATTGATGTTTTATTGTTGTCATACATTTGAAAGAGTAAACAAATACACACATACACATAAGAACATTCCTTTATTAAAAACAAAAGCAAGAAAAATGTAAATAAAAAATGGCTAGAAGAGAAGGTTCGCATGAAATATTTGCATTAAAGGAATTCAAGCTAGAAAATTTATTAAAATCTTGCTAATGCAGTTGCAAATTAATGCAATTCTTTTTAACAAATAAGTAAAGTTTTTTAAAAGCTTTCTATTCTAGTCAGTTTTCTATGGAAAAATAACTAATAAAACCTAGAAAAATGTTGTATATTTTCGTTAACTTCTTTAGAACTTTAGCTCCTAAACATTTCTAAACACATATACAAAAAACTGTAGGTATGTGTGTAGGTCTTAACGTATGATTGTATATATGTATGTGTGTTTGCTTAGAGTGTGTTTTATGTTTACAAAGTTTAATCGATGTCAAATCGAATTAGTTTTTCTGTAAGTTGAAGTATGTAGCATACATTAAGGTAAAAATAAATGTAATAATACCTACACACATAAGAGGTATGTTTTTGTGTGTATGTAGTATGTGTTTGAAGGAATGTTTATTTATTTTACTTAAAATAAATGTTATTTATTTTGTTTACTGTTAGCGGCAAATATTTAAAAAGACTGTTTAATTTAACAAAAAAAAAAAAAAAAAAAATAAACAGCCACATATTTTAAAAGACGAATTCAAAAACTTTTGAAAACAAAGAAAAGAAAAACAAGTAAGAGTGCTATATTCGGCTGTGCCGAATCTTATATACCCTTCACCATTGTGCGAGCAAAATACAGAGCAACTAGACAAACACCAAATAATTTTTACATATACATACATATTTACAATACTTAAAACTTCATTATAAATAAAATTTAAAAAGCGAAAAGTGGTAAATATTTTTTTTATATCGTTTTTAGAACATAAAAAAAATAAAAATATTAAAAAAAAAAAAAATTTCTTTTTAAAAAACCGAGATTCGAACCAAAATTTCCCAATAAAAATTTTTACCATTTTGCGAAGCACTAAAGGTACATTTAAAAAAATAAGCGCACAATTATGCGCTACGCAATAAGACATAGAGAAATGCAGTAAAGTAGGTGAAATAACTCTCAACAATTTTAATAAAAAAAAATAAATAAAATTTCAAGTGCTACGGCATTCCCTTACTACGAAGCAGGTTTGTAAGGGAGAATACTAAAAATAACTGTAAAAAAACATTCAGTGTGTAAAGCTGTTCGTTACATCCAACAATTTTTTATGCGCTGAATAATGCGCTTTTTGTGTCAAAAATTTATTGCAAAGTGGGAACTCGCCATATAAAATTCATGTCTTCCGTAAGCGCAATGGTAAGCGAAACTCTTACATTTCTCCCTTACAAACCTGCTTCGCTCGAAGCACAATTTTTTATTGGGTTGTTTAGGAACTTTATGTTTGATAAATTGTTTTTTTTTTTTTTTTTTGAAAAAGTTAGTAAATCTAAATAGTACATACTACCTTTTGAAAATGTTTCAAGAATTGCAACATTTTTTAAAAAAAAATTTAATATGTATAAGGTTATTTCTTTTGCTAAATGCAAAAATTTTGTAAATTTGGATGCCTAAAAAAATAGTAGCAAATCTGCTCCTTTTCTTCAAACGGTGATAATTTCTTATCAAATTTATAAAAAAGGAGTTTTTTTTAAATATCAAAATGGTTTTTTCTATATGTAGAAGGCATTTAATTACGAACTTTTTTTAAGAAAATCTTTTAGCTTTTCAGTTTGTAAATCTTAGCTTTGTTTAAAAAAAAGTTTTGTTATTCATTTTTTAAAAATTTATTATTCAATAAAATTTTATTTTTATTTTTTTATTTGCTGGCAAAAAAAATATTGTATAATATTATGTCATAAAAATGATAAATCTTATAAAAATATTTATTTCACAAATGAAATCTATAAAAATTTATTTTGTTAAAAATATAAAAAACAAAAACTTAAGCACTTTATATTAAACATATTTGTTAAATATTTCCCGTTTTGTTTTTTTTTTTTTTTTTTGTTTATTTTTGGTGAGAGGCGAATGATTTTTATCTCACAACAATTAAAATATTATGGGTTTTTTTTTGTCGAACACCAAAAAATATGCTAAATAAAGTTGGTCATTTCCATGCCGGCAATATATGTTTGTATATATATATATATATTGTTACTATTGTAAGAGAGATAGTTGTGGTAAGAGACAGAATGAGAGACACATCAAACACTAAGATAACGTCCAAAAAAGTCATCAATCAAAATTTATTTATATCTCTGGGTATGTATGTGTGTGTGTGTTATTAAAAAAGTAAATATGAATATTTATGCGTGTAATTTTTTTTCAATAGCTCTTATTTGTTTGTTTGTATGAGTATTGAAAAGGGTTCAATATTTTCTGTGTGTGTGTTTGGTTAAAATTTTTATATATTTGTTTGGTTTTGATACGATATTTGTTATTGTTGATCAAGGATAACAATAAAAATTAAATATATTTAATTCTTTTTTTTAATACCAAAAGCCGTTCATTTTGGTCATATGGTTTTACATAAAATAGGTTTAAAACGAATATTAAGGGTGTTCAGAGTTTAGACTTAAAAAAAAAGGAAATAAATTAATGGTAAATAAAAGCCATTTTTTGGTATATCTTATAAAAATAAAAATTTAATAATTTTTAAAACACTTTTAAAATATAATTACATAGTAAAATTTTACTTTTCTAAAACATATTTTTTTTTTCAAATGTTATGTTTTTAATGAAATTTAAGGAATCTCAATTTTTTTTTGCTAAAACTTAACAAATACTAATATTTTTTAAAAAGTAGTAAAAACACTACTTTTTTAAAAGTTAAAAAATAGTAATTTTTTTTTACGTTTTTAACCATTTTAAATAGGGTAAAGCTTTAGGCAGTTGAACATGACAAATGTTAATCTTCAAAAAATAGCAAAAAATCTACTTCTTCTTCTTAATGTAAAAACTATACCTACATATTTTTTTTTTTTGTTGAAATTTAATTTTTAAAATGTAATTTAGTACTATTTTAAAAAAGGAGCAAATCTACCTCTTTTTAAAATGTTTTGAAAAGTAAAATTTTTATATTTTAAGTCAATTTTAGACTAGTTCGAGTTATTTTTTCTAGGTAATTTTTACTAAAATTACGTTTTAAAGTCTTTTTTAAAAAAGTAGTAAATTTACTACCTTTTCAAAATGTTATCAAAATTAAAAACACTTTATTATTATTAAGTTTTAGCTTAATTTATATAATTTAAGATTCTTAAAAATGTAGTAAATCTACTACATTTTATTTAAGTCAAAAATGTTAACTTCTTATTTAATTTTTTTTTAATTTAAACCCAAATTTACTGATTATTAGTAAATTTTGTTAAGAGTACATATTTTGTATAAAAATAGTAAATTTACTTAATACTTTTTTAGAAAATATTCTTAAGTACTTTACAACAACTCTTTAATTTAGCCTAAAAAGTGTTAAGTTTTTATATATTTTTTAAATTATAGCCTAGTTTTACTCTTTATCGCAAACATTTTGTTTAAGAGTCCTTTTTTAAAAATGTTTCTAAAAGTTCCTAAATATAAAAATGTTTATATTTTTTATTTATCTAAGTTAAGCTTTATTATTTGAAGCAATTTTTGCATAAGTTTGTTTATTTTTTTAAACGTACTAAAAATACTACTTTTTTACGTTAAACAAAATTTGCTTACTTTTCGTATTTTTAATTATTTAAGGCAATGTTTTACTCAATATTCCTAAAATTTGTCAAATTGGTGTATTAAAAAAAGTAGTTAATTTACTCCTTTTTTAGTTTTGCCGTGATTGCTAAAATTTTTAGGTTTTTAGTTAATTAAGGTACTAATTTGTTCTACACTAATATTTTGTGTGTTCTTAAAAAACATAGTAAATCTACTACTTTTTTTATTTTAGCAAAATTGCCAGGTTTTAAAGTAATTTAAAACAGATTCATTTATTACTATGTACTTTATTTTATGTTAATCAAGGTATAAAAAAGTAGTTAATTTGCTACCTTTTTCAAATGTAAAGGAAATTTTTAAAACATTTATATATTTTCTTGATTTATGTCAAAGTTTTTGTTATGCGTCGCTTTTTTAAATAAAATAATGCAGCTGCTACTTGAATGATTTAACTATTAATAATAAATACTTAATAAATAAATTACTCACGTTTTATTTGTGATTTAAAATTCTCAGCTTTCAAGTGAAGATTACAAAACTCATCACATCAACATTAATTTTAACAACCCTTTTGGCAAAAACATGAATTGAACTATTAAGATTATGCAAATTTTTCTTTTTATCTAAAAAACATGATCATCTTATTATGATCACTTTAAAAATTGATTGAAAAAACGTGATTTTCTGGTGTCAATAATTGATGATGCGCTTTGACAACTAAAGTATGACAAATTCTAGGAATATTTAGCGATTTATGTTAATCTTTAGCTAAAGATCATATTGTTTAAATCATGCAGAAAATTGTCTTTTAGTTTAAGTTGCTTTGTAAAAGGTATTTTTTGAAAAAAAAGTATCTATAAAATTTATATAATTTTTCTTTATTTGCCTTTTTTCCTTAATAATTTGTCTTTTATCTTAAAAATTACATCTTGACATGATAAATTGTAACGCATTGTGATTCTTAGCAATGAAATTGTTGTGTTTTTTTTGCGGGAATTTTACTGCACTTTCGGCTTGTTAAATGCATTCAAATGTAAAACAAGTTACAGGCACGCATTTTGTTTTTGCTTGAGAGGATGAATTTCTTTTGAAAACTAAATCAAGTACCAGTCAGTCTTCGTTCTCAAAGCTTATCAACAATTTATCTCTATTACAACTTTTGTCAACGTTTAAATTGCTTTTTA
Source organism: Pollenia angustigena (assembly GCA_930367215.1). Classification (NCBI taxonomy): domain Eukaryota; kingdom Metazoa; phylum Arthropoda; class Insecta; order Diptera; family Polleniidae; genus Pollenia; species Pollenia angustigena. The sequence goes on from OV884059.1 coordinate 4,548,119, forward strand.
AACTCTTTTTTTTTGTTTTTGAAATATTGTTTTAAATACATATTTATGTGGATAATAACAATAAAATACTACTTTTTTATAATCACTGTAATGTGATCAAACTTGCATGATGTCACCAATAGTAACAACAACAACAAAAATAAAAAAAAGTAAAATATTGTCTTTGTTATAGATACCAATTACAAGCTAAAGAGTTTAAGCAACTGGCAAATGTAACAAGGTGAATGACTCGGTAAAGGCATTTGGTGTTTAATATTTTTCTAAAATTTAAGAAAAAAATCTATTACCTTTTTTCAAATATTAAAAAATAACATTTAATATTAAGGAAATAAATAAGAGTAATCATTTTTAACTTGTTTTCCAGGAAATTGTGTAATATATAAAAAGGTAGTGAATCTACTACTATTTTTTTAATGTAATAAAATACAGTATTTTTAATCAAATTTCCTCTTTTTTTTGAACAAATTTTTAATATTACAAAAAGTAGTATTTGAACTAATTTTTTAAAATGTCTAAGAACACAAACAATTTTTTTTTTGATAATTTTTAAAGCATTTTTATAACCTAAAGATAATATTTTTTTATGAATCCTTTAATTTGAAAAGGTAGTAAATCTACTACTTTTCGAAATTATTAGGGAAAATATATACATATTAATTAATTTAAACAATTTACTTATTTTCTAAGAAAAATTAAAAATGTTGTTTCCTTTTTAATTATGTATTTTTAATAAAAAGTTAGTAAATCTACTACTTTTTTATATGTTAGAAAAATATCAACATTTTTATTTAGTTAAACTAAAAACATTTCTTTTGTTTTCTGAGAAAATTTATAAACACTTTTAAATGTCTAAAAAAGTAATTGATCCAATATTAAGGAAAATTTTTGGTTTTTGTTAAACTAACAGCCTGTTCGAATTTTGTTTTTGTTTTAAATGTAATTTTCTATGCGAACGATGACGTTCGAAATCCATGAACAGGCAGTAAGAGAAAATGCTGTGAGAAACTTTATAAGTACTGCAACTACTACTTTTTTATAAATGTTAGAAGAGTCATGTTATTTTTGTTTAAAATAAACAATTTTTTTAAAACCTTTAGCTTCAATTATATGATTTAGTTTAATGTTTGAAAAAAGTAGTAAATTAACTACTTTTTTGAAATTGTGGCAATTTTTTTAATATTATTGTATTTTTTTCTTTTTATAACAACTAAATAAAACTAAATAAAAAAAAAATAAAGAAAAACTAATAAAATTTGCAAGAATTTTTTAAAATTGTTCTTATTTTATTGAAATATTATCAATTTCCTACATTTATTGCTAAAATTTCAAAAACTCAAACTTTTTAAAAATATATGTAGATCTACTACTTTTTTTTTGATGGTGTCAAATTTTAAAAATTTAATTATTTTTCTTGAATTCAATTTTCTTCTTTTTCGAACTGTAATATTTTTTAAATTTGTCTTTTTTAAAAATAGTAGTAAATATACTACTTTTTTCTAAAATAGCTGTTAAAGTTCAAAAATTCACCAAATTTTTCTTATTTTATTGAAATAAGATTAATTTCCTCAATTAATTGCTTAACTTTCAAAAATTAAAACACTTTTAAAATAGTAGTATTTCTACTACTTTTTTAATATGGTGACCCCCGTTTTCACAACTTACCTTTAACTAAAGGTAGGATTTTATCGACCGTATGAAAAGTGTTCCATTATTACAACTTTACTTTTACCTACCATGTAGGATGAACCTTAATTTGCTTTATCGCTCACTTTAGGTTAAAGTAAAGTTTTAATAATGGAACACTTTTTATAAGGCCGGTTAAAATCTACTTTTAGCCTACTTTCTTACCGATAAGTTGTGAAAACGGGCCTTAGAGTTCCATTATTTTTCTTAAATTGGCTGTTTTTCTTCGGATAACTGTTAAGTTTTAAAAATTTTTCTTTATTAAAAATAGTAGTAATATTTATTAAAAAAAGCTGTTTAAGGTCCAAAATTCACCAAAATGTTCTTATTTTATGGAAATATTATTAATTTCTTCAACTCATTGCTAAAATTTTAAACATTTAAGCACTTTCAAAATAGTAGTAGATCTACTCCTTTTTTCAAATGATGGAAAATGGTTATAATTTAGTTATTAATCTTTAATTTAAGTTTTTTTCTACTAACAAATAAAGTTTTCAAAATTTGTTTTTTTTTTTGTAAATGTTAGTAAATTTACTACCTTTTTCCTATAATATTTGTCAAACGCCAAAAATTCTCAAGATTGTTTTTATTTTCTTAAAATAAAATTAATTCCATTGTTGAAATTTTAAAAATTTAAGCACTTTAAAAATAATATTGGAAATACTTCTACTTTTGTATATGGTGACAAACTTTTATAATTTTATTTTTTTTTTCTTAAATTGCGTTTTTTCCGCTTACTGAATGAAAAAGTTTTTGAAATTTGTCTTTTTTTTAAATGGTAGTAAATTTACTACTTTTTTTCTATAAAATTATCCAAAAATTCTCAAGATTTTTTTTATTTTTTAAAAATAATATTATTTCCATTGATAAAATTTTAAAAATATAAACACTTTAAAAATAGTAGTAGAAATACTACCTTTTTATATGGCTGCAAATTTTTATAACTTAATTATTTTTCTTAAGTTTTGTATTAAATGAATAAATAAATAAAATAAGTAAAAATTGAGTTTTTTCGTTAACTAACAGAAAAGATTTTTGAAATTGGTCTCTTTTGAAAATAGTAGTAAATTTACTACTTGTTTTAAATAGTTGTTAAAGGCCAAAAACTTACAAATTTTTAAAATGTAGTTAACATTTTAAGATCTTTTGATTGATATTAATGTAAATCTTTTTTCTATCTATTTTCAGATTAAATCGGTTTTAATTTGTCCTTTTGAAAAAAAGTAGTAGATATAGTACTTTTTTCAAAAGTGAATATTAAAGGTAAAAATTTAGTTGTATCCGTTAAGGTCATTTTGCGCTATTGCACAAGTCTTTCGTATTTTGACGAAATGAATCTCTGATGTAATTATTGTTTGAACATTTTCAATTAACAATAACAACTTATCATGCCAGGGCTACACTTTTTTCAAAATACGTAAAACTTGTGTGAAAGTGTAAAACGCCCTTAACTAATGGTGTTTTCTTTTCTAGAAAATAATAATACATTATAGTTGTGTAATATATTTATTAGGTTACACGAACCCTTACTAAGTGATACATTTTTCTAAATTACAATGGAACAAAATAATAGCTACGTTTTACACTCAACACTAATGTGTATTTAGCGTGTTCAATATTGAATGCAAAGTTTGTACTAAAAGCGATATTCGCCACGCTTGTAGCAATTTTCAACATTAAATTTTCTTACAATTCCAATAAGCGTTAACAGCACTGATTTTCAATAATTAATGTCAGCTGTTGTTAAAAATTTTGCGACAAAAAAAAAAAAATATAATAAAAGTAAAACAAACGAAAAACAAAAAGTTTTTATATCCATCACAATATAACTAAAAATCACAATATAACGCAAATTGTCTGCAAACACAAGAAAAAAAATACTTGCTTTCATAAAAAAGTACTTTACGCAGATGCAAAAAAGGGTATTATCTCACACTCAGTCATAACTGCGGGTAAGAAATGGAACAAATTTGCCATTTTTTGTTGCAACATGTTTAGAAAGGAAAACGACAACTTCTCACATTTTTGCATATATTTTTAGAATGGAACAAAAACCCGCACGAATGGTAGCATACATGGAACATTATTGTCAGAAAAGAAAACACCATAAGTCAACTTAATTTTTACCTTTAATATTCACTTTTGAAAAAGTACTAATTCTACTACTTTTTTTTCCAAAGTAAGTCCAAAAGAAAAAACAAGCTGTTTTTCGCTTTTCCAAAAAGGTAAGCAAATTTTATAATTTCTGCAAAAAGTATTTTCAGTTCTTTTGTTTTTTGTGTTTTTTACTTATTATTTATTGTTTAATTACTTAGTCTGGGATCACACTATGAACTCGGACTTTTTGAAAGAAAACTTTCATAAATAAATATTTAACTAAAATTATTAGTGTTCAGTCTTAAGTGTTAATACAAAAAGGCCTTAAGCCATTTTGAGTTTTTGGTTGGCTTAAATTAAATTTTTTTCTCCTTCGTTTGGTATCAAAAACATAAGTCTAGCACAACTGCTTCTAATCGTAATCATCTACTCGCTAGGAAAAGATTCTCTGGAATTCACCAAATGAATATTTTAAGTTTTACATTATGAAAAACAACAGTTTCTGACTTAAGACATTTTTGCCTTTCGCCAAAGATCTAATAACAAGTGTTTAAATAAATGTTTAGCCAAGTAAACATTTCTATTAATTATGATAATTTTAACTGAAATAAAAATTTAAAGCCAAATTGATTAGAAACAGAAAGTCACTTAAAAAGATCAAGGAAAAAGATTACAAATAATTGATGGCTTTGAAAAGAGAGGGGAATGTAGACTTTAGGTGTTAAGAGAAAATATTTATTCAATGAGTAATTGAAAACTTTTATTAGCGATATGACAACATCTTGTGCTAGGGTTGGGTGATTTTTTACCATTTGAAATCGCTTTAGATTTTTTCTTCTGGTTAAGCTTTTTGTTTTGAATTTAAGTTTAGGTTTATTTAGATTCGATTTTAATTTGCTTTTGACTCTAATTGTTGGCATCCTTCCCCTGGCTTATTAACTTGTTAACGCTTTTTTATTTAAAACAATAATTTTATCTCAATTAATTACAATATTTATTGACTGGTTAGTTATTTATATTGCTGCCATTGATTTAGCAAATTCTTTGTGTTAATTCTTGTGTTTAAAAAAGTTTATAAAATTCTCTATGCAAGCATGACACATTTTATTAATGTTAATAAATCAAGTAACTTCAAATAGAAACTTGATAGAAGTTGTAAGTTGGTTGGTATAAACTAAAAGGGCCTTACAACATAAGAGTTCAATAGAAATTTGAAATAAAGTTGATATCTTAAAAGGCCTTTAAATCCTTGCTAACACAACTAAATATCCACTTAAGCAAAGCAACACATTTTTTTAAAGAAGGGGTGCCTTAATGGGCGCCTGACAAATGAAATGACACTCATTAAGTTTTTTTTTTAAATTCATAATTACAGAGGACATCCGTGCAAGGGGTGCTTTCCTCTGGAATGCTGCAGGGCCCACGTGTCCGTCGAAAGTGGGTGTCCGCATGAGGAAAGTGTCCATTGAGGGAGACTCACTGTAAACAATTTTCTCTTAATTAAAAAGCTTAGTTTATGGTCTTTTTAAAACCTAAAAGAATCTTAGGATTTCAAAAACATTCAGAATCCCTGCTATCAAAGTGTATAAAAATCACACTGCACCTTAAAGCTTAGGCCCATAATTTGTTGACAAATCGCAAGAATTGTGTAAAAAAGCGTAAAATCTTATTGTAATGAAAAATCGTGACATGTTTCTTGGTGTTTAAAGTTTAATTTTACAAAAACAAAAAATTCATACAAATATCTTTCAAAAAAGAAACATAAGTCTATAGATTACAAGAATTTCAATTAATATTTTTCTTAAAGAATTTTTATTTTTAAACTAATTCTCTAATAATAAAAAAACCTCTCCTTGACTTTAATTAACCTACAAATATCAACTGAAATGATTTAAGATTCTGTAGAACACAAATATCTTACTACGCACGCAGAATTGCTTGCACTTTGGCTAATTTTAAATCTTGAAAAAAAATCTAAAGCAAAAATTGCAAAAAAATCATTTTTATTATTAACCAAAAGCAAAAATAAAAATATAAAACATTAAAAGCCGGCAATAGCTTAAATGCTTCTGTATAAAATGCTTTAGCCAGCCATAGCAAGCTACTGTGCGTGCCTTAGAGTTTATATAAAGTTAAACTTTGCTATGCCTTAAAAATGCTGCTTATATTATTGCACTAAAGATAAGTTAGACATTTATAAATATTGCAAATGAAAATAAAAGTTTAAAATAACAACAAAACAGTAGGTTGATTTGAATAAAAATAGTCTAGATATTTTAAAAATAATATAAATCGAGGAAAATCATAAGAAACATGCTATTCAGCTAAGTTTTTAACAATTCAGCTAATCGTTTTTTGTAAAAATTATCCAAATGATGAAATTTTTCTAATAAAAACACTTTTTTATAAAAATATAAATTCAGCTAACAAATTTACTAGTCAGCAAAGAATTTTTCGAAAATTTTTTAATTCAGCTAAGTTATTTTTGTAACTCATCTTTAAAGATTTAGTAAAAATTCAAAACCCATAATAATAAAATTTGGCAAAGGATAATACTTAATTAACTAATCATTGAAAAATATAAAATATTAATTCATCTTAAATTATAAAAAAAAAATAAAGAAAAATAAATTAGCAAAGTGTATGTTAATTCAGCTAACGAATTTTCGTGATAAATACAATTCTATGGCGCAAGTTATAAAGTCTAACCCAAAAAACTTTTCAAGGCATCAAAAATCTAATTCAGCTAGAAAAATTTTAATTAATCAAAATTAAAAACACTATAAAATTTAATTCAGCTAAAGAAGTTTTGTGAAAATTTTCTTCTATAGCGAAATTAATTGAATGTTCACAATGAAGGTACTTTTTTTTATCATTTAAAATGCTATTCAGCTAAAAAATCATCAATTTAGCAAAGCATTTTATAAGAAATGGGTAATTTTCTTATATATTCTAAAGTTTTTGACAATTAAGCTAATGTTTTTATTGTTTAAATAACCCTATACAGGTAGAATTGTACAATCAATCGAATTAAATTACTTTATTAAACATGACAATCCTTATTCAGCTAAGAAATTATCGATTCAGCAGAGAAGCTTTTATTTCAGCTAAGCAATTTTAAGAAAAAACCACATACAAAATAGAATTCAGCTAAAAAATGATCAGTTCAGCTTATAGTTTTTAGGAAAAAATTGAATTCAGCTTAGTTTTTAGCAGTTTACCAAAAATTGACCTATTCAGTTTTTCTACCATAAAATTTAAAATTGTTTTTTCAAAAATATTGATATATATTTGTATTTTAAACTATTTCGTTGAAAATTCTAATTAAGCAAGCTGTTTTGTATGTAAAATTTAAAAATTGGATATTTAATCATGTTTAAGCTAAGTTGGAATGCCATTAAGCTAAGATTTTTTAAAATTCAAATAACTTAAATTCTTATTTAAAAGTTTAAAATCTACAGCAACATTTCCTTTAGGAATGAAGAGGTTTTTTCAAGAATGAAGCGTATAGTGGCTATTTAGGAAAGTTTTAACCACTTCAGCAAATATTTTTTTGTTAAAGTATTTTAAGAAAAGATCAAAAACTTTCAGACTAATTCAGCTAACGATTTTTATAGTTTTTGTTAAAAATTGTATGGTTTTTTACCACTGTCCTTATACATTTTTAATTGCCTGCGTATGTTTAAATAAATTTAACAAACGATATAGTTTTTTAATTGTTTTTGTTGTTATCACATACTTTTTTTTGTCATACACATGTTGTTTGTTGCATTATAAATGAGTAATTATACAAACAGCATTAAAAGTAGAATTTGTCTGAGCATTGCATCAATATGCCTGGACATTTTCAATCATACAAACGCTCAAAATGTATGATGATTGTGATAGACACTGTATGACCTGATAAGATGTTTCAATCATTCATAATTTTAAACTGCGTTTATACTCTTGAGGTGTGTATTTGTGCGTGTGTGTGTTTGTGTATATATAACAAGTCATTTGTAATGAAACTTTTTTTTTAAATTAATACATTTTTAAATGAATTGTATCTATTAATTGCTGAATTGATAATGTAACTCTGACAAAAATTTGTAACAAATTGCAAAATTGATATATATGAGTTTTCGAACTTGTTTGAAATTAAATTAATAATTTATTAAATTAAAATGAATTACAAAATGGTCTTTAATTTTAATTTAACTAAGCTTAGAGTAATTCAGCCTTTTAGATAAAAAAATAAATAATAAAAGAAATTTCAAATAATTAAAACGGGTGGTTAAACTTTAATATGTACAAATATTTTGCTGAAACGTTTACTAGTAAGCTTGAGAAAAAGTTTATAAAGCAATAGAATTTATTATAAAAGTTTGGCTGAATTGTAAAAGCTTAAGCAAATTTAGAAAAATTTTGCTTTCTATTAATATTTAGCTACTTAAATTCTTGCTGAATAAATATAAACCTTAGCTGAATAGTGTATTTTCCAAGCAGAATTTTAAAAAGTTTAGCTAATTGAAAAAAAGTATAAGTGTACTTATATTTTTTGTAAATTTTTGCCTTATTCAGCTACTTAAAAAGTGCTGGAGAATCTATTCTCCCTAAGAAAAGAGATAATGCAGCACTCAACCGATCAGAAAGGCGACAAACACCTACATATGGGGAAGGAAACTGTGATTAGGAGAATTTGCGTGCGGCATTGGCAGGACGCAAACATAAGATTTGATTAAATATTGTTAGTTCATTTCTAATATGTGTATATTCAATTAATAAATAAAAAAACCAAGCTGAATTCAAAATTTTTGCATACCAAGAAATTTGCTGAAGTGCTAACAGCTTTGTTTGTCATTTGCTTTTTTTAAATTATAACTGCTGTTTTTATAAAAAAATAAATTTTTTACACTTTTTTATATATATGGATTTATTCAGCTAATTTAATGTTTGATGCATCAATAAAAAAATACATGAATTGCTAATTTCCTTGGCTCAAGTTAAAAACTAAGAAAAAGATAAAAACTAAGCTACATCCCTATATATAATTTAATGTTAGATGCATTAAAAAAAAAATTACGTGTATTGCTAATTTCCTTGGCTTAATTAGGAAAATGTTAATTCAGCCAGTTAAAAACTAAGCTGCATAGCTATGTTTCTTAGTCGAATTTGCAATATGTTAGCTGAATTGCAAATATACCCAGATCAATATTTGCTAAATTGCCAAAAATGTAGCTAGATTATTATTTTACTTTACTGAATTAATAAAATGTTGGCTGAATTGTTATCTTTTTAAAATATTTAGTTCAATTGCTGCAGAGGATTTAAACTTTAGCTAAATTAGGAAAACTTTTAGTTGTTTTAATTTTGTTTAAATATGGATTTATTTAGCTGGTTTAATAACGTTTCCTGAATTTAGACAAATTTCCCTAAATTGTCATTTTCCTTGGCCTAATTAGTAAAATTTCAGCTGAATTATTAATTAAACCAGTAAAATGTTTGCTGAATTATTGTTTTCTTAAGCTGAATTAGTTTAATGCTAGCTGAATATAAAAATTTTTCAGATTAAAAATATTTTCCTTTATTTTAAATAGTATATTTAAATAGCAAAGTTAAAAAAATCTTCTTTTGATTTTGAATATTACTTAAATTTATTTTTCAAAGTAACAAATTTTTGTTATTGTATCTTTAATAAACTGTAATTTTTCTCATATAAATGTTGGAAAACCTTTTTAATGTACAACATTGTAATGTGCTAATTTTAAACCATATTAGTAGCAAATTAACATGTAGTCTTGTAAAATTTTATCAGGGTTTTTCTTTAGGTTTAATCAGTAATATGACACTTTATAGAAACAGATTGGTAATGAATTTAAAGTAATGAACCCTCTAGGTGTAAATTTGCTACATACAAGTCAAATGGAAAATGACATGCTAAACATTTTAATGTGTTTTTTTTAAATAACTGGCAAACTGGTAGTATGTAGCATGTATTTATGTAGATGTTTTGTTTAGATCTTTTTATAAAAGGGGCACGAAATGATATTATTTTCTTTACTTTTGTTGATAAGGTGTCACCAAGATGTTGGCAAAAAGTTTGTTATTTTTGCTTCTTATTTTTTGCATTAGAATGGGGTTTGATTAAATACGTGACTTAATCGCAACATGTTGCTATATGCAACTTTAGCTATGAAATCTAAAGTTTGTTTTACATTTAAAAGAATCATGTTCTAACAGCCAGCCAGTCATTCTGTTTTTCAAATGAAAAGTTTCTAAAAAAATTACTTTATAATTTTTGCTTTTATAGTAAAATAGATGAAGTTTTTGGTAGTTTAACTTAAATAAACTTTAAATTTTTTTTGCTAAATTATGGAATTTTTCTTTACATATTTCTTAGTAAAATCATTAAACAATTTTAGCTGTCATTATTTTAACTTGTTTTCTTGCCTTTAAGGGCGAAATCGTATAGTTTAAGCTTAAAAGAAAAAAATTTCAACATATGTTTGCAAAATCTTAAACGCCTTAAAGTCTAAATGTAACTTTTTCTATGTTTGCAAGGAAAATAATAACGTAGCAGCAACAGTACAAGAAATTATTATAAATTCAGCTATAGGTAGGTAATATTATAGCCAACAAAATAAACTTGATTACATTTGGAATTTTTAAAACGTCTCTTTCTCTCTCTCTTTGACTCTCTAAAGTCTATTTTAAGGCAACAATGCCAACAATTTAAATCCCCAGAAAATGTTCAAATTACAGCATGAAATTCAAAGAAAAGGGATGAAGATAGAAGATTGAAAAAAACAACAACAACAAAAAAACAAAGGTTTCTTCTAGCAAATAAAAGAAAACTACTTAAACTCGCTACCTGCTACTCATTGTCAGGACACAAAGAATTTCTGTTACAAAAAATAAATACAATTTTCTTGTAAACAAAACTAAAATAAACATTTTGTTTTTTTTTTTTTTTGAGATTTAACAAATAACAAGATTTTCTTGAAAAATCATAATTAATATTAAAAATTTAAGTAACATAACAAAGAAAATAAAAGAAAACATTTTTAAATGTGTTAAAGAAGCAAGAGCTTAAACATTTTTAGTGAATATCAACGTTTTTTTAAGTTTATTTTTAGTGAATATCAACGTTTTTTTAAGTTCAGCTATCTTGATAACTTATTCAGCTAGCTTAGCAACCTATTCAGCTTAATTTAACTATTTTTCTAATTCAGATTAAACAAATTTCGAGGTTAGGTAAAAAAAATTTTGTCTAAATTGTTTTGTTAAAAATAAAAACTTTCACAGAATTTAAACTTGACTAAAATCTTGTTAAAAAAATAATAAAATTGCAAGAGTTAAAGTAAAGGTTAAGTTGAAAAGATACGAAAAATATAATAAGTTTCCCAAAATTATGCTTCTTTAACGCTAAACTTTTAAAGTCTACTAAAATTTTGTTGTTAAAAGTCTCAAATTTCTAAAACTTAATTTAAGGTTAGGTTAGAAGTTTTTTTTTAAATAAATTTGTTAATATTAAAAACTGTCATATGTTTGTTTAAAGCTTAAAATCATACATCCGTCAATATTTGGCTTTAAAGACTTAAATTACAAAATCTAACTTTAAGGTTAGGTAGAAAGAAATTTCGCATAGTTCAAATTATACAAAAATAAAAACTGACGCTTATTTGTTTAAGACTATTTATTATAAATTAAGCAAGATTTTGATTTAAAAGCTTTAAGTAGAAAAATCAACTTTTAGGTTAGGTTGAAAAAAATTTTGTATAATTCATATTTGCGAAAAATTAAAAACTGACGCTTATTTGCATAAGACTATTTATTATAAATCAAGCAAAATTTTAATTTAAAAGCTTAAATAACAAAAAGTAACTTTTAGGTTAGGTTGAAAAAAATTTTGTGTAATTCATATTTGCAAAAAATTAAAACTGTGTTATATTTCTGAAGTGCTTAAAGTTGTAAATCCTTTAAAACTTTATTTGTAAAGCTGAAATTTTGAAAATTTATTTTGAGGTTATGTTGAAAACAATTTGGTATAATTCATATTTATGAGATATAAAACCAGAAATATGTTTCTTTAAGTGTATTTATTCTTAATCAACAAAAACTTTAATTGAAAAGCTTAAATTACAAAAAAATAACTTTAAGGTTAGGTTGAAATTTTTTATTTTAATTTATATTTGCGAAAAATAAAAACTGTCATATGTTTCTTTAAGGCTAATAACTAAAAACAACCAAAAATTTCAATTTAAAAGCTAAAATTACAAAAACTAACTTTGAGGTTGGGTTGAATTTTTTTTGGATAATTCTTATTTTAGAAAATTTAAAACTGTCGAATGTTTTATTGAGGTTTTTTATTCTTAATCAACAAAACTTTTTGTTTAAAAGCTTAACTTACAACAATTAACTTTGGCTAAAGCTTAACTTTTTAAAATGCAATCTGCAAAAATTTGCTTAAAAGGCTGGAATTAAAAATGTAATTTAAGGAGCCATGAGCTAGACTTACGTTTAAATTTTCCCGTAACTGTGCTGAAGATTTTAATCTAAATGTTATTAAGTTTTAATTACTTCCTTTAAAAATTTTTTCATTATTTTTTATTATTGTCTCCTATAATATTTAAATGTTTATCAATCTTTTATCTTTTAAACTGTTTTGCTATTAAAGCAAATAATCCATTTCATGAACTCGTCTAATAATGGTTATAAAACTTTCTTTCTTTTCTAAGAGCTCTTCTCTGGTCTATTTTCAACGACATGTCAGTGTGTGTGAGTTTGTGATATTTAATATCTTTTTATGTTTTACCAACTCTATGATCACATCAAAGTTTAGTTTTTTTTGCGATTTTTTCGTGTTGTACTCTGACACCAACTACTGTGAGAAATGAAACTAAAAAAATGTTGGTTGAAAAAAATGAATGACTTAGAAACTACTGAACTGTAGGTGTTAAAACTTTGCATAAGCCTACAACTGTAAAAATCTATTTAAAAAAACAAACTACATTCAGCTATAATTAGAGGTATCAGATTTTGGTTGAAAACAAAAATTTTACTTCTTGTTTTATTCATTTCAACACTACTCCTAATCGTATTTTTTGAAACAGAAAACAAGAGACACAATTTTTTTGCCTATAAATCATGTTGCAGTGACATTCTCTCTTCCATTTTTCTTAAAAAAAGCCGCCAACAAACTCTTGACATGTTAATAGACTATGAATGAGTTTGAAGTACGACTATTTTAGCAGTATTTGCAGTCATCAGTATTTAGTGTTTAGTAGTTATCTAGTTTGCTTTGACATAAATTGTTTTGCTTTAAGCTGCTGATGCTTGTAGACGAACTTGATACAAAAATATCTTTATTGTTAAAAAATGAAATTAGATATTTTAATTTGGCGGTTATTTTGAAAAAAAAAAAAAAACCAAAAAATACATTTGTAGGCATAAATGCCCTTTAGTCACATTTTCTAAACTACTGGCAGACTTTGTGAGTCGATTTAGAATTCTTATTTTTTGACGAATTTTAATTTTCCACAAAATTTTTCCTTAAAAGTTTGTATTTTAGAATGTAAATTTAGTGTTTTTTATATAACTGCTCCAAAAAAATAACTAACGGTTTTTGTTTTTTGCTAAATTGAATTCTACAAAATTGATTTTAACCTAACCTTAAATTTAAATTTTTTAATATTCGCTTTCGGGGCAAAATTTTTGTTGTTTTGAGTATAAAAGCTCTTAATAAATAACAGACAGTTGTTATTTTTTGCAAAGTTAAATTTTGTAATTCTCAATATTCAAAGAAAATTTAAATGGTTTAAATATTGTGAATATAGAGAAAACATTTGACAGCTTTGATATTTTAATTATTTTCATTTTTAAAGAATTTGTTTAACCTAACCTCAAACTTAAATATTCTAACTTTTAATTTGTAGAAAATGTTATTGGGTTTAGGGTTTCAAATAGCTAAAAATATTTAAATTTTTTATATGGTCAAAATTTTGATTTCTGAAAAATTTCTTCAACGTAACCTCAAACTTAAATTTTATAATTTTCAAAACTTAAAGAAAACTGAAATGGTTTTAATATGTATTATAAATAGCAAAAAAACATTTTAAAGTTTTAATTTTTTTAAAATTTTGCTTTTTCAAGAATTTTTTTCAACCTAACCTCAAATTCAAATTTTGTAATTTTATATATTTTAAGAAAATGTAAATAAGTTTAGGATTCATAATAGCTAAAAACAGATGACTGTTTTTATTTTGTCAAAATTTTTATTTTTCAAGACTTTTTTGAACCTAACTAACCTCAACCTCAAACTTTAACTTTGTTACTTTTATTATTTTTAGAAATTGTAAATGGGCTTAGGATTTAAAATAGCTAAAAAACATTTGACGGTTGTCATTTGGCCAAAATTTTGATTTCGAAAGAATTTTTTCAACTTAACCACAAACATCAATTTTGTAATTTTCAAAATTCAAAGAAAACTGAAATTTTACAGTTTTAACTGTTTTAAAATTTAGCTTTTTCAAGAATTTTTTCAACCTAACCTCAAATTAAAATTTTGTAGTTTACAATATTTTTAGAAATTGTAAATGGGTTTAGGATTTGAAATAGTTAAAAAAACATTTGACGGGTTTCATTTGTTCAAAATTTTGATTTCTAAAGAATTTCTTCAACCTAACCACAAATTTAAATTTTGTACTTTTCAAAATCAAAGAAAACTAAAATGGTTTTAATATTGTCAATAGCAAGAAAACATTTTACAGTTTCAATTTTTAAAATTTTCTTTTTCAAGAATTTAAATTTTGTAATTTTTAATATTTTTAGAAAATGTACATAGAAATATAGAACCTTAACCCAAGGTTTAAAATAGCTAAAAAGAATTTTTGAAAATAACCACAAAGCTAAATTTTGAAAATTTTTATATTTGGTTTTAAAATTAAAACATTTAATAAAATGCTATAAAAGCTTAAATTGAGCTTCAGATTCCTGAAGTTATTTATGGAAATTTTGATAAATTTTATTGAAATTTTTGCACTACATTTTAAAATTAATTTCCTTCGATCCGCTTCCGATTAATTTTTTAAAAATTTGTCATATATTTGCATAGATGAGAGAATCGATGATTTAATAGCTGTTTAAACTAATTGTTTGCAATTAACAAGATTATCAAGCTGTCATAGATTAAACTATATAATTTTTAAAGTGTGCATGCAATAGCTAAATTTAGCTGCAGAGAAGATAATAAAAAGGGTGTGTTTACTAAGTTTTCTTCTTTAATAAACTATAAATATGCATTTTAATTATTTTGCTATTAAAGCAAATATTTTTGCCATAAGCAATTAGTGGCAAAAGATGAGTAATAAAGTTTGGAGTGACATATAAATTCAGCTGTAGTTGAAAAAGTGACTAAAATTAATGCTACAATAAGAATTCAAAGAAATTTGTTTTTTTTTGTTTGGCTATAAATTTTTTTTAATAATTTTCTTAATCTGATTCAGCTTTTAACTGTATAAAATATTCCGAAAAATTTTCGCAACTTAGCAAATTTTGTTTTTTTTTTTTAAATAACTTACATTTTGTATGATATAATTCTTTTTCTTTTTTGCTTTAAACAGGAAATCAAAAAACACTCACCTAAAAGTAAACAGAAGAATATAAACAAAAATTAATAAAATAAATTGATTAAAAAAATATAAACAAAAGTTATAAGAACAATAACAAAAACTAAGTTTATCTTAAGTAGAGAATTTCTTTTGAACAAATTTCACCTTATTTAGTTTAAGAACGCAAAAAAACTAACTCTTAGTTCTACAAATATGCTTCTACTATTTAAGCATTATACTAAAACAAAACGTCATTATTTACGACAATGACATCCTTGACTTCATTATATTCCGTGTTACATGATACTTTGTTTTATAAAAAACAACAGACACTAGTTAATAAAGAATTAAAATAATGTTTATTATAATAAAAAACAACAACAACAATTTTATTCAAACGAGAAGAAATAACTTAAAATACAGTTTTTTTAAAAAGATAATATATATATAATAAAATTAATGTTCTTTAAAGTAATGAAAACTTTCGGTAATATAAGTAATTTAGGCTTAAAACTATTTCATATTAGTTTATCAGTAGTCTAAAGCAGAAAAGAAATTACTAACAGCTTTTAATTTCTGCAAATTTCAATTCAACAAATTTTTTTTCAACCTAACCTCAAAGTTAATTTTTGTAGTTATGGCTTTAAAAACAAAATTTTGAGTGAGCGCATAACCTAAAGCAGGAAAAATGTTGTTGACAGTTTTTATTTCTGTAAATTTCAATTCAACAAATTTTTTTTCAACCTTACCTCAAATATAAGTTTTGTAATTAAGGCCGTAAAACTAAAATTTAAGTAATTTAAAGATCTGTAGCCGCAAAGAACTTAATGGCAAGATTTATTTTTTGCAAATTTCAATTCTTCAAAGTTTTTTTCAACCTAACCTCAAACTTACTTATTGAAATGTTGGCTTTAAAAATAAAAAAAAGTGGTTATAAGTTCTAGGGAAGTAAAGAAATAAATTACTAGATTTATTTTTTTTAAATTTCAATTTTATGAATTTTTGTTCAACCTAACCTCAAAGTTAATTTTTGTAATTTAGACTTTTAAAACAAAATTTTAGTGGTTTTAAAATCTAGAGCACCTAAAAAATAACTGACAAGTTTTATTTTTTGCAAATTTTAACTCTATTAAAACTTTCTTCAACCTAACCTAAAATTTAATTTGTGTAATTAAGGTTTTTAAACTAAAATTAAGGTGATTTGAAGATCTAGAGCAGCAAAGAACTTAATCGCAAGATTTATTTGTTTTTTTTTTAACTTATCAAACTTACGTTTTGTATTTTTGGTTTTAAAAATAATATTAAAGTGATTATAAGATAGGGAAGCAAATAAATAAACAACAAGATTTATTTTTTTTTAATTTCAATTTTATGAATTTTTGTTCAACCTAACCTCAAAGTTAATTTTTGTAATTTAGACTTTGAAAACAAAGTTTTAGTGGTTTCAAAACCTAGAGCACCTAACAAATTTTAATTCTATAAAAATTTTCTTCGACCTAACCTAAATTTTGTTGTAATTCATAATTTATAAATAAATTTCCAAAGTTTTTGCGATCTTTAATCTAAGCATAGTAATTTTAATTGATTTAAAACAATAAAATTTACTTTTATTCCGACCTTCTTTTTAACAATGCATTCTATTAAATTTCTGCCAAGAGATCATAAACAACTGTTATCATTTACACTTAAAAAAAAGGGAAACCACCATTTAAAAATAGATCTTATCTTTAGAAAAGAAGTAAAATCAGACAGGTCATCCTCACCAGTCTTAACATTTGCTATACAGCTTATATTTGAAACTGGATAAGGATATTATTCCGATTTTTTTAAATAATTTTAATGCATATTAATAGTACAAGAGTAATTGTAGTTGCCCTAATTTATGGTTCTAAATAAAATAAAGATGTTTAGCACAAGCAACTATTGCTATTATAGATTTTTTAGAACCAAAGTTTCCAAATCTTGGTTATCAACAGACAATATGTGGGAGGGAGTGCAGCAGTGGGACAAAATAGGGGTTTTTATGCACCATAGTGAAGGGTATAGAAGATTCGGCATAGCCTAATATAGCACTCTTACTTGTATCAAAGTCGTTTCGCTGCTGACTTCTCTAACAGAGTTAAATTACATAAAAATAAAAGATCTAATATACGTTTTGTGTTTCTGCTCAAAATCTTAACAGCAACCTCTAATAAACTTCCAGAATATAATGTTAACAAGTTAAAAATCTTAAAAATGATTTTATAGCTAAACCATGTAGTAGACTTGTTTTTGTTGTATTTTTTGTTGCTTTAAGCTTTACAACTGGACTAAATGATTTTGATCTGATAAACTTTCTTTGTAATTTGTGATGAAGATGAGTTGAAAGTCATGCTTGCCTGATCAAGGCGTTTCCTATTGCAACTACTTTGGCAAACGAAAAAGCTGAGGTCTTGCCAGGCATATTAGCAAAATGCTATTAAAATGCTACTTAAATGCTGTTCACATTCATATTTATGGCTTAAGGCTGTTTGATGTTTAAAATGTTGATGAATACTGTTAAATAATTTGCTAGTCTAAACAAATTGTTGTAGTTCTTTTTTTTTGTTTAATTTACAATAGAATAAAAAAAATGAACATTGTTAGTTTTTTTTTTGCTGATTCAAATTTTTTTTGCATATACTATGACAATTAAAATTAATAGCATCTTAATTTGTTGTTGTCTTTATTGTTCCATTTTGACACTGAAAATGTTTGTATGTATGTAGTTTTTGTCAATGAAAGAAAGACTTTTTAAAAAAAAAACGAAAAAACTTTGAAATCAAGCTTAAGTTTCAAGCATTTAAAGAAAAAAAAAAGACCTGCTTGAAAACCCATAATTTTTGTTTGAAATTTAAAAAAATCGGAAGTAGCAGCTTAAATTAAAAAAAGGAAACAAGTATATTAAACCAATTAAAAAAATTTAAGAAATTTAATATTAATTTTGTTAAAAATGTTTAAAAACACAATGTTGTAAGAAACATGAACAAACTAAGAATTCTCTAGGTTTCAAGTTACCCCTTCAACAGCAAAGTTTCTTAAGAGGAGTCAGTTGGCCTCGAAACTACAACTACGAATAATGGCCTGCGCCTAACGAGACTCCTCCACAAGCAACTGAACGATCAACGCCTTCATGTTAAAAGCCCAAACCAGCGCTGTTTCAGGTTTTTGGGGATTTATCCCCAAAAAAATCCCCAAAATCTACTTTAACTCCTTATAACTTCTTTGATAAAAGTCGAATATACGCAAATTTAGTCAATTTCAAATTCTGAACATTTTCTTTATTAGATTGTCTTACAAAACTTGAAGCAGAGTTAAAGACTTTTATGGTATAGAGCGTTACTTGTGTCACCTTTCTGCTAAAAAAACTGTTCGATATAACAATAGAATTTATGATGCAAAAATTTTAAGAAAACAAATAGGTTTCTGGAATATTTTTGTAAAGCAGATGTTAAAGAATTAAAAAAGTCCAAAATTGAAAATATTCAAATATTAGAACAGAAGTTATGGTAAGTCAAAGTCGATTTGGGGATTTTTTTGGGGATAAATCCCCAAAAACCTGACAGCGCTGGCCCAAACTTCCAAAACCAGCTCCTTTTAAAAATTTAAATCAGTTTTTTTGGTACTTCACCAGCACGATGCCAAAATGTTGGGCTTAAAAACGAATTTTGAATGCCGCATCCTTAAAAATAGTACCGCTGTTCAAACCATTAACCCAAGGTTGACGAAACGTAAAACGCGCAAAGGCAGCCAAAGAAGGAGGGACTGATACTCCTACAGAAATAATGACAAAGAGACACGAGCTGTTAGCACATTGTGAACAGTTTTACGAATGCAAAAATTCTGCAATGCGGTACAGTTATGTGACGCCAAAACAATAATCTAAGGCGGACGAAACGTAAAACGCGCGAAAAAACACAAACAAGGACGGCCTGATAGCCCTGAAGAGGAGCGAGCTGCTTCCCCACTTTGAGCAGTTAAACGAATGCAACAATGGGACACTAAACCATTAACCTAATGCGGACAAATAAGAACGGTCTGATAGTCTTTAAGAAATAATGATAATGAGACGCGTGCTGCTTTCTCAACCCAGAGCAGTTTTACAAATGCAAAAATTCCTTAACGCGTTTATCAAAATTCTAAAAAAATGCTTAAGAAAACATTTTTTTTTAATTTCCTGAATTTAAAATTTCATTAAACTTCCTCGACTTTGCAATAAAAACTCAATAAGCAGTTTTTTAAGCAAACAACAACAACAACAATTCTAATACAATCTACCCCAATGACATCCATTAAGAATTTTTCAAACTAAAAATTTTGCAATAAATTGCAAATCAATAGACCGCATTATTGCATCATCAATGGTTACAGTAAATATTAGCAAATCTGTCAGTCTGCCTAACTAATTGAAAAGAATTTTAAGTTTTCAACTCGAAACGAAAACAAAAATGTGGTACACAGCTGCATAGCTGAGTTATTAAATGGCGCTACAATTGTTTTTCAAAAAGAAAAAAAATAATAAAAAATTAGTGAATTTTACATGCGTAAGCATTAAAAAAGCAACAATAAAAAAGAAAATAAAGATTAAAGTGCCATATTAAAACCAAAAAATTAAATAAAACAAGTTTAATAAAAAAGCAAATAGTTTAAGTTAGAAGTCATTTTTAAAAATAGTAGTAGAAAAGTAATTTTTCTTTAAAAAGTAAAAATCTAACAAAAAATATAAAATTTGGCAATAAAAAAACTATTTTTTAATTGTAGTGGAAAAGTACGTTTTTGAAAAAGTATTAAAACTCAGGAATTCGTAGTAAAAAGTACTTTTTTTGAAAGTACCAAAATAATTTTTTTATAGGAAAAATATTAAAATTTCGTTTAATTGAGTTAACAACGAAAAATAGCGCAATATTTCGAATATTTTAAAAAATAGTAATCAAAATACATACTACTTTTTTCAAAAAATTACAAAAAGCATTAATATTAATTCTATTGAAGTTAGACTATTTTAAAATAGTACAAAGAAGTACTACTTTTTCCAGAAGTACCTAAACTCTTCATTTTTATGAGGAATAATTTAAATTCCATTAAATAAACAACGAAAAGTTTGTCAAAAAATATTACAAATATTAAAAATAGTAGAAAAAAATACTACTTTCTTGAATAAGTACAAAATAGTACTAAAATCACTATTTTCATGTGGAATAATTAAAATTCCATTTAATTAGGTAAACAACAAACAATTTTTAAAAAATTTGGTAATATTTCAAATATTAAATAGTACATAGTAGCAAAAATACTACTTTTTTGAGAAAGTACAAAAATAATGACTTTGTTATTTACGAGAAATAATCAGAATTCCTTTACATTTCATTAACTGGCATCTATTTCAAAATAGTACCAAACATACTACTTTTTTCAAAAAGTACTAAAATCACCATTTTTTTTTTGAAAAATAATAAATTTCCAATAAATTCCATTAAAGGCCAACTATTTTAAAATAGTACTAAAAATACTACTTTTTCCAAAAAGTACTAAAACCAATATAATTTTTTGAAAAATAATTAAAATTCCATTGAACTAAGTAAATAATTAACATTTTTTTACAAATACTAAAAAATAGTAGGAAAAATAATACTTTTTTGTGAATGTACAAATCACTATTTTTATGAGAAATAGTTAAAATTCTTATAAATTCCATTAAAGGTAAACGATTTGAAAAAAGTACAAAAAATACTACTTTTTTCAAAAAGTACTAATATCATTTTTTTCATGAGCAATAAATAAAATTCCATTAAATTAAGTAAACAACGGAAAATTTTTCAAAAATCCTGTAATATTACGAATATTTGAAAATATGTAGTAGTAAAAATACTACTTTTTCAGATAATGCTAAAAGCAGTTTTTTTTCGTTTAAGTTCATACAATTTTATTAAATAACTTTAAAAAGTTTTACTGTTAAATATGTAGTAAAAGCACTACAATTTTAAAAATTGTTTTAGGGAATTTTTTTTAAAAATTCGGTTGTTTCTTAAATTTTCTATTGGCTTCTTTTTGCTTTCCTTGTTTCCAAGCTGCAAAAAAATAAAAACAATTGACTGCAGCAAAACAATAAATACAGTGAGGCAATAAATTTTAATCATCTATGATTTTGTTGATACTTTTTTGCTCTGTGTTAGTCTATTTTAATATAATAGATGTTGCTTTCTGAGTTTATCTACTACTTTTTTATGTTGTTGCCGCAATAAAATCCACTTTTTTCTCATTTATTCTGCAACTAAGTTGAACAATTAAATTTCAATAAAAAAATAATTCTTACAGAAATTTCAATTGTAGATTTTTCAACTAAAATGTGTTACAAAATTTCGATCAATCAAATTTAAAATGGATTTTTTGTTGTTGTTGTTGTTGTTGATGTGTTTTAGTCTGGGAGCATCTTCCAAATGTTGCAGTTTTTTATTAAAAACAATTAGGACTTTGAGGTTTTTTGTATTCTATTTTTAATTACAATTAGAGATCTAAAAAAGATCTTGCAATCAACATTGGGGTTTATTTTTTTGCTCTCTTTTGATTTATGACAGTTTCAATTGCAAATGTCTGTATGCCTTGTCTAGTTTGATTGGAACAAGACTTAAAAAAAAACTGCATTTTAAGTTGTTTTCTATTTATATAGATTGAATATTAACTATTTGCCATGATATATGATATCATCCATGAACTTAACATGATGTTAAGAAAAAAAAAAAAAAAATACATATGTAAATAAAAATTAATTGTGTCAATGGAATGTGATGACATTTGTTTTATATTTAAATAAAATAAAGGGGATTCACACTTTGCAGCAAATTAAGAAAATCGATATTTTTCTTACTTTGTTATAAAAGGAAACCTTTTTTAAAGAATTTTTTTTTAACCAAATTACTCAATAAACGTAGAAAACTATTATATTGCAAATAGTAGTATATCTGCTACTATTAAAAAAAAAGCTTGTATTAAAAAAGTAGTATCCCAAAAGTGTTTAAAGCTAAAAAAATATGAATTTTAATAAATTTTTTCTTTTAAGAAATAGTAGTATTTTCTACTACTTTTCAGCTAAATTATATTTTTAATAATATAGTTTTATGTAGAATAATTTATTTTAGCAAAAATAATTCAAAACATAAAATTTTTTTTATATCAAAAAGTAGTGCTTCTACCACTATTTTTTATATCATAATTTCCAAAAAAAAATATTTTCTTAAAAATTCATATGGACCATCGATGAAAAGACTTTGATTTATCATATTTTCCCAAGGAAAAAATCAAATTTAATTAAATTAAAAAACAAATTTTATTTATTTATAATCCTTTTCAAGATTTACGAATGCAAAGCCGAAAAAGTGCAACTTTTCTCATTTGGATATTTCTACTGCACGTTTTGGTTTAATAAAAATTTCGTTTTATTTTGATTTTTTCACTTTAACTGCCTGTTTAACAGGCTGTAAATGTATACGACGCGACGGTCACGTTCGACATGATGGAAATGCCCATATGTATTATCAAAAAATCAATTTTAGTTACATAAAAAAGCTTAAAAGAAGAAGATTTTTTTTGTTGAAATAAGTGCTTCTACCAGTTTTTTTTTTATCACAATTAAAAAAAGAAAAATTTTTTCTTAACAAAAAAAAAAAAAAAAAAAAAAATTAACCTAAAAATTAGCATACTTTTCTACTTCTTCTTTTAATAAACTAAATTTTTTCCCACATAGTCGTTTTTTGTTTAAAATTTTCTCGAATTATGCTAAAAATTTTAATTCTTAGGACTTTTGAAAATATTAGTAATTCTACTACTATTTATTAACACTAGATTTTTAATGAAAATAAACTAGATTAATAATTTTATAATAAAATAAAACGTAAAAAATTTAAAATCAATAAAACTTTTTTTATTAAAAAATATTCACTGTTTTAGGCACAATTTTTTATATTCGCTAAAAATTTATGATTTTGTTTTAATTGATTAAAACTACCACATTTTGGTTAAAACAAAATGGTAGTGAAAATACTACTTTTTTAAACAGACCTTGTTAATATTTACTAAAATGGTGTTGGTTTTATTTAATTTTTTTATTAAAAAGTAGCACATTTGGCTTTAGGAAAATGGTAGTAGAAATACTACTTTTTTAAAAAGACGAAATTTGTTAAAATGAAAAAAAAAAAAAACAATTATGTTTAGGTTTAACAGATGCTTTTAGGGAAAACTTCTGACTTCTTGCCTGATTTCCCTGCTGGCAGATCAACTTCAGTTGTGTAAACGACCCATTAATTTGTAGAAATTTTTTGTTACTTTTGTTCTTGGAAAATAGAGCAGTAGTATTGCCAACTATGTACTTTGTTTTAAAATGAAATAATTTTTACAACTTTTTGCTAAAACTCGGAATTTTTTTCAAACAAAATAATGCTAAAATTTAGTTTTATTGTAAAAAATTGTATTATCTATGATTTGCTGTTTGTTTTTCTTTGCTTATTAAGACTTGGTCTCAATTTCCTTGTCAATTTAACAATAATATTTATTTGAAATAAAAACATGATACAAAATTCCAGACTAAATTTTTTTTTGCCTTTTCAAATATTTATTTTAAAGTCCATTGACGTTTTTTTTTTCATTTTAAAACTTTTTGTTTATTTCACTCGAATCTAAACAAATATAAACTTCAAATTTTATCTGAATGCTTTCAGTTTTATTAATAAACTTAAAAAACAATTTGTGTGAATATTTCGAATCTTAAGGAGCTAAAAGAATTGAAAATAAATTAAGCATTTATTTATTTTCACAGCAAAAAAATTTATCAAGAGTTCGCTTTTTTTGAAGCAGCTCATTTCTAAATCTTGTGTGATGTTGCTGTGGCATCTACAAGTTTTTATCTGGTATAAACTAAATCATACAGATTTAAATTTAGTATGTAGGAGTTTTTTATCCACAGATTTGATTTAAAAAACTAAACAAAGGCACTTGAAAACTTAAACATAACAGCAAGAAGTTGGCCAGTATGTGCTAATTAATTGGCCTTAGCTGCAATTAATATAAAAATGACAATTACCCCAAATACTTAAACAATGTGAGAAGATAGAGAAGATTTTTTGAATTTAAGCAGAAACAAACTCAGCTAATTGCTTCCAAAAAGATTTAAAAAATACTTTTTCTGAGCATTTCAACAGAATTGGCACTCAGTGCAGAATTATATAATTTTGATTTAAATTTTTTTTTAATTCATTTAGTTTTTTTATTGATAATTGTTTTCAGTCATTGTGCTTAGGGTCATTAAAGTGACCCGTTTAAGACTTATGAAATTTAACACAAACAAAATTTCTTCATTATTTGAATGACTTGGTCATAATAGACAACATGTCTTTTCGAAAAAATGCATTGAAATTAAAAAATATTTAAGGTTCTTATACAAAGTTATTCGAATCATTTGCTTTTCAAGAGAACTTTTAAAATTTTAAGTAATTTGTAATCATTTCTATAAAGAAATAGTCATAAAATTTAATCACAATTCATTAAAAATTGCTTACAAATTATTTTGTAAGTATTTTTCGCTTATAAAATAATTTTTGGCAAAATAGTAGTAGAAAAGTACTTTTTTTAAATTTTATATCAAATGTAGGTATTCATTATTTGAATGACTTGGTCATAATAGACAACATGTCTTTTCGAAAAAATGCATTGAAATTAAAAAAATATTTAAGGTTCTTATACAAAGTTATTCGAATCATTTGCTTTTATATCAAATGTAGGTATTAAATAGAATCACAGAAAGAGTGTTTTTTAACGATTAAAAAATCAATAAAATTGATTAAAAAAATCAATAAAAAAAATAGGAGTAAAAAGTACTTTTGCAAAACATATCAAAAATAGTAGTTTTTGAAAAAAAATCGTAGAAAGTGTTGTTAATCTTATTTTAAAAGAAGTTTTATGTTTCCTTAAAAAAGGGATTTTTAAGCATACTTTAAAAAGTACTTTTATTTAAAACATACTTAAAAAAGTACTTTTTTTTTAAAACATATTGAAAATAGTAGTTTTTAAGGAAATTAAAGAAGAAGCGTTTTTAAATTTCAAAATAAATTTTATTTTTGAAATATGAAATTTCAAAAGAAATTTTACGTTTTTTTAAAAAAGATAATAGGAGTAAAAAAGTACTTTTGTAAAACATAAAAAATAGTAGTTAAAAAAAAAAAAAAAAAGTAATTTAAAGAAATTGTACGTTTTTTTGTATTTTAATAAAACAATAGGAGAAAAAGTACTTTTTTTATACATGCTTCAAATAGTAGTTTTTTTTTTTTTTTTTTTAAGAAAATCAAAGAAAGTGTTCAATGATAAAATTTCAAAAAAATTTTAAATTTTCTTAAAATAAAAAAAAAAACTATTTAAAAAATAAAAAGGTATTAAAATAGCCTTAAACAGTGAAACGTTAAAGGAAATTTAAAGAAATGTTGTGTAATCTATATTTTTAAAAGAAATTTCCCATTTTCTAAAAAATGTTTTTTTTTAAATAGTAGTAAAAAAGTAATATTTTTTTTTTATCAAAAACCTAACAAAAATAGTAGTTTTCCAAACAAAAACTTTTTCATACGCTATTTAAATGTAAGAAATTAAGGATTTTTCTTTATAAAAACTAAATTTTAGAAAAAGTAGTAAAAAGTGCTAATTAATACATAATATAACACTTTTGCTTTTAAAATAGTAGTAGATTTAAATAAAACTTGCAAAACGATATAAATTACAATTTTGTTGAAATTATTGTTTTATAATCAGCAATTTTTATTTGTTTTTATCTATCTGGGATTAAAAAAGTAGTATGTAATCAACTACTTTTAGTAGTAGACCAACTACTTTTTTCGATTTGTTTCAAAATCAAAGGTTTTTGTTTGTAAAAATTGAAATTTTGATAAAGAATATTATTTTTTGATTAAATACAACAAATTTTGAAAATTTTCTGATTAAAAAAGGTAGTAGATTAACTACTTTTTTTAAAAATGTAGAAAAACCAAAAGTTTTTTCGTGAAAACCGAAATTCTTTTAAAGAATACTACTATTTCGATAAAATACAGTAAATTTTGTAACTTATTAGGTTTAAAAAATGGTGGTAGATTTACTACTTTTTTAAAAAAATGGACAAAAATCAAAAGTTTTTGCTTGCAAAAACTGAAATTTTGTTAAAGCCTATTATTTTTTAATAAAATACATCAAATTTTTTAACTTTTTATGGTTAAAAAATCGTAGTAGTTTAAGGGCGAGAAAAATAGTAGTATATTTACTGCATTTTTATAAATATTACAACAAATAAATTTTTGCGCATTAAAGCTAAATTTTGTGATAAAACATTATTTTTTAACTTAAAGTTTCAAGGTTTTTCAGTTTTGTTATTTTGAAAAAAAAAGTAGTAGATTCACTGTATTAAAGAAAAAAAAAATATTTTTTAGGTACATAACTATTTTAATTTATAAGTAAACATTATTTTTTAACCAAACCTAGCAAGGTTTTGAAGTTTTTGTTTTACAAAATAGTACTAGAATTACTACTATTTTAAAAATGTTTTAATATTAATATGGTGGAAAAATAGTAGTAAAAGTAATAGCTTTTGTAGAGAAAAAGTAGTTACAGTGCATCTTTTTTTTTTAATTCCATTATATTAATAAAATATTGATTCATAATAATTAACTTACCATAACTATAATAACCTTTAGCTTCACTAATTATTATTTGTAGACCAACAACCATCAAAAGCAGTAACAGGGGGTATAAACACCCCATCTCAGTGGAAGTGTCTAGTCACACAAGCAGCCTAAAAATTTTTTTTAAAAAATTTTCCTCTTTTTTTGGATTGATTTCTTTAAGATTAACAGATTTTTAACTGGAATTTTGAAAATATTTTTTATATATTTCTTTTTTAATAAAAAAAAAATGCAGCATTTAAAAAGGGAGTAAATGTTATTTTTTTTGTTGCTTTGCTCTTTATTTGTGGACACCACATGTGGCCTTTTTAAACATTTAACAGTCATTATTAACACCATATAACGATTCTGGGTTTGTTTCATTATTATTTTTGTTGTTCATGTTGTTGCTGCTAAAGAAATAAAAACGGAAATCCTTGAGTATCATCTCGTTTACAAGTATTTTCCTTGTAATATTAAACAAATGTCCTGGCAAGCAACAATTTATGGTCTCTATTTCAGTTTCAGCTCTTTTATTTTTGTGTTGGTGTTTTTTTTTATTCATATTTATTTTAAATTCATATTCACCACAACAGCAAGAACCGGAAATGCTTTGTATCATTTCCGTTAAAAATTTATGACTTAATGTTAAAGTTTTTCTTTCTTCAAAAACAATATCAAGGACATTTTCTTGATAAATTTAAAAAGCATTTTAAAACCTTTTTTTTTTATAAAAGACATTTAGTGTTTCCAGAGATTGATAATTTTATGTTTTGATTTTGTATGTGTTGATTTTTTTTTTTTGGAAAAAGGCGTTACTTCATTCAAACAAGAAAAAAGGACAATACAATTTAATGTCTTGTCTTTTTTTTTTTTTTTTTAAAGCAAAAAAGCATTTTATGGCTTTACTGCTGATAATGATGCTGTTGTTATATCGCTGTTTTGCTTGATGACTTTTTATTAATGCCTCATCAAGTGTTTTGTTGTTTAATGAAATTTTTATAAATATTTTTGCATGACAATTGTTTATTATTTGACAGACGATTTAATATGGATGGTTTTAATTTTTTGCTCCTCAGCATCATTGCCATAAAAATTGGGGTCAAGATGTTAGACAAATATAGAATTATGAGCAGAAATTTTTGAAATAATTAAAAGAAATTAAAAATCTACAAAAATTAGAGACATGAAAACTTTTTAAAGAAAAGTAGTAAAATAATTAGTATTGTGGTTATTTTGTTGAACTATTTATGGTTTTTAATCCAAATTTTTAATATTTTTAATTAGGCTTAAGTACATGAAATTTAATTTTTATTAAATTATTTTTGTGAAGAAAGGAATTTTACAACATGAAAATTAGTTAAAATTGTTATTGATAATCTTTCATTCTTGACGTGGCTCGGGCTCGAACCCTGGCCGGCAGGTTACCATGACATGTTTCGATCGCAACCACTCGATCTCCTCAGATGGATTTGCCGTCTTACACTCGCAGCCATCGACGACTGCTGACGTCACTAGTCAAACATCAATCCTTAAACCAAATTGTATTTTTAACATTTGGTAGATCGAAATTTGCTTTCCTGAATGATTATCCATTTTAATTGATAATTGAGAATGAAAGATTATCAATAACAATTTTAACTAATTTTCATGTTGTAAAATTCCTTTCTTCACAAAAATAATTTAATAAAAATTAAATTTCATGAACTTAAGCCTAATTAAAAATATTAAAGAAAAGTAGTAAATTTACTACTTTTTTTTAACTATAAAATTCTATTAAAATTCTATTTTTGAAATAAAAATATGATTAACATTTCATTTGTGATAAGAAAATATCAATTTTACCAACTTTAGAAAATAGTAGCAAATCTACTACTCTTTTGAAATTTGAAAATTTGACTTAAATTCTTTTTCTAAAATGACAAAAAATCTTAAGTTTAAATTTTTTTTATGCCTTAGTTGTAAATTTACTACTTTTTTAAAATTTGAAACTTGTATCACAATTCTTCTTTTGAAAGAGCACAACTGCTTGAAGTTTGATCTCCAAAAAATAAAATTGTTTATTTTAACAAAAGTAGTTACGCTTTTCAAGTGTAATTGTGCATATGTTTTGAATTTCATAAAATTGATTTTTTTTTTTTTTAAATAATGTATGTATATGGGCATTTCCGTCAAAAGGTCCACCGTGACCGAAAATTTAAAAGTTATTAAAATCTGTTTATTTTACGATATTTTTATAGAGAAATATTTAGATTTTACTTATTTTATAAATTTACTCATAAATTTGTTCACTTAGATGAACAATCAGGCTGCAAAGTTGTGCAAACGTAATTTCTTATATGTGTTTATTATGTTATATGTTTTATTGTACGTTTTCTTTAATATTTATCTTTCTTAAAAGAGGTGATATTTAATAAAAATTATTCCAAAAAAATGTTCTTACATGGTCTGAAATCTAAAGAAGAGTTCAAAGAGAAAGATGGTATTCGGATTAACGGTTAATTTTTATTTTATTTTGATCATTATTCAGTTAAATTATTACGGAAAAAATTTCACGTTCGAAATGTCACGTATCGACCCATATTTTGGCTTAAAAATAAGAAAATACAGAAGACTTTGGAATCAAACCAAGACATTGTAATGTTACATTGCTACGTTAAATGAAAGTAGTTTGACTAAAAAATTGTGTCAGGTTTCGCTGAATTACGCCTTTTTATACATGGCCAAAAAAACTACTTCTGCTTTTTCACGTTCGAACCGCTACTTCTTTTGCCATTATCTTTGGCCTAGAATCGCGCCCTCCATAAACTTTAGCATAGATAACAGTGCTTTCTTAATGCTATAATTTAGGGGTTAAGAAAACGTAAAAATATATTTTTTGCTTAAAATGTTATTGCATTTTTGATGCGTACGACTGTCACGTTCAACACTTTGGAATTACCCATATATTTATTTGCTAACATTATAATTGTACAAAATATTTACATTTTAAAATTTGGGCTTCAGCGCCGTAAGGGCATTTTTGAGGCAAGTTGGCAAACATTTTCGTAGCTGTACAATATAAAAAGTAATTAAATCTTCTTATAATTATTAATTAAATTATAATTATAGTTACATATCGATACCTTCCCATAAGAATGTATTAAGCGACATTTCTAAAATTGTGTAGCAAACGAAAAAAACGTCAAATTTAGTTATTTTTTCGGATTTTATTGAAAGGAACATATTTGGAAAGCGATTTTCAGAATACAAAACATATTTAAAAATGTGGCTTAGCATAATTTCTTTGGCGGATAATACAAATTACAGGGTGCAACATTATTCCAGTGAAATAACTTGACGGTTGATACAATTTCATTTTCACTCTAGTTTCCTTTGCATCCATGATAGGGCAGCGAAACCCAGGCCAAATGTGGCGCTTAAGTTCTAGTATAGTTCCACATCAAAAAGTCATTTTGGAAAAAAGTGTCGCTTAATACATTCTTATGGGAAGGTATCGATATGTACATATTTACAAAAGAAGCATTTCCATTAAGCTACATAAGTATTCTTTGCATTCTCTTTTAAAACTTGATATTCGCTCAATAGTTTTAAAATTAGCAGGTAAGTTATTATAAAGATTACCACCTACATAATCTATACGTTGCTTAGTTCTTCCCAATCGGCACCTTGGTACCCTAAGATTTGGTATATTTCTCGTATAAAAATATGACTGATTTTGCAAAAAAGGAATTATATGTTCACCCGTTTCATGTAAACTCTTATAAACATACAATATAACCTGGTATTGTTTTAAGAAAAATTAGCAATTTCAATCACTTTTGAGAACATTTTAAAAATTGCATGTTTCTAAAAATATCTCAAATGTAAAAATTTCATTGAAAACCACATTTAGCTTTCGTTAAAAAAGCAGTAACTGTACAACTATTCTTAAATTGAAACATTTTATCAAAATTTTTTTCTTTAAATGGCAAAAATGCTTAAATGTTGATTTCGTAAAGAAAAATTCAAATTTATTTTATTTTAGCTTCAAAATTTCGTATGTGGTTTTGCAATATTTCAATACAATAAAAATAATTTTAGTTATTTTATTAAGATTTTTTTATCAAAAAGTAATTTCCTTGGGATATATTTTATATAAACATTTTTTAAATTTTAGAAAAGGTAGTAGAAATACTACCATTTTTTGTGTTAGAAAGTAACAAAAAATGGCAAAAAAAAAAATGGCGATAATAAATAAAATAAAATGTTAATAATAAATATTTAAAATGTAAAAAGCAGTAAAACTTAAAAAATGTTGACTTCCAAAAAAGTAGTATAAGCACTACCTTTTCCAAAACATTAAAAACGCCAAAAAGTTGGTTTGAATGCGTTTACAACATGATTCAAGATTAAAAGTGTAAAGAAATAATTTTTTTTTTAAGTAGTAGAAATTCTAAAACTAACTTAAAAGGTTTTCTTTCTTCTTTTAATGTATCCAAAAGTTGTAGAAATTCTTTATACATATTAAGTTCCTGACTTAAGAGAAAATATAAAAACATAAAACTTTTAAAGCAAAAATTTTGCATTTCAAAAGTAGTAGTAGAAATACTTTTAATTTTTTTCTGTTCAAAAGTAATAGGAAAAAGCATCAATTGTTATTTAAATTACCTGGTTAAGAGTTAAGAGCAAAAAATTTTAATTTAAAGAAGTAGTAGAAATAGTCCTTTTCAAAAAATGTTTAAATAATGTCAAACATCATTTTTAAATGTGGTTTTATCTCGTTTAAAGCTTTAGAAAGTAAAAATATTGTTTTTTAAATGGTAGTAGAAATACTACTTTTTTTAAAAAAGTGTTAAATATTGAACTTTTTATAATAATTGCTTTGTTTTAAAGATTTACAAGCTAAAAACACTTACAATTATTGGTTTTGTATTATCACAACACTTCTTAAAAATAGTAGTATTTCTACTACCATTTTATAAATGTAGTAGAATTAAAAACATTTTTGATTTTAGTACTAAAATGTTAAAAAATTAAAATTCTTATAAAAAAATACTCATTTAAAAAATGTTGTATTTCTACTACATATTTCGATAAAGCTAATAGAAATTTAATGCTTTTTTTTTTTTTAGTTTAAATAAATTTTGTGTTAAATTTAAATTTTTTGAATTTTTAAAATGTTTATTATATTTTATATAAAAATTTTCTAATATATTATTCAAAATATTTAAAATTTTTTTGTTAAAAAGCATTATAAATTTGATTATCAAAATAAGTAGTATTTTTTACTACTATTTTTTAAAATGGATTTTTTTGTATTGTTTGGAAACAAGAAAAAAAAATTTGTTTCTAAAACTATTCTATTTTTTAAAAAGTTAAAAAATTACAAGAAAAGAGACTTTATATTTGTAATTCTCATTCGCTTTACAGTCTTATTTGTATAATATCTTTAGCTTTTTAAAAGTATTTGGGAAAAGGTTTTCTAATGATCTGCCCTAAACCATCAGTGAAATGCACATAGGAACTCCTTTTTTCCCCCAACAATAAATTTCAGTGCATTCATCAATAAATATTGGGAATCAAGCACACCGTAATTAATGAATTAAAAAATTTTAAACATTGTATATTAGATATTTTATTAGTTTTAAACATTTATCAACTAAAAACACTTTCAATTTTTCGTTTTGTATTATCATAACACCTCTTAAATTATCTTTTGCTCGCCTCTTGCTTAATAAACAGATAAACTAGAGTCTTTTTTTAAATAACTACTATAAAATTATTGCATATTTAGCTGCATTATCTCACTTGATTTTATTACAGCGATGACTAGTTTTGCAGTTTTCCCCTCCTCAAACTCTTTCCTTGAATTTCTGTACAAGTTCAAGTTCAATTTAAACCATTCAATATGCCCGTCAACCAAAACAATCACAACTGCCCCTCCTCTTGCAACATCTGTCTGTCTGTTGAGCACAAAACACGGTTTGAATTGTATTTATGAATAAACAATTTAATTTAAATGGCAACAGCAACAACAACAATAACAAGAATATTTTAATGTATGCCAAAACACACAAAATCGAAAACATTACAACAAAACCCAACTCAGGCAATTTAGTAACAAAAAAATAGTTTTGTAATTTGTATGTTTTTTTCGTTTGCATTTTTGGCGTCAATAACTGCAACTAAAAAATTGTATCTGTAACATTTGATACCCTCCGGCAATGCAACACTGAACGGAGCAGAGATACACCTACGAAACACAAGCAAAATCAACTGCAGGGTCATTTAGAGTAGAACTACAGTGCTGAGGCAAATTTGTCCAAAAGTCCAAAAAAATATTAACAAATTTTCTATATCTGAAGAGCCTGTCCCAATTAATTAAATAATAGAAATTTTTGCCTTGTTTTACATGTGTATCTTATCAATATTTTTTTCTCAAATTATTATTTTTTTTTCTTTTTTATTTCAAACAATTTTAAAACACATTTTTGTGTTGCTAATTTTCTATGGTTCAATGTGTTTTAAATATTCAAATTGAAGTGGATTTAGCAGCAAAATTATTGGCAGTATTTCAAAAAAAATAACTTAAAAAAGAAGCTGTAGTAATTTGAATTTTGAAATGTAAAACGTATGGAAATCATAAATTTATATTTAATTAAAAATTAACTTAAGCATACTAAAACGCTTAGAGGAATTTGCAAACAAGGCGTAACAAATAAATTTGAAATATTTAAAAAAACGCCATTAATTCAAGCAAAACTTTATACAAAAAAAAGTAAGAAAAGAAAAAAAGGCAAAAAAAAGTTCATTAAATTACTCAATTTAAAAATTGGTAGTATATCTACTGCTTTTTAAAAAAAAGTTGGTAAAAACAAAATTTTTATACTTTTGCTTAAAATCTAAAGCAAAATAATAAAAAACTTTTAAACTTATTGAAAAAATGGAAATTTTAAAAGAAAAGTATTTCTACAACTTTTTAATGAAGGCAGTAGACATTTAAATTTTGGCATTTTCGATAATTTTATTTAGTAAAATATTAAAAATGTTTAAAATTTCTGGAAAATATGCAAACTTTTAAAGAGTAGTATTTCTACTTCTTTTTAAAAAAAGGTAGTACCAAAAATTTTGACATTTTTGTTAATTATAATTGCTAAAATATTAAAACTGTTTAAAGTTTCTCAAAAAAGGCAAACTTTTAAAGAGTAGTATTTCTACTACTATTTTAAAAAAGTAGTAGAATAAAAAAATTTTTAATTTTAGTACAAAAATGTTAAAAAATTAAAGTTATAGAATAAGTAGCTATTTTAAAGGAACTGTTTTAAAAAAGGCAGTAGACAAAAACATTTCTGCATTTTTGTTAATTTTTATTAGTAAAATAGTATTCCTACTTCTTTTTTAAAAATGTAGTAGAATTAAAAATATTTTTAATTTTAGTACTAAAATGTTAAAAAATTAAAGTTATATAAAAAGGGGAAATTAAAAAAAAAGTATTTCTACTACTTTTTTAAAAACAGTAGACGACATAAAATTTTCGGCATTTTTGATAATTTTCATTGCTTAAAATGTTTAAAATTTCTAGAAACTATGCAAACTTTCAAAGAGTAGTATTTCTACTTCTTTTATAAAAAAAAGGTAGTAGACATAAACATTTCGGCATTTTTGTTAATTATCATTGCTAAAATATTAAAATAGTTTAAAATTTCTGAAAAAAGACACACTTTTTAAGAGTAGTATTTCTACTACTATTTTAAAAATGTAGTAGAACTAAAAAAATTCATAATTTTAGAACAAAAATGTTAACAAATTAAAGTTATAGAAAAATTAGCAATTTGAAAAGAAAAGTATTATTCCAACTGTTTTAAAAAAAGAAGTAGAGTAGTATTTCTACTACTATTTTAAAAATGTAGTAGGATTAAAAATATTTTTAATTTTAGTACAAAAATGCTCAAAAATTAAAGTTATATAAAAAGTAGCAACTTTAAAAAAAGGTAGTAGACAAACAAATTTCAGCATTTTCGTTAATTTTTATTGCTAAAACATTAAAAATGTTTAAAATTTCTGGAAAATTTTCAAACTTTTACAAAGTAGCATCTTATCTTAAAAATGTAGTAGAATTCAAAATATTTTTAGCTTCCTACTTAAATGTTAAAAAATTTGGATTTTCCTAAAAAAAAAAACAATTTTTAAAACTACTATCTTTGAGAATAATTTACATTTTTGTTAAATAGTAGTAAAAATACTACTAATCCAAAAATGAATTTTATTTAAATTATTTCGAAAATCAGTAAAATCATTAGTTTCAGGACAAATTTTCATAAAATTTTTATATTTTTAAGATAGTAGTAAAAATACTACTTTTTGAAAAACGGTAAATTTTCAAGATTTTCTCTACTTTTTATATCACGGAAGGATTTTCTTAATTTTATAAAAAATTTTTAAAGTTTAAAAATTTTAATTTGTTGGCTCTTTTTTAAATCTTTCCATAATTTAAATTCATTAGAAAAAAAATATTAAGAATTTGAGAATCTTGTGCATTTTTAAAATATATATAATACTACTTTTTTAAAATTTGTGATATTGTTTTCCTTTTTAATTTTTCAGTATTTTAAAGCCATTTTTAAAAATAATTTGCTAAAAATTTTTCATTTTATTAAAGTAGTAAAAAATACTACTTTTTCTAAAAAGGTAATTTTTTTTCTTATATGTGAAAAATGTGAATTTTTGATATTTGAGTTGAAATTTTTAAAGATTCTAAATAGTTTTCTTAAAAAATTTGTTTGTTGAAAATAGTAGTAAAAATACTACTGTTTTTAAATCTAAAATTTTTGAAGTTTTAGTCTCTTGATCTTGTTTCAGTTTAAAACAGATAAAAAATGTAATTTTTGTAAAACATTTACATTTATCCGAACTTAGTGAATGCCTCTAATCTTTCTTTTTTTTAAATAACTTCATTATAACATGATTTTAACACAATTTTTCTGTAATTATTTCTTTTCTATGACTTCTTGCGAGTAAGTGAGTACAACTAGATGAGTTTGTGTAGCAAATCCCTTTCATAAAATACAAATAATATCGTTAACTGAAAAGCTTTTGGAAAATACCTCATAATGTGGCCAATGTTTGTAAACATTTTTCTAATAATTTCTTTGCTCATTTGTTTAGGAAACAAAGGCAGAAAATTCAATTCATTTAAAAAAAAAATAATAAAATAAACTTAATGAGGCTCGCCATACTAAATTTAAATAAATCTAAAGATAAATAATTAAAACGTAGACATTTGAGAAAAGCGCTTTTAGCTCGTTTCCGTTATGAAAAAAAAGAAATAAAATTTTTCTCTGAATTTTAAAGATTTATTTAAAAACAATAAATGACACACTTTGGTGATGGAATTTATTCTTTAAAACTTTTTCCATAGTGTCATTAAAATAATCACGTTTCTCGCAACAAATTAAAAAAAAAACTTTTTTCTACATATAGAAATATTTCTAATACAACACACCCTTTAAGACTTTGAACAACATTCCCAAAAAAAAAATGCATAAATATGCTGATGTTTATGATTGTTCTTGAATAATTTTATTTGTAGTCAGCAAAATTTTAAAGTTTTTTTGTTGTTTTTTCAAGCTACTCCTATTTCTTATTACAAAAAGCAAAAGGCTTCTCACATATTTCCGTAAAATTTTAAAGCTTTTGATTGAAGTTGGTTACTACTGATCCCCAGTTTGAAAATGAAAATGATTCTTCAAAAGAAGAATATGAGAAATCAGGGTTTGGAAAAAGTCTAAAAATATTAACATTTTTACTAAGTTAAAGTCGTAATAAATCTAAAAAAAAACTATAATATTGATAAAAAGGCAATTTTAAAGACTTTTTCTAAAAATATCCGTTTTAGAAATAGTAGTAGTAGAAAACTGTACAATAAAAACCAAGTGATTTCTAATTAAAAAGAAACTACAAAATTAAGAAAAAAGTAAAATCTAGGGAAATTTAAAAAAAAATAGCTTTAAAATAGTTGTAAAAAACGTAGTCCACAAAAAAGTTCTATAAATTTGAAAAGTGAATTAGAAAAACTTTTCGCTTTAATTGTAACTTGCTTAAACATGGCAAACATGATTTTTTAAAAACGTAGTAGAAAAAGTACTAAATTGAAAAGTATTTGAAACCGATTTTCCGATCATTTCAAATAAAAATTTCCTACAATTCTATGTTTGTTTTGAAAATACTAGAACAGGCCCGTTTTTCTTTAAATTTGCAATTATTTTATTGTAAGAAGCTATGTTTTTTTTTTTTTTGCAAAAATCACCTTGTGAAAAAAGTAGTAGAAATACTACTATTTTAAAAGCAATTTTTTTTAAAGTTTTTTTTAAATTTGCAATTATTTTATTGTAAAAAATTTTTTTTTTTACAAAAATCACCTTGTAAAAAAGTAGTAGAAATAAGCAAATTTTTTTCGAAATTTGCAATTATTTTGTCCTAAGAAGCATTTTTTTTTAACTTTAACAAAATGTAGCTAAAAATATGTACTACTATTTTTTAGAGCAAAAATATAAGAGTTTTTTGTAAAACTTGCAATTTAAACGTTGCTAGAAGTATTTTTCATATATTAAAACAAAAAAGGAGTAACAAATACTAAAGTTTTCGTTTTTTTTACAGAACTAAAGATTTAAGTATCTTTTAAAGGTGATAAGTTTTAAGATTTATTGAAGAATTTTGTTTTGATTTGAGAAATTTTAAAGGGTGTGTGTTTGATAATTTTTCTTTAAAAATTGCCTTGCCCCACTTTGTCTTGTAGTAATTTTTGTTGAAATTATCTTTATTGGCTAGATCACTGTCAAGTACAATCAAGATCGTTTTCTAAAATAGTTTTTATTTTTAAAATTTAGTTTATGTTTTTATACAAAAGCTGGTTTTATTTTAAAGTGTCTTTAGATGATTTTGTTTTTAGGTTGCTGCTGCATCACTCTAATTTATGTGTTACTTATGAGGTGTGTTGTTGCCTCATATCAAATGGGCTTCTTCTGGCGTATGTAACATGCTTATTTGCGCCTGCCTCATTAATGCATGCAACACATATCAATAGCTTTTTGATTGTTGGGGATTATCTATTTTTTTATTTTTAATTTGTACAACATCTTCCTACAATTTTTCCTCAACTTATTTTTTCAGTCTCTCTGGTGTTATTTCTATTTATGCTTTAGTTTTGTTTTTTTTTTTTTTTTTTTTTTTTGATGAAGATTTATAATGCGGCATATGCCACATGTGTCAACTAAGTGTATTTAGGTAAAACACCTCTAGAGTTTGTGGTAAAAATTTTACAAAGTAAAAAATTTCTAAGGTTTCTTGAAAGGAGAGTGTTTAGATTTCAAGTTTAAAAAGTTTTCTTCTTTTCAACTAATTTCAGTTTAAACGATTAATTAATTAAGTAAAAGATATTTCAAACTAACATTTCAAGAGACTTTTTGTCAAAGAAACTTAATTATCAAGTAATTTTAGAACAAACTCAAACACTTGTCAAAACGAATTAACATTTTTTACGACATTTAAATTTTATTACAAAAAAAAAAAAAAAACTCAAAACATAAAATACAAAAAATTTGGATTTTTTTTAATAAACAAATAAATATTCTTGAAATAATTTTTGTTTTAAATTTTTCTAAACTGCAAACAAAATGATGCTCGTAATGGTCGTAAAAATATTTTCTAAAGAGTTGTCTTGAAAAATGTGGAAAAATTAAAAAAAGAAAACTTAACGGATGCCGTTAAGTTAAATATTTTATAGGCCACGGGAAATAAAAAACATCGTTTTTGTTTTGCTTTAGCTTTTTCAAAAAAATATTAAAACAACGATACCATCGTTCATCTATTTCAGGAAAGAATTTACAATTACATTAAGCATCATTTTTTACACCTAGAAGTTTCTAAAAAGCCACTTAAGCAAAGTGTTAAAAATATTTATGACCAAAATTGTTGCAAAACTCAACATTTTGGCAACAAAAAAAAAAAAAAAAAATCAAGAAAAAATCTTCAAAATTACTAGAAAACCTCAAGTTTTTTTTAAAAATAGTCACTGCAAATTTTAAAAGTTTTTTTAAAAAAAGTAGTTTTTTCTACTACTATTTTAAAAAACGAAAATTTTCATTTAAAACGTACGCCTAAACCAAAAAAAGGCTTTAAAGGGTTCAATGAATCAAATTGAGTTAAGAACTTAAAACTA
Source organism: Pollenia angustigena (assembly GCA_930367215.1). Lineage (NCBI taxonomy): Eukaryota > Metazoa > Arthropoda > Insecta > Diptera > Polleniidae > Pollenia > Pollenia angustigena. Next base: position 4,587,394 of record OV884059.1, read on the forward strand.
ATCCTTTTAGAATTTTTTAAGAAAAGTATTATTTTTTACTACTATTCTTCAAAAAAGTAATTTAATCACAAGTTGATCCCTTAAGTTTCAAAACATGCTTAGTTTTCAGTAAAAAATCAAGGCAAAACATTTTAGAGGTTTCAAAAAATCGACAGAATATTTAATATCATACAATTTTCATAAAAAGTGCTTGGATAAACTTTTTTAACAAATAGAAAAAGTAATATTTTTACTACTATTTTTCAAAATAAAAGATTATCGGGATTTTAAGAAAAGATAAACAAACTGTTTGTTTTTGGTGTTTTGTTTAAGCTTTGATATTATTACGGGTAGACTTTTAAATGTTTATAATTCCTATTCGCTTAACAGTTTTATTTGAATAATATCTTTAGCTTTTCTAAAATCTTTGGATGATCTGGCCTAAGCAACGAGTGAACTGCACATAGGAATAGCTTATCCCACCAACAATAAATTTCAGTTTAAGTAAGAATTGGGAATTTAGCACATTAAAACTTAATCTTATTAATGGAGTGTTTTGACTTCCAGGAAAACCTTTGATAACGAATTTGTAAGTGGCAGTGCAAAAACTGAACTGGCAGCGATTATTTATAAATTTAAGTCTAAAGATTTTAAAATGCTAAAAAAAATTTAATTTTCTTAACAAAAAGTTAACTTTTTAAACTTAAAACTGAACAAGTAAGAGTGCTATATTTAGCTACGCCGAATATTATATCCCCTTCACCATAGTGCGATAAGAACAGAAAGTTATATACATAAATACTATTCTTTAGATATGAATAAGTCTATTTTTTTTGAAAACTTTAGCTCTTTTCGTTTCGCAGATCTACAGAAATTTATAATGGGAAGTGCAATGCCCACTTCTCCAATCATTCCCATTTTTTAGAGAGATTGTGTATTAATAACCAAGATGGTTGTACCTAATTTCGAAACACTGGCTCCTGGCGTTCGCCAGATATACATGAAAAAAAATGACAACAACAAGGGATTAGAGCCAGTCGTGGTTTTTACTCACATCTCAGTCATTTCTGGATTGATCTGACTGAGTTTCAACAGCAGACTTTAACGCAGTATTTGTGTATTAAACAGTGTTCGAAAATAAACAGTACATTATTTAGCGTTCGGCTCACACACCGAAGAACGATATGTATTTTTTTAGTGTTTGTGTAAACATACACATACCTTAATACCGTTCGTAACTATTTCTCAAGAAAGAACCAAACATTATATAATGTTCGGTTCTTCGTTAAAAAACAGAACAATTGTAGTGATACTGTAGAAAAACATTATATTTTAATGTTCTATAATGTTTTTTTCGTGTGTGTATTTTGTTTTTGTAAAAAATGTTTGGTTTTTTTTTATCAGCAAAAAGCGAAGAACATTAACGAGCCGAACCGAACACATTGAAGTTCGTGGATTTTCACAAAAAACCGAACGGAATTTAATGTTCTCATCATTTGTTGAGTATGATGAAAACAGCATTATTTTTGTGTTCGAAAGATGACAAACAGGGAAACGTTATTTTTTTTAATGAATTTCTACACAAACACTATTAGCGTTTGTGTTTTCCACAAATCTACCGAACCGAACATTAAAGAACGATATTTAGTGTTTATTTTCGAGCACTGGTATTAAATATATAACAACCTAGTCCCCATTATTTCTGGGTTCTTCGGAAAATTCATTTCGACATACACACGGACAGACGGACATCGTTAACTCAACTTTGCTACTCATAAGGACCCAGTTTTACCCAAATACATACTTTTTTTTATACCCTTCGCCGAAGGAAAAAAGAATATATCGTCGGCTTAATATGCAAACCTGCTAACTCCCTTTCAACAAATTTTATAGGAGAGGCAAAAAACTTTTTGTTCTTCCTATTTGCTGCACGAGAGGAAGACCAAAAATATAGTTGATTTGAGACACTTTAAGACTCAAATTTTAGAAAAACCTCATGCTGGTCGACGAGGTGAATCTTTCTTTACCACGCAGCATCAAAATCTTAATTTACTTAAAAAGTGGATTTAGACGACGATTCTGGGTGTTGTTTTAATTACTTTATGTGTATCTCGTGAACGGCAAGAGCCAAAGATTCCAAGTTAGGTACAGGCATCTAAGTTATCAATACGGGCGGAATTGGAGGAGTAGGCGCGGAACCCACATACAAAGACATAATAGATTTCTATATTTCTGGAGAACGGCAAGAGCCAAACTTTCCCAATACGGTACAATCATATTCTTGGTTATCAACACAACAAAGTGTGCGGGATTGAAGGAGTGGGCGTGGCACAAAATACACATATTTATTAGGGCGGGTAAATATTTTTTTTATGAAGCGTAAAGCAAAAACGTAATCTATAGGTGATTCTGAGAAATTCTGCTTAAGAGACCATAGCTCTTAGTCGGGTTTGGAGCCCCCCAAAATTTCAAAATAGATAGTTTTCCATATTTTAATAAATTCTGAATATTCTTCGATTTTTTTTCGAGATTTTTTTGTTTTTTTTTTTTGCAGATTATGAAAGTTAAGATAATTTCCAACCACTTTTATTACCATAATTTTTTTTGTTTTCGAACTCCTTTTTGTAGGAAAATCGATAAAAAAAAATCGAAGAAAATTCAGAATTTATTAGTTAAAAGTTCATTTGAGGCTATTTTTCGACAAAACATTCCTAATATCTCTACTCAAAAGTGAAGAAACTCGTGGTATTAACACGCAGAGAAAAAATATGGTTGGGCATGGTTACGGCAACAACACTATGTTTGATGTAACAATATATTGTTGTCGTACACAAATAATTGTTATTTTTATTTAATATCATCAATATTATAGTTACTGTAAACATATCAATGTTTATCGCAATTATGAATTTGAGTATTGTTGACCGAAAAATAATTATTTTTCTAACAACTTAATTATGATAACTTTCTAAACATATTATATTTCTCACAACCATATCATGATATTTAATAGCCATAACATGATAACTTTCTATACATTTATCATATTATGTTAAAGATGCAATCAAACTATTTTTACTCTAATCATATTATGTTAGCGCCATTTGTAAGATAATTTTGAAGAAATTGTGTCGTTTTTTTTATTTGTGAGCGGTTAAACAATTAAAAGATACAATTCCATAACAAAAATAAGTTTAAAGAAATTAAAATATTAGCGGAGTTTATTCAGTATTTGTGATGTAATGGTGCAAATGCAAAATATCGTAGTTTTTTTGTAAAATCCAACAACAAAACACACTGAGATTTCGTTATATTTTATAAAAGTGCTACGATATTTCTGTTGTTTTCATGGGCAACCGCGTATGTCTTAAAACAAATTGTTCAGGAAAGCCGAAAAACCATTCTAGATCAAACTATGGGCTAGGTAATGCACATTTTAAACTTTGTCATTACGTTAAAACATCGGAATTAATCCATATTTTTAAAAAAAAAAATGTAAAGAGCGTTCAAAATTAGGCAATATGGCATCAACATCTTAAAATCGAAAAAATGTACACACGCGGTTGCCCATGAAAACCACAGATTTTTCATTTGCTCTTTTGCAAGCCTTATATTGAACTCCGCTATTTGATTAACAATAAGAAAAATTGTAAAAAGCCACAAAATAAAAAACCGATTCAAAACTATTTAAATTTATTTTGTATTTTTATGACAGCTATGAAAGGTGCTGTATCATAATACGATAGCTTCTAAATTTATTATGATTAACATGATGATAATATGATTACTTCTTAGCTTATTATGATAAACAGGACAATAATATGATTAATTTCTTAGCTTATTATGATTAACATGACAATAATTTGATTCTTAACTTAGTGTGATTAACAGAATAATAATATGATTAAGGGAAAAATATTATGATGTAATAGTACGAGTATATTTAATCATAATATGATTCAATAATAATCTTAATATGGTGACTACAATCATAATTCTTATCATAATATGTTGCTCTTAGAATATGTTTACCACAACCATGTTTTTTCTTTGCGTGAACCAAGTTATGAGTAAAGTTAAATAAATGGCCGAAAACTCCGTTTTTTATAAAAACTCCATTTGCGCGACCTCTAAACCTATTCCGAAAATTCTAAAAAAAAATCAAAAATACTTTACCCTATAAGCTTTCAAATTATGCTTGAGCCTCTTAAAAAAAAAAATTTTGAGACATCCTAATGTACATATTTTTATATTAATAAGGAGTTTTTAAAAACTTTTTTTAAATATAAATTAAATTTTTTATAAATTTTTAATTTTTTAAATTATTAGGAACTGGTAACTTATATAATATTTATGAAAAAAATGAATGTATGGATACGAAATAATCAATAGGTAGTTTCTGAAAACTAATTTTTAATTTTATTCAAACTATCGGTTTTTATTCGAATCTATTATTCGGTAAAAAACTCGATTGAATTGCTATGAAAATAAAATTTTTGGAAAACGACTTAAATTCGTTTGAAAAGACGGTTTTTATTTGAATAAATTTTTCAAAAGAAAAAAAACAAGACTAAAATTTTTTTCTAATAAAATTTTAAAACTAAATTCAATTTAAAATTAAAAAAAAAATTTCTAAAATTTTAAATATTTTCAAGATATTCGAAATTAAAATCTAAATTCAATTTAAAGTTAACGAAAAAAAATTTTATATATTTTCAAGATATGTATGCGCAATTTAAATTAATTTCAAAATTTTTGATATTAACTATTTCCAAACGTTTTAAATATTTCCAAACTATTTGAAATTTTAAATATGTATTTAAAAAATTTTTGAAATTTAAAATTTTAATATTTTCAAAATCTTTTAAATTTTAATTTTCAAATATTTGCAAAACTAATTTATTTCAAACATTTTTAAAACCAAGTATTTCCAAAATTTTTTAAATACATATACATATTTCCAAAATTGTGTTTCTTGAAACATGTAAAGATCAACCGGGGTTCAAATCCCAGCTCAGCCAGGAAAAATTATCAATAAATTTTAATAAAAATTCCAAGTTGTAAAATTCCTTTCCTCAGTGAAAATAATTTAATGAAAATTAAATTTGATGAACTCAAGCCTAATTAAAAAATATCAAAAAAATATTTCCAAAATTTTTAAAATTTAAAATATTTTCAAAATTTTTGATACAAAAACATTTCCAAAATGTTTCAAACTTAAAATATATACATATTTCCAAAATAATAAAAGTTTAAAATATTTCATAAGTTTTATTAAATTAAGGTATTTCATTTTTTTTTTTTAATTTTGAATATTTACACTTTTTTGAAAAAGGGTTTTAAAATTCGAACGATTTTTAGCAATTTTATAAGTTTTTTCTATAAAATCCTTGATTTTGATATTTTTTTGTTTTGAAGTGTTTAAATTTAATTTAATTTTTTTTAATTTCTTATCCTTTCAACATTTTCCACTCCTTGATTTTTTAAATGCTGCACTTTTTCTGTTCAAAATTTCTTAACATTTTCTAGTTTCCTTTTAAGAAATTTTCAATATTTCTTTTATTTTTACTAAAAATTCCTTTTTTTTCCTTAATTCTCACTTTTTGTTTGATTTTGTATTATTCGTTCGTTTTTTTATTCGAATATTTTCGAATCCCAAAAATTTCGATTTATATTTTTTTTATTTTTTGGAATTCCTAATTTTTTATATAAATTTTTTTTGCTAAAACTTCAACTGTTTTATTAGAAAAGAGCAATTTGTATACCACCACCCGCGTTACAAATGGAAAAGCTTTTGCACAGTTTAACGTCTGAAGTTCAACTAAATGGAAAAACGAACGTTAAAGCCAACGAAAAACCAAAAAACAATTCAAACAAACAGTTTAAAAATTGAATAAAACACAAAATTTCACACTGTGCTCTGCTGTAAACACAACTACAACAAATTGAAACCTTTGTGTGTGTGTGTGTGTGTCAGGAAATGTAAAAGTGTAAGTAAGCAAAGTAAAATAGCGGCAGCAGCAACAGCATTTGACTATTCGACTCTGCTGTAAACAATTTGCTCCAGATTGTATCTAAAACAAAGCAAAGTTGTCAGCAAGATGCATTTTAGAAATACGCGAACGCCAACAGCTAAAAATTTTGTAAAGAAAATGCTCAATGGAAAAGTCATGGTTACAAAAAAGCCAGTGATGGATGGACGGATGGATGCATGGTTTGGTTGGTTGGTTGTATGGCTCGCTGGCTTAATGTTGGCTTAAATATGTATGTACGTTTGAATGTACATAATGCTCCAGCATCATTGTTGGCTTCTCAGATTTTCAGAAAAAAAAAACGAGGGAAACACAAGAAAAACAAAAAATAAGCAAGGAGGAAAAAAATCTTGTAAAACAAAAAGATTAAAACTGAAAATAAAAACCACAAATCGTTTGATGGCAGTGGTGACAATAAATAAACAACAATAACATCACAAATACAACCAACAAAAACCAAACCGATACAACTACTGCCACTAAGAAAAACTGCAACAGCAACAACAATACAAACATAAAAAGTAACAGCAATTACGAAGACCACGAACGACAAACAAACCGACCAACCAACCACACACACGAATTAAAAACAAAATACAAAAGAAAACAATCTGACAAAGGAACTTGTTGCTGGCAACATGTAACTAAATATTTTCAAAGAAAACCAAATTTAAAACAAAACCAACAAGTTGTGTTTACAAAATGCCTTAAAAAATGTTGCCAAAATAATTAACAACAAGTTTGAAGCACGTGGTTGCAACTAAAATGTTGCAAACAACAAAAAAGGCAAACTCTTTTTCAAAATTAAAGAACAGAATAAATAAAAAATTGCAATTCTTTCAAAAAATTTTGGTTACTAGGTAACAAGCGAATAAATTTCAGAACAACAACCAATTAAATTAACAACCGAAATAAGTAACCGCTTTTAAAAGGAAACCAAGTATGGAAAACCGCAAAGAGTTTTGGAAAATTTAAGTAATTATAATATTAAAAGCCCTACTGCTATGATTAATTTAAAAAAACCGGTAACTAAACAAATAAATGGTCAGAGAATAACCGATTAGGTTTTTAGTAATCGTCGATGAATGTTGAAATATCAAAAAAAAAAAAAAAAAATTAGAAACTCAAATGTCAACAGTTACTTCAATGTTACTTTAAATATAAACTCCTTTTATTAAATTATTATTCAAAAAAATTTATTGAAGTATTCAAATAAGAAACCAAAAAAATTAAAAGAAATATTTTTATTATTATTAATAGTTTAAAAAATAGTTATTAAGCAAAAAAATCTAATCCCTTAAACCCGGTTAAAAATAATTTTTTAGAGATATTATTACGATTATTCAATAAATTCATTTGATGAAATTTTTATTTGTTTGGAATTTTATTAAGCTTTTAATGTATTTTTGGTTTTAATTAATTTTTGAACAATTTGGTTCCATTATTCGTGTACGATTATTCGAATAAATTTTTATTCGTTACCGATTTTTTATTGAAATCTGATAGTAAAACATTTTAAACATAAATTAAAAAGTATTTTAATTTCAATAACGTTTGTCAAATAACAAATATATTTAAGCAAAGTAACCGATTAAATAACATTTAACCGTTTTAAAACAAAACAAAATTAAGGGAAATACAAAACATTTTGAATAAAATGTATTTATGACTTTTGTAAGCCCGGTTAAAACAAATTTTTAGAGAAATTATTACGATTATTCGTTAAGTTCACTCGATTAAATTTTTATTTGCTTAGGATTTTCAGAAAATGTTTGGTTTTTAATGCATTATTGTTATTGAAATAATTTTTGAATATTTTTATACGATTATTCGTTTAAAATTATTCGAATACATTTTTATTCGTTAACGATTTTTGTTAAAATCTGAAAGTTAAAACATTTTTAGACCCTTTACCATAAAAAATCAATTATTTTCATTGTTATTTCTCTAATTTATTGAACTTAAAGCTGGATAATGATAAAATATTGGAAATGCTTCACCAAACAAACAATTGAAGCACAGCCGCGAATAACGTTTTAAGTTACAAAATAATAATTTTTCAGGAGAGCAAAAAAACGTTTTTTGACAAGCAGCATTATTTGTTTTAAAATTTTTTTTTTTCTATTATTTAAAATAGTGATAATAAAAACTTTAATGCAAAATGCTTTTAAAACATTATTCCGCACTGCAAAACCATTTCGGTTTCATCATTATGTTAGTAACTTGCAATGTTCTTCCACTGGCTGACACTTTGTACGCCATTTTGAAGGCGTTAAGGTGCATGGTTTTGGTTGATTTGATGTTTAAACTGTGTAAGAGAGTAAAGTCAACGTTTATCTGCAAAAAAACAGTTTTTGCAAAATGTGGCGTTTACAACGTTTTTCGCGGCTGTGCTTCAATTGCTTCAAAGTAACCGATTAAATGAAGGTTATGGTTTTTGCTGCTAAAATTTTTTGTTTCAGATTAATTTTTCTATTAGAAATAATTTTTAATTATAATTCGACTTTAATTATTCGAATATTTCTTCAATGGTTAACATTTTTAATTTCTCATAAAATTGTGATAAAAATTTTAACTTTAGCTCGATTAATATTTTTTATTTTATAATTGTCTTTAAAGATAATTTTTTTTATAAATTTGTAGTTCTAGGAATATTGTTGGGTGATTCTTATTCGTTAACACGTTAATAACTATTCGAAAAATTTCTTAATCCTTAAGATTTTAAATGGAATATGTTTTATAATAAAAACTTTAAAGTATTTTTTTGTAATCTGCTTTAAATGAATGCCCATTTCTAAATTTAGTCAATAATTCAAACGATTATTCGTTAATTTTTTTGATTAAATTTTTAATCGTCTTGAAATTTTCTCAAACAGTTTTGCCTTAAATGTTTTTTTATTTTTCATAAATAATTTTTTAGGCATTCTGTTTCATTATTCGTTAAAAATTAAAAAAAATTATTTTTGTAAGTTTTTTGTTTTATAATTCCCTCAAAATCAATCGAATAATTAACTTATTTTGTTTTTAGTTTCTAAAAACTTGTTGTCAGCACGTTAACTACTTTTTAAACAGGATTTTTTTCTTTTACAATAATTTTAACACTATTTAAAATCTATTTTAATGGAAATGGTGATTATTCGCTAAATTTATTCGAATAATAATTAATTTGGTTTTATTTGGATTATGTTTAGTTTTAAATGTTTTTTTGTTTCAAAACGAGTTTCTCATAAGTTTTATTCGAATATGCGTTTACAATTACTCGAATAAATTTTTATTCGTTAACGATTTTTTGTTTAAATCTAAAAGTAAAAATATTTAATACTCGAATTATATTATTTGTGTTTCAATAAGTGTTTATTAAACAGATACATATGGATAATTTCAAAGTGTTGAACATGACAGTCGTACGCATCAAAAATGCAATAACATTTTAAACAAAAAATATTTTTACTTTCTCTTATCCCTTTAATTATAGCACTAAGAAAGCACTGTTATCTATGCTCAAGTTTATGGCGGGCGCGATTCTAGTTTAATGATAATGGCAAAAGAAGTAGCGGTTCGAACGTGTAAAAAACAGAAGTAGTTTTTGTGGCCATGTAGAAAAAGGCGTAATTCACCGAAACCTGGCACAATTTTTTAGTCAAAATACTTTCAGAATTTTACGTAGCAATGTAACATTAAAATGTCTAGGTTTGATTCAAAAATCTTCTGTATTTTCTTTTTTTTAAGCCAAAATCAGGTTCGATACGTGACATTTTGAACGTGAAATTTTTTCCATAATAATTCAACTGAATAATGATTAAAATAAAATAAAAATTTACCGTTATCCGAATAACATATTTCTCTTTGAACTCTTCCTTAGATTACAGACCATGTAAGAAAATTTTTTTTGGAATCATTTTTATCAAACATCACCTCTTTAAAGAAACATAAATATTAAAGAAAACATACAATAAAACATTCTCACAAATAAGAAATTACGTTTGCACAACTTTGCAGTCTGATTGTTCATCTAAGTGAACAAATTTATGAGTAAATTTATAAAATTAGTAAAATCTAAATATTTCTCTATAAAAATATCGTAAAATAATCAGCTTTTAATAACTTTTAAATTTTCGGTCACGTGGACCTTTTGACGGAAATGCCCATATGTAGAGTAACCGATTAAATCATAGGTAACCGTCAAAAAAAAAAAACCGAAAACATTTCGGAAAATACAAAAGATTTTGAAAATATGTATGTATGTGAAAACAATTTTTTAGAGAAATTCATACGATTATTCGATAAATTAATTCGATCAAATTTTTATTCGTTTGAGATTTCCATAAGTGCTTATTTAAAATATATTATTGCTTCGCAAATAAATTCTTAAAATTTTTATTCGATTATTCGTTAACAATAATTTGAATAAATTTTTATTCGATAACGGTTTTTAGTTTAAATCGAAAATTGAAAACATTTTTACACATATTCTTAAAAAAATTTAATTTGTTTTCATTGTCATTTCCCTAATTTATTGAACTTTAAACTAGATAATTAAAATTTTTTAAATGCTTCACAAAATTTTTCAGCTAAAAATCTTCAACAAGATTCCGATTCTATTTTGTAAATTATTTTTGTTCGATAAGTAAAAAATCTAGTACCCTCCCTCATTTAAGAATAAATATTAAGATTTTCTTGTTAATGTTTGTGTATCCAGTTCCACAACACAAAAGACCTATTAAGTGTTTATGTTTTATGAGTTTATGAAAACAATTTAGTTAAAAATTTCTCGTAATTTTTTTTCATAGCACTTCAAATACCCAAACACACACTTTTATAAAATTTAATTTTTGTGTGTGTGTACAATGAGTGTGTTTGTGTGCCACCAATCTAATGTTGCAAAGTGCTCTTAACCTTATGAATATGCTGCTACTTGTTTTTGTTGCCCCTTTTATTTCTTATACACTCACTTGATGGCATTTACTATACTGGGAGTCATGTTTTGTAAAGTAAGTGCTACTTTTAGATTTTATCTTTTAGTTGGTGTTGATAATGCTGCTGCTGTTATTTTTTTTTTATTGTATCTAAAATGACAAAATTGTAACAAGCGGCAGCAAGAGTGTCAGTAGTTTTAAGACTGAGTAAAAAAAATCACTGCACAAAAATTTAATCAACACCAAAGTTTAGAGGGTTTTATTCGTTTCCCAGCCAGAAAAAAACCAGCTGTATGCAAAATTATTTTATATCCTTGTTTTATTGTTGAAGTGGTAAGAGCAAGAAAGTGGCAAAAAGTATACACGAGTCTTGTAAAGGAATAAATAAAAAGCTTGGTAAAATATGTGTTTTTTTTTAAAGATCTGAGGTTAAACGTTAATTTTAAGGATTAAACGGACCATAGAAGGATATTAAATAAAATATTTAAATTAGAAAATTATAGTTCAGACGTTGTCTAATCATAGTTTAAACTATGTGTTATGGTTTAAACTGTATTATAGTCCATGGTCTAAACTGTAGTTAAGTCTAAAGTTTATTCTGTAGTTAAGTCTGTGATCTACACTTTAATCGAGACTATAGACCAAACTATTGTTAGTCTAGCCTGTAGTAAAACGGCATTTTTTTTCTTAAGTCTATACTTAATGCTATAGTCTCAGTAAAAAATGTGACATTTTATTTAAAAAAAATGCAATTTGGTGTATGTTTCTTAAAAATTTTGCTCCCGTAAAGGGTGGCTTGCTTTATTCTAAAAAACACACCCTTTTCGGGAGTAAAATTTTAAAGAAAATGTCACATTTTTTGTAGAAAAGAAAACACCATAAGCTATTGTCTAATTCATAGTCAGTGCTTTAGTATAATCTATAGTCAGAACTGTAGTTAAGACTGTATTCAAGCTATAGTCCAAATTTTAGTCAAGTATGTATATAGTTTTCGCTAGAGTCTGGTCTCTTGTCTAGTCTATTGTTTAAAATGTAGTCTAGTCTGTAGTCCAGTCCTTAGGCCTAACTTAAGTCTATACCAAAACTAAAGTCCACTCTATAGTCGAGCCTATACTTTAAACCTAAATCTTGCGCACAATCTAAACTCTTCTCCTGTTTATCACCTAAACAAAACTTTCAATCAGGCCTGGCACAGAAATCGAAAGTAGGGACGCTAAAAGAAATTCGATCGGAGTTGTAACTACAGAATTTAAACCATTTCGATCGCACTGTGTGACAGACCTCTATTTATGGGCATTTTGTAGAGAGGGCATTTTTTACCCAAATAATAATTTCTTATAAAAGGTCCTGGAAATACTATTTCAGATTATTTAAAATTCTAAAAACATTTTTTATGCCGAACATTTAGCATCTAACACCGACTTTTTCATCAATTTCCCAAAATTTCTTCCTTATTTAAATTTATCCAAATTTATAACATTATTTTATATATTTTTTAACCGCAAAATTTTAATCAAAAATGTAAATTTCCTTGTATAAATCTTTATATACTTCACTGCTCTAGTTTGTTTTTTTTTTTTTATTACAACAAAAAAAATAATACTTCGACATGTATGAAAAAACAGAATAAATAAATGAAGATCTAATTAATAAACCACATACACATAAGCAATAAAAATAATATTTGCATTTTTTTTTGCAACACACTCATACTTTTATTAACAACAGGATAAAAATCTTGCTCACTCTCTGAGTTTCGTGGTAATCATAAAAATTACCATGTTCACCATTCATTCACTCAGTCATTCATTCAAGTTATTGTTGTCGTTGTTGTTGTTTTGCATAAACCAACCATCAACATCCGTTAGTAATTTGTAAACAAAACCCTAAAATAGCTCCCAGAAGGGTGAAGGAGACAGAACAAGAGAACTAAATGAAAAACAATAACAACGAAGTAAATGGGTGGTGGTTGTGTGAGAGTTGGTGGATAATTGTGAATAGCACTAAGTCGTAACAATAAGTGTTTACAGTTATGTTGAAATACAGCAGGGATGGGTAATAGTTAATGCAATTGACTAAATTTGGAGCATACTAAGAAAAAATCTCGCCAATTTAATTTATCCAATAAACCATTAATCAAAAAAAAAAAAAAAAAAAACAAATCTGTTGTAATTAAAAATTTAATCAAAGAATGAAGCCTTTAATTATATCAATAACACTACTGCAGAAAATGTTGTTAGTATCAAAAAAATTTAATTGATACTATTAATTTGTTTGTTGCTTACCCTAAGTCTAGACGAACAATTTGTTTGGCAATTATTGCCGCAGCAACTATCAAATTCTGTTGCCAACACTAGATATTAACGCGTGGACTGCATAAATATGTATTTGAACACATGTTCAGCAACAAATGTTATAATATATTGCTGAGCAATTATCTTTTAACACAAGCTGTCAAAATCAGTTATCAGTTACAAAAAAGGAAAAATTTTAAACTTAAAACATAAAATTTAAATACAAAATTTACAAATTAATAATAAAAAAATAATTTAAAATAAATTGGTTGCCAAAGAAAATGTAAGTATTTATTTACATACAAATTCATGATTTGTATTTAGACATACGTTTACTCCACTCTGAAAAAAATGTTAAACATAGAACATTTCTGTGACGTCATTCTGCCGACGTTATTGCTTATGTTAACAAATACAAATTGCTCGTATAGACTTAGGGTTACAATTATTTGACATTTTAAGTCATAAAATAAAATGCATATATGTATTTCAAAACTGGTGTGAAATTCTTCGCAAAGTCGCAAACTTTATCGAGTTCTGTAACGGAGTTAATCAAAAAGTTTTTCGTTCCAAAGGTAACGGTAATAAACCCATGTCAATGACTCCAGAAATTAATGGAAATTCACTTACTCAAACTCAAAATATTATCGAATTCAGCTCTGAGCCCTCCATATATAAATAATAAAACAACAGAAAAACAAGTAAGAAGGTATAGTCGGTCAAGCCCAACCATATGATACCCTACACCACAGTATTTAAAAACACATCATGCTTATGTGTCCATATAAATATAGATTTATCTATGTTTATAAACTTCATGAAAATCGGTTTGAAAGTTTGTGAGAGGCAGAAATTGCTACCTTTCTCCCCTTGTGGTCCTATTTTTGAAAAACTGTATAGGTTATGTGTCCATATAGATATGGATCTATCTATGGTTTAAATTTCATTGAAATCGGTTTGAGAGGCAGAAATTGTCCCAATCTCCCCTCGCGGTCCGATTTTTTTAAAAATTTATACATTTTGTGTCAATATAGATATGGATCTATCTATGTTTTAAATTTCGTTGAAATCGGTTTGATAGTTTCTGAGAGGAAGAAATTTCCCCCATCTTCCCTCGTGGTCCTACGATTCAGCCCATTTTCAATAGGCTTTCAAGCACCTATGACCCAAATTTCATCAAATTAGCTCCAAAATTGCGACCTGTACTTTGCGCACAAGGTTACATGGACAGCCAGCCAGCCAGCCTGCCAGCCAGCCGGACGGACATCGTTAGTTCGACTCAGAAAGTGATTCTAAGACGATCGGTATACTTTAAGGTGGGTCTAGGGCCAATATTTAAAGGCGTTACACACATCAGCACAAATGCATAATACCCTCTCCACTATTGTGGTGTGGGTATAATTAACTTTATTATTAATAGAAATTATACTTGAGAGCTCTTAAAAATGGGACTTTGTATACTTATAAGCTATGGATATATTTTTTGTTTATTTGGAGTTTGTGATTTTTCCCTTTTTACAAAATAAATAAACACTTAAAAAAAAAATAATTTGTTTGTTTAGTGGTGCAAATTTAATTAATCTTTTAATTTATATTACAAATTTTTTAATTGAAATCATTTTGTATTTTTTGTTCCTTAAAAGATTTTACACGTTTCTTTAAGAAAATGGTCTTAAATTTATTTTTGGGGCCTTTTGTGGCACAACTCAGCTGTTAAACATTTCAGCTTATGTTGTCAGTTTATAACTGAAAGTCGTGTATAAAACGAAAGTGTAAATTAACTGGAAAATTTACAAATAGAAACAGTGCTGGTTGAAGAGAAAAAAAAATTCTTTATAATTCAACTAAACTGCATCATCTCTAGCAAAAAAAAAAAAAAAAAAAAAAAAAAAATATGTAGATAAGACAAAAAAAAAAAAGTTTTTTTTACTAAACCATATTTTTTACTTTAGCTCGCAGTAATGAAGATTCTTTAGTCTGCTCTTAATCGTTAAAATATATTGTAATCTAAACTTTATTCTGGTCCTCATTAAAACTGAAGTTTGGAGCTCGAATTATAGTCTAGTCTATAATTTGAAGGTTAGAGTACAGTCCAGTCCAAATTTTTTTTACTACACCCAGCTTAATTCCCAAAACAACGAATGGTTTTTCTTCTTCGACCAAAAGCACCTCTATTTCCAATTCAAGCCAAGGTCTGTCCGAATGGTTTCCAAACTGTTTTCGAAAATTACAAAAAATGTCCTTTCATTGGAGCTTGTAATATTATCCACTCCTCCAGCCAAGTTAGCTACCAGAGAGGAATAACGGCAATTTGATTTCAAGACTAGGGAGCCGTTTGTATACACCCAGCTACCAGTACAAAAAAGCGTAAACTATAACCTTATTTATGGCCTTACCCAAGTCTAAAGCCTTAACTATAGAATAAGTCTGGATTCACACAATGAAAGTTTTCTTTCAGAAAGTCTTATTTTATTGATGAGACGGGAGAGAATAGCATGGTCTCTTCCCCTCTCACCTATAAACTCAGACTTCCTAAATGAAAACTTTTATAGTGTGAACGCAGACTAACCTATTTTTAGCATAGACCAGAAGAAGCCTTTTCATGTAAGATTTTAAATTAAATTTCTTGTAATCAAATCCACTTGCAGTTTGTAGTTTTTGTTTAATTTAAAATAATTTTAATTAAAATATTTTTTACTTTCTCCTTAGAACATACATTAGTTTTCCTCTCTCTCTCACAAACACG
This sequence comes from Pollenia angustigena, assembly GCA_930367215.1. Taxonomy (NCBI): domain Eukaryota; kingdom Metazoa; phylum Arthropoda; class Insecta; order Diptera; family Polleniidae; genus Pollenia; species Pollenia angustigena. The sequence continues at coordinate 4,603,361 of OV884059.1, forward strand.
CACACACACACACGGAAACTCCTACTTTGTATGTAACGTATTGGATTTGAAGCACAAATGTGTCAAAACTTTTTTAGCAAAACATAATTGTATGTTCAAAATTTATTTTAAACTAATCTCTTGTAGAGAGTTGAAAACACCCACAAATATTTAAACAATAATTTAGTTAAAATGCTAAACAAAATTCTAAACTATGAACATGACCTTAGGGGAATAAAAAAAAAAAAACAAAAACACAGCAAGAGTTTTAAGTTTAATTTTAGATCTGATTAAGGGGAAAAGCTTTCTTTTTGGTTCGCTGGGTTATTTTTAAAAGAGTTTTTTTATATTTAAGGGAAACAAGTTTTTCAGGGTCATTTTGATTTTTAAATAAATTAAAAACTATAGATTTATTTTTTTTTCATATTTTTTTTTTGAAGCACTTAAAAACTAAGCTGATCTGTTTTTTGTTAAAAATCAAATCGAAAATATTTAAATTTAATTACAAAAAGAAACCGCAAATTCAAGTGGCGGTTCTAGAATTAAAATTTTCAAGTTAAAGAAAAAATCTAAAATTCTTTGTGCAAATTATAGTAAAACTTTAAAAACTTAAAATAAAATTAAAATAGTACAAAGAAGACTGCAAATAACATCACTTAAAAAAAAGGATTTAAAACTTTAAATCGAAGCAATTTTCAAATGCTTAAATTTCAAAATTTAAAACATTTTTTTTTCTAACTTCCAGTTATTTTCAGTTTCCAGTAAAAAAACATAAAAATTTTCATAAAAAAGCTCACCTTTTTCGGGACAATTCAATTCGTCTGTATTGTCCATACATTCGTGAATACCATTGCAAAGATATTCTCTGGGAAGACAACGATTATCACATCTGAATTCATATTCTTCACAGTGAGTAACTGCATGACGATTTCAATTGCAGACAAAGTGGGGAAAATAAAAAAAATTCAAAATATTAATTTAAAATATATTCTTTTTTGCAAATGTTAGATGGTAACACATAAAGATGTTAGGTGGTGATGAAATATTTGCATTGAATTTGGTTTTTAGTAACAGATGAGTAAATATACAAAATGCTAAATTTGCCAAAAAAAATGGTTTTTTGTTAAAAGTAACCGCTTTTTAAATTAAATATTTTTTTAAAAAATGTATCTGTTATTGATTATTAGAACTTAAAACTCTATAAATTTTGAATATACTTTCGGAAAGTAGTGGTTACTTAAAATAAAAACTACTGAAATAAAACGTTACTTTCAGTAGAATACTTACAAACAGTGCAGTTAACAGTATATACATACAAATATAATGTTATATAAGTGTTTACTGTATTTCAGTCCTTAGTCTACGCTATAGTCCAGTCTATAGTCAGAATATAGTATTCACTATAGTCTAGTATATAGTATACACTTTAATCCGGATTAAAGTTTACACTACGGTCCAGCCTATATAGACTGTGGTGAAGAGTATAGTCAACACTATAATCAAGTCTTTAATCTACACTTCTAAAGTTTACACTATAGTACAGTCTACGCTTAATATATAGTGTACTATAGTCCAGTTTGTAATCTTCACTATATTCTAGCACTTTCTATATTATACACTTTATTCCACTTTATAATCTACACTATTATCCAGTCTATATCTTACCTATAATTTAGATCAATATCAACACTACAGTCCAGTCTATAGTCTTACCTATAAGCTAGATCAATATTCACACTACAGCCCATTTTTATCCACACTATAGTACAGTCTATAGTCTAAGCTATAATCTATATCTATAGCTATATAATCTATAATCTTCAGTCCAACACACACTATAGTGAAAAGTTAAGTTAACACAATCTTGAAATGCGTAGTCTAAAGTCTACAATATAGTACAGTCTACGCTCAATATGTAGTGTATAGTCTACACTATAGTCCAGTTTTTAATAGACGCTATATTCTAGCCAATGGTATTTTTTTAGTCTACACTAAATATGATCCAATTTATAGTTTTAACTTAAATCTAGACTATTATCCATACTACAGTCCAGTCTATAACATACACTATAGAAAAGAGAACAGTCAACACTATCGTAAAAAGTGTAGTATTCACTATAGTAAAGTCTTAATTCTACACTATAGTCCAGTAAATAGCTTACACTTTAGTCCTATCAACGGTCTAAATAAACTATATGGTCTATACTATAGACAAGTCTTTAGCCTACACTTTAGTCCAGTAATTAGTATACACTATAATATATAGTCCTTTCTATAGTCTCACCTCAGTTTAGTGTATAGTCTTCTCCATAGTCACGTCTATAATCTACATAATAGTCCTTACAATAGTCTACACTTTTGTCTAATTTATAGTTAACACTTAAATCCAAACTGAAATCTACACTATATTGCTTTAGCAACTCCACACTATCGGGAAGGATAGTCTTCACTTTAGTCTTGTCTTTAATCTGAACTTAAGTCCAGTCTAAAGACTACATTATCCAGTCTATTGTCTATATAGAGACTATAGTCTTTAGCCTACACTATAGACCAGTTTTTAGTCAACTATAGTCTACTTTACAGCTTACATTGTAGTCCCGTCAATAGTCTTTTCAAAAGTCTTCACTATTGTCCAACCTATTGTTAACACTATTATCCAGTTTAAAGTTTTCACTATATTCCCGATTATAGTCTACACTACAGTCAGGTCGAGAGTATCTACTATAGCGAAAAGTATAGTCAAAACTTTTGCGAAAAGTACAGTCTTTACCACAGTCAAGTCTTAAGTCTACACTATAGGCGAGTCTACGGTAGATTCTAGATTCTTTGAATATTGACTGTAGTCTACATAAATAAATAAATATAAATAAATAAAAACAAATTCTATAGTCTCTTAAACCGTCTAAGCTTAAATATTTTCTTTTGGTTAGTCCGAACTGTAGTCTAGTCTGCGTATAGTTTAAAATATTGCCTAGTCTTAAGTCAAAACTATAGTATAGTCAAAGGTTTTTTTTTAATAATTTCTAAAGCTCTTAGAAACACAACTATTTTTTATTCTTTTTTCCTAATTTTTCATAAAACCAGTTGCTAGTTTTCCAATTGTTTTATACGAATTGATTCTTAAACCGGTTATTCGGATCTTAATACTCGTTACTTTTAAAATCGTATTTCTTTTCTTTTTGACGAAAATGTACACATAAATAATCAATGGCTCATAATCTCATGAAAAATGTTTAAGGGACACAAAAAACACAAATATGAGAGGGAACAATATGACTTGGAACTTGTCAATATAAAAGAGAACTTGTTCCAATAAAACACATACACACACAAAGAAACACAAACACAATGATTTAATACAAAAACACAGTACCAGGCTCATATTCGGAATCGCCATCGTAACCATTATCGTCGTCACCATCACCGCGACAATTCATTTCATCTTCGCCATCGGGGCACTGTTCAATACCGTCGCACAATTGTTCCTCGCAGATGGTTTTGCCACTTTCGGGACATCTGAAGGTGGTGTCGCCACGGCAACCACCATCAAAGGGGCTGGTGTAAACTGGGCTTGTTTCAGTAACAGGAGCATAATCTTCCCCAGAAGCCTCAAAGTCTAGGCCATAATTAGTTTCAGTTTCATGATTTTCTTCAACAGGAGTCTCCTCAGTGGAAATGTCTAAACAAATTTTTGTTTTTATTTAAAATAAATTTTTGGATATAAAAAACTTTGTTTTCGTTTTCTTTGCAAGAAAAGCCAAACATTTCTTAGATTTCTAAACAACATAAAGCCAAAGCCGGGAAAAGAATGAACTTTATTGAAAAACGCAGAAACAATTACAGTTTACAGAAAAAAAACAACAACACATACACAAAGTTTTGAAAAATTAAAATACATTTGAAAGAACAGGATCAGATTAGGGTTGAAGGATTTTCAAAAACGGGACGTTTAGAACTATAATTTTTTTTGGGGGTTTCCAGGACAGTGAGGAAAAGAAAGACGTACACACATGTAAAACAAAGATAATTTATAAAAAATTTTGGGACATAAAGACAAACATAAAGTAAAGCTTTTTAGAAATGGTTAATCAACTCTTTCTTATTAATAAAATTTTAAAAATTTAGTTTATAAAAAGCTTTTAAAAACTTTTAAATAAGCTTTTTTATTTTGGCCCAAACACAATATTTTAAAAATTTTGTAGCCAGCCCATTTCGTTTCTTTTTAATAAAAACGGTCTACCCATACAAATATTTACGCTAAACTACAGCTTTTAGTATTCAAGTTCTTTTAACTACTTAAAGAAATCTTATGTCTAGGTTAGTAAAAGCTTGGAACCAGTTTAAAATTCCAGAAATAGTTGATATAATGTTAAAATTACAGTAATAAAGAATAAAACGGAGAAAATCCACACATGAGATATCAGATTTTTATAAGCTTTTGTCGGACTTGTAACGGAATCTTAATTAAAGTTTAAAAAAGCTTAAGATTTTTAAAAAATTTCTTCTATTTATACAATACAAAAAGTCACGTTTACCGGTATTTGTTAAAACCCTGCTTAAATATTAATCAAATCATATAAATTGTTCAAAAAAGCTTTTAAATCACTAATATTTTTAAAAAACTTTTTAAAAAATTTAGAAAGATTTTTTGGAACCTATTTAAAAGTTTGCCAAAAAGTTTTCAAAAACTTTTATTTGTTTAAGTTATAACGTATTCCAATAAAAGCTTAAATATACTTTTGACAACTTTCTTTTATAAATTGCATAAATCTTTTTTAAAAATTTAATTAAAACTTAAACGTTTTTTCTCATTCAAAAATTGTTTAAACCTTAAAGTTTTTTAAAAGTTTTAAATTTAGCTTAAATTTAAACAATTTTGCAAAAAGCTTTTGAAAGCTTTTTTTAGTAAAATCACTTTTGAGAACGTTTTATTTGTAAAATTGCACAAATTTACAAATTTAACAACCTTTAAAAAAAACTTTTTGAAGCTTTTCAAAATTAGGAAATAAGTTTTAGGCAAAGTCTATTAAAAATTGAAAAAATAGCAGAAAACTTAAAAAAAACTTTCGACTAAAAAAAAATTTAATTGACTAATTTTGATTTTATTATTTATAATTTAAGAAAGCGTTTGAAAAGCTTTCTTTGATATTAGTAAAAGTAAAACAATTCCAAAATACATAAAATGTTTTACAAAGAAATTAATAAAAGTTTAAAGCTTTGGTGAGTTTATTTCGAAAAATGATATACTTAATGAATATATTTATTAGTTTTTCAATATAAATCAAGTTTTAAGAGTTAAAAGGATTTTAAAAATGTTAATGATGACTAAAAGCTTTTAATATTTAAAAGATTTTTTGTAGCTGAAAATTAAAATTAAAACTTTTAATCTGTCAAAGCTTTTTAATGATTGAAATACAATTTTTAAAGTGTTAAAAATGCAGAAATGTTAGAAAAAAAAAATCGCAAAACTCCCTTTTAATTTGCTTGAGTTAAAAAAGTTACCAAAAGTTAATACTAGTGTTAGAGTATTTAGTAGTTTAATTAGTTGCCCGTTTTTTTAGTGTGTGTTAAAGTGCAGGTTTTAGTGTTTTTTTTAAATTTAATCGTTATTGCTGTTGCTGTAAGAGGTTGGTTTGCTTGTGTAAATGTTTTGTTGTATCTACCTGGATGACATTCATCTTCATCGCTGCCATCTTGACAGTCAATTTGATTATCGCAAACAGTGTAACAAGGTATAACTTCACCACTGTGACAGGCAAAGTAGCCATTGGGATTGGCATTACAATCATAAACATCGCCTTCTTCACTGCCTTCACCTTCTTCACCACCATGACCAGGTTGGGGTTGAGGTTCGGATTCATAACCATGATCGGGTTGTGCGTCATGTTCCCTTCGCTCTTTTTCCTCCCTTTCTCTTTCTTGGTCTTGACGGGCTCTTTCTTGCTCTTCTAATTCATATTGACGTTCCCTTTCTTGTTGCTCTAATTCATATTGGCGAGCTCTTTCGGCTTCTTCACGAGCAAGTTGCTCTTCATATTGTCTGGCTCTTTCTTCTTCCTCTTTTTCTCTTTCTTGTTCGTATTGCTTGGCACGTTCCTGTTCAGCTAATTCTCTTTCGTATTCGGCCTGTTTTTGTCTCTCACGTTCTAATTCAATTTGACGCTCTCTCTCGCGTTGAATTTCTAATTGCCTTTCTCTTTCCATTTCTTGTTCTCTATCGTAATCATAAGGATCATAGCCATTATTATCATCATAATTCGGATGTTCGGTGGGATTGCCATGATTGGGAGCGCCATTATTTTCATCTTCATTGCCTTCTAAATCTTCTTCCTCCTCCTCGTCTTCATCTTTTTCTTTCGCAAAGTATTGATCACACATTTCGGGTTCTTCATCAGAGTCATCATCACAGTCAGCCTTGTTATCACAGCGGAAAAAGCAATCGATCACTTGGCCGTTGCGGCAACGGAAGTAGCCTTGTTCATCGCATGCGCCAAATTCTACATGGGTTTCTGCGTTATAAGGCACATTTTCTTCAACAGCGCCAGCATTTTGGGAATGAGAATCAGTACCTTCACCAGCACCATGATAAGCATGGTTCATATCTACACCTTCACCATGATGTTCGCTTTCGGCATTTGGAGAGTAATCGGTGTTAACATCGACACTTTCATGATCTTGTAGGTCTAATGAATGAATTTGATTTGATTCGATTCAATGATTTTTTGTATTTTTTTTAACAGTAATAATTTGCAATAGAGTAAAAATAGTGTAAGAATGTTATGTGTACCAGTATGAGTTTGTATAGAATTGTGTTTATGTTTATTAGACTAGAACTTTACCAAAGAAATTTTGAAATATTGTTTTTGTTTTAAATTCATCCCTTGTTTCCAGTATAAAAAGAACTAAAACTACTTTAATTCCCTTTTTGTGTTAAAGTTACCAAAATTTGTCAGAAGTTACCAAACAAAAAGTCTAGTCTTATAAAAAAAGTCTTCTAAATTGAGTTCTGTTATGACACTTACCTCTGACACGTCTGAAATAGAAACTACTGTCGGCATCGGCAGTAAAGTCGGGTCCAAAACGTTGATATTCAACCAAATAATTGCGGAAGCGTTGGCCAAAGTCATTCCATCTTTCCGGTAAATCAACTTGGACAATACAATGGATTCTATAAATGTCGCTGGTGGGTCTGGTTAGGGATTAAGAAAAAAATTGTATATTAATAGTGATTTAACATAATTTCTACAAAATTAACAAAGAAAATCAATAAATTTCTTTAATTTCCTCTAACAATTGGACTTAAAGCCATTTACATCGTTAGTTATTTATGTAAGAACTTTAAAAATAAAAAAATGATAAATTTTTGTTTGGTAAAGCCATTAAAATGGTGAGAAAAAATTTGCTAAAAATTCTAATATTTTAAAAATCAAAACTGTTAATTATTTTTGTTAAAAGCTTTATAGATTAGAGTGAAAAAACTTTTCTTAAAAATGAAATCTGCAACAAATAAAAACTGTCAATTGCTTATTTTATTACAAGAAATAAAAAGCAATTATTTTTTTTTTTATAAAAATAAAAATTAAAGAAATAAATTTTGAGGTTAGGGTGAAAAACTTTTTTCCTAAATAAAATTTCCAAGCAATTAAAACTGTAAATTACTTTTATGATTAGAGGAAATACAATGCAAGTAAAAGTTTTTATAAAACCTAAAAATTAAAGAAATAAACTTTAAGGCGGCTAAGGTGAAAAACTTTTTCTAAATGAAATTTTTTTTTAAAGTATAAACTGTTAAAATTTTTTTGTATAAAAAAATATGCAATTAAATTTTTTTGTATTAAAATAAAAATTAAAGAATTAAACTTTGAGGTTAGGGTGAAAATTTTTTTTCTAAATAAAATTTTTAAAAAAATTTGAACTGTCAAAAATTTTTTGTATTACAAAAAATTAAATGCAATACAATTTTTTTATAAAACTAGAATTTACAGAAGCAATATTTGAGGTTAAGGTGAAAACTTTTTTCTAAATGAAATTTTTAAAAAGAATATGAACTGCAAAAACTGTATAATATTTCAAAAAATAAAATTCAATTCAATTTCTTTCATAAAATTAAAATTTACAGAAACAGACCAACCTTGAGGTTCAATCCAAATTTTTTTTTCTATATTGAATTTGCAAAAAATTTCAACTGTAAATTAATTCAGGTTTCTAATAGGGACTATGAACCCAATAACATTTTATAACTAAACAGAAAATTGCAGAAATTAACTTTAAGGTTTTATAGTTTTAGACGTTGGCTCATATTATTTATTTTTCTTTTAAGCATTTTTTTCTTTTTATGTTTTTTTTAGACGAAAATCATGTTTGTTGTTGATTTAAAAAATATTTTTAATTTTGTTAAAAATTTAAAAAAAAGCTTTCAACTGCTTTAGGATATATTTAAAAGGGACCTTAATAATATGTTTGATAATTTATTATTTTAGGAAAGTTTTTAATTTATTTAGGAAAGTTTTTTTTGGTAAAAGTTCTAAATGCTTTATTTTATTTGATTTTGTAATATTCGTTTATATAAACTTACTCTACACGTATAAGAGAAGGCTGTAGGAATTCATCTTCATCATCACCATAATTTTGATTAACGAAATCATGAAAAGCTCCTTGAAGCTGCTGCTGCAGTTCATCGAATGCTTGGTGACCTTTGCCCAAACGATATTGATCTTGCCAAGGTTCGCTTATGGTGAACAAAGTTTGCCCTTGAAAAGGTATAAAAATTAATTAAAAATTTTTTAAATTTTAATAAAAACATTTCTAACTTACACATGTCACGTTCTCCATAATCCTCGTTATCATCTCCGGAACCCTCAACTTCATCATGCGACTGTCGCTTGTTTAGGCGATTTTTGTCATTATTAGAACTGGCTATACTGGCAGCCAAAGCTTTACGCTTTTGCTTTTCAGCCAGTTTAGCTTGACGTTTACGTTGTTTCTCAGCCTTTGAAGCATTCTTGGCATGTTTCTTGGTGGCAACTAATTTCTTTTCTTCGCTACCAAATAAACGGCCTAATTCGCGGCGTACACGTTTAACGCTTTGCATTAACCAACTGCCACCATTTGAGGGCTCACTGTTTGATTCGTCAACGGGTTGTAATTCATCTTCGATAAATGCCTGTTCGTCGAGATCACGCGCACTACGCAGTTTTGCTGATGATACAGCATCTTCGAATTGATCGATGTCAAAGGTGTCGTCGAATGTTAAATCATTTTGGATTTGCTTAAAGAATAAAATGAAGAGAGAAAGTTAAAAAAGCGAAAAAATTTAAATTATAAGGAATTTTAATAGGGAATTTATGTTTGATTATAACAACTTTAGTTCCACTGTTATTTCAATATGTTAACAGTTTCGTTAACTTTATTAAAGCTTTGCTGTTAAACTTAAACTTTATGTTACTAGGTAGGGTTGACGTCTTTGCTAAATGTGGTGAATATGGGAAAATTAAGGTAACCAGATCGAAATTTTGATACTTAATTTATAAAATTTTAAGATTGTATTAAATTTTTTTGATAAGTTAAGAAATTCTTTTTAATAAAAAAAATAAAAAAATGTTATTTTTTTCATATTTACCGCTCCTATTTAAAAACTCATTGACAAGTTTAGCGGTGTTTCTTAAATGACTTGAAAAATCATTAAACTATTTTTAAACTTAAAATTCTTATCTCTCGATTCCCACTAATCAACTACAACATAAACATTTTTTTTAAACTAATGGCCTATTATTTTCAAATATGTTTCAATCATCTTAAACACAATTTGAAAGTTGGTAAATAAATACAAAACGTTTAATAAATATTTGTAAATACTTATGGGAAAACAAATCGGTTGTCATTTCACTGGTGGGTGTGATTTTTTTTAAATATTTTGAAAACGAAAATTTAGTTAATGATAAGAAGACGGAAGATTGACAGTGTTTTTTTATTTATAAAATCCGACGTATTTTGGCAGTGATAGTGCTAACAAAAAAAACAGGTGTTGTAGCGCATGCAGTTTTACAAATTAAAAAAAAAAAATAAAAAAAAATTACTTTTGAAATTTAAACAAATTGCAAACTTTTTTTAATCGAAAACGTTGACAAAATTTAAACTTTTACTTTTTTAGATATGACATTTACAAATAAAGGCTAACAAATAAAAATTTTTCTGTAAATTTTAATATTTAGATTAGTTTAAAGAAAATATTTTGAATTTAAAAAATTCTTAAGACTTAAACTGGAATTTCTGTTTTTATCACAAAAAAGTAAAATCCCATTAAAATTTTTTATTTAAACTTAAAATTACCGATATTAACTTTGAGGTTAGGTCGAACATTTTTTCGTAATTGAATTTTCGAAAAATTTTGACTGTCAATGATATCTTTTAAAACAAGAAATAGCTTGTCATTAAAAATTTTTAATAAAACTATAATCTACAAAAGTTAGCTTTGAGGTTAAAATGAAAATATATTTTTATATATCTAATAAATCACCAAAAATTATTATTGTAGATTATTTCTTTAAGGGCCATTATTACAACTTGAAGTTAGCTAAAGTAAAGATTAAATTGACAGATAATAATGTGTTATCTGTAAAAAAGCGTCTTTTAACTGTCGGATAACAGCTAACGCCAAGTTATAATAATGGCCCTTAATGCTATAAATAGAATGCCAGTAACATTTTTTATTTAAACTCACCACCTAGATTTGCAATATCAGAAAGCCAATATTATAAATATTATAAGTCATTGGGGCCCTGTTTCCTGGCTGCTGGCGATTATAACGCTAAACATACCTTCTGGGGTTCACGACTTATAACACCAAAGGGTCGTGTTTTGTATAATACAATCTCTAAAATGAATTTAAATGTCGTCGCGAGCGGACAACCAACATATTGGCCTGCTGATCCGCAAAAAATTCCAGATGTCATCGATTTCGGAGTGGTTTAAAACATCCCCACAGAAACGATTCAAGTTGAACCTTCGTTAGAATTATCCTCTGATCACACACCTACAATAGTTACTATAACAAACACCAATAGAATCGTATCTCCCTCTGGTTACATAGCGAGAACAGCTACACAAATAAACTGGTTAAAATATAAAAAATATCTCAGTACCCATTGCACAGAAAATATTCCGCTTAGCACACCGGAAAATGTGGATCTCTCTATTGTCAATTTTGACAGTTATCTTAAACTAGCTGTTCAACATTCCAACAAAACCCTCAAAAAAACCAATTATAACAAAATATATTTTGCAGATGTCGAGCGCCTCTTGAATGAAAAAAGGAGAGTGCGAAGAGAATGGCAATTGCAAAGATCCCCTCAACTTAAAAATGAATTAAAAGAGTGTACAAAAAGGCTAAGAAAATTACTGCAGACTCAGAAAACGGATTCCGTAGGAAAATATCTTAAGGACTTGGATGCAACTCCACAATCAGGCTACTCATTATGGCGGGCAGCTAGAAACCTCAAAAGACCAGTTATCTCGAAACCACCATTAAGAAACTTGAATGGAAGTTGGGCAAGAAATGATAATGAAAAAGGAAACCTGTTTGTAAATCATTTGAAAAACGTATTTACCCAAAATATACCTGACGATACAGCGCACGAGTTGCCGCCTGTTAATGTTAGAGCAGCTATCCCCCTAAGATTTGAGATAAGGGAATTAGAAAGGGCTATTTGTGAATTAAACACCAAGAAGGCACCTGGTATTGATAAAATCAGTAACAAAATGCTTTTGGAGCTACCTCGCATAGCAAAGAAAATTATTCTTTATATTTTTAATGCTATTTTACGACTTGAATACTACCCTCAAGAATGGAAGGTCTCCTTAATAACGATGATACCAAAGCCAGGAAAAGATCACACAAAAGTTGAGTCATATAGGCCTATTAGCTTATTATCTAATATATCAAAGCTGTTTGAGAAGCTCTTAGCGTCAAAATTAACCCCAATTTTAAATGACAGTGGGTGTATACCCAATCATCAATTCGGCTTCAGAAGAGAGCATAGCACAATTGAACAAACCCATCGGATAGTAAACGCCATAAGAAAAGCCTTTGAAGAAAGAAAATATTGCTCCGCTCTTTTCATAGATGTTTCTCAAGCTTTTGACAAAGTCTGGCATGTAGGCTTGTTACATAAGTTGAAGCTAAGCCTACCGGTTAATACACACAAGCTGTTAGAAAGCTACCTGGTCGGTCGAAAATTTATAATTAAAGAAGGCGATTTTTTAAGTTCTCCTCAGCCAATTGAAGCTGGAGTCCCTCAGGGAAGCATCCTGGGCCCACTTTTTTACCTTATATATACCTCGGACATGCCAACAAACAATCACACCCTAACCTCAACTTTTGCTGATGATACAGCTTTTCTAAGCGTACACGAGAACAGTCGTGAAGCATCTCGATACCTGCAGAATCATATATTTCAACTAGAACTGTGGTTTAAACAATGGAGAATAAAGGTCAATGAGCAAAAATGCGTACATATAACATTTACCTTGCGTCGGGAAACATGTCCCCCTATTAAAATCAATAATCAACTAGTGCCTCAACAATCGCATGTCAAATATCTCGGTATTCATCTAGATCGGCGTTTAACATGGAAATGCCATATAGATGCAAAATTAACCCAAATGAAAATAAAAGCAATTCAAATTAACTGGCTTATTGGAAGAAATTCTGTTCTTAGTCTCGACTGCAAACTATTACTTTACAACGCTATTTTAAAGCCAATATGGTGCTACGGTATTCAACTATGGGGCACTGCCTCGTCCTCAAATATCGAAAAAATTCAAAGGCGCCAAAATAAACTTCTTCGAATCATTACAGCTGCCCCTTGGTATGTTAAAAACTCAAATATCCACAAGGATCTCAATGTGCCCCTGGTAAGGACTATTATAACGAAGTATGCGGTAAAATATTTGAAAAGGCTAGAGTTGCACCCAAATCCACTAGCACGAAATATTTTAAATGATAGCGGCCACTCTCGCCTAAGAAGAAGAGACACTGCAGCACTTACCCATTAAGATGAGCGATAAACACCTATAAAAGTGAACAGAACCCGCGATGAACAAAATTTTTGTCTGGCACTGGCAGGACATAAAATAAAGCATTAGGTTAAGATTTGATTAATTATTGTTAGTTCATATTTAATATATGAAGATTCAATAAATAAATAATGAAAAAAAAAAAAAAAAAAAAAAAAAACTAAAGAGTATAGAATTTAATTTGAGGTTAGGAAGAAAACATTTTGTTTTTAATACAATTTTTAGGAAATGAAAACTGTAACTTCTTTCTCTCATTACAAGAAATATAAATTCATTAAAAAATTTCCATAAAACTGGCAATTACAGAAATTAGTTTTAAGGTTAGAATGAAAAACTTTCTTCCGAAATTAAATTTGGAAAAAAATGTTATTGTCAATTATTTCTATTATTACAAAAGGTATATTGCCATTAAAATTTTTCATTAAAACTAAAAATTCCCGAAGTTAATTTTAAGGTTAAAGTGAATATAAAATACCATTAAAATTTTCAATTAAGTCTTAAGATAACTTAAATTTACTTTAAGGTAAGCAAGAAAAAAAGTTATTGTATTAAAATTTAAAAAAAAAAAATTTGAACTGTCACTTATTGTTATTATTACAAGAAATAAAATGTCATTAAAATTTTAAAATAAAATTGGAAATAACAGAAATAAGTTTTAAGGTTAGAGTAAAAATTTTTTTCCTAAATTCGATTTCGAAAAAGTTTTTAATGTCAATGATTTTTTTTTTTTATAAGAAATAATTTCATTATAATTTTTTAATAAAACTTCAGATTACCGATTAATATTTCTTTAAAGTTGAAACTGTCAATCAACAGCCCAATTATAAATAAAATTTAGCCGGGATTTTTCTCCCTTCTCCCATTTTTCCTATGTTAATTCAATTGTCAAAATGGAAAAAACTTCCGAAGAATTGCAGAAACTGACTTTGTGGTTAGAGTGAAAAAATTTTTTTCGAGCTTTTGTATCTTGAAAATAAAAACTGTTAATAAATTTTGTTATTTAAGGGAATAAAATATTTGCATTAACTTCGAAATTACAAAACTTAAATTTTAGGTTAGTTTTAATATTTGTTTGTTATACAATTCTTAATTTTAAACAGCTTTTAAGAAGTTTCTTTTAACCTTTTTACAGTAATTTAAAACATTTTTATTGTTTTGATTTAACGTTTTAAGTTCCATTTTTTATTTTAATTGTCTTGTTGAAATACAAAACTTTGCATGCCCAATTTCGTATGACAGTTGAACACAGTTAAGTTGTTTGTAGTTTAACATGTGGTTAACCCACCTGTAGCTTTTCAATACCAACAATCTATCGAGCTTAAAATATCCTGGCAACTACCATTGTTTTGCTTTAACTTCTTGCACACACACTCTCTCTCTCTCTCTCTTTCTCTCTCTAAGGCTTAAGACAACAAAGATTATTTGGGGATTTTTTGTAACCGCTAATTGAGGTTTTTAAAATTCCAAAACTTTTCTTTTGTTTTAATTTTTATTGTCTTCTATTAGTGTTACAAAAACATAAACTCTAGTTTCAGTTTCCTAAAGTCAATAACATTTTATAGCCATTGATTTTTTGTGAACTTGCTTGATGTTCATTTTAGTTTTAGTAACCAAATTTTTAAATAGTAGTTAGTTTTTTTTCTTCTATTTTATAGTCAATTTCATTAGGTTTCTGTGGAATTTTAGGTCTAGCCTAGTAAAAGTTTTATTTTTCCAGCTTATTTTTCTAACGCAGTTTTGGGAAAACTGTTTGTGGCATGCAACCTAATGCTTCATATGGAGATACCTTTTAAATGAAGTCATTATTATGAAAGTATAAATTTAGCAAACTAATAAATTAGCTTTTAAAAGGAAGAAGAAATTTAAAAAAGAAAATGATAAAAAAAATTAATATTTGTGATATATATTTTAAATATGTTAACAATTAAATTTTTCTGTTGGTTTTCCAAATTTAATAAAACACTGAAAAATTTACTTACAACAATATTAAATTGAAAAAGTTTCAAGTTATTAGAATTTGTTGAAAAAAACTATAGACATTAAGAAACAACTTTAAGGTTAGGTTGGATAACTTTTGAAAGAATTGAAATTTAGAAAATATTTGAACTGCCGTTTATTATCTGACTAAAAACAACATAAAAGCATTATTAAAATTTGTTGATAAATGTAAAAAATGTGCGAAAATTAACTTTCGAGGTTAGGCTGAAAAATTTTTTGAAATATACTAAAAATTTAAATTGTCCTTTATTTTTTGATTAAAAACGAAAGAATTGACGTTTAAATTGGTTAACAACACTAAAAACTGGAAAATTTTAATTTGAGGTTAAGTTGAAAAATGTTGAAAATAATAAAAATTGACACTGAGATTTATTTTTTGACTAAACGCAAAAAAGCGCTGTTGAAATCTTTGAATAACACAGAAACTTGAAAGAATTTACTGAGGTTAGAATGAAATTCTTTAAAAATAATGGAAATTTGGTGAGAATTAAAACTGTCTTTTGATTTTTAATTAAAAAGAAAGGCATTGCCGTTAAAATTGTTTAAATAAACTGACTTTTACAATTAGTCAGTTTTGAGGTTAGGTTGAAAAAATTTGAAAATAATGGAAATTTGGTAAAAATTCAAACTGAGATTTATTTTTTTAATAACGCAATTGTAGCTCTGTAAAATCTTTTGAATAAAACAGAAAATTGCAAATATTACCTTCGAGGTTAAGTTGAAAAATTTATTTAATATGTAAAATTTTCTAAAAATTTAAACTGTCTTTAATTGTCTGATTAAAAAGAATGCTATATCCGTTAAAATTGTTTTATTAAACTAATAATTGTAAAAGTTAATTTTGAGGTTAGATTGAAAAATTTGGAAAATAATAAAAATTTATTGAAATTCAAACTGTCAGTTATTATTTGACTACAAAGAAAAACAAAGTTGTTAAAATTTTTGAATAAAACAAAAAATTGCAAAAATTAACTTTGAGGTTAGAATGAAAATCTTTAAAAATAACTGAAATTTGTTAAAAACTAAAACTGTTGGATTTTTGATTAAAAAGAAAAGCATGGTTGTTAAATTTGTTTAATTAAACCGATGATTGTAAAAGTCATTTTTGAAGTTAGGTTGAAAAATTTTGAAAAAATGTAAATTTGCTCAAGATTCAAACTGCCATTTATTTTTAGACTAAAAAAAGTTGTTAGAGTTAAATATGTTTAAAACGTAATGAAACTCAAAACTGCATAAGCTTATTTTGACAAAAAAATTTTAAATAACCTGAATTTAATAAAAATAATAACTGCAATTCATTTGAATTTTATTATAAAGAAGTCGAAAGCTTTTGAAAATTATTTGTTAATTGATTTTTAAGATGTATTTGAAATTAGAAAATGATCTTGACCATTTTTTGTTGTCATATTTTTTATGATTTTCTTTTCATAAAAAGTTTTATTTTCTCAAACCAAAATGCATAGTATTCTCGGAATTTTAAATGTGCAAACAAAATTTCAAATTTATTTATAAATTATTTGAAATTTGATTAAAAGCCAAAGAATTTTAAAGAAAGTTTATTTTGTTTTGTTTGTAAATAATTATTACAAATTAAACTGAATTGTTGTTGTTGTTGTTGTTGTTAATAATATTATATCATTTGTTTGTTTTTTTTAAATGTATTATTAAATTTTTATTATTTATAGTATTAGTCAACGGAAATTAATAATGAATAATTTCATTTGGCTCACACTTTTTCGAAAAACTATTTGCTAAATCTCGTGACTTTCACAGTTAAATGTTTTTACGTCACTTTTACGTTTGACTGAAAAAACAGTTATCATTTTATAAGACAACTGAATTTATTAAGGGCAATAATTTCCCTTCACAAAAGTAAAAGCAATAATAAAAAAACTTGTAAGTATTTCAAGCATTTTTTCTCTTTTTTTGATTTTTAATTGATAATTTTTTTAAGGCACATACCCCAAGCAATTAGTTTTAGAAAATCCCATCATAAATTGAAAAACTTATTTGAAAATATTATCAGTTTGTACGACATTTAATAATTTGTTTAACCCAATTATAAATTTTCTTAACCCCTCCCTTTTTACTCTTCACTGAAAGTAGAAAAAAACCTAACATAAATTTGGTTGATTTTTCTTTACAATTACGATTTTTATTTCTCATAAAAATTTCTTATCAATTTTTGATAGAGAATGCAACTTTGTTATCACTTTTAAATGCATGTAATTTTTGAACAACAATGTTGCTAGAATCAAAAAAGGCTTTTTTGTGACTAACTGCAACTTAATGGACTTAAACTTAAATATTTTACAAAATGACATTTAATAACTAAATGCTTGTTTGAAAAGAAAAAGTTAAGTTTAATCAAGTGTGACTAAACTATAGTGGTTTGGTTCTCATGACAGTGCCATAACACTACAAACTCTCTTTCTTTCTGTCAAGAAAGGCTTAAAATATTAAAAGAAAGCTTTTGATTGTTTAAGGCCATTTAGGCATGAAAACATTAAAAACAAAATTAGCACAAAAACAAAAGTTATAAAGAAAACTACAAAACTATAAAGTTTGCAAATGTTATATGAAAATAATGACATTTTTTTAAAAACTAAAAGCGTTATTTATTTCTTTAAGTAAACAAATTTAATTTCTTTAAAATTTTTAATAAAAATTCTTAGATTGCAAAAATTCACTTTGAGAACAATTTTAAAAACTCAACTTTTAATAAAAATTCAAACTGACATTTTTTTCTTTTACGCTAAAAAGCAAAATGCCGTTTAAAATTTAAATAACGACAAAATTAACTTTAAGGTTAAGTTGAAAACAGTTTTAAAAACTTAACTTTTAAGCTTCGTTCACAATCAAAAAAACATTTTCACTTGGTGTTCAAAATAGAGCAACAATTTCTTTTGCAACCACACACATTTTGCATTAAGAAACCGTTTGCAAATTTTAGCCACAACAATATTAAATTATTAAATTATTTTAAACGTCATAAACAATTTCATACAAATTGTTGCTGATGTTAAAGTAGACTCAACTTTAGTTACATTTTTATACCCACACCACAATAGTGGAGAGGGTATTATGCATTTGTGCTGATGTATGTAACGCCTTAAAATATTGGTCCTAGACCCACCTTAAAGTATACCGATCGACTCAGAATCACTTTCTGAGTCGAACTAACGATGTCCGTCCGGCTGGCTGGCAGGCTGGCTGGCTGAATGTCCATGTAACCTTGTGCGCAAAGTACAGGTCGCAATTTTGGAGATAATTTGATAAAATTTGGGACATAGGTTCTTATTGACTCAAGGACCAAGCCTATTGAAAATCGTAGGACCACGAGGGAAGATAGGGGGAAATTTCTTCCTCTCAGAAACTATCAAACCGATTTTAATAAAATTTAAAACTAACATAGAACCATATCTTCATGGACACAAAAGGGATGTATTTTTTAAAATATAGGACCACGAGGGGAGATAGGGCCAATTTCTGCCTCTCAAACCGATTTTAATGAAATTCAAAACGTAGATAGATCCATATCTATATAGACACATAAGCTGTACAGTTTTTCAAAAATAGGACCACAAGGAGAGGTAGGGGGCAATTTCTTCCCCTCACAAACTTTTAGCCCGATTTTAATAAGTTTTATAAGCATAGATAAATCCATATTTATATGGACATATAAGCATGATGTGTTTTTAAATGCTGTGGTGTAGGGTATCATATGGTCGGGCTTGACCGACTATACTTTCTTACTTGTTAAAAATATTTAAGTGACATTTTTGTTCAAAAAATGAAAGGAAAATATATGAAATACTTTGGGAAGAAAAAAGATAGAAGAAAAAACGAAATTGTTGCTCTGATTGTGAACAAAGCATTAATTAAAATACAAACTGTCATTTATTTTTTTTAACGCTGAAGAGTGTGAGTTTGTTGAAAATTTAAAGAAAATCTTAAAAATAACGAAATTAACTTTGAGGTTAGTATGAAAAAAAATTTGTTATATTTAAATTTTAATCAAAATTCATACTGTTATTTGGTTCTTTTACGCTAAAAAGCATAATGTGTTTAAAAATTTTAAATAAATCTTAAAAATGGCAAAATTTATTTTGAGGTTAAGTTGAAAAAATTTTAAAAACTAACTTTTTAATAAAAATTCAAACTGTCTTTTATTTCTTTTACGCTTAAGAGTGCAATGTTGTTGAATATTTAAAGAATATCTCAAAAATAGCAAAATTACCTTTGAGGTTAGGTTGAAAAAAATTTTAAAATCTTTACTTTTAAAAAAAATGCAACTTTAATTTTGTCTTTTTACGCTAAAAAGCTTAACGTAATTGAAATTTTTAAATTATTTTAAATAATTTGTACAAATAAAAATGTCCGAAACTGGACAAAAAAACATAATAAACAAATGTATTCAGGTTTTCAAGACAAAGTCTTGTCAGAAAAAATACGAAAAACAGAGGAAAGGAGGCAACATGTAATTTGAAATTAAAGTGATAATTACAGCAAACTTCGAACCACCAGTACTATTGGTTAAAGATTGATGTTTGACTGTTGGCATAACGGGCATCGCAGTTGTGCAGTGGGTAAAACTCAAAGATCTTCCGACGATAGAATGTGGTGACTCTTGAAACATGTAAAGATTAACCCGGTTCGCATCCCAGCTCGGCCAGGAAAAATTATCAATAAATTTTAATAAAACTTACAAGTTGTAAAAATTCCTTCCCTCAAGTGAAAATAATTTAATGAAAATTAAATTTGATGAACTCAAACCTAATTTAAAGAATATCAAAAATTTGTTAATTAATCTTAAAAATTACAAAATTAACTTAAAGGTTAGGTGAAAAACTTTTAAAAACATAAGTTCTAATACACATTTTAAATGCCTTTTATTTTCTTAATGCTAAAAAAGCATTGAAATGTTTAAATAAATTATTTAAAAAGCAAAATTAGCTTTGTGGTTATGTTGAAAAAAATTTTTAAAACTAAAATTTTAATAAAAAATCAAACTGTCATTTAGTTTTTTAACGCTTTAAAGTAAAATGTCGTTGAAATTTAAAAAAATATCTTTAGACAGGCAAAATAAACTTTGAGGTTAAGTTAAAAAAATTGGTAATACTAAATTTTAATAACAATTTCAACTGTCGTTTACTACTTTTATGCTTAAAAGTATAATGTCGCAATAATTAACTTTGAGGTTAGGTTGGAAAAACTTTATTGAGATTTTTAAATATTAAAACTGCCAAATATTTATCTCACGTATAGAAATAATTGCATGCAAATTATCCAAATGACTTTAAGGTAATTTTAAATAAAACTTAGTTTTTCTTGAATTTTTTTGAAATTCCAATTGCCTTTTTAAAAAAAATTTCTTTTAAAGTGAAAGATTACTGGTTAAGCCGGTTGATTTAAATAGAACTTACAGTTATTTACAATCTATTTTTTAAATTGTTAAACATACCTGTAAAGAGAAAAGGAAATTTAAATTAATTAAAGATATTTTATCACTTAATAGAATTATGGGACTCTCACTATTTATTATATTGTTTTCTTAGATTATTTTTTTTAATCAAAACTTTAATTTAGTTAATTAAACCTGATATTTTACACAAATAACATTTTGCTTTAATTTAATTTGAAAAGATCAAGTAATAAAAGCACTAAAAACACAAATTTTTCTTAAATGGCAGTTGTTTGTATTAAAGAAAATTTGGTGGAATCTCCAAAAACTTTGGCTAAGGTATCTTTCTGGATACTTGTCATAGTAGCTTTCTTTAAAGAGAACTAAAAACATACTTTTTCTTTAATTGCAGGTGTTCGTATAATGGAAAATTTAGAGAAATTTCAAAAAGAAGGTATTAAAACAGAAAGACCCGGTAAGGTAAGTAAATTTTCATGTTCAATCTTTTTTTATATTTACAATAAGAAATTAAAAAAAAAAAAAATTGAGGGTAATACCTTTTTCTATGAACTTTACTCGTATTTTAGACTTTTTGCCTAATTTACTCCCAACTAATGCTGATAAATGTCCCTAAAATTATTATGATGGCACTTTAATGATGCTGAGCCACACGGAGTCACACATTTTTACACTTTGTCGACCATATTTTTTATTTTTCATCTAGAAAATTTTGATAGAAGAAAATAGTGAAATAAAAAACTAAACGAAAAATTAACAACGTGACATTTGAAATCTGTTTTACTCAGTAAATTGTCAAGTTGATAGAGGGGTTGTTTGGATATTTTAACTTAATAGTGGTTGGTTGTCTGGTTAACTTTCTGGTTGATGCCTTTAAGACAAGACATGTAGGAAGTTAATAAGAAAACTAAAAACATTTCAAGACGCAGCTAGTCAATGAGAATGGTTGGTTGTAAGTGAGGTGCTAGGTCGTTTAAATAGGTATTAAGGTATTAAAATGTAATAAAAGTAAATTATGAATAATTTTAGAAGGAACGAAAAAAATTTTAGAATTTTTATGATAGCTTAAAGATAAAAATTGAAATTTTTAGAGAAAAAAAACGGCTGCAAATTTTATTAGAACTTGTATTTTGAAAAAAAAAAAAAAAAAAATTTTAAAGCATTTTTATTTTTGAAATATAAATTGTAATAACTTTTATAATAACTTAAATCAGTTTTTATTTTAATTTCATTTAAGTTGTTTCAAAACAACTAAAATTTAAAAAATTTAAATTTGAGGTTAGGTTGAAAAAACAGTTATAACAATACAAATTTATGAAAAATTAAAATTGCCAATTATCACTTAAAAAAATGGAAATTCAACGCCATAAAAATCTTTTCTTAAAACTAAAAATTACGAAAACTCAATTTAAGGTTAGGTTGAAAAAAACTGTTATAATTAAATTTTAATAAAAGATAAAAACTTTCAAATGTTTGTTTTAAATTAAGAAATGCAACGATACAAAAATCTTTTTGCTAAACTAAAAATTGTGAAAATTAAATTTGAGGTTAGGTTGAAAAAAGTTTTATTAAAAAGAATCTAAGAAAAAAAAAAAAAAAAAAATGTCATAGAGTTTTCTTAAATCAAAAACTTTTATACAACTAAATTTTTAAAGTAAAACTTCAAATGAACGAAACACTTAAAAAAATTTCAAACTATCAGTTGTTTCATCTGTTTTAAAAAATTAAAAACCATAATATTCTGAATAAATTTTAAAATTTAACTTGGTACTGGTGCAAACTCATAAGGTTTGACTCGTCAAGTCTGAAGTTTTTAGAAGTGAAGGGAAAAGAGCATGGAAGCAGACTTGGCCGTATTTGTCAATTTTTGTTTTACTTTTATTTTTAGATTCGTAATATACTAGATGAGTTTAAATTTTAGGTAAAGAACAAGAAAATTTACGATACACGCATGTTCAAAAGAGAATTAAAGAAACCCTGTTCAGCTAAACCTGACTTGTCTGAAACAGCACTTTGTATTTAACCAGTTCTGAGTTTATAAAAACTTCGACCTTAATTTTACCCCTTTTAGTACTTAATATTTTCCAAAATACAAACAATCTTTCAAAAGTTTTTGCCTTCGACAAATCTTATTAAACGGAAATTATCACTTTGTCAGTCTTGTATTGATGATGAAGACATAATGATGTCTCAAAGTATCATGTCTAACATTTTTTTAAACTTTTTGATAGACACATTTTCATTGTAGTGTTATTGTAACCATCATTATAGTAAAGACAAATTTTTATAAAATAAGCTCTATTTAGTGGCAAAAGTTATTCCATTTTGCAAACACTTACAAGAATACTCTAAAATGCTTGTAAAACAAAAGAAAATCTAAGAGAAGAAAAACCAGCGAAAAAAGTGTTAAAATAATGTGTCAGAAAAAATATACCACCCCAATGTACGTGTTGCTGTCAAAGACTGAACAAAAAACCTCCTTCTGAAGATGGCTTTTGGCCCCTCTTTATAAAACATATGTACTATACATGTAAAGTTTAAGACACATTACCACCATATAAAAAACATTTCACACGGCAATACTTTTAGTACTTTTCTCGCCTTATTTTTTCTTCTGCTTTTCGTGCTGCTGCTGCTTCTTGTTTTTGTTGCATGTTGTAAGCGATATAATGGTCGTTTGTTTTATGAGAAATTGCTAAAACGTGCTTTGAATGCAAACTTGCAGTTTTCTTGCAAAAAAAAAAAATAACAAATACCGTGATTGTCTTTAGCACTGAAGAATAGAAAGAAAAAAAGCAGCCGGCTAAAAATTTGCCCCCATTTTTTTGGTCCTTAAGTGTTAAGATTTGTTTTATAGACTGTTTTCTTTTTGTGGTAGATTTTTCATACATTTTTTTCATCCTTCAAATACATAAACAAGCATAAAAACGCTCTAATTTTAATGACAACAAGTACAATACAGACATAAAATTTAACAAAAGACTTTATAAAAACTGCCATAAAATAAAAATGAACTCGAAACTAAATATTTGTAATAACGAACATTAAAAACAAATTATGAGCTTAGCCTAAAATAAAAACAATAAATAATATGAATTAAGCAAAAGTAGCCACTTTCATTGATATCAAGAAATATTTTTTAAAATATTTAAAATCAAAAGTGTAATCAAAAACTAACAGATATTTTATTTATCTAAAGAAAAATGTAAAACCGATAAAACTGAAATTTGTAAGAATAAACTTTGAGGTTATATTCAGAAAAAAATTTAAAGTCGGACTTTTAAAAAATTAAAAACTGTCAGCAGTTTTGTTTGTAACAGGGAATCTAACGCCGTTTACTCAAAAATAAAAAATTAAGTTTGAGGCTAAGTTGAACAAAATTGCTTATACATTTTCGCGAAATTGTGAAAAATAAAAACCCTCAGATCTTTTTTTTATTTCAGGGAATGCAGAACCATTTAAAATTTTTAATAAAATTTAAATTTGTAAAAATAAACTTTGAGGTTAGCTTGAGAAAAATTTTATGTAATCGGAATTTTGAAAAATTAATAACTAACAGCTGTTTTCTTTGTAGCAGGGAATTTAACTCCGTTTAAGTTTTATATTGTAACCGAAAAATAAAGAAATTAAGTTTGAGGTTAAGTTGAAAAAATTGCTTATAGTCGAAATCGCGAAAAATAAACACTTCCAGATATTTTTTCTTCTTTCAGGAAATGCAAAACCGTTTAAATTTTCACATAAAAATGAAAATTGTAGAAATTAACTTTGAGCTTAGGCTGAGAAAAATTGTATAAAATTCGAATTTTGAATAATGCAAAACTGTCGGCATATTTCCTGGTGGTGGGAAATAAAATGCCGTTTAAAGTTTTTATATAAAACGAAAAATTCTCCCGATTGAAGACACATTCGTAAGGTTGGGCAATAAACTTGACGTTAAGGTGTGATTCACAATTAACATCGAGCATTATGGTTAGACCACCCTTTACACATGTTTGTATGTTATGTATTTATGTATGCAAAGAGTATCTACTCCCTTTTAAACACTTTATAATTGGTAATTGTTGTTGTTTTTGTAGCCTTTTGATTTATTTTTGTTTTTCTTTTGCTACAAAGTGTGCCACAATGCCACACTTTGTAAACACTTATCTAAACATAAAATCCTCAAAAAAACAAAACCCAACTTAACACCAACACTTAAATAAACAGCTCAATAACATAAAGTAAATACCAACAAAAACAATAACATTATTATCATCAATATAAACAACAACAATACGTACGATATTAGAAACTTTGTGAGTTAAAATACAGGCTACTCTCTGGAGCATGATGAAACAATAAAAAACACAACAACAGAGAAAATGTAAACAAATAAAATGTGTTAAATTGTAGCGGTTTTGTGAGCAAGGCTTTTGTTCCTAAGATTTTTGGTAAATTTTTATTAAATTTTTAAATATTAGCGCCCGAATAATAAAATAAATTATTAACATTTTCTAACTGAGTATCCACTGTATGGTGTTTAAGCGCTTCTTTAGTTCTTTATATTTTATGATTTTTTTTATTCCCATCCATCTTAGTTTCTTGGCAATACATATCTTTCTTTTGTTTTAGTTGCTTTTATTGTCAATATTAAATCACCGTTAAAATACTCGTAATGATGACATTAATGTCACGAGTTTGTCTTATAAAGTTGTTAAATCGAAAGAGCAAAATTTTTTTTATGTTGCTAGAGATTTATGTATGTTAGCGAGGAGATGAGGGTTTAATGCTTCAAGGATTACGAAGAAAATCGTGAGGTTAAAGGAGAGTGAGAGCGAGAGAGTGTGCAAAGGATTAAGAAGCAAATTATTAGTTAAATATTCAAATAAATAGTTTAAGAAAGACATTTAGAGTTAAAGTAAACAAAAATTTTGAGTGCTAGAGTGCCTAATGGATTTTGCTTTTAAACTTTAAATATAAGAATTTAAATTCGAGGTTATGTTGATTTTTTTTTTAATTTAAAAAAAATTTAAAAAAAATTATAATAAAAAAGGTCAAGTAATACTAAATAACAATTGAAAATCAAGAGCACGAAGAGATTCAGAATTCATTATGACGTATAATACATTTAAGAAGAATCAACATACAAGAAGTTTAATAAATAAATACAAAGGGACCGAATTATAAAAACAAAATCATCAAAAGTTTTCCTAATTAGATGCAGAAATACAGGGATTATGCCAAAATTTATATCCAATTCTACAAAAAACATAACAAATATATATGAGATGGAGAGGAGACTTCCGGAGATTCAAAAACTAGTTATAAGTATGTACAAGAATTACAAAATAAGATTTTAAGATTAACACTTAAACAAAAACACAAACTAATGAAGCTTTTTCAAAGAGATTTGGAGATAGTGATTAGAAATTTACAAAGATGTTTAACGGAAGAGGAAATGAGACAATTTCTAAAATTTGAAGAGAGAGTTGAGGCTTCTTTAAATGAGAAGGTAAGAAGAATTCATAAGAAAAAATATGATAAACTGAAGGAATTAAAGAATGAAGAATTAGGAACTAAAATAAATAATACATTTTTTGTAAACAAAACTCGAGAGGATATTCCAAGGGATGTTATCATTAGGACCATAATTTGTTTTACCAGTTAGGAGGGAAAATTTCCCTAAGCTTAAAATTATAATAGAAGGAGAGGATTTAGTTCAAACAATAGAGGGGAAGGAAGATCAGGAAATAGCTAGAAATAAATTGTCAACTATTTTGGACAATCACTTTAAGAAAATGAGATTAGATAACAGCACTCATAAAATTATTACAGTAACTGATTGTAGGTTATTAAATTCGTTTTCGGTACTGTTAAAATTGAGTAAAAATATAGTTATTTTACGAATAAATTTATTTTTCAACATTTATGTTTGTTATTAAAAAAACAAACTACCAAAAAATAATGTTTTCCGTATTTTTTTTTTGTTAATTTGTTTGATTTTTATCGGTTAAAATATATTTTTTAAAAGTAAAAACTATTCAATTTTAACGAATATGATGTTCAATAAATAAAAAACTTAGAAATTACTGAAAAAATCATTTGTTTTAAATGAAATGTAAATGATCCGTTTTTTAAATGAATTTTAATTTGTTTCAAATGAATTTTCGTTTGAATTTAACTACATAATATTTTGAGTGAAGGATAAGTTTATATTAGATAAATTTAATAAGACGAAAAGTTTTTTAAGGAGAAATAGGAATATATTAGTATTAAAGGCAGATAAGGGTAACACAACCGTGGCTATGTATAAGGGAGATTATGACATATATATATATATATATATATATATATATATATATATATATATATATATATATATAAAGGAGCATAGGGCCCCATATAAATATAGTTGAGGTTTCATTAATAAGTATTATTTAAGATGCGGTAGCTTATTAGGCTTCCGCATCCGATCCTGGTGCTGGGGCTGCCAGCAACCTCCAGGCAGGCAATTTGTAAAGTTTTTCAAAGGCAGAGATTATCCGCGTTCCTTCTACTTCCTGAGACGCCCTTAACGAGCCATCAGGATACTTTACAGAAACTAAGTTTCAGAAATTCTTCCTACTGACCTGAGACGTCTTTCAACCATTCAGGTTACTTAGCCGCCTTCTCACTCTAGCTAGCCTCTGAACGGGTGTTTTGAAGCCATTGCCCGGGGAATACCTGGTAAAAACCGGAGGTAGTGCGCTGCTTTGACTGTGACGCAATTATGACATAAGAATTAATAATATTATAGAAGATGATACAAAATATAAGGTGATCAATAGGGATCCTACAGATAGATTGGAAAAAACTAATAATGAAATTGTAGAAGAACTTTTTAGGCAGAAAATTTTATCCATATCCGAGAGACATAAACTTAAAACAAATATTGCTACTTCTCCTAAACTTTATGGTTTACCAAAAATTCACATTAATTTCATTGATGTGGTATCGCTATTTCCTAGTGTACCAGTCGATTTGCCACTTGAAATAATAGAGCAAATATGGAGCATAGTAGAGGAATATACGAAAATTGACAAGGGACTGTTTTTAAGAATTTTAAAATTTTGTATAGAGGACAACAGATATTTTGGTTGTAATGGGAAAGTATATTCACAACTGAAAGGACTTCCAATGGGGTCGCCTGCTTCTCCAATTGTAGCGGATATTGTAATGGAAAGGTTACTTGACACATCCATTGGAAAATTTAATATTAAACCTAAGATAATGATAAAATATGTGGACGACCTTTTCTGCATTATTAATGAATGTGGGGTAAAGAACTTGTTGGACACATTTAATGAGTTTAATAGCAATATTAAATTGACTTTGGAAATGGAAAGTAACTCAAAATTACCATTCTTAGATATTTTAATAGTAAGAAAGGGAAATAATTTTTTAATAGATTGGTATCAAAAACCAACAGCATCAGGCAGAATTTTGAATTATTATTCTGGACACTGTAGACGGATTATTAAAAATACTGCTAGAAATTTAATTAATAGGGTACTAACAATTAGTGACAAGGTTTATCGCAGAAAAAACATAATTAGAATTAGAAATTTATTAAGGGATAACAATTTTCCAAATAGTTTGAGTTATGGATTTATTTATCAATATAGAGCTAGGAGTAATGGGAATGCTAGAATTATGAGTACAACAGAACCAATGATATACATATCATTATCGTACATATCAAATGTTTCGGAAAGGATAAAAGAATCGAGAATCTTTGACACTAATAAATATAAGATAGCATTCAAAGCTTATAATACATTGAATGGTTTATTTAGCAAGACAAAGGATAGTTCTATGTAGTAAAAGGGATATGTCTAACATTGTCTACAAAATTCCTTGTAAAGGAAATGATAATGAAAGATGCGACCAGGTTTACATAGGTACAACGAAGAACAAATTTAGGACTAGAATTGCGGGACATAAATCCGATCAAAAATATAGGGACATAAATTCTAAAAAGATAGCATTAAGTCATCATTGTCATCTATCTAATCACTATCCAAATTTTGAAGAAGCGTCTGTTTTAAACACTGAAACTAACTACAAACGCAGATATATATTAGAAATGTTACACATAATTAATACACCAACTGCACAGAGAATAAATTTTAAAGCAGACACAGAACATAAAGCGAATAATTATAGGAATTTAGTTATTAAGAGATAGAAGGTTAGATATAATATAAATATACCTATCGTAGCCTTGGAACAATAGGGTTTAATTTGCACCTAAATTACATGGAAATTAGGACCTTCTTGTCCTTAGGTCACGATATACAGATACGTTTGTAAGAATAAAAATAAATTTAATTAAAAATGTTTTTATATATATGTAAGATAAAAATAAGGTTTTTATTAATTAAGTTTTGAAAAAAGAATTGCACTTAAAATTTTGTAATTAAACGTAAATCAACAAATTTAAATTTGAGGTTAGGTTGAAAAACTTTTTATGTATTAAGATTTGTGAAAAATCTAAACTGAGCATTGTATTGTTTACAATAAATAATTGAACTACCGAGAAAAGTTTGTTATAAAAGTTAAATTTATGGAAATTAAATTTGAGGTTAGGTTGAAAAAAATTGTTAGTTATTGAATTTTATTAAAAAAAAAAAACAGCAAATTATTTTTTGATTTTAAAGCAGTTATATGTTTCAAAGAAATTGTCTAAAAAACAATAGTTTTAAAATGAAATTTGAGATGAGGTTACAAAATTTTCAAATTTAGTAAAAACTATTTATTTTCTTTTGGAGATGGTGTTTGTAAATTGTGAAGAATTTTAAGTTTAATTTTCTAACGAAAAATCATATTAATCTGTATAATTTTTCCTATCATTTAAATTGTTTTCACTAAGTTTACAAACAAATTTCAACATCCTTTCATTTATTTAGATAGTTAAGAATTTGTCACAAAAATCATAAATCATTTCTTAAACAAATTAATTACAACCACAAAATTATTATAAATTATTACAACAAAATTGCATTAGTTTTAAAACAGTTTTTAGATAAAAAAATGAAATTTAGTTTTCAACACACCTCTTGAAAAAAAAAATTAAAAAAAGATTGTAAATCTAGTCATGCCCAGCTCTGTCTTTGATTTTAATCAAGACTGGCAGTTGGTTTTTGCATGTTCGCGTTTTTTTCTTACAGATTTATGACCAAATCACAACAACAAGGACAATTTCTTGTTGTTTTTTTTTTGCTAAAAAAAAACACAAATTTTAGTTTTTTTTAATGTTTTTAAAAAATATTTTTTGTTTTACGTTGCCATCTGCTTGATAGTTTTTAGTGTAAATTATTTTGCACTTGCTCCGCTGATCTAAATTTTTTTGATTGAAGAAATGCCTGACTGCCTGGTCGTCGTCTTCTGTCATCTTTTGTCTTATAATATTCTTTTCATTGTGATTTGTAATTTTTTTTTTTTTTTTGTTGCAATCTACTCTAGTTTATTGTTGCAATTACGCCTACACTTGATCTACAAAAGAAAAGTATACATTAAATGCTAAATTTGTATCTTTTTGCTGGAAAATGCCAAATCAACAGATCTGGCAAATGATTTAGTTAAATTATTTCTATACAGTTTGTTTCTATTCTTTTTGTTGTTGTTGCAGCTAATCTTTCTGTTGTATTGTAAATCTGTTATGTCTCCTCAAAGTCTACATTTAAGTTTATCAATGAAAAGATTTCCTTAGATAAGACAAAATATCAACAGATAATTACAAAAATTTACTAAAAATTTTGTACTGACAGTAGAAAAGAAATGTTAGCAACTTTGGAACATGCACACAATTTTTGGACTTTCAGCCAATCGGCTGTTTCTTTGATTTTTCATTGATAATACGGATACTCTTCTAGCAATAAAGTTCTTTCAGATGCAAACTCCAGGCATAGGGACACTATCAAAATGCTTGACATGAAGTCGAATTCACTTTTGTGGGAGAATTTGCCTTGAATTCTAAATAAGTTCGATTTTACATCAAGCGTTGTCGGTGGAACACGTACAAATACATCCGTCATTAAATTCAGAAACTAATCTTCGGCTGCAACTACAAATTCTCGCTCTTTTCTTTTGTTCTTAGTTTTCTTTGTTAACAAAATGTATGAAATTTAATGAAACTATGGCAGCATTGTTGAGAGAATAACTGTCCATATGCGAGAGACCATAAAAAAGCGCTCTTAAAATAAATAGGTTCGATTTCACGACGGCTTTTTACGGCAAATTTTGATGTCAAAATGTATAGAAAATGTGGTGTCGAAGCAGTTCTGTTTGAAGATTCGCTTTAAAATGTTCCTATTCAATCTAACAGCTGTACCTTAACATGAACGGAAGGCGAAACTTTTTTCCGCTGAGGCCGTGTTTTTGAGATGTGGATTAAGTTTAAACTTTGTTTACAGGAGTCTGAAACTCGGATTTTTCCGGCGAAATGCCATTTTTTTATTATTTAATTAAAGACCAACATTTTTAAGCAAAACTGTTTCGGCAAAATTTTGTATACAAATTCGGTAATGGCGGCACAAATCTGTTTTCAGATTAACTAAACCGAGTTTAAATGCGATTTCGAAAACCACACAACGTTGTTCACAAATAGTAATGTTAACTTTTTTGTTTAATAAAATAGAAAAACTAGAAAAAAAAACGTTAGATTGACCAAAAAAATAGCTAAATTGCCATTATTAGCGCGCTGTCAAAGTCAGATTTTCCAGTTGCAAAGCGTTGACGCCGCGTTTTCTAGAGATGTTTCATTCAAATTGTTTATGCATGAAAATATTTGACAACTAAAAAACGCGTGCCGCTTTTGTTTAGGTACGGCTGTTAACAGGTCTAGTTTCTTTCTAGTTCTGTTCAAATTCAGCCCAAGTTCTTTTGTAGTTCAAGTAAGGTTCTACTTAATTTTTAGTTAGAGGTAAAGTTCAGTTCCAGTTTACTTGTAGTCCAAGTTCAGTCCTAGTTTTCTTTTAGTTCAATTCAAGTTGACTTGTAAGTTTACGATGTAGTTCTAGTTCTAATTAAGGTTCTAGTTCAGTCCTTGTGCCATTCTAGTTCATTTCTTGGTAATTTTTTTTTAAGTACAAATTTTTTATCAATTCTATTTACTTCAATTTAAATTCGGTTCAGCTCATAGTTTAGATTTTGGTTTGCGTTTAAGTTAATGTTTGTGGTTAAGTTCTATTCCAATTCTGGTTCAGTCCTAGCTCCATTCCATTCTATTTTAGTTTAAGTTCAGTTGTAGATTAGCTCAGTTTTATTTTGTTTCTAGTTTAAGTACAAGTTGTTGTTCAGTTCTGGTTCACTTTTAACCAGTGTTCGAAAATAAATAGAACATTATTTAGCGTATGGCTCACAAATCTAGAAACGATAGCTATTTTTAGCGTTTGTGTATACGACCACAACCCTTTTAATACCGTTCGTAAATATTTTCAAAAAAGTCACGAACATTATATACTGTTCTGTTCTTCGTTATAAAACGGAACAATTGTAGTGGCTCAGTAGACATTCATTATATTCTAGTGTTTCTTTTTTACATTGATAAAGAAATGAGCAAACAAAAAATTTTAGCAGCGACCACAGCACTAATAGCTTGTATGTATACTGTGTATATGTTCTGTTTGTGTAGCATTTGAAACGAACGAACACTTTTGTGATAACCGAACACTACAAAGTTTGTGGTTAAAAAAAACAGAACGCAATTAAATGTTCTCATCTTTTTTGTTAATTTGGATAAGTACAGTATTATTTTTGAGTTCGAAGATCACAAACAGATAAACGTTATATTTTAAATGATTTACTACACAAACACTATAAGCGTTTGTCTTTTCCACAGATCTATCGAACCGAACACCAAGAAACGATATTTAATGTTTATTTTCGAATCCTGATTTAAACTAGTTTGAGGTCTTATTGTTTGTGTTCTTTTCTGTTTAAGATTGCAACATAAGTTGTAATGATTATTCTAGAAAAAATAGTTTAGTCTTGTTAATATTTAAGTGTATTGGTTCTTGTTCAAATTTTATTTAAGGTTCTGGTTTAGCTTTTAGTTCAAATTCGATTTCTTTATTTATTGTAGGTCTCATCCCAGATTTAAGTTCAGAGTCTAGTTCAGGGGCTATTTGAGCTTATATTCTTAGTTCTAATGGCGTTTTAGCTTAT
This sequence comes from Pollenia angustigena, assembly GCA_930367215.1. Lineage (NCBI taxonomy): Eukaryota > Metazoa > Arthropoda > Insecta > Diptera > Polleniidae > Pollenia > Pollenia angustigena. The sequence goes on from OV884059.1 coordinate 4,636,020, forward strand.
TTCTTCTTTTTTTGGGGGGTTCATCAATTTATACGGCTAAATCTCATAAGCCTGATCTATTTTATTCCTCTGATTCTTCTTCCTGGCAAATAAACCACCTCAGTCTGTTTCTCTTTGATTCCTTTTGAACTCGTTCATGACCGCTTTTTCTATATTTTTTTATAATTTTGTTTCCATTCTTTCTATTATTGTATTTAAAATTAAATTCCTTTCAAGTATTTTGTTATTCAAACTCATGAAACGCAGTCATCTTCCTTATTGTGTGTATTAAAAAGCTCTGCAAAGTCTTATTGTTTAAATACCGTTTCTGGAGTGGCAAAAAACATGCCACAAATACCTGGTACTACAAATAAAAAGTGTATTTTACTAGGTTGATGCCTTTATGAAGAGCTACTTGGATAAAAATAAGGACTGTGCTGTTTGTTACTTTTTTTGTATTTGCTGTCTCTCATAATGTCTCTGTGTAGGCCACAAAACTTTTAAGTGGTTTATGACTAAAAGCCAACTCAACTAATTGCGTTAGATTGTTTTCTAGCTAATTTTTAAATATTATTATTTTATTGTTTAATATAAATAAAGCTTTACTAAAATTTTATTGTATTTAACACATTTTTTTAATTAAAAACTTTAATTATTTAAATCAAAAATTTAACTAAAAAAAAAAAATTCAAATTATTCAATCTAAAGCAAAGTATTCTGTGTTTAAAAAAAATGGTGACCTAATGGCTGTGACATTTTGTGTTCATTTCGCAAAAATCATGCCACAAAAAAACGGAAATTAAAGATTTTTATATCAGACAAGATTTTATATTAAACAAATCAGACATACATGGCTTAAGGCAAACAGAAAAGACATGGAATTTATTGAAAATTAACAAAAAACTTACAACATTTTTTTAAAAACTCTTTGGAAAGACCGAGACAATTTCAGAGTTTTGGAATAAATTGAAAATTTTGAAAAAGTTTATTATTAAAGTAAGTAAACGGAATTTTTTTAGGGGTTTTTGATTAAATTTAAGGTTAGATTGAAAAATGTTTTTATTAAATATAATTCCTGACTTATTCATTCATCCACTCACTCACTTACTCATCAACGTCCAGCCCAAACAGCTAAAGCTATAAACTAAAAATTTGCAACTCAGGTTCCTCTTTTAATGAGCAGATCAACTACGAAGAGAAGTTCTCCACGTATATTTCGATGCTTTCAACGTATAGTTTATCATTTATTGAGTTATAAATGCACAAGGCTTTTGTCTTATGAATGTTTATTTCTAGACCAATATGTTTTGAATTGATGTCCAAATCATTCACCTTGCTCCGCATATCACCGTGTCTGCCGCTAAAACGAAATCTTCAAGATGTCGGTGGAAATTCCACAGACTATTTCCCTTCTTCTTGCAAACTTTGGACATAACGTTGCCAAGAACCTTCGCAAAAAAGAGAAGAGCTAGAGGATATCTCTTTAATACACCTACATTTGTAGTGAATGTTCCGCTATGCCTCCCGTTGTGGCGGTTCTTCTAAGAGGTGTTGTCAAGGAGACATGGTGGTGTCGACACTACAGCAAGTATAACACCAAAATTGTATTTTATTTGTTGCTTTTGTTGGTCGTTATGTCACAAACACAAGCAACTTTTGACATTCATCTCTCATAGTAAGAAAAAGAAAAAAGCTGGGCTTTTAACGCCACCCGAAAAATGAATTCGCCTTGGGTGTTGTCATAAATGTGCTCTATAAGGTTTTATATCTTCTTTGGGACCTTTTTATACCTCAAGACTTTTCATGTTGCGCTTCTTTGCATGCAGTCAAGAGCCTTTCTGAAATTCACAAATAGGAGATATAAAGGCTACCTCAATTCCACTGATTGTTCGATTAAGATACAAAGTGTATTGACCTGTTCGAGCAACTACGGTGTGGACGGAAACCCGCCTACTTATCATGACTGTAGTCTGGTTTTATAATACTATTGAGAAGCGTTATGTCCCTCCAATTATTGCAGTCAAGATATAAAGTCTACCTCCATTCCACTGATTGTTCGATTAAAATACAAAGTGTATTGACCTGTTCGAGCAATTACGGTGTGGACGGAAACCCGCTTGCTCATCATGACTGTAGTCTGGGGGTCACTCCCTATTGCGATGCGAAAACAATTTCGATACGAAAGCTAAATGCCAACTTGGTACTCTCTAGCACATTCGCAAAATTTTCTGAAAATGAAGCGATAGTGGCAATAAAAATTAAAGATGGCGCGGATTTACAGTAATGAAATGGCAAAGTGTGTATAAATATTTGATATTGGAAAATTTAAATAGAATAAAGTGATGATTTACGAAAATAAAAGAAATTAAAAGATGTGAAAGACACATGCGCAAACGTATTGAAGAGTACCAATCGCTAGATTTGCGTCAATTTAATCTGGCATCGCATTAGAGAGTAGGCCCCTGGTGTTTATAATACTATTGAGAAGCGTAATGCCCCTCCAATTATTGCAGTCAAGATATAAAGGCTACCTCTATTCCACTGATTGTTCGATTAAGATACAAAGTGTATTGACCTGTTCGAGCAACTACGGTGTGGACGGAAACCCGCTTGCTCATCATGACTGTAGTCTGGTGTTTGTAATACTATTGAGAAGCGTAATGTCCCTCCAATTATTGCAGTCAAGGTGATCTGAACCTTTTGCGGGGAGCTAGATAATATCCCCTCTTGTCCAATCATTTGGCAGCGATTCTTATCGCCATATTTCTCATCGACTACGACATATTGATTTCTGGCACACTACCCATTATCAGTTATAAGTTCTAGTTTAAGTCTTTGGAATGAAGTTAAAGTTTTAATATTGGTTCTAGTTCTAGCTCAGGCTGTAGTTAAATTTCCAGCTTAGGTCGTAGTTTATGTTGGGATTTAGATTTTGACTTAGGTTCTTATTTCGGTTTAAGTTAAGTACTTTAAGATGTGGGTCATGTTCTACTTTAGATTTTAGTTCAGGGTTTAAACCAGGTCCTAGCTTAGGTTATACATCAGGTTGTGATTCAAGCTCTAGTTTAGATTCTAGATAAGGTTCTAGTTCAAGTTCTAGTTATGGTTTTGGCTTAGATTCTAATTCAGGGTTTTAACCAAGTTCTTGTTAAGGTTCCAGTTCAGGTTTTTCAGGTGGTAACTTAGATTGCAGTTCAGTTTGTGATTCAGGTTCTAGCTAAGGTTTAAGATAAGGTTTAAGCTTTTGTTCAGATTCTAATTCATGCTCTAGTTCAGGTGTTACATCAAGATGTAGTCTATGCTATACTTTTAGTTTAAGTTCAGGGTTAAAACCAAGTTCTAGATCAAGTTGTAGTTCATCTTTTAGTACAAATTGTGATTGAGGTTCTAGATAAGATTTAAGTTTAGTTCTAATTCAGGTTCTATTTAAAGATGTAGTTTATGCTTTTCTTCAGACTTTGGTTACAGTTTTATTTCAGGTTCTACTTCAAGTTCGAGTTTAGGCTGTAGATCAGGTTGGGACTTTGGTTACAGTTCAGCTTTTAGTTCAAATTCTTAATACATTCTAGATCAGGCTCTGGTTTATTTTGCGCTTTAAACTTTTTGCACTAGTAACCACTTAATTTTAGAAAATATTTTTCATATAATTACATGGAACAATAAAAAAGCTATGGAATATTTTTGCAAAATTAATAGTCATTCTACTCAAACGCAAAATTTTATAGCTACTTTTTGATTTTTCTTTTTGGATTTAATGATTTTCAGGCGTGTTTAATGACAAAATATGCTTCAAGTGCTTACAAAACAAAGAGCAAATCATAAAAACATTTTTAATAGTTTTAGTTTGCTGACTAATTTCTGAAATGTTTAAATATATGTTTGGAAAAAAACCGAAGATTAGATTTTTTTCTAGAAAAACGCTTTTTTTTGATGCTGGCAAGACCGAGAAAGAGATATTTAAAGAGAGAGTAAGAAAAGTTCTCTAAGAGAACTTTAGAATTAGCAACTTACATATTCCCTTTTTGTGAATTTTTTTTTCTATGCTTTAACAAATTTTAATTGTTTTTTTGTTTTTGTTTGTTTTATAAACTGCAGGCATTTCTTACCACACGCTACATAAATTATAAACAATTATTAAAAAAATGCAATCTTTTAATATGCGGCACTTTACAGATTACAGATCTAGTTAATCTTACAGCCAAGAAAAAATAATATTAAAAAAAACACAAAAAATCAAATATTTTTTTAAAAGAAATATTAAAAGTCATGAGTGAAAAATTTATAAATAAAATATAAAATTTTCGTGTGAGATCGTTAAACAAATTTAAATAAATTACAAATGTCGGTCATAAAAACAGCAGCTAAATAAAACAATTATTCATGCACAAAAATGCATAAAATTTAAAAAAATATTATGAAAAAAAATAAAAATCAAGCAAAAATTGTTGGAATATGTGTTTAAACAATTTGTGCATAAAGTAGTTTTTTTTTAATAAAATTGTTTATATTAAAAAAATGTGTTGTTTTTTTTAACCTTTTTGAAAGGTTTTTGTTACATGAATTTCTTGTGGTGTATGACTTTGTTTTTTTTATGGTACTTTATGACCCGGAGTTGTTTTTAAACTTTAGACAAAAATAATAATTTCTTTAAATAAAATTTATGATTTCACTTAAACGTTTTAGACATGCAAAATTGATTTTAAACCTCAAGTTTTTTTTGATATTTGAAAAATATATTTACATCATTTTATCTTGTCGAAAAATAAAAAATAGTTTTGAAAGGCTTCAAACGTTTTTAGTTTTACTAAGAACTTGTTTAATGATTTTGACCTTTAAGTAAATTTTTAAAAGATAAAATTTAATTATATAGAAAAAAAAGTTTAAAAAAATTTGAATTTTGACATTTTAATTTAAAAACTTATCTAAATCCATCTTGAATACCAAAATTCTTTATTTTCTACATTATTTTCTATTAAAATATTTATTTTTAAAAAACTTTAATTATAGTTATAATTATAACGAAAACATTTTAATTAACAAATATTTTATTAGCAGTCGCATACTTGAATTCAAACATTAAACAAATATTTAATTTTTTTTTTTATGTAAAACTAAAAGTCAAGTGGACGCCAGAGCGTATAATTAATAAGAATTAATGAGCTAAAAGGTAAAGAAGAAGAAAAAGTTAAACATAAATTATAAAACAACGTAAAAATTTTAAACAAAAATTAACAACAACAAAAAACATCAACATAATACCTAAAAAAAATGGAACTAGAACCTGATTTAAGCCTTCAACTACTTAAACTAGACTTTGAACATTAAAAGCTGATCTAGAACTTGTAAGGGAACGAGATTTTGAACTAAAACTTGAACTACACCATTTTTTATTGAAAATGAGAAAATTCCAAATGAAAATTAGAATTTCAATTTGAAATTGAGAAAATTCCAAATGAAATTGAGAATTTCAATTTGAAATTGAGAAAATTCCAATTGAAATTGAGAATATCAATTTGAAATTGAGAAAATTCCAAATGAAATTGAGAATTTCAATTTGAAATTGAGAAAATTCCAAATGAAATTGGGAAGTTTAAATTTGAAATTGAACAAATTCCAAATGAAATTGCGAAATTTTAATTTTTCCTTGATAAAATTGAATTATCTATATAATTTTTATTATATTCATTCAACAAACATACATAACTAACAAGGATCGAAAAAAATTAAATTAAATAAAATCGCAGTATTATTGACCAACAGGCATCCAGATCCTCGTATTGGTATGTGACAATGCTCAATGCCACAGTCGGCTACAAATTATTTCTGACAACTCTCCAGCTACGCTCCTGCGATTGAGCTTCTATTCACCGATGCTTAACCCCATTGAAATTATTTGGTCAAAAATAAAAGTACGGTAACAACAACGATGAATGTACCGAACGTAATTCCCACCCATGTAGGAGAACAGAGGCTTGTCTTTTTAGAACAGATGATTAATGCTTCTAAGACATGTATAACTACTGGATATTGCAGTAGAACCATACAACATACTTCATCGTTTTACCAATCTGCTCTGGATCTGGAAGATATGCCCGTTGGTCAATAATACTGCGATTTGTATTTATTTTCATATTTTTCGATCCTTGTTAGTTATGTATGTTTGTTGAATGAAAAATTAAAATTTCTCAATTTCATTTGGAATTTACTCAATTTCATTTGGAATTTTCTCAATTTCAAATTAAAATTTCCCAATTTTATTTGGAATTTTCTCAATTTCAAATTTTAATTCTCAATTTCATTTGGAATTTTCTCAATATCAAATTGAATTTCTCATTTTCAATTGGAATTTTCTCAATATCAAATTGAAATTCTCAATTTCATTTGGAATTTTCTCAATTTCATCTTGAATTTTCTCATTTTAAATGAAAAACGGTGTAGAACTTGAACTAGAACTTTAACTTTAACCTTAACTAGAATCTGAAAAAGTACCTTAATTAATTTCTGAGCTAAGACTAGAGCTAGAGTTAAGCTAGACTCTTAACTAAACTCATCTAAATCTTGAACTTTTAGCTGAACTAGAACCTAACCTAAAATCTTAACTATAACTAGAAATATAACAAGAACTATAAATGAACTAATTTGCTGCCGAATTATTAGTGAACTATAATGTTAACGTAAAGAAGAATCTCAAAAGCTTTTTAAAAAAAGTATTTCTAAAATATCTACAAATGTGCTTATAATTTCAACCCTTTACTGTTAGTAGTATAAATTCTAACTTGCATTAAAAAAATATATATAAATATTTTATTCGAACTATAACAAGCTCATCTGTGTATTATAATTTTGTCTATCTTCTCTTCTAGTTTTCAAGTACATGTATGGCATCATAAAAATTCCTAAAAAAAAGTATTTACAGTGTTTATTAAAAGTTATGAAACACCTAAAAAATTTTAAAGGAAATAACAAACGGTTTTAAATATTTACAAAAGTGCCATAACTTTATTTTTTTTTTTTTGTTATTCTATTTTAAGAACTTCTGTTTTCTAACTTTTTGTCACCACTGTTGTTCTTTTTGTTTTTATATTTTACACACATTTAGCAAACTTTGCTCGTATTACAAATTTTTTCTATTAAGTTCAATTGTTTTAGTTGTTGTGCAACATACGACAAGATGCACATAAATAAAATATTTAGAAAAAAAATGTAAAGAATAATTTACATATTGTTTGATTTTGTAAATCAGTAGTGTGTCAATTGAATTTAATGAGATTTCCAGCTGATCTTGGAATTTTTAAATAGACAAAGTAAATAGAAACAAGAAGACACATTTTAAATAAAGCGTTAAAAGTACTGACGTTTCCCAAGGAAAATGTTTTACTAAGATTTTGAAAAATTTTTTTTTTAATAATTATTAAAAAAAAAAAATAACATTTGAATTTAAAATTTTAAAAATTTAAATGTGTTGCAAGTCTTAGCATGTCTCCAAGTCATGAAATTGATGAAGGTGTTAATGATATTTTGTGTTGCCAATGACTGGCGTGTCTAAATGAAAATGTCAACTGTTAAAAAATCCAAAGAGTTTATTAATCATACAAGAAAATAAAATTTTGTATAAAAACAGGGAGAATTCGTTTTTTGGCTGGACTGTTCGTACACCCAGAGAAATAACATGTTTAAATATGGTCACCTCCAACCAAGCTATTTTTAAAGAAAATTTTAAGCATATTATGTTTATTATAATCATATTATTGTCAGCGATAACCATATTATGTTTAAATTAGGCCTCCATCAATAAGCCCCAATCATATTATTGTTGCCTCCGAACATGATATTGTTACTAATAACTAAAATATGTTTAACACTTATAATAGCATGGTTAGTTTTTAACCATAACATGTTGCTCTTAGAAAAAAGGAAAATACTATTGTAAATTAAAAAACAAATTATTGTCATATTTAACCATAACATTTTTAGAGGCAACCATAATATGCTTGCGGGTTCTTTATGGAGGACTAATTTAACCATAATATGGTTGTCGCTGACAATTATATGGTTATATTAACCAAAATTTGTTTAACATTTTTTTTAAAAATAGTTTGGTTGGAGGTGACCATATTTAAACATATTTTTTCTCTACGTGCATGTGGAATAACCTTCCTGCTGAAGTCTTTCCTCTTTTACCTTCAACATGAATAATTTGAAGTCGAATGTTTACAAGCACTGCTCCCTATATCCTCCTTCCCATAAAATATTTCACTAGCTCCAACACAATTTTATGCATTAATAGGTGTCATACCCTGATAGCTGGTCCTACAAAAAAAATAATTTAAGAAAAGTGTGCTTACACCCATTCCCAGTGTGCATTTTAAATAAGCTAAAGATTTTTTTTTAAATTCAACCTTCGGAAGGAAATTATTCCCAGTTTCGATTTTTTTTAATATATTTTAATTTCAAAAATCAAATTATTTAAATCAAAAAACTTTTCACTTTTTCTCTATCTTATCCCATTGTGCCGTTTTCGATATTTATGATTGATTAAACATTATTTATTTTAATTATGTTTGAAGCCTGTTTTTAAACATGATTTATCAAAAAAGAAAAAAAAATCTGCTTGAAAAGAGACATACAAAAATAGTATTAAAAGGTTTTCTTAAAAAAAAAATTTACATTTTAGCAAAAGAAAAAATTAATTAAAAATAAAAATTATTGACATTAAAAAGTCGTAGTTAAGGTCTCGCCAAAGAATATTTCAACAAATAATGAAATTAAAGAAATAAACAAAAAAAAATAAACTGAATTACACGAACTCAACAAATTGTTCTCTAAAACGTTGTATTAAATAGTATTTAAAAATAATAGTTTTTCTACTACTTTTTTCAAAATTTATAAAAAGTAACAAAACTTGATCAGGCCTCTTTTATTTTATATGAATATTGCACTTAATCAAAAAAAAAAAGGTTTTTTTAAAAATGTAGTTTTTCTACTACTATTTAAAAAATGCTTTAAAATAAAAAAAAAAAAAAAAAAAATAATTGTATTCTACTTTATATTAGAGAAAGCTTCATAAAAACTATAAAAGTTGAAAGTTTAGTTAAAATTCATCAATATAATTTTTTTTGGCCAAATGTACTTTTTTAACTACTTTTTTAAAACAATCAAAAGATTTTAAAAACTTGCTGAAACCCTGTTCTTCTTGATTAATATTGTTAAAATTCGCCAAAATTCATAGAAATTGTTCCGTTGGAAAAAAGTAGTTTGTCTACTACTTTTTCTAAAATGTTTAAAAACTAACAAAACTTGACGAAACCTTAAAAAATTTACATTTATCTTCCAAAAAAATGGTTTTTTAAAAAGTACTATTTCTACTACTATTTCAAAATGCTTTAAAATTATGAAAATTTTAGATTCTAATAATGTTTAAGAATCATAAAGTCTCAAAGGATTACCAATAAACGTAAAAATCATGAAAAACAGTTTTTAGAAAAAAATATTTTTTTACTACTTTTTTAAAAATTTTTAAAAATATTGAAACTTGCTGAAAACCTGTTTTTATTTATTATAAACATAAAATTTGCAATCATTTAGAAAATGTTTCGTTCGAGAAAAGTACTTTTTCTACTCCCTTTTTTTTAAATTTTATCTAAAATCGAGTTTTCAAAGTTGTAATAAGTTTTTAAATATAGAAAAAATACTGATTTAAAAAAAGGAGTATTTCTACATTTTTACCAAAATCAATTGAACTTGTTAAAATTATTTTTTTTTATTTATGATTTTCTGTTAAAAATATCAAAAGTTTTCATAAAGTCTATACTTGAAAAAGTGCCTTTTTAATTGGACTTTTAAAAATATCTCCTGACTAAGAAAATTTTTTGTAAAACCCGGAGCTTTTTCTTCAATTTTTTTTATTAAGAAAATATCTTTATTTCAAAGTAATGAAATGAAAATTAAACATATCGCTCATTTGCTGCAAGACCGGCATAACTCAAAAAATGAAATTTTGGAGTTAGAGATGCAGAATTGTTCGCTTAGTTTTTCTTTATATTGTGTATTAAATTCATCTTTATATTTTTTTTTACTTTCCCAGTTTGAAGAGAATGTGTCTTCTTTTTTTCTAAGTAGTTAGAGCAAATAAAAAACTTTAAATGCGTTTATCTCGAAATGGATTTTTTTGAGTTATGGCGGTCTTGCAGCAAATGAGCGATATATGTACGAGTGTTCTTTTTGAAATTTGTTGGTGACTTAACAAATGTTAAACAAAATAATTAATTTTGAAAAAGTGCTTTTTACTCCTTTTTAAAAAAAAATCAAAAACTAAAAAACTTGGTTTTAAACCGATTGTTTTAACAGTTTTTATAAACATTTTAAGAATTCGAGAAAAACTACCGTTTTACAAAAAGCACTTTTTTACTCCTCTTTTTGAAAAAAGTACTTTTCATATACATATAATTATTTTAATTTACCAAAAACTCGTTTAAAATTAGATTTAAAACTATTTATTTAAGATTTTTGTTATAAAAGGTAAAACTTTTGATAAATAACTAACTTTTGAAAAAAGTACTTTTTCTACTACTCTTTTAAATTTGCTAAAAAATGTGTAAAAATTGTTTTTTGTCTTATTGTTTAAGTTTTCCGTTAAAAATTAAATAATTTAATGAAGTACATACTTACTTAAAAAAGGACTTTTTTTACTACTCTTTTTATTCGCTTAAAATTTGTTTTAAAATCTTTTAAACAAATTTGGTAAAGTACTTAATTTAAAAAAGTAGATTTTCTACTACTATTTTTGAAAGTTATCCAAAAATTTGTAAAAATTGTTCCAAACTTCGGTTTTCCTGATATTTGTTAAAAAAAATACAATGTACATTTTTGTACGCATTTGTGAACAAAAAATTAAAAATTAAAGAAAATATTTTGTTTATTTAAGTATATATCGTTACCTAAAACGCAAAACGCCCTATCTAACATTTTGAAAATTTTACAGGAGAAGCAAATTACTATTAAAAATGTTAATCGATAAATTGTCTTAAGCTGTTTATAATTTATTTTTCTTCTATTTTTCTTGTAAAACCTACGAATTGTTTTGATAATTGACAACGTTGCATATTATGCAAAATTTTAGTAAGGCCTTTTAGCGCGTATCAAATAATCTTTTGTAGATAGGGCCGCTTGTTTTTTGTTAATAAAATTGCTAATTTTGGTTGAAAAATTCCAAAATTTATTGTGGACATTAGTGTTAATGCAATTCATCAGATTTAATGAAAAAGTCGATTTATAATTTTTTGTTAGTTAGGTCCTTTTGCGTTTTAGGTAACGATATGTATGTATATATATTTTATTTTAGATCTTTAATAATTGTAATTTTAGATCTTTAATAATTGTTAGTTAAATTATAATAAATTAAAAACAATTTATACTAATAACCAGGGAAACCAGAAATATGCAATTGCATGTTTTTCCTTGTGCGACTACTGAAGGCAGAAACAATATATTTATCCGTTTTAGAGCTTTTTATGAATTTTGGCATCGATTTATAAGTGCATATTTTTGCATATTTTACCATTTGCAGCATATTTTAGTTAAAAGAGTCTTTTTGCAGCATTTTTTTAGGTTTATAGCGCATATTTTGCCTTTTTAATGCATATTCAATTTTTTTAGATGCCTAAAATAGCTTTCGCAGCAAATAAAAATTTTTTTTTTCGAAAATTTGTTACTTTAATTTCGACATCTACATTTAATTTTTACTCTTAAATTGTAAGACAAAGCAGGTTGTCATTAAGAATAAATGTTATGCGATTTGTATCTAGACCAATCTTTTAGTATTCCGATTGACTCTGAATCTCTTTTAAAAGTGATCTAACGATGTCCATCCATCCGCCTGGCTGGTACAAGTACAAGTTCCAATTTTGTAGAAAATTTGATCAAATATGGACGAAGTCTATGCAAATGGTGAGAATCGGTCTATAATTTCACTTCCAAATTAGACTCTTTGTGTCCGCAAGCTATCTAATTAGGTTGGTATTTAAATTAAATTCGTGCCAAAAATATTTTACTTCAAATTAAATTATTTTCGAATCGGTTCACATTTTCTCAAAGCTCCCGTCCTAAACTAGCTTTAAATTCCTTTTAAATGTCAATTGTTAACAATTTAGCGACCGTACGTACCTAAAATCCCTTTAAGACAAAGATAATATTCGGCACAAGTATCTCTTATATGAATTTTAACCTTTTTTAGGTTTTTTTTTAGATTTTGTTATTAAATTGTTGAATATTGTGTCTTCAAATGAGCAATTTTAATTTTTAGGGCATATTTTTAACATTTTTCAGGGCATATTTTCGAGTTTTTACTGCATATTTAATGCGCATAAAACGTGGTTTTTAGAGCATATTTCTGGTTTCCCTGCTAATAACCATTAACAATTTTACAGTCTCCATAAATTTCTTTGTGTAAAAGTTTAATGGCCTTTTTTGTGTCACTTGAATGTGCCATAATTTTGTTTTTTTTTTTCGCCCAAAAAGCAATTTTTTTTTTAAAAATTGTCGGTTTAAAATGTGCTGAATTTCAAGAACTAGCAAAACATGAGACAATAAAAATTTATGATATTTTTATATAAATAAATTTATTTCATACACCAAATATTTATTGAAATGCATCATTTTGTTTTACAAAAATGCTTAAGGCAAACTTTTTTTGCAGGAATGATGTCATTAAATTGTTACACACATTTAAAACTCTTTAAGTAGACTGAAGAAAATTCATTTTATTTTATTGTGCATAAAAAAAATACAAATTTGCATTAGACCTTAAACAAGCCAAGCTCATTAAGACAGCAATACAAGTATTTGGTATGCAAAAAAGCAACAAAAACATTAAAAAAAAAAACGATCGTCATTTAGGCGTCAATGTGCCAAAGTTGCAGACATGCAACTGAACAATATAGCTATCTATCTGCTACACAACAAACCGCCAAAACAAACAAACAATTCGATTAATCGTTTGTTAAAGATTACAAACGCCAACAGCCAGCAAACATGTCTTCTTACAGCAATTTTACATTAATGAAAGTCGAACTCTCAAGACTGAGTTTCATTGAATAAACAAACATCATCCGCAGGCAGCAGCAGAAGCAAAACATCTCCCAATCTCTGCTGCAAACAGAAATTATAGGGGGAGTTTCATATGGTAAACATGCCAAAGGGCTTTTTAGGCCCATTTGAACATTCTTCTTAAAGCGATGAATCTTAAACAAATGATCACTTTTATTTTGCTTTGATGTAAGATACAAAAAAATGACCACAAGTTATAGGCCAACAATTATCATCGAGAACATGCATCACATAGCAAAAGTCTTAAGCAAAACAAAAGAGTTTAAAAGTGACGAAGAATGACAAAAGTGCACTCAATATATCAATCATGAATGAAAAGTAGCATTGTTGACATAAGAGAGACGGACAGACACACAAACATTATAAACAGACATTTTACATCTGTTCTATTCTGTACTTGAAGTAACTAGTCTGTCTAACTCCACTTAAGTCAACGAAGATCATCGTCATAATTAGAAATTATTCAAACAGCAGACAATGGACGGACTGACAGACAGATATTTTAAACAATTATTTCTATTGATATTCGTTAATAATGCAAGCATTTCGAAGCAGAACTTAAATAATGATCTAAATTGTTTATATTTCAAAAAGTACTTTTCTGTACACAAAGTACTTTTTCCAATTCTATTTTGTGTCATAACTATCACAAAGTGACCTCAAACCTCTAACCTTAGTTTTTAAATATGTATATGATATTGTAACGAAAATTAAATAAAAGAACCAAAAATAAATAAAGTACTGTTTTTTTAAAAAAAGTACTTTTAAATATTATTTTATTAAAAATTAATTAAAACTGCAACAAATTGGTTTAGTACCTTAAAAATTCGTTCTTATACTTCAATATTCATGCTTTTTATTGTAACAAAATTGTTCAACTATCTAAAAAGTATTTTAAAAAAAAGATACTTTTTAAAAAAGGTACTTTTTTCTACTATACATATTTCCAAAAAGTGTACAAATGGAATCATGTTCGTTAAAAATTGTTTGTATACTTAAAGTTTTAAATTTACAGTCAAAGTATCTTACATTTTTAAATGGGTTTCTTTTTGAAAGAAGTATTTTTTCTACTACTATTTTTTCAACAGTGCAAAAATTTTATTAAAAACATAATAATTTAAAGCTGGAACTTTTTTAAATATTAAATTAAATTATTTAAATTTAATATTAAATATCGTAACACTATTCCTTGAAAACTATTTTGATAAAGTACTTTTTTCTACTACTATTTTAAAAATGAGGAAAAAGCCCAAAAATTTATTAGAAAATTATTCTGCATCTAACATGTGAGCTTTTAAAAGAATTGTACTTAATTTTTTTCTATAAGCTTGTTGAAAAAAGTACTTTTGTACTCCTATTTTTAAGATGTGTAAAAAACAAAAAAAAAATCAATAAAAAAATAGTTGTTAAAGATAAAAAAAATAAGTTTTACTAAAAATTTTACCCTTTTTTTTATTACTTATTTTTGTGAAAAAAGTAATTTTTTCCTAATACATATTTTGAAAAAAGTAAAAAAAAAAATTTATAATATTTGTTTAATAAGTAAAAAAGCTTACTTCATAAATAATTTTTTTTCTTAAAAAAATACTTTTTCTGCTACTTTTTTAAAAAGATCAAGAAATTTAAAAAAAAAAAAAATAAATTAAAAAAAATTTTAAACTTTTGAAACTAGTTTAATAAAGAATTTTTCGAAAGTTTTCTTGAACTTTTTTTTGTAAAAATTACTTTTTCTACTATTTTTTTAAAAAATTTAAGGAAACTCAAAAAATTATTTTGAAGCTTGACAATTTTTGTTTTATAAAGAATTTTTCGAAATTTTTCTTTAACTTTTTTTTTTCGTAAAAAGTACTTTTTCTACTCCTTTTTTAAAAAATTCAAGGAAACTCAAAAAATGATTTAAAAGCTTGAAACTTTTGTTTTATAAAGAATATTTCAAAATTTTTCTTGAACTTTTTTTTTCGTAAATTAGTACTTTTCCACTCCTATTTTTAAAAAATTCATGGAAACTCAAAAAAAGTATTAGAAAATTATTTGTATGCCTGAAAATTTTTGTCTTTAAAAAAATATTGTTTTATAAGAATTTTTGCAAAATTTTTCTTTAACAGACTTTTGTAAAAAAGTAGCTTTTTTACTACTATTTTGGTAAATTTCGCATCTGTTTTTTTTTTTTTTTTAATTTATAAATGTAACTATAAAATATTATTTTAAGCTTCAATAAAGATGAAAATTACCGCATTAGCACTTACCAATCATAGTCAACCCTGTTTAGCATTTTAAAAAATGTTGCCGGCATTTTCAATAAAATTTTTCTTTATTTCAAATAATTTGACTAGAAAAACATCTTTAAACTGATCAAAAAGTTTCGTCACGTTTCTTGTTTTGAAAAATTTTTCACGTAGTTGAGTTTTAATTACTTATTCTAATAATAATAAAATTATAATTACATTTAAATTTTTATTTATGTAAAGAAAAATGACGTAATTGTTAGGCTGCGTAGCATGTTGGTTTAAAAAAAAATGGCCTATTTTTTGTTGAAAAGTTAATTTAGTTAGTGTGACTAAATTAATATTTGTTTTGCATTAACGTTTTACGATCTTGTTGTTGATCAATCAGTTAACAAAGATCTGGCACCTTAATGGTGTTGACTTTTTAAGGCGAACGAACACTGTATTCAAATGCAAACAAGTTGAAGAAAAATATGTCTAAACAAAAAATGTTGTATTCTCTTAAGATAAACTTACTAGGCTTTTAAAACTAAATTGTTAATTTATGGCATCAAGACAAATTATCAAATTCTAATCTATTGACTTTTTGTTTCCTGCAGAAACGTTTGAATAAAAATTACGTCAGCCTAATAAAAATACAATTAAATGAGGTAATTGATATGAAATTATAACTAAATTACGAGCAATATATATATAAAAAAAGTTAAAGCAAAATAGACTTTTAAAGTATTTACCAATCAATAACCAACAGTTAAAAGACAGTTTGATTTTTCTCCCCTTAACCCTGATATGTCACCAATATTTTCCCCTTTTTAAGCTTTGAATAATTCATAAAACAACATTGTTTCAAGTTAATATTAATAATTTGTTTTTAACGCCTTTTTGCTACTCTCTGCTTTTTTTTTGTCTAAGCAAAATGATAAACTCATCATAAAATCAAAACATGTGTCTAAAAACACATAATTTTCCAAGTTAATAAATTGGCAATTAGTTACAAAAAAGCGTACAAAAAAATTTGTTTTGTAAGAAACAAAAACCGAACAGTGCGTGCCCATTTTAATCGAATAAATCAAAAGGCAGCAAATTGCTTAACATACAAATGGGACTCATTTTCCTTGAAAAGATTGTATTTTAATGAAAATTTATACCTAGAAAAGACATTTTTAAAACATTTTGTATAGAAATTTTAAAAATTTTAGGATATTTTTAATATTTTGAAGAGTTTTCAAAATAGTAGTAGAAAAAGTACTTTTTCTAAAAAGGTACTTAAAACAAAATTCAAGAAGATTTTTTATCAACTAAAAGATTTCTAACAAACAAAACTCTTTTTAATATGATTTTTAAGGCCTGGAAATTTTTTAGAAATAGTAGTAGAAAATTTATTTTTCCCAAAAAGCAAAATTACACATAAATTTTTAAATTGTAAACATAAAAATTATTTTTGAATAAAAAAACTTAATTTCCTGCACTTTTACTAGGTAAGTAGAAATGCTGAAGCAAAGTTTACTTTACAGTCTCACCCAAAGACCAATATGGTCCATTCTGACGACACTCTTTTATTAAATAGTGCCCGAAATAATACTTGTTTTTAAAAAGGTACTCAAGGGAAAACTTATCAAAATTTCACAGAAACTATAAAATTTTCCGCATAAAAGTTATATTCAAATCCAATTTGTAAAAGTTAAACAGTTTTAAAAATATTACTTAAATTGCTACTTTTCCAAAAAAAAGGACTGTTTTGGATTTTAAGCCTTTAGAAAGAGTTATAAGTGAGCTTTTCAAACTTTTATTTTTAAGAAAATTGTCTTTTTTTTATCAAATTTTGTACTTTTTTGGAGTAGTTTTTTTTATTTGCCAAGTTTTTTTTTAGTTTTCTTGATATTTTATCTAGTTTTTTTTCTGTTTCCTTAAGTTTTTTTCGGTTGACTAGCAATAATTCTTTAAAATATTTCTTAACTTCAACACTTAGAAACATTTTTTATATTTTTGCCTTAAACTTATGTAAGGAATATTTATTGTTGTAAAACCAAGTCACGTCTAAGGGATTTTCTAACACATTTAATGAATGGCTTGGCACTTTATAACTGGAAGAATTCCTTCAAAATAACAAGATACTCGTTGAAGTTAGACATAAGAGAATATAAATAATATAGAATAATTGGCGTTACTTACTTAATTTAAATAAAAATTAGTTACATAATTATAATGATGATAATAAGGAAAACATACCTGCAAATAAAAAGAGAAAATATATTAATTAATAAAAGTGTTTAAAAGGCAGAAATGTTTGTAAATTGAGACATAATAAGAGAACCAGAGGGAAAATGAAAAGGACGAAAAAGTAAAAAATATAAATAAATAGTCCTTTTGTTTAATTTTGTCTATTAAATGTCTGATTGTTTTATTTAAAACTTAAACTAAATTTAGCACATATTTTTGATAGACGGTTGTTGGTTTTGAAGCAACATATGTATGTCTTTAGTGCTTTTCTGTTTTCATTGGAAAACTAATAAATGCTGTTAACAATGGCAACATGGTAAAAAAAACGTTTAGACTCTCTACATATTACCATTTACATTTACTACAAAAATTCCACCACAACATGTTTTTATTTCATAACTAGAAAAATTGTTATGTGGAAAAAACAACGTAGATATGTGTTACAACAGCTACCTTCCACTCATTTCTTTCTCCAAAAAAATACGTTCTAAAAGGTTATAATGAAGTTTTTTTTTTTTTTTGTTTAATTGAGCTCAGATTACAGTTTTACTCGAAAACAATAACAAGGGTTAAAACATATTTTTTATGGACTATTACAGCCACATAAATATGCATAGAAGCTGCTAAATGTTTTGCATATAAGAGCTTACAAATAGGAGTAATTATTTTAACCTTTTTGTCTTGTTATGAAAGTAGCAGAAGGAAGAAACTTAATAAAATTCAATTAAAATCTAAAGTAAAAACAAAAGATTATATTCTAAAGGTAAATCAAGCTTGTAAAGTAAAATGAGTTAAAAAGAAAAAAAAGGAAACTACAAACTAAGAAAAGACTCATGAAAAAATTTAATTAAAAAACAAAATGAAAAAAAAAAAACAGTTTAAAATAGCAAAAAACAACAAAATCAAGAAAATATGCTCAAATAAGCTTAATTATGCAAAATAAGCTTTTCGAATAAGCCTTTAATTAAACAGAAATCTGCAAAAAATCATTAAGCAATAGCAAACGGCTCAAAAAACCTCAAACTAGTAAAATATACCCAAATATGCTAAAATATGCAAAAAAAGATTTTTGATAATCTTTTAAAAACAAAGCTAAAATCTAAATAAAGGTCTTTTTAAATGATAAAAATCAATCAAGAAAACTAAAAAATTCACAACAAAACTAACTCTTTAAAATTGCAAAAATTAACAAAGAAAAAACCTAAATTAGCAAAATATGCTTAAATAAGCAAAAAAAAAAAAAAAAAAGCTCTTTTGAAACTTCAAAAAGAAAAATTTATAAAAAACAATGAAATTTAATGAAACCATTTTTTCTATTCAAAAATGTAAGTTGAGAAAAAATATTTCCAAATAAGCCAAAATATGCTTTTTGTATGCATATGATAGAAAAAGTATTACATTCGTTCAATAAAGTAAAATCTCAACAAAAAGAAGCTAATGCAAAAAATACTAAAAAAAACTTTCTTTTTAAATCATTACAATATATTTATAAATATATCTACGAAGAAAATATTTAATAAGTACTTAATATGCCAAAATAAGCTTTTATTTTTTTTGTCAATGCAAAATAGTATAAATTTAGGAAAATATCTTTAAAGTGTTTAAAAAAAACATGTTTGAGGCTTTCATATAAAATCATATTTTTAGCATTTTTCACCATTTTAAAATATTTTTTTTTTTTTTGGTTTCTTGCGAATTTCCAACATTTGCTGACTGAACTACTGTTTTTATCATTAACATTTATATTTCTATTATTCTTATCTTAAAAAAAAACATATCTTATCAGAACTAATGTTAAAGTCACATTTTTTTTAAAGGGGGAAAAACGCTATTTTTTGTTGCTATTCTCACATTACCGGCTCACAATAAATTGTGCGTAAAGCGAATAGTTTCTCTAATATTTTTGAGAAATCTTCGCAAACATTAACGGCCCAATAAAGAACATGACAGGTATATACACAAAACTTTTATCAAAAATTATTAGAGTAAATAAAAAAAAAAACGTTTTGTAAATATTTGATAAAACAAAAATGCTGGCAAACGTATGAATTTGCAAAATAAAGAAAAAGCTTTAATAAACTAAAGGTTTTGTTGGGCAAGATAACTTAAACTCTTATAAAAATATAAAATATTAACTCTAAAGCCATTTATTTACGGTTTGATGTAAAACATTTCTTTAAAATATTTAAAGTTTTTGTAAACATATAAATCTTCTTATTTTTATTATAACTATAAAAAACTCTTATACGTAAGAAATGGAATACTTATGGGAAACATAATTAGAGTTCTATCTCTGATACAAGAAATACTGTACTGGAACACGGCATTAAAAATAAATTAGTATAAGTTTTAATAATTTTATTTATCAAATTCGTTTAATTTCAAACTCTTATACGAAAGTTAATATACATTTTTTTTGATTATTATTTCTTTTTTAACCCTAATAAATTAAAAATTTAACACTATGTTCTATTTGAAATTTATCGTTAACCATAAAAAACCTAAACTTTTAGATACAATTTATTTTAATTTTGCTTTAATGTCTTATCAATTTAATCAATTTAACTTGCTTCTTTTAAAACTCTTATACATGATAATTTAACTTTTAAATTTGAAATCCTAATCTACTAGAAACTTAGTCAATGTAATTTTTTGACTATTTTAGTTGATTTTGGAACTCTTATACATTGAAATTCCAACTCTTATACAATTAGATTTTAACGTCTAACTGAGTTTTACTTAAGACAATTTTTAAATTCTTATTATTTTGAAATTTACTTTAAAACGGGGGAAAGCCATCGGTGTTTTAAAAATTCTAATACAAAAATACAAGTTCTTATACACAAGTTTAAAATTGATTATTACAATAACTAAAAAGGATTTAGTAATAAAAATATTAAGGTTTATGTTTCAAATACAAACTAGTTTCTAAGCAACTGTATAAATTTAAAAATACATTTTTTTTTTATCAATTCAAACTCTTATACGAAACAATTTAACTTAATTAGCATATCAAAATATATAAAAATAATTATTTTATTTTGCAAATTATATTAAAAAACAAAAAGATGACCAAACAAAGATTTTTGGCTAAAAAGTCTTATACGTGGTTAATTTAACTTTTATACAAAATTTTGTAGATTTTAGCTAGAAACTGTGGCAAAATTTTTGATTATCTTTGCTTAAATCTAGAATTAAATGATTAGTATAAAACTCTTATACTTAACAGTTTATAATTTAATGCTGAATTTTAAAGATATGTCTTCAGAAGTTTTATATTATTTCAATTAAATTTTTTAAAAATTTTTATTTAAACATTGAAATAAAACTTTTATACTTGAATATCAAAACTCTTATATAACATTTTAAGCCCATTTCACTAAAAACTTCAGCGTCCTTTGGTAAAATTTTGTTTGATTTTATATAATTTCAATTTTATAATCATTAAAAAATTTAACTATTATGCTAACTTTAAAAGCTATTTAACTTATAGTGTAAGATAATTTAAATAAAATTTTGTTTAGTATTACTAAAATCAAAAGAATTTTCGTTTATCTACGTAAATATTAATAAAATTGAAACAAAAAAAAACTCTTCTAACTGAGAAACAAAACACTTATACTAAACTTTTCTTAAACTTTAATGAAAAATTCCTTTTTTTGTGAATACTTCTTAACAAATTTCATTCCCTTGCCCTGTATTTTATCTTAATTTGATAACAATTTAACTTTAATATTGTGGTATTTTGATTTCACTTATTAAAACTTTAGAACTTTCTATCTATTTTAAACAAATTAACAGCAGAATGATAAAAACCATTTGATTAATTTTTTTAAAGAGAAATGACGTTTACCTTTTTCAGGTGTTTAAAAGATTATTTAACCATTTTTTTTTTGTATAATATTTGAAAAACTTTCTTCGTTTTGTATTTAAAATTAAATAAATTTTAAAAAGATTCTTTAAAATAAACTATCGCTTTCATTTAGATAAATTAATTATAAATTAATTAATAATTAATCAAATTATAGTTTTTCAAAAATGCTAATGCTTCCTAATATTAGGAATATAAAACGAAAATTATTATTAAATAAAAAACCGGCTGTTTCCGCTAGTCTGGAAACATAAAGTTCGCATTAAATTTCAAAACAATCAGCAAAATTTGTGAACTAGTTCTTTATGAGAATATTAAGTAGATATGCTTAGTGGCTTTTTTAAAGTCTTCTATTGATGTTAAATGTAAGGCAAAACTTATTTCATTATAAAATATATTGATTATAAAATTTGACTTTACTTTTTAGAGTATTTCAAATTCGTTCTACATATTGCATTTATCAATTCATTATTAATTCTTTTTTTTTTAAAAGTTATTTGTGTTTAATTTACTTCTCTGTTCTACTAAAGGAAAAAGCCGCCTTGAAAAAAACACTTCTCCGTTTTTTCTAATAAATTGTATTTATTTAAAAAATTTACATAAAATTTCAATATTCATTAAAAGTTTAAAACTCAAAACGTATAAGAGTCGATAAAAAATACTGATTGCTTAAGTATTTAAACATAAAATTACTAACACCTCATTATTAGAAGAAGAAAAAAGCATTTAAAAAAATATATAAAATACGTGAGTGTGCGAAAGTTGAAAGTTTATTTTAGGAAATGAATTATATTTTAAAAAAGCACCCCGGAGCACCAGAGGGGGTGTTTTACTTTGTGTGTTGTGTAAACAAAATTTGGATTATATTTTCAAAGAAATTAGAAGTTTAACAGACAATTAATATAACTAAAACATGATTTATTTAAAATAAGTTTCAGTATAAAGACAAAATATACATAGTTCACAAGCCTAAAAACAGGCTTTTAAAATGAGAATTGGCAGTATTAAGATTTGAGTAAAAATGGCAAAACTCTTATACTGTCTCCAAAAAATTATAGATACACAGAGTTTCAAAACTTTTTAAGTATTATTTACGAATGACAACACAATTCAAATTATAATACCTTTCATTAACTTTTACTTATTATAACAAATTATAATGTAAAAAAAAAATTGTTATTTATATTCATAAAACTCTTATACTATTATTAAAATATGTTAAACTATTATTTATTAAAAATATTTCAGTTTTATACACAATTTTAAAGGCTTCAAATGAAAACATGTAAACTTTGTTTAAAAAGTTTTTGTAGTGCGGAACTTTAATACTGCTTAATTTTATTCGTGCAAAAGTATGTGATTAAAAAATTCAAAATTTTTTCTATTATATTGGAAATTTCAACAAAATTTAAAATGTTGGCAAATTTACGGAAAGTTCCGAACTCGTTTTAATATTTTTGTGGTTTAAAACTCGTATACTGGCAAAAATGCCCAATAAATGGTCATTATTTAAGATTTTTTAGCTAACTTATGAAAAATTTTACTATTAAACATTAAAACTCACAACTTTTAAAGTTCTTTAAGCACTTATACTTGCGCAAATGGTAAATAAATGTGTTATATTTAAGAATGTTTAACTGCCTTGTAAAAAATTACACTGTATAAAATTATTTTAAAGCTTTTTAAAACTCTTATATAGTGGCAACAATAGTTGATAAATGGGTTATATTAAAAAAAATTTGAATAAGTTGTGAAAAAATACACTGTTCAAAATTATTTTTAGCATAGAAATAACAACTTTTAAAGCTTTTTTAAACTCTTATACTGTCACAAATGGTTGATGAGGCTTATATTTAAGAATTTCAAGCAGCCTTTTTAATAATTACACTGTTTAAAATTATTTGAATATTCAAAATCACCAATAATAAAGCGTTTTAAAACTCTTATACTGGCAAAAATTGTTGATAAATGGGTAATATTTAAAAATATTTGAATAAGTTGTGAAAAATACACTGTTTAAAATTATTTTTACTGTAGAAATCACAACTTAAAAAGCTTTTTTAAACTCTTATACTAGAAAAAACGGTTGACAAATCTTATATTGAAGAATTTTTGACAGCCTGGTGAATAATGACACTGTTAAAGACTATTTTTATGTTAAAAGTCACCGATTAAAACAATTTTTAAAACTGTTATACTGCAACAAATGGTTGTAAAGACTTATATTTTTGAGAATTTTAAACAGTCTTTTGGATAATTACGCTGTTTAAAATTATTTTTTTTTTTTATTAAAAACCACAAGTTTTAAAGCCTTTAACAACTCTTATACACTCAAAAATGTTTGATTAAAGTTTAAGATGTACTCTTTTAAATAATGTTCATATTAAAAACACAACCTTTAAAGTTTTTTGCATAAATTTATTGGAATTTTTTTCAGTTTGGTGTTTAAAATTAAATATTTATGAATAATTTTTTTTATCAATCAAAAATTCATACATAATTCAATAAAAAGCTTAACAGCATGTAGACAAAAAAAAAATTAATTTGAATAATTAATATACATAATTTCTTTATATGGCTAATACAAAACGTAAAAAACTTAAACAACCAAACAAAAATAAAACAAGACAAAACATGATTTGCTACCGTAAACTATACATTTTTTTTTTTTTTTTGTTCCAAAGACAATTTATATGATCACAAGCCAGAAATAAATTTTAATAAAATTTAATACAAGCACGAATTTAATATACTATAAATTTTATAAATCAATTTTTTTTTATATAAAGGTAAGGAAAATACCTGCTGTAAGGTATTTTACACCTTAAATAAATATTAATTATGCTAACAACGCTTGAAATCGATAACATGATTCGACTGTTTAAAAAGCCCCACCAATAAAATGCAGACGATTTTCAACCAAAATGAATATTTCAAGTTCATTAACATTTTATCAATAAAACTCAAATTCATGCGATGATTTTTTTGTCACTTGATCCAAAATATTTGTGAAAAAAAGACACAAAAGTTGGCGGTAATATTCAATAACAATTTAAAGCATATCAAATTTAACTTGTGTAGTCATCATCTCGAAGAGCTAAACAAGTAAAAGTTTAAGTTACTCGGGTTAAAAGAAGTTAAAATATTAACAAAAAAAAAAAAAAAAAAGTTTAAATGAATTTATAATTATTTTAAAAAAGACATAAAGTACCTTTTTTAGAAACTTTTTCTATATTAAGTTACAGCAGTTTAATTAAAATTCTTGTCCGACAGTAGTAAACAACTTAAGTTTTAAGAATTTTGTAAATATTACAACAAAAACATTAAACTTTTTTATTTTTACAAATGGCTTATGCCAAATTAAATACTTTCGATTTTTAGGAACTTTAATGTATAAAAGGCTTTTTAAGAAACCTTAAGTATCTTTTGCTGACAAATTGTACTAAATACAAGTTGTTTCATTTGTTTTTTTTTTTTTGTAAAGTACCAAAAAAGTACTTTTTTCAAAAGGTACCAAATTATTATTTTTAAGATTTTCTTTTATAAAAAGGAGCTAAAAGCTTTTTTAAAGGATTTTTATTCCAAATATATGAACTTTTTCCAAAAAGTACCAACATTTTTGAAACAATTTAACGCTATGACTTTTATAATGGCTTTTTACTAAAAAAAAAATGCCTGAGAAAGTGTACATTTATAGAATTTGACATTAAATACTTAAAAAAATTATTAATTTTAAAGAAAAGTATTAAACACAAGTAACAAAAAAGTAACTTTTGCTAGAAAGTACCAATTGTGATTTAGTGCTGAAATTAAGCTAAAAATTTTTGAATTTGGCATAAAATACATTAGAAATTTATTTTCGAGAAAATGAATTGAAAACATTACTTTTTTGCAAAAAGTACCAATGTGAACTTTAGCTAAGAATTGCATAAAACTTTATACATTTTTAAATATCTCAATAAAATACTTTAGAAATTTATTAAATTTTGAGAAAAGTATCAAAAACAATTCATAGAAAATGTAACGAAAAAAGTATTTTTTTTTGTAAAAAGTACCAGTTTTGATTAAGTGCTAAAATTTTGCTAAAATTGCCATAAAAATATAACAACTTTTTTAATTTTGCATTAAATGCTTTCGAATTTTATTATGTTTTCAAAAAATAGTCTTTACAGAAAAAGTAAGGATAAAAGTACTTTTTGCAAAACGTACCAATTGTGATTTTAGCTAAAAGTTGCAAATTAAATATACAATTTTGTAATTTTTCATAAAATGCTATAGATATTTTGAACTCTATTATATGTATAAAAAAGTGTCCTCGTAGAAAAAGTAGCGAAAAAGTACTTTTTTATAAAAGGTATCACTTGTGAATTTAGCTAAAAATTGCATGAAAGTATATAAATGTCAAAAACTTTTCATAAGATAGTTTTTACATTTGTCATTATTTAAAGCTATATAAAAAGTACTTTGCATTTGGAAGGTGCCGAGAAAAGTATTTTTTGCCAAAAAAAAGTACCAATTAAGATTTTAAACTAAACGTTGCCCAAAAATCAAGAAAAATTAAAAATTTTTATTTTAATTTCCAAAAATTAAATGACAGTATAAGGAAAATTTGCATATCTTGCTTAATTTCTATGTTTTCCTTAAAAGAAAAAGAGCAGAAAGGATATTTTCCTATTTTTTCCTATTTTCTTTAACTTTAAAGATATTCTATTTAGTAATCCCTAAAATTTTCTTAGATTAATCATCAATTTTGCTTCAATTTCTGTGCGATTAGTCTATTTCTAAAAAATTTCTTTCCCAAATAGTTGACGTAAGAAACGCATGTTTTTTTTTGCAACAAATTTATTTTTAGTTAAAACTAAATTTTATAGTGATCATGAAACTTTGTTTAGTTGCTATTTTAACAAACAAAAAATTAGTGTGATTTTTTAACACTTTTGTTCATTAAGCAATTGTGCAAAAAAATAATTCGTAATGTGTGTTTGCAGTCTATTGGCCTTTGGCCAAACTAAACAAAAAATGCATTTAAACTTTTCTTATGTACGGGAAAATTTGTTGTTTTTAAACAATTTCATTCTTAGAATTAAACATAAAGTGCAAATAATAAGAACAAAACAATAAAATAACAAAAATGTTTTAATTTAAAATAAAAATGATGTACAAATAAATTTACACAGAATAGTAAATAAGACAATATTATAAATACTTTTTTTTTTTTTTCAAAAACTTTTTGTGCTAAATATTTTTAAATCTGAAAATCATAATCAACATAAATCGATTTAGTATTAATTAAATAACCATGAGAAACATTTCTGAATTTGCTGAAATAAATCTTAACAAAACTGACATTTTAGTTCAATTAGTTTTCAATAAATTTTGAAAGGCAATTTAAATCAAAATAACACCCAACAAATTGTTAGAGCAATCAATTTTTTTAAAAATATTTAAATTTAATGCTAAAATGTTGGCTTGGTTTTCCCATAACTTCGACATCTGCTGCATTTTTCCGTTCATTGTCTTTGGCATAAATTGGGGTTCTCTTTTCAATTAAGAACTTTAGTTGCTGCAACCTCAATTTCAAATTTCTACTGTCACTTTCAATTGCTTTACAAAAATAATGAAGAAATGCAGTTTAATTAATAACACAAATCATTTCAATTAGAAGAAATCTTTAATTCTTCTTTTTATGTTAAAATAATACCAAGAAACATTTTCATAAATTTTATACATACACACATTTTTAAGTCATGGAGAACAATTTTACTTTTTAAAAGATGCCAAGCTAAACAATATGTTTGTATGTACGTCACGTATAAGAATTTTCAATCCCCATCTCTAATTTAAAAAAAAAATTGTTAAGCCATACAGAATATTTTACTAAAAAAGAGAAAAAAGCAAGGAACTACGTAAGTTATTACGTTAAGTAACATTTCTCTTCAATTATGACTCATTGTTTCATATAAAACCTTGATTAATTTCATTTTAAAAATTACCACAACATATAAATAGATTAACGTTAACTTACGTAAGTAGTAACGTTAACTAATTAAAAGTTAGAAGAATAGTAGTTTTCAATCGCCCTCTGTAATTTAACAACATTTTGAAGTCATAAAGAACATTTTACTTACTTAAAAAACGAAAAAAGCAAAGAACTACGTAAGTCCTTAAGTTTTGCAATATTTCTGTACAATCTAGACTCCATGTTTCAAATTAAGGTTTTAATAATTTATTTTCATATAAAAAATTTATACCGAAAATAAAATAATACCAAGCTAACCTACATTCGTAAGTAGTTACGTTATCTAAAAACACTCTAGATAAGATTGTAAAGATTTTATGCAAAAGAAAGAGTTGTAAACAACCAATAGAAATTATGAAGACCATTACGTTAACTTAAGAAGAAGTTACACCACAAAAATTGTTAAGTTACGTTAAATTTCTTTAAAGTCTTAAAGATCTCTGTTTCGCACATTTCTTAATAATTTAATATAAATTTAAATTTTACTTTTACAATCAACAACATTAGGCCACGTAAGTACCTACGTCTCGTAGTCCTTTTTTTAAATATCACCAGTTGTATATTTCTAACAAAATTTTTTAGACCATAAATAAAAACTTTAAATAAATTAATTAATTAAAATAAAAAACACGTTAACAGATACATAAACCTACGTAAGTTCCTACGTTTCATAGAATTTCTATAAAATATCAACAGGTGTCTAATCTAATCATTCTAATAAAACCCTAAAAACTGAACAAAAAAATTTTGTAGAGAATTAATTAAATTTAAGAAAAAACTCGTTCACAGAAACGTAAACCTATGCTACGTAGTATTTATTTATTTAAAAATAAATTCTTTTAATAAAATGTACCATTTAAGACCTTGCTGTGTAATCAATTCGTTTTGATTTTAATTTTTCTGTAAAAAAAAACATATTTTTTCATAAAAAACTGATAACGATTTCCAATTACAGAGAATAACTGTGTAAATGATCCCAAATGTCAGCTATTAACAAATAAATTTAAAATAAAGTTTAATTTTTTAATAAATATAAAAATAAATGAAACGGAAACTGGGTTAAATTTCAAGAATAAATGTCAATCATGGAAATAACAGAAACGTTAAAACAAAGAATAAGTTAAGACACAACCCAATAAAAAATGGAGCTTCCAACGAAGCAGGTTTGTAAGGGAGAAACATAAGGGTTTCGCTTACCATTGCGCTTACGGAAGACATGAATTTTATATGGCGAGTTCCCACCTTGAAGCAATACATTTTTGACACATAAAGCGCATTATTCAGCGCACAAAAATATTGTTGGATGTAACGATAATCTTTACACACTGAATGTTTTGATACAGTTATTTTTTAGTATTCTCCCTTACAAACCTGCTTCGTAGTAAGGGAATGCCGTAGCACTTGAAATGTTATTTTTTTTTTATAAAAGTTGTTGAGAGTTATTTCACTTACTTTACTGCATTTCTGTATGTCTTATTGCGTAGCGCATAATTGTGCGCTTATTTTTTTAAATGTACCTTTAGTGCTTCGCAAAATGGTAAACATTTTTATCGGGAAACCTTTAAGAGAAATAAACAAAAATGGCCTTAATCGGGATTTAAGGCAAACAGATAACTAAATTTTGGATTTAAAACTTTTTGATTGAAAAAATAAATTTAAACAAAAAATAAACTAATTTTTATTTACATCGTCAAAAACTGGAAAAATTCTTAAAAATTTCCAAAAAGGGAAATTTTTTAAAACAAAGAAAATTTTTAAAAAATATTTATACCTAATCAAAATATAAAAAACAAGTCAAAATTATACCAAAATTGCAACATTTTGGCTTGAAATAAAAACTTCCCTAAAGGGAAATTTTTTTAAAAAGGAAGAAATTTAATTAAATTTAATAAAATTTATTAACACATTAAAATCTGTAATAAATATAATAAAACTGAATTATTTATTACATTTAAAAATGTGTTTTTCTTCAAAATAATCCCTTTTAAAGGGAATTTTTGTTAAAAAAAATTTTTTTTTTGATATTTTTAAAAACAATTTTGTTTGTTTTTGCAAATAAATATCTCACTTTAAATTAAGCTTTTAGGCGAAATTTCCTTAAATGGGGTTTTTTTTAATTATAGAAATTTTTGGAAAACCGCAGAAAAAATTTTTAATTGGTAAAAGAAAGTTTAGATGTTTTAAAAAATAATTTAATAACAAACAATTTTTTGAAAATGAAACTTATTAAATTAAGGAAATTTTTACACTAGGGACTTTTTAATCAAAGCAATTTTTTAAATTAGAGATTTTTTTATTTAACATTTTTTTTAACAAGGAAAATTATAGAAAAATGGGGCAATTTAAGAAAATAGGGAAACTTTAACAAATTCATCAAATTTCCTTAAACCTTTGAATATTTGTTTAAAAATGCCAAATTTTGAAATTTATTAACAAAATTAATACAATTTTCAATAAACAACTTTCAGAAAAATTTTTCCTAAACGGGGATATTTTTTATATTAGAAAATTAGGAAAAAATTTAGTAAAATAATTAAAATTGGTAAAAAAAATATCACCAAAATTTCCTTTATAAATTTTTTAAAGCTAAGGAAATTTAAAAAAATTTACAAATTTATTGACACGTTTAGTATTGGCTTGAAAAAAATGGCAAAATTATGAAAATATGATCTTTAACTAAAATTTTCCTATAAGGGAAATTTTTCAAATTAAGGGGAATTAAAGAAAACTCACTTATATAATATATTAAGTTTAAGTTTCGTTGACAAAATTTAAAAAATTTGGATTGTAATCGAAATTTTATCAAAAAGGTACATTTATTTTATTAAATGTTACAAACACAATTACAAATAATACTCTAACTTAACTTACGGAGCAT
Source organism: Pollenia angustigena (assembly GCA_930367215.1). Lineage (NCBI taxonomy): Eukaryota > Metazoa > Arthropoda > Insecta > Diptera > Polleniidae > Pollenia > Pollenia angustigena. Next base: position 4,666,316 of record OV884059.1, read on the forward strand.
ATCAGTGCGGGGGTGCGGGATCGATTCCCGCAAGTGACTCTGGTCTATTTCACTACAACGGGCTGAAGTTCTACGTTACTATTGATCGGTTTATTTAGTTAGAATATAATTTCTAATTGTATTTGTAACTCTCATTAAATAAATAAATAATTTACCGAGCAATAGTAAAGTAAACCTTCAGCCCTCTATAGTGAAACAGACCAGAGTCTCTGGCGAGAATTGAACTCGCAACCCTCGAACTGATAGACCACTCACTACCAACTGTACTACAGGGTTAGTCTAAAAGGAACCTTTACAAAACCTTGCAATTTAATCTTGGTTTAAATTAAACATTTTCAAAGGGGTTGCCATTAGCACACATTTGCCAATAAAGGGAAATTTTTTTTAAATATCACAAAAAAAGGAAATTTTTTTAAATTATCGAAAATTCAAAAAAAAAAACCTGCAAAATTTATCAAAATGATAAAATTTTGTTTAAAAATTATAAAATTCTTCTGTTTTACAAAAGTTGTCTCTGAAAATCAAAGATCATTAAAAAATATTTCAAAAACATTTTAATTTGAAAATTGTTTATATTTTTCTTAATTAAACTCAATTAATTTGTATAGTCTCATTTACTTTTATGGCATTTTTTTCATAAATAAATTTTAACGACTTCAACATTAATGTCTACAATAAAACTTACACCCCAAGTTCCAAAACTTCAGGGCAACAAAGTTCAGTTGTCAAATGAAATATGAGTTTTTTATTGAAATGACATAATTTCGAGTAGAACAAATTCGAAGACGTGTGTGTAGACGGATGGACGGATGTACGTACAACAAACAAAAGAAGTTTTAACTTTAATTTGTTAAATAAAAAATCAACAACAAACCAACAAACAAACAACCAGCAGCCAACAAAAATTAACATAAACAAATTATTGATGGGTTTTTAATAAATTGTTATAATTAAATGTTGTTAAATATATTTAAAAAAATAAAACTGGTTTTAAAATTGTTATCTCTAAGACTTGCTGGTAAGGGGAATACTCCCTTTGCGTCTGTTTAGGTGAAACATTTCTTGGCGTAATGATTTTTTTTATCGGTTATTTTGAAATTTAGATGAGACATAAGGTCGCCGAAAATCTGGTTTTTGATTTAATGAATCTTAAAAACTAGTAAATACTTGATAATAATCTTCAGGCTATTTTTAACATCTTTTTAATTTAAATGATTGTTAGCGTTTTGCTGGTTTCGTTAATTTGTTGTTTGCAAATGATGTAAAAAAATATTTTTTTGTTTGCTTAACTAGGCAAACGGAAATTATAAATAAACTTCGTTAAAGAAAGAAAAAATTAATTTTTGATAGTTAAAAAAAATATTCTTTGAAATTCTTTTAAGCAAATTTAAATAGCAAATTCAGCTTATTTTGGTGCATTTTTAAAATGCTCCCTTAAATACACCCTCAAAATGCCCTACAAGTCTTACAACTTGCAGCAGGAAATCATCATGAGATATACAGAAAACTTTTCAAATTACTTTAAAAATTAAGGCTAAACAATGGGTTTCCTTAAACCCCTCTTTTAAACGTAGCATTAAACGCCCTACAAATTAAGTGAGTAACGCCATTCTATATATCAGTCTTAATTTAACTTGCCTTCTACTTTTAGAGCTGTACTAGACCCTTTTTTATCGGTTTCGCTAATTGCAGCATAAATCTCTCAAAGACTAAGCCTAAAGGTACTCCACAACCATTTTTCTTTTATCTTTAGGTAAAATTAGCAAAATTAATCATGGGATACCCCATAAACTCCTTATCTTTATTGCCTTCAGTGAAATTCAGCGAAAATACTTTTGGGATATCCCCCTTAATACTTTTAAAGTGATTTTTGAAATTAAAATCGGCTACTTATTCCCCATTGTAATTTCCTTATTAGTTAACTTAAGAAGTAAGAAAGGCTCTGAACTGTAAGGCTCCCTTGGGGATCTTGTAATGGATTTGGTTTACACTCAAAAAGCGTAAAGAAATATCTTAAACATGATGGATAAATAGCTTATTTCTGCCCTAAAACTTAGTTGAAGATCGGTCTTCCTGTGGAGGACCCTGTGTTCTATTTCTAATAAGAAGCAATGGCTCTGAGTTAAGGTTGAGTTTGAAACTTTAGTTTTTTCCTTAAGGTCTCACAGCCCATTAAAGAGAAATTATATTAGTTTTTGGTTTCTACTTTAACATTAAAAAAGGGGTAAGGTGACTCCAAAAGAATAAGGGCAACAACAATTTCCTTATAGTCTTTGTGTTTTTCAAGATGTGCTTTTAAAAAAGACTTTATAATATTAAATTTATTTTTGAGAGCAAAAATATTTGCTTAATGCTAATCGGACCAAACATTTAATTTAGAAAAAGAAACAAGACAAGCTTTTAATAATAAAATGGCTGAAAGGAGCCTTCTAAGTTACTCCTCAAAATTTTGGCTTATTGACTTTTAGTTTTTTTTTCTTTGAGAAAGGTCCTCTAAGGGCGAAAAGATTTGATTAGGTGGAAGTAGACTAATAATTAATGCTTAAAGAAGAGCTGTTAATATTAACAAGTTTGATACCCTACGACGACATTTAGAATATTACAGGAGCAGGCTCTATATCGGGCTTATAATCTAATAACTAATCTTGCTAAAAACTGAACATTCAGGCCATTTAAAGATAAATTGAACCAAATTTTACCTCAGTATTTTTATTGCTACGGTCTTAGGAGTATTTAAATGATTTCCCAGAGTGGGCTTTATATTAGCTTAAAAATATATCAGAAAAGCTTTAAATATTAAGCATTGCTTCCTTAGAAAAATTTTGATTTTCTAAGAAGGAAAGGAAATATTTGATTAAATCGAATTTCGCCTGAATTTAAGTTTAAACAAAGAGCTTAAAAGGTTATCAATATTAAAATGACTTAAGGGAATCCTTATTCTGAATATAAAAAGTGCTATAGGAAAACCTTATTTCGTTTAAAACCTTATATTTTATTAAGAAATGGCCACTAAAGCGCTCAGACTACAAATTTTTACTTTGAAAGAGAAGTAGACCAGACATTTAAGTTTAATGAGAAGTTGGAATATCTTTCTGAAATAAAAAAACAAAAGGAACTCCTTAAAAAAACTCTTTTAAGGGCTTTAAACGATAACGTTCGCTAGTTAAAAACAAAAAAGATTTGATAATTGAGAAGCAAACTAAGAATTAGAGTTAAAAGAGGAATAAGAAAATTTTTAATATTAAAAAGGCTGAGGAGTATCCTTTGGGGTACTCCATGAAATTTTTTCTATTGCCTTTTAGTTTATTTTCTTTAAGAAATTTTCTGGCATAACATTTTTCTACTGTCATAAATATGTTAAGTACTTTTTTCCAATTTAAATATAAAGTCTAAAAAAACAATAGACTATAATGAAAAATACTTCCGTATTAGATAATCGCTTGTAAGTATTATTTATTTACCTCAATATAATACAACGTTTCGAAATACAAATATATAGAAAAATTTAATCAACATCCAGATAAATTGCAGGCAATTTACGTATGAGTATGTAAACATGATCGTACATATTGGTGCATATTACAAAAAAAAAAAAAAAAAAAAAATAGCAGTAGTTGAAAAGTACTCATAATTTTTTATTTGGTTAGATTACAAAAGAATGTCGTTAGTATGAAACTTAAGATAGTAAAAGGAAAGTGGCTAAAAGAAGTTTTTGAAAATTATTTTTTAAAAATTTTGTTCTTTTTTTTGAAATTTCCTTTGTTTTTTTGTTTGAAATTTATCATAAAACATGACATCACTAGCGTAATTTTACTGCAAAATTTTTTAATGGTCCATATTTTTCATTTCGAAATAAAAGTTTGACTCATAATGTCATTTCATTCATTGTTCCCCCATAAATTTGCTTTAAAGAAATTAAACAGAAACCATTTAAATAAAAAATTTACGAAAAATTGCCACATTTTGTTTAAAATTAAATTTTTTTTGAAAAACTATGTCAGTAAAATTTACTTAAGTCCAAAAAAATGTCAGATAATTTCGTAAATTAAAAAAAATAAATCTGTCAGTTAAACAGTAAACATCTGTCAAAAAAAACTCCAAAATGAACAAACGTGATCGTTTATTAACAATCCATCACATTAACCACAACATGTAAAGATTTCAAAAGTTAAAAAAAAAAAAAAAAACTAAAAATATTTTATATCAATCAGTTCACCAGCCAACCATCCGTTCAGCCTTAAACAAATCTTTTTTACTCATCTTTTTCGAGCAGTCTGCCCCTTAAAACTCTACGAGATTTTATAGATTTCAGCTGTTTGCTGCTGCTGGTAGGCAACGACAACGACAACAACAATTAAAATTATAATAATTATTTTGCCATATGTAAAGAAAATTTATTGAAGATAATGCAAGAATTGTGTTAAATTTTAAAAAGAAAAAAACCTCATCATTGAAATCTGTGGAGGGATCTAAAAGCAAAGAATTTTAAAAATTTTTGCAGTAGTAACTTAACCCTTAAAGAGTCTTAATAACACATTTTAACAGCTAAAAAGTACTAGTTCAATAACTCCTTTAAATAAAGTTCTTTTTTTCAATCTTTTTGAAGAAATCCTTTAAGGGAGTACCGATAGTCCCTATAGGAGATCAAAAAGCTTTACTGGTATTATTAACCACATAATTTTAATTCCTTCTACTTAAAACCCCTTAAGGGTACCATACAGAGTTTTACTATTGCTCTCACATAGGGCGCCTCACCGGGTGCCCGGTAGCGGCCGGCCTTTCAATATCTCGAACACCGCAAAAATAAAATTTAAGGGGGAAACCTAGAAAATATGCAAACGTAGCGTCTGATTTCAAATGGACGGCCTATTTATGGTGTGTCTAACAACGAGATGGCTGAATTCTTTAAACCCAGCTTTACGCTTGTAACAAGTCGCAGGCACACAGTTTTAGTCAATACTACTTTAAAAAATATCATGAGCTTAACCAGCAAAATATGGTGGCTCCAAGTGGTCGCCACATTCCAGCGATTAATCCAAACTACCTCTAATGTATCACAGGTGACATGCACTTCTGATATGGAGGAGTTGAACCCATGCTTATAAATTGATATGCAAAACAATGGAAACCTCAATAAAGCGTCCAGATCAAATGTTAGTCTTAAAATTCTGCCCATGTGAGGTACCCTTAAACATGTTATAGTAAAATAACTAGAAATTCTTCTTACAAAAGTGCTCCTAATTTGTACCTAATTTCTCCATTATTTCCCAATGAAGCCCCCCTGTCAAATACCTTTAAACCTCTAAACGAACAAAAGCTTTTAAGGTTTTATGAAAGACCCAGTAAAAACTTTGCCTTCAAAATAATGTGTTGAGTAATCTGAAAGAACCAATGAATTTTACAAGGCATGTTCCAAAATGAACGCATTTTAAAGTAAGTCATTATTTGTTACCAAGTTCCAGCTAATGTACTTTTTGTATATTTGTTAAATCTCTTTCCTTGGAGTTACCCCAAAAACAAACCTAAAAAGCTATAATCTAGAACGTTTTTAAATCTTTCTAAAGCCAACCTTTGCCCTTAGAGGTTCTAATTATAAATCTGCTTAAAATTTTGCTTTTTTCATGCAAATTATTCTATTCAATTTCTCGATTTTGTGATTTTAATGATGGTGACTATGTTGTTATATAAAAGCTAGGTTAAAGCTTGCTATTTAAATTGAGCCAGGTCGGTCCATAAATAACGGAGATATAAGCCGAAAACCCCCCGATTGCTTTTAATTCATAAAATAAATATCAAAATAAAATAAATAAAGTCATAAAATCCCATGTTCTTTGTTTTTATACCCTCCACCACAATTAGTTGTGAAGAGGGTATATTAAGTGTGTCATTCCGTGTGAAACTTTTTTATTATTCATCTCAGACCCCATAAAGTATATATATTCTGGGTCCTTGAGTAATTCTAAGTCGATTTAGCCATGTCCGTCTGTCTGTCCGTCTGTCTGTCCGTCTATCCGCCTGTTGAAAACACGCTCACTTTCGAACAACTCAAAGGAAATGAACAAACTTGGTGCCAAATTGCTTATAGTTATCCTAAGCAGTTTGGGATTGAAATCCAGCAAAATCGGTTTAGTAGGATCAGAGCTATGAATCAAAATGTGGAACCACCACCTAAAAAAATTGATAACTTTATTACAAAAAGTAACATAAATGCTGGAACAAGGCACAGAATGAGATAAGATTTTGCAAAAATTTGTTTTATTTGACTGGAAATCACGCTGTTAAATTTCGTGAAGATCCGTCCATAATTTACCTTAAGCCCCATATAAACCCTACTACCGGAAAACAGTTTAATACGCCTAAAACCGTAAAAAATTACGCTAGTGTAACAAAATTTGGTACGTTACAGTTTTTTAGGACTAGAAGTGACACTGTGAAATTTCGTGACGATCGGTCCATAATTTACCTTAGGCCCCATATAAACCCTACTACCGGAAAACAGTTTAGTACGCCTAAAACCGTAAAAAGTAATGCAATCATAACAAATTTTGGTTCGTCACAATTTTATAGGACTATAAATGAAACTGTGAAATTTCGTGAAGAGCGGTACATAATTTACCTCAGGCCCCATAAAAACCATACTCCCGGAAAACAGTTTAGTACACCTAAAACCATAATTAATAACAAATCGTCACAGTTGAAGGTAATAATAACATCATACAGATATTACTCCTTAAACATTCGAACTGTCGGTGGAGGGTATCAAAGATTCGGCACAGCCGAATATAGCACTCTAACTTGTTTTCATTTATTTGGTCTAAGACGCTTTATTACGTTACGTAAAGGATATTTAAGATTTGGCACAACCAAATATAGCATTCTTACTTGTTTTTCCTTAAAATCAAATATCATCTGGAGTTTTTAGAGATACCCAAAGGCCTTCCCATGTCCCCACATCTTGACTGAAGTAGTTTGTTTCCCTTTTTTGTATTAAAACAAGAGAAAAAATTCATTGCAAACAAATGGTAAAGGTACGTATATATTCTTTTGTATTTTTTTGCCACAAAATAACATTATTTTAGTAAGAGAGTGACCCCTTAAGAGTACTTCCAAAAAACTTAAGCAAGTATTTTTCTCCTGAATCTGATTGAAACTGATTTAAACATGTTTTTAACACCGTTTTTAACCCTTTCAGCCTTTATAGGGTTAAGTTTTGTATCTGATATTAAAAAGCATGTGTAACAATTCATTGCAAGCCCATGTTTACGTACATATGTTTAAATAAAAATTTTTGAAAAAAAATTAAAAAAAAAAACCATACAAAGCAAAAATTGTTTAATGTTTTTATAACCCATATGTGTGCAATATGTTTCCCTAAATAATTTCTTGAAAATCAACTTAAATCATGCCAAATTGTTTTTTTATTCCCAGCCAAAACAAAACAAAAAAAAAAAAAAATATCTTCAGAAATAATTAAAAAAAAGGAAGTATAAAAATTGGGTTAAAAGTCATTAGAGAAATACTAAATTATAAACTAAAAAAAGTTTTCAAAGCCGAAAAAAAGAAAAATATAAGACAACAAATAAAAATCAAAAATATCTTAAAAGCAAAACAAATTTTAGAACAAATACTTTCATAATTTTTGAATATCGTAGAAATCTTAAGAAGAAGCATAACCCAGCAAACATTTCAATTTAAAACTTGAGAGCATTGATTCATAAAAACTCCACAAGAAACTTTAATCTTAAATGGACCCTTTTTAACGCTTATAACTTTGAATTTTTAATGATTATTTTATAATTCTTAGGAAATAGCATATCCCAGTAAACATCTAAATTTAAAATTCAAAAGTATTATTTTTACAACAAAAAAACTGTAAGCTTATTCTTGACATTTTGTAAAGCTTAAACCTTTTAATTTGTTGTTCTCCACGCCACGAAAATGTTTACTGGTATGTTATTTCCTTTTATTTTGGCCTCACACTTTGGTATTTTCATAATAATAATTGTTAATTTCAATCGTATTCAATAAAATCTTAAACAAATTATTAAATTTCAAATAACGTTTTTTACACTTAATCAAATTTTATCTCTTTTCTTCTTGCCTGCGCCGGTGTTGACATTGTGTTCTAGTTTTTGAAACTAAAAAAAATTTTGTTTATTTTTGTTACATTCAAACCCCGCACTAAATTTGTTTTTTTTTTTTAAACAATAGACACAAAACATGTCTGCAAAATTAAATAGTAAAATGTAGCAAGAAACTAATAAAAAATATTTATACAATCTTTTAAAATTATATACAGTTTAATCTCCTAAAACGTACACCGTCTTAAAGAGAAAATGCAACTTTCCAGGCACACTGTTACTTGGTTCCGCCAGAGTTCTGAGGAGAGGACTTAGGTTGTTTTATATGGACAAATTTTTAAGGTCCCTTGGGTGTCCGGTCATAAGAGATTCCACTGTGTATAAAGAAAATGCAATAAACAAAAACTTTTACACTTAAAAACGTAGAAAGAGGTCTCAGACACATCAAAAATTTAATGATTAAAAACAAAAAACAATCAAAAAAATTTTAAATAAGAAAAAAAAAAAAAAAATCAAGAGAATAAAAAAAAATTATCTTTAAAACAAATTCAACAAAAATCTGGCCGCCTAAAAGACACAGTTTTCAGGGAAACATCTATTTGTTTATAAAAAAACATAACAACTTGCTAAGATCTTAAAAACATTAAAAAAATATGGCAGCCTTTTTTAATCTAAAATAAAAGTTAAACAACTTTAACTTTAAACAAACTTTAAGGTACCTTCAATGGATTTAACAACAAACAACCAAAAAAATTTTAATTTTCCAAAAATAAAGTCTGGCAACATTATGTTCAAATTATTTTAAGATCCAAACAAAAACTCTTGCTTTCATAATTTAAAATGAGATATAAAAACTTAAACAAAATAAATTTATTTAAGTGTAAGAAAGTCTGGCAACCAATTTCAATCGAAACTAGAAAAACTGACAAAAAATTATTTAACATAAAATTCTTAAAGACTATTGAATAAAAAATCACAACATTTATAAAATTGTTTAAGAATTTTATTTTAAAAAACCTATTTTTTTATATAAATATCGAAAGTCTGGCAACCTTTTCATAGAATTTTTTTTATAAAAATCTTAAGTCTATTAGAGCAAAATACCATTTTTACAAAAATGTCAAATAGCACTTTTTTTACAGAGACTAATTTACTTAGGTTTGTAATATGTTAAAAAAAATTCTGGCAGCTCTCGCTGTTGTCCAAAAATTATAAAAAATTTAAAAAAAAAATGTTTTTAATGTTTTATTTTGTTTAAATTTCTATTTTTGTAACATCGTAATCAAAACGTTCGGAATTATCTCAGATTTGTTTAAAGTCTGGCAACTCTGTTTTGGTAGAAAATATATTAAAAGGGTTTATAGGTTAATTTCCTATATATTCTCATAAGTTGAATAAAAATAATTTACTAATAAAAATTAAAATCTAAAAGTTTTTTGAAAACAGTGCTGCCATATTTTTTAAAAATTTGAATATTTGAATATATATTTTTTTTAAGTTTTAAGTAAAATAGTTAACAGTTTTTAATATAATTTTAATTTTATATAATTCAAAAACTTTTAAGAAGAAATTCTGCCAGCTTTTCTTCAAAGTCTAACAAAAATATATTTTAAAGCTATTTCCTAAAGTTTTAGAGCAAAAATTTAATTTTGTTTGTAATTTTAAAACTTTTTTACCACCTGTTTCCAAACATTTGTTTAGATTATAATCATTTTATTGATTTTAAAGAAATTGAAGTTTTATTTTATGTTTAAGGTAATTTTAGACGGGTTATCTAAAATGTTATTTAAAACATTTTTTGGAAAGTGTTGCCATATTGCTTATAATATTTATTAGGAATGTAAGAAAAGTCTTATGGTGTTTTCTTTGACATTTTATTAAAAAAAATGCAATTGTGTGTCTGTTGGTGTAAATATTTTTTTTGGTGCAAGTTCTTTAATTATAATTGACTTTAAAGAAGTTGTGACAATTTTTTTTTGGAAACGGGTTGCCACCTTTTTTATTTTTTTTTTAAATTTAAGAAAAATTTAATTTTTTTTTGAGTACGAGTATAAAAAATTGAATTGAGTTTTATGTAAGTCTGGAATTTTTTTGGAAACAGTGTTGCCATTTTTTTTTATATTTAATATATATTTTTTAACAGTTTTAATTAATTTGTTTTTAATAATTTTATATAATTTAGTATGATTTCTTTGCTCACGTTTTTTTCTTTATTCAAAAACAAAAAAAAAAAAAAAAAAAAATATGAAAACAATCATCATTTTTAATAATTGTTTTCTTCTCAAATTTAGAGCATTTAGTAATCATTCTCATTTAAGCAAATATAGTATTTTATTTGTTTATTCACTTAATGTTTTTACAAAAATTGTAATGAGTTTAAGCAACTATGTAGACATTCTATAGATACATAATTGTTCTTGGGGGATATTTAGCCAATAAATAATTTTAAGTGTAAACAGATCTATACAACTAAACAGACACCATTGGCCTAACATCGTGCAATATTATAAATTTTTTAGTAAATATAAAAATATTTGTATAAATAAAAAAAAAAAAATTAAAGTTTATTAATAATCATGACACAACAACATTCATTGAAACGAATAAATCCTAATATTTACCCGTTAAAAATTGAACATTTAAGAAAAAAAAAATTTAGAAGAATAATTTTAGGAGTATCTAATAGAAAGAAATGTTAAACTTTTTGCTAGAAATTTGTTTTAATATTATTCTATTATATTATTCTAAATGTTTAATTTATTCTCCTTTCCCAAAACCTAGTTCTCTTGGCTGTGTATTCAAAACACCAATTCCTGTTTCTACTTATTTTAATAAAGTTGATTTTAACATTTTAGGTTAAAATTTCTGCGATAAGCAGCGTTTTTTTTTTTTTTTTGATTTCCCAGCCACACAATTTTTTTTAAATGATTTTTGTTTGACCTCTTTGTACAGCTTCACTTCCGATTTGATAAATAATTCTTTTTGTGGTTGCTCTTTTTAACAGTAAATTTATAGAAAACACAATAACAACAGCTTGAAATGAAGAATTAAAAAAAGTATGAGAATTGAATTAAAATATGTATTTTTTATATTATTTTTAAAACAATAACTACGTCCAGTACACACTTATAAATATGTGTAGTGGCAGCTATTTGTATTCGGTTATTTGTTTATTAATTAAAAAAATAGGAAATAGTGTCAATGATGATAACACATGTTTTAAAAGCGAAAAAAGTGATTAAGAAAATTGTTAGTATTAAAAAAGTAAAGAAATATCAACAATCAGCAACAGCAAAACAGTTACCGACAAAAGAAATGGAGAAGTTTGATATTTTGTACCTTATAAATTTGCGCTTTCTAATTTACAAAATTTTTGCAAAAAAATAAGAATTTTTCCACTTTTTTTCAAAAAACTCTGGCAGAGCTATTTAATTAAATGCTCCAAATATCATTCAATTTTCTTAAGAAAACCTAGCTTTATCCCTTCCTTTAGGAAAATTTGCCAGTCTTTGAAAAAATTTCTTTAAAAATAAAACTTCTTTTTAAAAGTCTGGTAGCTTTATTTAAAAATTGTTGAATTTAAAAATTGTTTTAAATAAACGAAATTTTTTTTTACAAAATAAACTTTTTCCAAAAAATTTGGGCAACTCTTATTCAAAAATTGGTTGCAATATAATTTTTAATCAAGTTAAAGACAATTTTGGTTGTTAAATAAAGCCAAAAATAGCCAGTTTAAAGAATAAATACCTTTTCCAATAAAAAAAGTCTGGCAACACTTTTTTCAAAGTTCTTTAAACTTTAAAGTTTTTAGATTAGATTAAATTTTCCCTCTTTTTTAAGCAAAATGAGGCAAAAATATTGAAGTGTTAAGCACTAACCTTTATCAAAATTTGATTTAAGAAAGAAAAAGATTGTTGAAAAAAAAATTAAATTAATTTTTTATTATTATTTTAAAAATCTTGAATATAAAAGTTTCAAAAAAATTTAAAATTGTTACATAAAAACTATGGCAACTCTTTTTAGTGAAATTAAAATATAATTTTATTTTTCTTAATTAAACAACTGTACTCATGTAACATCTTAAAAAAAACACATTAAAGAAACACGTTTTTTTTTAAAATAAGTTTTCTAAAAATAATTTCACTACTAACGCAAAAAAATCTGGCAACTCTTTCAAGCAAAACCTGATCATACCATAATTTTTCTAAAATTTCCCACGCTTGTGAAATAATTAAAAAAACCTCAGCATTTAAAAATTATGCTTCACCGACGAGGCGAGTAGGTGCCGCCCCAAACTATGCACCTCATCAACCCACCTTCACCCAGCGTCTGTCTCGTATCCAGCGGCTAAGATAAGAAATGCTGTGCCTTTTCAGCTATATCAAAGATGGCAGCCCCATCAAAAGGCTAAGAGCCTTGGGTTAACGACCTACTGCTCCTAAATCACAATTGTGACTGAAACCAATAGAAAATCAAACAAGAATCGAAATTTGGCAACGACTTTTAGCATGAAGACACGGACACTAATTGCAACCTGGAACGTAAGAACTCTCTCTCAAACTGGTAAACTGGCTCAAGTTGCAAGAGAAGCGTCACGCTTACATATCGAAATTCTTGGCATCTCCGAAGCAAGATGGCCAAACTGCGGCGAGCACATAACTTACATCTGGCCAAGTTTTTATATACTCTGGACTTAACGGTCAAAATGCTTCTCCCCATTATGGCGTTGGATTTCTGCTCAGCCCGAAAGCGTTCCAATCTCTGATCAAATGGAACCCTATTGACGAAAGAATTATGACTGCAACCTAACGTACCAAGGTGCGGAATACAACCATAATCCAATGCTATGCTCCCACGGAAACTTCACCACTTATCGATAAGGAACAATTTTACAGCAAACTAAATCACACACTTAAGAACATACCACAGGGGAACATTAAAATCTTGCTTGGCGATATGAACGCCAAAGTAGGCGATAACAACACTGACTTAACAGAAATCATGGGTAAGCATGGCTTAGGTACTATGAATGAAAATGGAAAACTGTTTACAGAAATGTGCAGTTCCATCAACCTAGTTATCGGTGGTTCCCTGTTCCCCTGGGTTTCTCCAGACGGCCGAGCCGAAAATCAAATTGACCACATTTGCATAAACAAGATGTGGAGGTGCAGTTTACTAGATGTGCGAAACAAGCGCAGTGCAGATATTGCCTCCGACAAACACCTTCTGATAGCCGAAACACGTTTAAAAATCACGCGCACGGACAACCGCAACAACCATACTTTCATTCTTGACGTGGCTCGGGCTCGAACCCTGGCCGGCAGGTTACCATGACATGTTTCGATCGCAACCACTCGATCTCCTCAGATGGATTTGCCGTCAAGAATGAAAGATTATCAATAACAATTTTAATTAATTTTCATGTTGTAAAATTCCTTTCTTCATAAAAATAATTTAATAAAAATTAAATTTCATGAACTTAAGCCTAATTAAAAATATTGAAAATTTGGATTAAAAACCATAAATAGTTCAACAAAATAACCACAATACTAATTATTGTTAAGGCTAGGGCACGAGCTCCATGTGTACATTTGTCCTTCAAGTTGTGCTGAAAAAGGTCAACAGAAAAGGGAAAGACAAAGTGAAAAAAAAAAAAAAACAAAAAAAAAATGTACTTGGACTTGGACTTCAAGAAAAATTCTTGACGAAAGTACGAAAAAACAGAAGTAAAGGAAAAAACATGTAAAATCAATTAAAATGGATAATCATTCAGGAAAGCAAATTTCGATCTACCAAATGTTAAAATACAATTTGGTTTAAGGATTGATGTTTGACTAGTGACGTCAGCAGTCGTCGATGGCTGCGAGTGTAAGACGGCAAATCCATTTGAGGAGATCGAGTGGTTGCGATCGAAACATGTCATGGTAACCTGCCGGCCAGGGTTCGAGCCCGAGCCACGTCAAGAATGAAAGATTATCAATAAAATTTTAATTAATTTTCATGTTGTAAAATTCCTTTCTTCATAAAAATAGTTTAATAAAAATTAAATTTCATGAACTTAAGCCTAATTAAAAATATTTAAAACACTTAAGTTCAAATAGAAATGATTGGAATAATTTTGTATTGGCACTATGCGCCCACGATTTGGCGTAAAAGCAACAAATAATTTATTAATTATTATTAAAAAAAAATATTAAGCAAACTTGGATTTACTTAAATGTTGTAAAAATTTCAAAAAGCTCGAAAATTTGTTAAAGTCCGGCAACATTAATTTTAAAGTTTGTTAAAAAAAACAAAATTTTATTATAATTATTAAATTTTTGAACTGCATTTGAAAAAAATTCAAAATTTCTATTGATTTTTTAGCTATTATATTTTTGGCAACACTGGTTTAAACAGCTGACGCACATTTAGTATTTTGTTTCACTGTCAAACATCTTCAGTTTGGTCAATAATTTAACCATGAATCATCTTACAAACGAACAACGCTTGCAAATTATTGAATTTTATTATCAAAATGCGTGCTCTGTTAAGAAAGCTAATCGCTCGCTTCTTCCATTTTATGGTCAGTTTACTCGACCCACTAAGGCCAGGTTTTTGAAATGTGGATTAAGCTTAAACTTAGTTTAACGTAGTGTGAAACTCTGATTTTAACGGCCAAATGTGATTTTTTATTATGTATATCATTAAAGACCAATGTTTTAAGCAAAACTAAGCTGTTCCGTCAAAATGTTGTATACAAACTTGGTAATGACGGCACAAAGCTGTATTCAGATTAACTAAACCTAGTTTAACTGAGATCTAAAAAACCCAGCCTGAAGCGGCTATTCGGGCTATTGTGACTAAATTTTGCACCAAATTTACATTGTTGGACATTAAGCCACCAACACGCTTACGTAGAGTGCGAAGTGAAGAAAATATCGCATCTGTATCGGTCAGTGTTAATAATGACCATCAATTATCGATTCGTCGCCGTTCTCAGCAATTGGGCCTCTGTTACTCAACAACGTGAGATGATATCCAACTTTTTTTTGCCCAAAATGCAAGAGCTCGACTTGCATGACATGTGGTTTCAACAAGACAGTGCCACACAGCAAGCTTAACAATGGACTTATTGAGAGGCGAGTTCTGTGAACATTTTATTTCGCGTTCGGGACCGGTCAATAGGCCGCCAAGATCGTGTAATTTAACGCCTTTAGACTATTTTTTGTGAGGCTATGTTAAAGCTCATGTCTATACACACATGCCCGCTTGAATTGACGCATTGGAAGACAACATTGAAGCATTTATTCATGAGATACCGGCCGAAATGTTGGAAAATTGGACTAAGCGGATGGACCATTTGAGGCGCAGTCACGGTCAACATTTGCATGAAAAAAATCTTCAAAAATTAAATTATATGAACCGTACTATCGATTCAAATAAAGATTTCATGCATTTTTTAATTTTATGTGTGTTTTTTTTTAAACTTTCCTATAGCTCTTAAAAAATCACCTGATATATTTAAAATAATATGTGGCAACGCTTTTTTTTAAATTAAGAAAATTTAGTTACTTTCCAATTTAAAATATAACTGCGGCATTAAACAAAGTAATTTACTAAACAATAAAGGAAACTCTATGTAAAATATTGGTATTTCTGAAAAAGTCTGGCCACCTTTTTATAGTTATGAATAAATTTGTACTTTTTGTTGATTTTATTGAATTTCTTTAATAAAATATAAAAAGTTAACCTACTAATTTGCAAGTTTATGATTTTCTTTAGGTCTGGCAACCTTAATATTGTATTTTAAAAGGTACCTTTTTGCAAAAGTACCTTTCGCCAGTATAATTTCCTTAAAGAACCTTTTAACTCTACTATTTAAACTTTGCCAAAACTTCCATCATTCCCATGTTAATTTTTATTTTACCCAAAATTCGCTTGAATTTTATTATTTTCAAAATACTAAGAATTTTATTAAAATTAACTTGAGGTTATCTCACTTGTTTAGGCATGATTTTATTTGCTGCTGTTTAATTCAATTAGTTTTTTTTAAGAAAAAAATGTGTGTTAATTATTTTCTTGTTGTTGCCTCATGAAAGAGATAACGACAGAAGGCTACAAAAGTTTAAGGAGACTATATAAATGATTATGAATTTAGTGCTATTCATTCAATATTTCTTTTTCAATTTAGTCTTATATCATCAGCTCTATATTTAAAACAAATTACATACAAAATATAATTTCTTTCTTTTAATTATTTTATAACAATTTAAACATAATTTAGCTGATAACATTATCTGGCTAGAAAAAACTTTGAAATGTGCTAAAGAGAATAGTAAACAATATGTTACAAAACATGGAGGGAAAATCAATTAAAGCTCAATGTAAAATAAATTTGGATTACGTAAAAGAGTTCGTATGGTATTAATCGACTACGTCACTTAAGGCATTAGTGGATAGGAAATAATTATAAAAGGTAGATATTTCTATGTAATATCAGTTAAAATAAGTAGGAATAATTTTGTTTTTTTAAATGTTTACGTAATTACTAATAAACATATTAATCGACGTATCATATAGTCAATTATTAAAAACGTAAGTCAGTTTTAAAACTTTATAATTGTAGTTTTCAAAAACATCGAAATCTTCAACTCATTTTCAATTCGTTAAAAAAATGGGCTACGTTAAATACTACGCTAATGTTTTGATTACCGTCCCTTAATTTGAGAAAGAATAAGTATTGATAAAATTATCCATTATAAAACTGAAGAAACTCAAGCTGTCTTATGAATTTAGATATAAAATGTCCTTGCTGCGTAACGGTAAATTAAATACAACATGATAGCTTAATGTAATATAACTTAAAATTTTTGAGAACTATTGATCTTAATACTATATTTGCTTTCAAATTAAAACCAAAATTTAAAATTTATATGTATATGTTAAGTCATACATACCTTTTTAGATATTGACTTATGTTACGTAAGGATAATTTATAAACAAAATTTAATAAGGAACAATTATTTAAATATTCTTTTTTCGAGTTTTTGAAGATGATAAATAAAGATTATTTTACGTTTTTTTTTTTTTTTTTTAATTCGATACATTTTCGAACAAACGTTACGTAGCTTTAAAATATTAACTTTAACCTAAAACATCTAGAGTTTTTTTTTTTGCTTATATCGACTTTCGAAAACTTAAGATGCTTTTTGATCTAAAAAAGAGCTTCAAATACGTTTGGGATAAATAAATGATTTCAAAGTTACGTCACAGACATAGAAAAATGTTTGAAAAAAAAAAAACTGAATAAAGTATAAAAATTAATATTAATGAAGGTAAAAAATTCATATTTTAAATAAAACAAGCAAACATTTGTACATTTTAATAGTTCAATGTAGAATTCATATGACAAGAACTACGTTACGCAGTCAAAAATATTTTACAAAATTAAGGAATATAAATTTTTTTTGTTAAAGCAAAATGTTTTCTTTTTAGAACAAAGGCTAAACTTGAAATACAATTTCACATTGTCTTTTTTAAAGACTACGTAAGCTATTTTTAATTTGAAATAATAACCTATTGAAAATAATTCTTATTTTATTGCTAAAAAGAAAAAAAGTTCATAAGCGTTACATATTAGCCAATATATGATAAGTGTTACCTGACGTAATCAAAAGATATGTTGTATATATAAAAAAAATTGCATTATTTTTTTTTAATAATGAAAGATAATTACAATTTTCGGATAAAAATGAATCTAAAACAAAGATTTGCTTCGGTTAAGCAACATTATTTGTTTTTATTACGTCACGTAATCAATCAAATGTACGAAATTTAAAAAAAATTTAAATTAAGAAAATTCATTTTTTTAATCAATGTTGCAAATACAATTACAAATTATTTTTATACATATTGAACCGAGAAAAAGTTTCGTAGCCTTTAAGCCCGATGAAGTGTTACAGACCAGTCTTTGGCGGGAATCGAACCCGCAACCCAAAATTAAATTATGAGAATAGTAACAAAATTTACTAAATTTGGGATGTTATATTTTACTTAAAAGGGAAAGAATTTTTTGCAAAAGAAGTTTCTTTACGTAGTTCTCAACTTATGGTTACGTAACGTAAGCCACAAATTGGTTAAAATCTTGTTTAGTTTTAAAAAATTTGTTGTGAAAACTGCAATAACCATACATCCAAATACAGGAAATACAATTTTTTCTTACAATAAAAAATTTCAAGCACGTTTTTAGCAAAAAAAAAAATTCGCTGGGTTATCTTTAATGAGTTTCATACATTAAAGCAAACATTTGTTTTAGATTTTTTTTGTACATATTTACTTGTTTTAAAAAATTTTAATTTTCAATTATGAAAAAATATTATTCTCTATACTGATCTCTTTTGTTAAAAGTGATAACCTTTTTTGTTTCTTAAGAAATGTGTCAATGCCGCCAAAAACGTATTAAACGGCATTTGAGAAAAATCATATTTTTCTTAATCTCTTGTGCTGTCAAATCTTTATTTTCAATTTAGTACAATTATTATAATGTCTTTAATTAAAAACGAAACACAGATACGGATTTAGCAAACATTTTTTTTTTATTTTTAGTATCATCCAATAAATCTTAAATAGTTCCTGTTTTGAGAAATAAAGTACACAAATTTATTGTCGTAGGGTCAAATTATTTCATTAAACTATAATTGTGTTTTCTTATCACACATTAAATCTTAATGAAAAGTTTTAGATATTTTCTTGTGCCTTGTGTTTTAAAAATTCTCTAAGAAAAATTAAGCAATTTGAAATCAATTCTAAAGTTGCAGATTTGTTTGAAATTTTGGCAAAGCAAAAGTTTTCCTTAAAAAACACAAATAAGTTAAATTTTTGCATTCAAAAATATAAAATTTTACAAAAACAAGCAAAAAAAGTAGAAGTCGCTGGATACTGTTATTCTTGTACATTTAAAAAAAATTTTTTTAAATTATTTACAATTAATAGCAAATTTCCTAACAAATCAAAGAAAAATTTATATATATCAAAGAAAAAATTATTAGTAGAAATCTACTACTTTTTTAAATATAATTTTCTATTAAAATTAAAATAATATGAGTAAAATTCTTTACTTTAAATTAAGCAAAAATGAGGGTTTTACAACAAAGAAAAATGGTAGTAGAATTCTACTACTATTTTCAAAAAGTGATTTTTCCAAGAAAACAGGAAAAATAAAAAAAATTGCAATTAAAAGCGTAACAGCTAAAAATTACAATTTTTTTTTAGAAAAATAGTACTAGAAATCTACTACACTTTCAACCTTGAAAATTTGTCCATTAAATAGAAAAAAGCTTAAAAATATATAATTTTGCTAAGTGAAAAAAATTGGTTTAAAAATTTACTACTTTTTATAAAATAAAAAAAATATACTCCTTTCTCTAAAAGACATGATTCTTAAAACAATTAAAAAAGCGAATAATAGTTTATTTAAAAGACTCTTTAATGGGAAATTGTTCAAAAGCATACAAAAGCAGACTTAAAACTGTCAAGAATCTTAATTTTTTATATAAAAAATAGTAGTAGAATCTACTACCTTTTCGAAAATTAAATATTTTTACAATATTTTAGTTGAAAAATCATTACTGACAGCTAAAATGCTAAAAGTTTGCAAAAAGGAACTTTTTAAAAAAAAGTAGTAACAATACTACTTTTTTGAAAAAATACAAAAAACTTTGAAAACATTATTTTTATAATCAAGAACACATTATATTATAAAAAAAATTTAATTTTACTTTAAAAATATAAAATTTAACTACTTTTTTTCTAACAAAAAGTAGTAAATTCTTTTATTTTAACTATTTCACTTGTACTCACCTTTGCACTTATTCCACTAGCTTGTATTATCACAATAATTGCCAATAACTTCCATAATAATGACATATTCCGCCTCATTTTATCCATGGGCACACGATTCGTAGTCGTACCCATAGTTGTAAAAATTTTTTACTTTTTGGCACACACGGGAAAACCAAAAAAGGGGCGGTGAATTAAAAAATAAAATTAAAAAAGGAACTAAGAAAAACAAACGCTAAGCGTTGTTTTTTTTAATGTTTTTGGCTGATTTTTTTTTTTAACTATTTCTGTATTTAATTCTTTTTGTTATTATTTTTTTAACACTGTTTAGCACTTTTCTCTTGTTGTAAACAAACTGAAATTTAAGGAAAAAAAGAAAAAATAATTTATTACTACAATTTAATGTATGTTATTTTTTTCTTTTCATTTTGAAATAATTCGCCTTTTGTTCACTACACTTTTTTGGTTGAATTTAAAATAAAAAAAAAAAAAATTTAGTCAATTCAGCATATTTTATTTGAAACCGTTTATAGGAAACCCGCGCGTTTACAAAACGTTTTGTTAAATAAAGGAGTGAAAGAGAGGGTCAGAGTTAGAATGTAAAGTTAAAAAGTGGAGGGTAAGTGAGTTTTTAGAGTTGTGTTGTTTATAAAGGAGATGGTTGGTTGTCTTTTATTTGTTTTTTAAATATAAAACTGTCAAAGGTACAAAAAGTACTTTTTTTTACTACTATTTGAAAATTTCTGAAGGAATTATTCAAAAATTTCTTAAGTAGAAAAAAAAATTAATTTTATTATATATACATATGTATATATTTGGCAAATTTAAAAAAGTACTTTTTCTACTATTGTATTTTTAACAAATTATTTAAATATTTGTTAAAAATTTTGTAATTTTGTTTAAAAATTTAAAAAAAGAATGATGTTGCCTTTTCCTGAAGGAATTAGTAAAAAAGGACTTTTTACTACTATTTTTAAAAATTACAATTTTAAGGTTTTTTTGAAGATTATTTCAAATTTATTGATTTGAATCATTAATAGCAAAATTTTGCTGATTTGTTCTCTCTTTTTTAAGGAAACTGAAAAAATTACTTTTTTTGGAAACTGAAAAAATTACTTTTTTGGGAAACTGAAAAAAGTACTTTTTTAGAAAACTGAATAAATTACCTTTCTAGGAAACTGAAAAAGTACTTTTTTGGATACTGGAAAAAAGTACTTTTTTATGAAACTGGAAAAAGTACTTATTTTATTTAAAAAATTTTGATTGATATTAAGATTTTTGTCATAATATTTTTTAATGCGTTTTTTAATTTAATAAGTTACATTAAGATTTATAGTTTTAATTTATATTAAAAAAATACTTTTTGGTACTTTTCGAAAAACGCGAATTTTCGCTATATATTTTTGTGTTTCTTAAAATTTTATTAATTAAAAAAATTAAAAATTAACTCATCAATAAACGAAACTTTTTAAAAGAGTACTTTTTTAATACTATTTTGACAAAAAAAATATATTAGCAAAAACGATTTCCTTTTCAATTTTTATATTTTTTTTTTGTTTTTCTTAAAATCTGTCAGCTAATTAATATTTTAGGAAATTCCAAAACGTTTTTTTGAATTTTTTGAAAAAAGTACCTTTTTACTACCGTTTAAAAGCTTGACTTTTAGTGATTTTTTTTAAATTTTCTTTAATTTACATTAATTTTGAGATAATTTCGTAAATTTTATTAAATTTTAAAAAATGGTTGGAAAGTACTTTTTAACTACTTTTTTTTAATTAAATTAAGGAAACATAAAAAAAATTACAAATTCGTAAAGTTATTTCATTTTAAAAAAGGGTTGGAAATGTTAAAAATAAATTTAATTAAATTTTGAAATATTTTTGAATTCTTCCTAAGGTTTAATTCAATAATTGAAAAGAAATATAGAAAACAATTACATATTTGCAAAAAGTACTTTTTTGATACTATTTAAAAATATTTTACTTTTAATAATTTTTTTTTAATTTTTTAGTTAAAATTATAAGACTCGCTTTAAATTCGCTTAATTGTAAAGTATTTTCAACTACTATTTTTTTTAAATGTAGTTTTAGCATTAAAATTTCATTAAATTTGCTAGAATTTTCAATTAAATTATGTATAACTACTTATCGACTACTATTTTTAATTTTTTGTAATTTTTATTTTATTTGAAATTTAAATGATTTTTTTTTTTGAAAAATTAAACATTTTTTTGGAAATTTTGTTGAAAAACTTTAAAATTACTTTACAAACTTTAAAAATTTTCAAAAAATATTCAAGCAATAAAAAAAATCTGATATTCAGCAATTTAAAAAAAATAGTTAAGTTGATGATTGTTTTTTTAAGTTTTCTTTCTTAATTTTTTACAAAAAAATCAAGTACATTTTTTTATGAAAATATTTATTCTTTTTTTAATTTGGAATTTCTTGAAAATATTTGCATTGGGATTATTTTTGGTATTCAAATTTGTCTTATTTCTTTTATTTTTTAACTATTTCAATTATAAATATTTTATTTTATTTTAATAATTTTTATAAAACATTTGAAAATTTATTAAAAAACTTTTTAAATTTTTTAATTGAAAATTAAATTTTTTTTTTGTAATTATTTCACTTTTTTATCCTTTCAATATCCTTGTTTTTTTACAAACTCAACCATTTCCTTTATTTCAAATTAATTTGTCTTTGCTCTACAATTTTTTACAAAAAAACTTTTAGTTTTTTTCTAATTAACACAATATTTGTAGTATTTTGTTTTGTTATTTATTTTTATATTTTCCACAAATTTAAATAGATCACGATTTCCGCTTTAAAAATGACAATTTTCTTATCACGTTTTCTTAATAATTATAATAAATCCTTTTTGGTTATAAAGAAAAAAATTTTAAAGAATCAAGTTTTGTCTTTTAGAACATTCAGAACGCGTTAATCCTTTGATTTTTGAAAGATTTATTAGTTTTTTTTTTTTTTTTGAATTTGTGTTTGTTTATATTTGTAAAATGAAGAAAAAAATCCTTTAGAATTTACACACCAATTACACGTTATTTACAAACTGAAACGAAATGCGTGCGTCCCCAACGTACGACGGCGCGCAACTAAATGATTCAATCTATTCCTGGCAAAGCAAATCAACCATTTACAGGCCTCTTACTAATACAACGACAAGCATAAAATTAAACACCACTCACCTACACTTACTCACACTTATACACATACACATGCATATGAAATGCTCTGTAAGTTTAAGTTGATGATGTTTTGCTGATTACGTTGAAAATCAGTTCTTCTTTTTGTCTTGTGCAAAACGTTTTTTTTTTTTGGGAGATAAAAACAAAACCAACAAATTTATTTATTTTTAAAGAAGAAGAAGGAAAAAACGCACTCACTGCCACTCACTTACACTCACACACAGCCTTACTCCGTTAGAATTTTTACGAAAAATGCATTCATTACATTACGATGTGTAAAATACACGACAATTCTCGCGTCTTGTGAACTTTTAATGCTCTAGGAACTCTTTTGTTTTCAAAACAAAAAAAGCTTTTTTAAATTATTCTCTAAATTCCCTTCAAAAAAAGTCCCAAAAACAAAAATGAATTAAATAATTCCCCCCAAAATAATTTTGTTAATACTCCTTTTACACAAGAAACCCACCGAAAAGTACTAGACGACGTTTGTCCACAGACTGAATTGTTGCAATGTTCAAGTTAATTAATAATAAAAAAAAAAATATTAAAAACAACATGTTTTTAACACTATCAAAAACCAATAATAGCAACAATAACAATAAAATCATTAAAACATTACCATACATTTAAAAACGCAAACACACACACGTTTCTACTCAATAATCTTATTCAATAAATAAGCAACAAACATAAAATAATCATACACTCATAAAAAATATTTACACACACACAGATATACTCTTAGATATACGATTTTAAAAAGTAATCAGAGAAGAGAAACTAAGACTACAACACACACCGCACTGCTCATTATTCATATGTGAAGTATAGAATCTGGTTTTCTTTTCAAAAATAAATGCTCTTTAAAGCAACACGAAAACACTTTAACAACAAAAAGCAACAACATCATTTTTAAGGTAATGAAAAGTAAGAGTGCAAAAAATACAAACCTTTTAAACAGTTAACAATAGTATTGTTAAAAGAGAACACTGTTAAGGCAAGAAATGACTCTTGATTTGGCTCTTAGATGATGACATTAACATAGAGAAATAAATCAAAGTTTCAAATGAAACAGATAAGGAATATTTTAATTATTCCGCAAAAAGGACATTTTACTTGTCAAACGGAAACGGCTTTGAGTGTGTGTCTTTTACTCGAAGAATGATAGAATATAGGATCACGTCATGCGCATGCTTTCCCGTTAGATGATATAGTTTGTTCGTGGCAAGGGTTGCCAAGTCTTAAAGTCCTTAAGATTAAAGAATTTTCTTATGTGGAATGTATGTATTTTAAAAGAGCTGGAAACGCCGTCATTAAAGAACAATTATGATAAGTTTGCAAGCTTGAAATTATTCGCCAATAGGAATGCAGTTCGCTAAGATTGCTCTAAAACAGAAGACCTTGTAGAACTCAAATGACTTTTGACCGGATATAATGAAAGGCTAGAGAACATGCTAACCTTTTCTATGGATTTCCGCGAAGGCGAATTCAGGTATCAGAGGCCGCAATAAAACAATAATAACAAATCTGTTGTTAGGCTAAGAAGGATTATGTCACACCTCCACTCGGAACCAAAGCGGTCCATTGTGAAATTTTTAAATTGTGTTTGAACTTTTGTTGGTTAAAAATCAAGGCGTTTACGTAAAAGGTGGGCTTGACCGCACATATTTTCTTTTAAACAGCAATAAATTGTTCTAAATTGTGTAATTTTTTTAAATATATTGAATAATATTCTTTAAAACGCTTGATTTTCAATTGTATATTGCAAGATGAATTCAACTGACATCCAAAGCAGGCATTTTCTAAAACGAAATGAGGTTAGTCTACCTGTTTGAATTCGCCCTGGTTAAAAATTTCAAAATCTCTAACGAAATGTAGAGCAATAATTTTTGTTGATCTTCTAAACTTTATTACTGAAAAACATTAAAGAATAATGTAATTAATAAAATGTTTAATAATTGGACTAGTATCAAGTGTAAGTCAGCAGCAGCCCCAATATTATATGACGAGATCAAAAATGATGGCCAATGCATCAGAAATCACTTTCTCTGTCTCTTTCACTAAGTCCCCTCTTAATGATAAATATTCATTTTTGCAGTGCGTAGGATTTGTGTGATTAAAGGCTCAGTTAGCCGGGAGTAACAGAAACGTTGAAAATCAGCTGATTCATTTTGTTGTATGTAAAGCAATTAGAACGATTACAGTAAGCAGTATGATGTTACATCTCAATCTGTAAGAAATAGATTGGTCTTACTTTTTTACGGTAAGGTTACTGTTACTGTTACTGTAACTCCCGGCTAACAGAGCGTTAAACAGTTCCTTGACAGCTTCGGTCTCCCAAAATGCTTTAAAGATTCACCATCTCAATATAAATTGTATATAGTCAGAATATCTTTCTAAACCAACAAATCCCCTAAATCGTAACTAACTTCTCAACAACTTTAAAATATGGCACAACAATTTTTAAAATCTCTTCTCTCTCTCTCTCTCTCTCTCTCTCTCTCTCTCTCTTGGATTAGTTTAAGCTGTTTGAATGTTCTGATTCTGGCGTTTTAAATGTAGCAATGACTTATTTTAAGTTTAGATTTGAGTGTAGAATTTTAGCTATAATATTTTTTTTTCAAAACTGGAGTTTTAAGAACTTTCAAAGTAAAAGGGAACAATTCTGGTACCATAAGACTTGGACACTTCAGTCCTAATACTGATAATTGATTAGGCATTTTGCGAAGTAACATCCAGAACAGGTTGTAGAGAATCGATCAAAACAAATTCAATTCTGATAAGATAATGTCCGCGTTAAGGGTAAACATCCCTTCGATGTCCCCTAAAAAGTTTGAAACAGATACATCATTATAAGGACGAATCTTCTTAAAGACGGAAATCTTTTTATCGAAACTCTCTAAACCAATATAGAAAAATTCTATCGAAAAATTTCGTACTTGTGAAAAATAGTTTTTGAACAATAACTTCATGTTTCCGTAGGTCTCTTTTATAATAATTGCATGAACTAATGGATAAACGGCCGGATGGATATTGATTTCCAGTATGAAGCAACACTGCTTTTAGACTCCGTTTGTAGGAGTTAATGAAGTGTCTCCAAGCCAGTTTTTTGTTTGTTGAGTAAGCCTCGTTTGTTGTTGTTGACACGTGTGTACGTTTTTGAAAGCCTTGGTTATTGGTCATTCACAAATGACGCTGTCAGTATCGAAATGTAAATAATTCTAATGAAAACTAAAATTGCTTATAGCATATAAACGGGAAGTGCTAGATAAATTCTGATTACATATTCAATTCCAAATATACTTACATAGTGGAATATATCTTTTTATCAAACGTTAATCATGTTTGACATTTGTGAACTAGACTGCAGCATAAAAACAATCAAACAAACAGTGGACCGACCGCTTTAGGCCGAGGCCACCCAATGAGCGACTAAGCGTCAAGCGACTGAGCGAAGAGCGTCAAAGCGTCAAATTTGAGCGGCTAGTGGCTTATTACTGAGCGTCACTTCTGAGCGGTTAGTTGTTAAAATGCCATTGTAAAGAGTGCCTTGTTTAATGTTATTACGCGAAAATCGTATTCATAAAAATTTCATGCGTTTTTTAAGAAAAAATTTGCAGCCTGTTCGTCGATTTCGAGTGAAGACTTGGTTCGCTTAACTTACATTTAAAACAAAAACAAATTATAAACAAGTAAGACAGTATAGTCGGTTAAGCCCGACCATATGACACCCTACACCACAGTATTAATAAACATATGCTAATGTGTCCATATTAATATCGCTTTACCTATGTTTATAAATTTCATGAACATCGGCTTGAAAGTTTGTGAGAGGCAAAACTTGCCACCTACCTCCCCTTGTGGTCCTATTTTTGAAAATCTACATAGCCTATGTGTCCATATAAATATATTTCTAAGTATGATTTAAATTTCATTAAAATCGGTTTGATAGTTTCTGAGAGGCAGAAATTTCCCCCTATCTTCCCTCGTGGTTCTACGTGGTTCGATTTTCAATAGGCTTGGTCCTTGTGCCAATAAGAACTTATGTCCCAAGTTTTATCAAATTATCTTCAAAATTGCGACCTGTACCCTGCGCACAAAGTAACATGGACAGACAGCCTGCCAGCCACCGGACGGACATCGTTAGTTCGATTCAGAAAGAGATTCTAAGTCGATTGGACTAGGACCAATATTTTAAGGCGTTACACACATCGGCACATATATTGTATTGGGTAGTTTGGTTTCATCCTATAAATCAAGCAAGGGGAATGAAACCATTTATATACAAATCTACCCAATACAATACTGATTGATGTATGTCTGTGAAATCCTTTGATTTGCTGTTGCAAAAAGTTAACACCAAATTGACAAAACAAAAAAATAATTTGGTCATATTTTTATTTTTAAAATTTGGTAATCTGTCTTGCCATAATTCGGTCGGCTTTGTACGGATGAAATTATAAGCTCCATATTCACTTTTGCCATGTTTATTTTTTGACGCTCAGTTTTATTCCTGAGCGACGCCGCTTAGACGCTCAAAAATTTCGCTCACATGCCGCACATGTCGTGGCCACTGCAGTAGTATTTCATATGTTTTAATTTTTTGACGCTCATCGCTCAGACGCTTGACGCTTAGCCGCTCATTGCGTGGCCTCGGCCTTACTCCGCAAGAGCGTGAAATAATTGTGTCAACTACGAAAAGGGCTATCCTGAGTTGAAAATTATCATAAGCGACAAGGTGCCTTTTCATTTAAGCGGATCTTCGTTTCAGGCGCGCTGCAAATGCGCATGTGATGTAATGAAAAGCCGTTATACATCCATTCAAAGCCACTGTGTGGTGCGGCATCGCCAGCAAGATTTAGCGTGTCGATATGTATCAATTCCAAATAAACATAGTGGTGCAAAATTAATAACACTATCGGAATATATCTTATTATTACACGTTAATCATGTTTGACATTTGTGAACTAGACAACTGCAGCATAAAAACAAACAGTGGACCGCTTTACTCCGCAAGAGCGTGAAATAATTGTGTCAACTACGAATAGGGTGATCTTCAGTTGAAAATTATCATAAGCGACAACGTGACTTTTCATTTAAGCGGATCTTCGTTTTAGGCGCGCTGAAAATGCGCATGTGATGTAATGAAAAGCCGTTATACATCCATTCAAAACCACTGTGTGGTGCGGCATGGCCAGCAAAATCACCTGAGCTAAACCATCCTAGATTTCTCTCTATGGGGCTACTTGAAGAAGTGGGTTTATGCCAACATACCTCAGACAAATGCAGCCCTTAAGGAATGCGAACAGTTATCACCGGAAATCTGGCGGAAAGTCATGGATAATGTAAAAGTGTCTATAAACACTGGCGCCAGCTACTTGGCGGATATTTCCTTTTCCACTTAACAGATATAATTGTAAAGGTCCAAATTCACGCGAAATAATTTTGTTTACTTAGTCCGGGTTCACACTATGAAAGTTATCTTTCAAAAAGTCTGAGTTTGTTGAAGAGTCAGTCTTTCTGAAAGAAAAATTTCATAGTGGAAACCCAGACTTAGTAAAAAAATTATTAAAAAACAAAATTTGATAATTAATTTTGCGCCACCTTGTAGATACATATGTACATAGATGCCGACTAGTGTTATAACTGTTAAGATTTTTTAAATATTAAATAGAATCTTAAAATTTTCTTGTTTTCCTTAAATTACTCTTCATCCAATCTCAAATTATTATTTTTTTTTTAACAACATTATCACTGTTATACTCTGCGCAAAAAAACCGTTAAATTGTTTAAATTTTACTCTTCGGTAAACCAACTCTTTTTTTAACATTTACCAGTTATTTACTCTGATTTATTTTGCTTAAATTCTCTTTTAAGGTAAAATATTTTTTTAAATAAGCTTGTTGCTTATGGCTCCTTCGGGGAAAAAGTCAAAAAGTTTATCTCTTTTTTTAAGAATATTCTTCAGTAATTGTTGTTATTATTATAGATGGTTGTTGCTATTTTTCAGCTGTGATAACATATGTACAATTTATAACAAGTACATTTGGTCACAACACTAATACATAAAAAAGTAATAAATGACTTTTTGTTGCTTTTGCTTTTGATTTCTTATCACAGGATGAGTATTTATTTGCTTTTTTACTGCTGCTTTTGCTGTTGGTTTCTTCTTTTTTTTTAATATAATTTATGCGATCATTCATTTATAGAAAATAATCTTTAATTTATTGTTAGAATGGTGTTCTGTTGTGATTATTACAAAAAATTATTGCAGCCAAATTAATTGTAAAGTTTAGTTATGGGTAAAACTCCCCTCTCTTTTACCTCTTCTTTCTCTTTTACCGTTAGACTCTTGTTCTTCTAAGTGCTTTGAATTATTTGCATTCGGTTTTGTGAAAGTTACCGGTTTTTTCTCTAGTACTTCGTATGTAGATTTATTTATAGTAACTGTTCTTTTGGCAATAAACATGCATCATACACTTGAAGAAAAAATGTTAGTAAAATTAAAAATAAAATGCATAAGAAATATAAGAAACTAAAAATTTAAAGAGAATTCTTGAAAATTTATTAAAAAAAACGTATATTTAGTATTTAAAATCAAATTTAATGCAGATAAAATTTATAAGAAATTAAAGGGTAAAAAAAAAAAAATGGACCGAAGTTAGAAAAATTTAAATTTGTCATTTCCGGTTTTGCAGACGAAAAAGATTTATTTTTTTTTTTATTATTTTTTTGAAAAGATCAAGTGATTCGATATAAATTCGAACATCAATTTGTTTCGGAACTTCGAATTCTTACAGCTAAAAATAATATTTAAAACTTATAATATACGAAAACAAGTTTTTATTATATTCTAATGGCCAATTTCACCAATTCTATTTAAATATCAATTTAAATATAGTTTTTCATAAATTTTTGTTTGACATAAAAAACGAATTTTAAAAATAAATTGATATATAAATAAATTTCGAAGTAACAAAAAATTTTTGAACAATGTGTAGGTGTATTGTTGAATGGAAAATTCGAAATTGTTTAAAATAAATCTAAAATCAAGAATGTAGTGTTTAAGAACTTTAAATATAATAGATTTGTAAGGATATAAATAAAATTCGAAAATAATAAATTTTTTAACATTAGCAAAATAATTCAAAAATTTTATTAAAAAAAAACCCCAAAAATATTAAAAAAATAAGCACTCTCATTCAAGATTTATAGATTTAAAAGATGAAAAGAGGTTTCGAAATTATGTTCAAAAATTCGATATGGTAGAAAAAGGTTAACAATTTAAAAACTTTTCTGCTAAAACTTAAAAATGTAAACTATTTTGTAAAAACAATTACTTGAAAAGTAAAAATCAATTTCTTATTTAAGTTCGAAAAGCTCAAATCAACTAAAAATGGGGAAATACCAAAATTAAAAATGAAAGAATTTTTAACATAAACAAAAATTTTAAAAATTTTTAAGAAAATTTTGTAAGCTTAGCTAAAAAAACTAATTTCGAAATTAAATTTTAAAATTCAAATGAGTTTTAAAATAAAACAATTTAAAATTTTTATACTGAGAATCTTAAAATATCTTTAATGAAAAACACTAAAGCAAATTCTGAGGATTGAAGAGTTAAACTAAATTTTAACACTAAGTTCGAAAATTCGAAATTCTTAAAAAACTTTCAATACTTAAAATTTCTTCAATTACAAACATTATATGTATATAAAAAAGTGAAACAATTTTAAGCTAATTTTTTTTTATTTATTTAAAATAATCTAGACCAGAGGAAACTTTTGATTTAATATCAAAATTCCTAAATTTCATAAATGCAACCCTTTTTTCTCTGTAGTTTATGTAGTTTATTGCTCAAATTTTATATCTACACTAGCTTAACCTGGTGCGCTTCGCTACACTGCTTTAACCACTTCTTCAGTGGAGAGATATTTAATATATGCATCCTATGGGAGGTATTTACCCCCTGCGCCTACCCGCTTTATTTTTATTTTCAAAATTGTAGCATACCATAAAAGTGACTTTTACAAAGTTTGAACATTCTTACTATAGCAGTTCTTAAGATATGCGATATTAAACATTGGCGTCCTATGGGGGGTACCACTTCGCCCGCTGCTATATTATTTAAATTTTGGGGCTCAGAAGATCCTACTACGAAAAGTTCAACAAAATGCGTGCTGCGGCTTTTAATTATATTTCTATCTATGAGGGGTACTGCTCCTCCTCTGTCTACCCGCCCATTTGTTAATTGAAATTTAAAGTTAACCATAATAGTAGCTTTAACCACGTTTGAAGACTCTCCCTTTAATAGTTCTTCATTTGAGCTATATTTAATATATGCAAACTATGGGAGGTATTTACCCCCTGCGCCTACCCGCTTTATTTTTGTTTTCAATAGTGTAGTATACCATAAGAGTGACTTCTGCAAAGTTTGAACATTCATACTATAACAGTTCTTAAGATATGCGATATTAAACATTGGCGTCCTATGGTGGGTACCACTTCCCCCGCAGCTATTTTATTTCAATTTTGGGGCTCAGAAGATCCTACTACCAAAAGTTCACAAATTGCTGGCAGCGGCTCTTATTAATATTTCTATCAATGAGAGGTACTGCTCCTCCTCTGGCTACCCCGCCCATTTCCATATTGAAATTTATAGTTTACCATAATAGTAGCTTTAACCACGTTTGAAGACTATCCCTTTAATTGTTCTTCAGTTGAACGATATTTAATATATGCATCCTATGAGAGGTAGTGCCCCCCCAGCGCCTACACGCTTTATTTTTATTTTCAATAGTGTAGTATACCATAAGAGTGACGTCTACAAAGTTTGAACATTCTCACTATAACAGTTCTTAAGATATGCGATATTAAACATTGGCGTTCTATGGGGGAAACCACTTCCCCCCTGTTACTTTATTTAAATTTTGGGGCTCAGAAGATCCTAATACCAAAAGTTCACAAAATGCGTGAAGCGGCTCTTAAGATATGCTATATTTAATATTGGCATCCAATTGGTAGCCTATTTTATTTTTAGGGCTCACGTGATCCTACTGTAAAAATTTCAGGAAAATCGGTTGAGTAGTTTAGGAGTCTATAAGCCAACATACAAACAAACAAACAAACAAACATACAAACATTTTTCATTTTTATATATGTATGTATATAGATCAGTGAAGGGCACACACATACTATCACATTTATGCTTGTGTTGACGAAATAACAACAAAGCGACAGCCGATCGTATATTGTCACAGCCCACCCAATGAAGTTTATAGTGTACATGTGTCGACGTCACACAAGCAGCATTTTTAATCCTAAACACGCGTACATAGGATTTGCAAAGGTGCCCTTCACTGATATAGATAGATAAAGTTTGAAAATTCGAAGTTTAAAGCTTAGAAATATTAAATACATCAACGAGTGCAGGGTAAACAACACGAAATGTAAAATCAAGCAATAATTTTGTGTTTAATAGATTTCGTTTAAATATTTTATTTCTTAAAATTCAGTTTCGTTTCATTTAAAATTCGATTCGATTCGAATTATTTTGTTTTATTTGTATCACATTTTACTAACATTTTGTTGAGAGCGTAGAACTTAAAGTTCTTTTCTTTTTACCCACACCCCAATAGTGGAGACGGTATTATACGTTTGTGCTGTTGTTTGTTACGCAATAAAGTATTGTTGCTAGACCCATCTTTTAGTATACCGATCAACTTAAATAAAGTTTTGAATCGATCTGACGATGTCCGGCAGGCGGACTGTGCATATTAAGGGCCGTAATATTTGCCATCATATCTAATTTTTTTGTTTTTATCCAGCATTGTCGGTGTCTGTCACACATATTCACTAATACTTCCACATGTCGTAGTGAATATTTTGATAAGTATATTTGAGCTATAAACCTTGTGCGCAAAGTACAGGTCGCAATTTGTGAGTTAATTTGATGAAATTTTACAACGTACAGAGGCTCTAATTGTCACTAGGACCAAGCCTATTGAACATGGCGAGAAGCGGTCCATAATTTCACATAAACCATCTTGTTATCTTTGTATTTAGATCAAATTTAGCCAAAACTTATTTTATTGCAATCCAAATTACCGAATTTTGTTGGAATCGGTTCATATTTGACCATAGCTCAGATACAAATACTGTTCTCGCAAATAACTTTTAATGTCGTGAATTCCTTTCAAATATTGGTATTGACATAAAGTTTAGCGACAATAACTTTTACAATAGCTACTGAATATGTCATTACAAAATGTTGTGCTGGTGGTTTCAAAATTAACCACAGGTCCCTCCAATAACCTCCTTCCAAAAATCATTTAAAGGCAAACAAATCTCATATAGCTGAAGATATCAAAGAACTTTCACGTGAATCTGAATCTGAACAGAATTTTGTTCTAGCGGGTCCATGATTGCTCATGGATCCCAAAATATTTGAGGTGTTGGGTATCATATGGTCAGGCTTGACCGACTATACTTTCTGAATTGTTTTATTCTGCCAAACGTTTAATATTCTCATGCTGTTTCTGCTGCTGTTGTTATTGTTGTTACTTATTACCACTCGTATTGACTTCGTTTTGTTTTTATTTTTTTATGTACTTCGGGCACTCACTTGTAGAGCCACCCACATATTGAGTGTATGTTAAGGTTTGTTTTTAAAACAACAACAACAGCTATACCAATAACAATAATAAATCACTCAATACTGCAAGCAACCAAAAACATAAATAAACCCATGGAAGTGTGTGTGCTTGTATATTTATGAAAATGGGGTACTTAAAAGCAAGTTTTATTACTCTTGCGGAGTAGTGAACTCTTTTTTCTAGAAGTTTGTCTGCAGAGCTGGATGTACGTTTGTGATTAAAAGGTTGGTATATAAAATATACCCTTAACAATTTTCTCTTTTTGTTTAAAAGAGTTTTAACTTTTATGATATTTTTTTTATACTCTTGTTGAATATTCACAAGTAAAAACATTCTTGTCGTAGCAATTTGGTTTTATTTTGACTTTCAATATTTACCGGCATTATAATGTAACAATAAGAAAAACAACAAAAGCCATGATTTTGGATTTTTTTAATGTTGCTGTTGTTGTTGTTTATTATTATGTTAAATTTAGTAAAGAGCATAAAAGAGTGCTTGTCTATTTATATTTATTTTGTGAGTTAAAGATGATTTGTTTTGATTTTTATAAGGCTGCAATCAAAGACTGAGTGTATGTGTATTTGCTTTCCACATATTCCCCATAAAAATAAACTACATATTGCGACACTCCAAAAAAAAAGACAGCAATAACCAATAACAACAACAACAACAACATTTTTAGAGGGCAGCCTACACTTTAAATTGTTAAAAATAAAAAAACGAAAATGTATGCTGCGTACATGTTGACTGCCAGACTGGACAAAATCCAAAAGGCTTAAATAAAATTGAAACTTGCAGCACAACTTTAGGCAGGAAAGGAAAATAATGAATTTATCAGACAATTAAGTAGAATACCGGAAAACTTCTGAAGAAAGCATACTTTTAAAGAAATGTTTTTTTTTTTAAATCTCCTGCAATCTTAAACATTTTGTTGTATATATCGGAAAATAAATATTGAAAATAAATACAAATCAAAAAAAAAAAAAATTAAATTGCAAAAAATACGAAAAAAATGAACAACAAACCGGTAGAGTCTGCTGCTCATTAGTAACACCTCAAAAAGTAACGTGAGCTCAGCAATTCTTAAGAAAGAGTTTTAATTTTTTTTTATGCTTCAAGTTGGTTTTTTCTTACAGCAGAAAAAAATGCTAGTATTATTTTGTTTCTTGCATATTTTACACATATGCTAAAACGAGAAACTTTAAGAGCACCCAAGAATTAAGTCTCACCAAACACATAACACGGTGTCAATTCGTCTGTCGACTTGTCCATCCATCCGTTCGCCTATCCTTCTTTTTCTGTGCGACTGACTGTCTGTGTCATGTTTTGTATTATAGTTTATGTTTTTATGTATGCGAATATTAAGCCGGTGTGGTGATGCTCTATTAGTGGACAGGTATGCAAAATTTATAAATACAGGGAATCTAATAGAATATGTTTGAGGTTTAAGGCAAGTGTTTGTAAAAAGATCATAGAGAAGTGATAAAGAAAATTAAAATAAAAGACAGACTTAAAAGCATATAGAGCTTCAACAAAAGCAAGAAAGCTCAATTTAGCTGTCGAAGAAATTAATTCAGCTAAGAAAATGTTTTAGGGACTAAATTTTCAAAGACATTTGTCTACAAAATTATTATATTCAGCTATTTTTAAACTAATTGTATAATGTAACTGAATTATAACTAATTCAGCGCATGTACTATAAAAAAAGCTGTGTTTATTTCTAGTGTTATTAAGCAGGTGTATTTTGCATAAATTTTATTTCAAAATTTACTAGATACAGCTGGCATTTTTAAAATGTAAGTTTAAGTAAAGACTTATTTATAAAAAAGGTAATTTTGCTAAGCTGACATAAATTCAGCAGACGTGATATAAATTCAGCAGACGTGATATATATTAAAAAAAAAAAATTAAACATTAATGTAATTCAGCTAAACTCTTAAAAAAAAAATTACATTTTACCTACATTTTTTTTAAGAGATTCGTGAAAAAAGTTAAAAATCCAGCAAAAACTTACATACATATCTGTGGCATTTTGACAAAACATCTTAAGTCGAGATAAGATAGCGAAAAAGTTTTTTAAAAAAACGAGGAGAAAAAATAATTTTTATTTACTAATAAAATAAACCAAAATTAAAGAAAAATTTCGTTTATAATACAAAATTTTTTATAATTAGGCCGAGACAATTTCAGCAAAATTTAGCTAAGAAAATGCATACATTTTGTAAAAACTTGTGAAATTTAAAAATGAAAAATAAAAATCATAATTTAGCTTAACAAAAATGCTACTCAGCTAACAACAAATTAAATTTATTTAAGAAAATGCGCTTAAATAATTTTGTAGCGAAGTCTAGAATTTAATTCAGCTAAATTATAATTTTATTCAGCTACAAAACATCCTGGTATTATACAAATTTCTTGTTATTTGCTTGGAATCCTTAAAAAAATTGCAATTCAGCTGTGAAATATTTGAAATTAGCTTAAGAAATTTTTCTGCCTATTTCACGATTTCAAATTCCTAAAATTTGTTTTTGTTTTACATGTAATTTGTACGAACAAGAGCTAAAAGTTAAATTCAGCTACGAAATTTGTATGAGTTATAGTCCCTTTAACAAAGACTTTACTGTACCATTGTTCGTTTATTTAAGTGCTTTAGCAAACATATGGTTATTGTAGCAAGAGTAATTATTACTGATATGTGTATATGTTACAAAGAAAGGGAGAGAGAGAGAAAGAGAAGGAGTAAGAAATGTTATTAGTGTTGGTGGCAGAGGTGTAACGTGTCTGTCTGTTTACCTTAATGACTGAAATAAGATGCACTTGAAAAAGAAACAAAAGCAACAACAAAACCCAAATGTAAACATCAACTGCGAGAAGTGCAACAGCACAACTTCTGACATGCAATACAGCTCCCCCCCTAAAACTTGAAAATAAAAAAATATATTCAGCGTAAGCTAAAATTTCAAATCTTTTATTTTTTTTCTATGAAGCAAAATTTCATTTTCTAAAAGTGTATTTCGTGTGTTTGTGTAAAAAAGTTTCTCAGACTCTTCTTTCGTCTGTAATTTAAGCCTGTTTGTCATCCTTTTGTTTGGGTTTTATTTTAAAGCATTGTTGCCAGGCTTAATGACTTTAAAGTTGATGTCATTGTGCAAACAATTGGCTTCATACTTGTCAAGTAGTTTTGGAGTCTTCATAGTAGCGTAGGAGTTGATATTGAGGTACTTTGTCTTTTCAAAACAAGCACAACTTAGTTGTATATAAGACTTTTGAAGACAAGAGACCTAATGAGAACAACCGCAAATATTAAAGAAGACACTGAGAGAAAAAATTTCAACAGAAAGAATTAAAAAGGCTCAAAACTAGATTATAGGCTAGGGTATGCAATAAAATAAATAAGAGACTAAAGCAAAGACTAAAGAAGGGATAAGATAAGACTAGACTAGAGAATAGGCTAGATAATAGGCTAAGTAAAAGGCTAAGTAATAGGCTAGACACTAGACTGAAAACTAGACTATAGAAAAGGCTTGATACTTAGCTGCAGACTAGACCCGAGACTAGGTTGTAAACTTAATAATGATAAGACTACACGCAGAGAAAAAACATGTTTAAATATGGTCACATTCAACAAAACTATTTTTAAAGAAAATTTTTAAAATGTGTTTAATTAACCATATTATGGTCAAATTTGGCCACAATCAAGAGGCCAAAACCATATTATGGTTGCCTCAAAACATGTTATGATTATTAGTAACTAAAATATGTTTAAAACTTATAATAGCATAGTTGGTTTTCAACCATAACATGTTGCTCTAGGAAAAGAGAAAAATACTATTGTAAATTTAAAAACAAATTTTTGTCATATTTAACCATATCATGTTTGGGGGTCACCATAATATGGTTGTGGTTTCTTGATGGTGGCCTAATTCGACCATAATATGGTTGTCGATAACAATTATATGGTAAGATTAAACATAATATGTTAAAAATTTTCTTTAAAAATAGTTTTGTCGAAGGTGACCATATTTAAACATGTTTTTTCTCTGCGTGTAGAGACTAGATAAGATACTTAACTAGAAAATAGGCTAGAGACTTGACTTGGAACTACGCCAGATTATATGCTAGATACTAGGCTAAATACTAGGTAACAGACTAGATAAGAGGCTAAATTAGAGAATAGATTATAGAATTGACTTATGAGTAGACTACAAAAGAGACTGTACTAAAGAAAAGTCTGAAGACAAGTCTAAATGCTAGTCTACCGATGAGTATATAGACCAGAACAGAACAGACTAGCAACTTAACTAGTACAAGACAAGATACATGACCATTAGTGTAACCGCAAGTTATATGGGCAATTTTTTTTCGTATTTTCACTTGGCAAACCCCTAAGAATGATTCCAAATTAGAAAAAAATATATATAAAAAACTTTACATCGTTTGCATAGTTATTAGTCGTGCCCTGAGCCCACAAAGTTTGCTAAAATGCTATTTTGGGTCATAGGTTCTTATTGGCACAAGGACCAAGCCTATTGAAAATGGGCCGAATCGTAGGACCACGAGGGAAGATAGGGGGAAATTGCTTCCTCTCAGAAACTATCAAACCGATTTCAATGAAATTTAAAACATAGATAGAACCATATCTATATAGACACAAAATGTATGCATTTTTTAAAAAATAGGACCATGAGGGGAGATAGGGGCAATTTCTGCCTCTCAAACCGATTTTAATGAAATTTAAAACATAGATAGATCCATATCTATATGGACACATTAGCTATACAGTTTTTCAAAAAATAGGACCACAAGGGGAGGTAGGGGGCAATTTCTGCCTCTCACAAACTTTCATACTGTAGTGTAGGGTATCATATGGTCGGGCTTGACCGACTATACTTTCTTACTTGTTTTTTTAGACTTGACTAGAGACTTAAAAATACTAATATGTAAGACTAGCGTAGATACTAGGCTAAGAACTATGTAGTAAGAATCTGTTCGAATACTAGACTACACCTTTTCCAATTTAAATTCAGAAAGCGTCAATTGTAATTCAGAACGCCTTAGATTAATCTGAATTACAATTGACGCTTTCTGAATTACATATGGAAAAGGTGTAGAGACTTAACTAGTCAAGAGGTAGGTACTAGACTAGAAAGCAGACTAGAAACAAGGCTAAAGACTAGGCTAGTGACCAGGATATAAACTAGACTAATAATAGTTGACTACACCAGAGACTAGACTAGGGCCTAGATAAGATACTAGACCAGGAACGAGTCTGGAGGCTAGGCTAGAGAATAGGTTAGAGAATAGGCTAGATAATAGGCAAAAGACCAGGATAAAGACTAGACTAATGAATAGACTACAAAAGAGACTAGACTTAAGACTAGTATAAATGCTAGTCTAGATAATAGTAAGACTAGACCAAAGAGTAGATTAGAAAATAGATAAGAACTAAACTGGTACTTTCCTAGAAACTTCAAGAGAGATTAGTTGCTAGATTTATTACTAGACTGGGGCCTAAAATAGAGGCAACTCAGGCTAGAGACAAGACTAGATAATAAGCTTAAGGCTAGTAAGAACCTAGTCTAAGTCTAGACTAGAGACTGATGCATGATATTAAAAAAGTAGTCAAAACTAGTCTAGAGACTAGAACCTAGACTAGAAACTACACTTATAACTAGACCAGAGAGTTTACAGCATTCTTGAAGATTAGGTTTCTACGAATACTTCAAATTATCATAATATGTATTCTATTGTTTTGATTTTAGTTGAAATGCGTGTAAAAAACTTTCAATTTATCACCTATTTCTAATTAAAAGGCATCCTATCAAATCTGTTTATGTGTCTTACTCATTTCAGCCGTAATTGGTGGTCTAGTTATTCAGAATTTTAATGACTTTTAGTGCCTTATAAAACTATTACATTACAATTTTACAAAGCATATTACAAAGAATTTAAATATTATTTTTTATAACTCTGACCAAATGCAACAATTTAATGTCAATTAATAAAAATCTGTATGTGAAAAAACAGATAATTTCAAAAAAAAAAAAAAAATGTTTTCTTCTGGTTTCATTTTATTGAGCATTTAATGAATTTCAAACACAATGTTGCATTTCAAAACACAACAAAAAGACATTACGTCATCAAAATTATTAAATGACAACAAAAAATGGAACAAAATCATCAAGAAACTAAAACAAAACAAAAAAAGGAGTGTAATCATTAAAGAAGTTTTTAAAAAGATTTGTTAAAAAGAAAAATGATTATGGTGGGTTAAAAAAAGTGTTTTTTTAACTTTTTTATATCAATAGAGGGTTAAACATTTTCTAAAATTATTTAATAGGAATAAATTACTTACGGCCAATTTTGGCTGAACGGCATATCGAGCATTATTTAAAGATATTTAAAAAGACCAAAATGAATAAAATCAACGATGTCTTTAAAATGGAACCCCCAAGGAAGCAGGCGGAAAGGGCTGTATTCACTTTTAAAGGAGTGAAAATTGTACCTTTTTTTGTGAAAATCGTACAGTTTTCTCCATTCATTGACAATAACATATATTAAATTATGGGCACCCACTACAATTTTGAAATTTTTGACACTTTAATGGAGAGAAAAAAGTATCAAAAAGGTGAAATACGGGAAATTAAATTTCTTTCTACTTTTCCTTGCTGCATGTGGTAATTTTAGAATTTTCTATAATATTGAACTTAGAAACATAAAATATTATGTGTAGGGTCGTGAGTAAATGAGAACCTATAATAATAAAAATCTTGGTCCTTTTTTGTTCTTCAACAGGTACTTTTTGAATTTTCGTTATATTGGACCTTGAAACATAAAATTAAACATGCATGGTCCTGAGTGTATAAATATCTGTAATGGGGAACTTTTTGGTACTTTTTTGTTTTGCAACTGGTACTTTTTTGATTTCTGTTGGTTTTCGATCTAGAAACATAAAATTAAATATTCACTTTCCTGAGGGAATGAGATCATAAAATGAAAAATGTTGGTACTTTTTTGTTTTTAACTGGCGCTTTTTTGACTTCTGTTCGTTTTCGATCTAGAAATAAAAAATGAAAAATGCTCATTCCTGAGTGAACGATAACCTATAAAAAGGTCCCTTTTTTAATTTTTTGTATTTTTGGACCTCGAAACATAAAATTAAACTGGAAATGTCCTGAGTGGGTAAGAATCTATAATAGGGAACTTTTTGATACTTTTTTGATTTCTGTGAGTATTGGATCTAGAAACATAAAACTAAGCATGCACGGTCTTGAGTGAACGAGAACCTATAAAATAAAAAATGTTGGTAGTTTTTTGTTCTTCAACAGGTACTTTTTGAATTTTCGTTATCTTGGACTTAGAAACATAAAATTAAACATGCATGGTCCTGAGTGAAACAGAAAATGTAAGGGGGAACGTTTTTGTTTCTCAGCAGGTACTTTTTTGACTTCTGTAGGTTTTCGATTTAGAAACAAAAAATTAAAAATGCTCGGTCCTGAGCGAACGAGAAATTATAAAATGAAAAATGTTGGTACTTTTTTGTTTTTAAACAGTTTTTTTTTAATTTTTGTAATTTTTTTAATATTCGCTAAAATTTTACCTAGAAACATTAAATTAAACTGTCAATGTCCTAAGTAGATAAAAATCTATAACAGGGAACTTTTTGGTACTTTTTTGTTTTTCAACTAGTACTTTTTTGATTTCTGTTAGTATGGATCTAGAAACATAAAATTAAGCATGCACGGTGCTGAGTGTATAAGAATCCGTAAGAGCGATCTATTTGGCACTTTTTCGTTCTTTAATTGGTACTTTTTGAATTTTATTGATACTGAACCAGAGTGATTAAGAAACTATAAGAGGAGCATTTTTGATACTTTTTTGGTTTTTTAATTGGTACTTTCTCAATTTTTTATATTATTACACTAACAAATTTAATTAAACATTCACGGAATTGAGCGGATGATAACATATGGGCCGGAGGACGGTCTCTCGCCTAATAGATCCACTAAAAAGGAAAAAATGCCGGAAATTGGTGCTGCTTTAATTTATTTTTAAAATTTGATACTTTTAAAGCCCTGTCTTTTACATTGTATTCGAATTTTGATTAACAAAGTCATTAAACAAATTTGTCCCAAAACAGAATCATCTTAAAATTAAAACTAATGAACAAATAGTCATAATAAAATCATTAGAATTTCTTTAATTTTCATAAAATGTCAAATGCAGTCATCGATTTTGTAATACTTATAAAAAAAAATTCAATAATCTTCTTAAAAAAAGTTTCCAATTTCACGTTGACATCATTTTATATGTTTAATTTTTTATAATTTAAAAATTTTTTTTTTTCTGTTTTTTAGAGGTCATCGATTGACCAACCTTTTTTGGGAAAAAGATAACCTTTTTAAAACAAAATGAAACGGAAAAAAATCTAAAATTTACGAAATATTTTTTGCTATTAAAATTATTTTGGGACTAAATTTAAAAATTGTTTTGTAAAAAAACAAATTTATTCTTCCAAAAACAAAAATTGATAAGAAAAAAATTTGTTTGAAATTGTCAAAATGGTTCTATTTAATCAATCTAAAATTTTATTAAATTTATATTTAAAAATAATTTTATGAAATTTTTATAGGTTTTTTAAAAATTTAAAATATTTTGAAATCTTCTTTTATTAGAAATGAAAATAGATAGAAAACGAATTAAAAGTACCCTTTTTAATTAAATTAAATTAAAATTCAATTTTCATTTTAGTTGATTAACAGGAAACTCAAATATTTAAATTAAAACAGTACCAAGAACAAGGCTGCTACGCATGCACAAAGTTTGAATCTATATAAAGTAAATAATAAGATATTTGAGTGTTTTTATGGAAAAAGATTTCCAGATTGTTTATAAAAGATAATAATTTTGATACAGTCAAATTTTTGCCATAAGCTCGGTGGAATATACAGAATAGGGCAGAAATTTACTTGACCTTTCTAACCTTCTAAAAATTAAAAAAAAAAGGGAAAACATACTATTAACCGTAATCATTACTCTATTTTTATGTTTAAGCTTATTGCTACTAAGTCTAGAATTGGGCAGATTCGCCTTTGAGTCTTTTTAGCTTTAAGCAAATTGTATTCCAATGAATACAAAAAAAATAACAAAAGAAAACAGAGACAGACATGTTTAAGCTCTAAACAAAAAACTGGAGGAAATAAATTTTGAAGCAATTTGAAAATTTTTAAAATTTATTTCGTTTAACAGAATGGGGCATACACTTTTCTGCCGAAGACTGTTGAAAAATACAGAAATTGTTTGGCACACAGACGAAGTTGGTTGAAAAGGGGTGACGTTGTATTCGTCACTATACTTTTCCCTCTCTCGCCGGTGGCACGGATGCTTCTTGCGGGAAATGCTGTATAATTCTGCAGAGTTATACACCTAATTTGCGATTGCTAAACGCAGTGTTTGTCACCCGGTGCTAAGACCGCTGTGCGATACACCACCATCGTAGGTACTTACGTTAAGCTTTCTTATTTTCCTTCTAGTCATAGAAAGTAGAGAAAGGGTTAGATTGTCATTTATACAGGACCACAATTGCTTGCTTATATACTTTGCTGTTCGCGGCCCATCTTTCTTTATTAGTTTCGATAATCAATCGCCAAAGCTCAAGTTTGCATTAGAGCAAAGGTACTCCCACGTCTTCTATATCCAGTGGAACCCGTAAGGTAGTGCCGAGTCTAGCAAGCTCTTCAGACCTACTGTTTTCCAGCTTATCACTGTGCCCTGGGCCCCTTTTCTTTCTAATTTTAAATTGGTCAGCCTTTTTGTT
Source organism: Pollenia angustigena (assembly GCA_930367215.1). NCBI lineage: Eukaryota > Metazoa > Arthropoda > Insecta > Diptera > Polleniidae > Pollenia > Pollenia angustigena. The sequence continues at coordinate 4,709,891 of OV884059.1, forward strand.
AAAAGATGAGCGAAAGGGGCTGTTATTGTTCTCCGGTATGGGGAATCCAAGGCCATAAATATCCACAGTAGTTCATGAGACCGCAGATAATTTGAGCCAGTTATATGTTTCCTTGATCCGACGTATATCTGTCTAATAATCACTACAGCTTGGCCTTAGTTTATTACATGTTCCAGAAAAAGGTCGAAACTTTAAGGATTTCCTTGTATTCATATCTTCCCTACATGTTAATTGTAGTGATTGATGCTCAGCTAAAAAGTCCAGAATGGGAGCCACATCATCACCTAAATCCACATAGCAAGCATTTTTTAATTAAAGTCGAACTTCAACTTGATTTTCATAATCTGCCTTAATATATTTAAGATAATCTAGAACTAAAGAACATTTCAATTTGGTAAAGAATATCCGGAAAAGGCCAAGGCCCAAATTACGGCATTCGATATCGATCGAAATCCCATTTAAATTGTATTATAGTTTCGATCGATATCGAGTGCCTTAATTTGGCTCCAGATATTTTTACAAACTAATGTCTTTAAGTCCCTTTTACCCCAAGCAATTTTAGACCTGCAAACCTTTTAAATGTTCTTAAACTTCACCACGTTGTAAAGTGTCTCTGTAGAGTACCCTTAAAGTGGCGCCAATTTAATTTATTTAATATTCAAAATAAATTACTTTAAAAAAACCACTATTTCCGCAATCAAAAATTAAATAGACATATAAATAAATTTATAATGTAGAACAATTGATAAACTTTTAAACTTAAAGCAAAATTATTGTTTTTTTTTTAATTTTTTAGTAAAATAAATTTTATTCATAGAAATAATAACAAAATATTTCAAAAACAAATTTTAAACTTTATCGCCATTGGCCTGTTTTTACAGTCAGGATGTGAGTGCGCATGTTTCAGCCAAAACAAAAAAAGAAACGCAGACACCAATCACAGGCAACAGGATGTGCAGACTTGAAAAATTGCCTGTCAAACGTGGAAAGAAAAAAAAAGTCATGTGTCTGTCTTTCAAGGCACCCTTATCAATAAAACAAAAATAAAACTGTTTAAGTGTTGGCTTTTTGTTGTTGCTAAGGTAGTTGACATTTGCCTAATTATATGCTTGACTTATTGAGTGGGTCTTAAATTATAGTAGAACAATACAAGCAAAGCAAAAGGATGACATTAATTTTATTCTGAGTTAACTAAAGAAAAGGGAGGAGTTTTGTTAAAAAAGTTTTTTGTAAAAGATTTATTCCAAAAAAAATTTTAATTTTCTTACAATTTCCTTGAATTTTATTAATAATATTTTTTTAAATATTTAAAATTCTTTCATCATCTTTATTTGTTTATCGTTTTCAATTTAGTTCACATGAGTCAAATTCAATGACGACTCCTTCTTGGAAATTAAATATACAAACAGTTCATGATTAAATATTTTGTTTAAAAAATTTTAATGATTCAGTTCGGGGAGGTACTCAAACACCCATCATTTAGATAAAAAAATGTACCCAAGATTTAAAAATTAGAAAATAGCTTGAAATTTTTTCAAACAAGAAATACAAAAAAGAAATACTGTGTAATATATCTTTAGCTTAAAACGCTTTTGTCACCAAAATTGCACTATGGCTCTATAAGTTTAAAAATCATCGCATTGAAAATGATTTAAAAAAACTTTGAAACAAACGAAAAATTTATAAGGTCTCAATAACTTCTACAACAGAGACTACAACAGATGCTACAAAATCTGCGCTATGGCTTTAAAATTCTTATAATTTCTTTAAGAAAGTACCATAAAATACTTAAAAAACATGTAGCATTTCCAAATTTCTTAAAAAGGCTTGCTTAAACGGCTTGTGTCTTCAATTTTTCCAATATTTAAAAACCCATCGTTATTGATCAAAAAATGTGCACTATGGGGCAAAATCTTGAAAAAAACCAAACTGTGGATTTATAATTCCATAAAAATTAATCAAAGCAAAAAAACTGCAGTCGAAACCAAAAACTGTCGAGCAAAAAACTAAAATTTGTTTATTACTTGTTGCTTTTTGAGTTGGTTTGACAGCGAATGTTTGCATTTAATGAATCATAAGTTAAAGCAACGGTTTTTTTATGCCCATGACAAATGAAGAAGTGGAAGAAATGGCAGTTTTTCTACTTTGACTTCAGTTTTTTAAGCGCTGAAAATTTAAAATCTTGTAAAATTTATTTTAATTAAAAATCTGCACTATAGCTTAAATTTTTAAACATAATTAACACTATTGAATAAAATAAAAATTTTTTTTTTTTTTTAACTTCATTATGAATTAAATAATTTTTGCCTTTTGAACAAATTTAGAAAACAAAAACTAGAATTCTATAAAGAAAAAATTGCCACAGTTTTCCTTCCGCTTCAGCACTATGGATTGAAACAAATAAGAACATAATTTTCATTACGGGTTTAAAGTTCTGATGCAAAAAAAAATATTATAAATTTGAAAAATGTTGAATCTATATATCGTCGGTCTCATGTAGAAAGGCCCTAACTCGATTTTTTTCGAAATTGATTTTTTTAGTGATTCCAATAAATTTTCCACAAGTACACCTCGCCACAAAATTTAAATACAATAGCATCAAAAATATCAGTTTAACAAGCAATTGAACAAGCCATTTACATTATTATGTTTTTGCCTTCTCCTGGAAAGTTGCATTTATGTGAGTTAGGGCTTTTCTACATGAGACCAACGATATATCAAACAGGATGTGTGTTTGTATGTATGTATGTATGTATGTATGTATGTATGTATGTATGTATGTATGTATGTATGTATGTATGTATGTATGTATGTATGTATGTATGTATGTATGTATGTATGTATGTATGTATGTATGTATGTATGTATGTATGTATGTATGTATGTATGTATGTATGTATGTATGTATGTATGTATGTATGTATGTATGTATGTATGTATGTATGTATGTATGTATGTATGTATGTATGTATGTATGTATGTATGTATGTACATATGTATGTATGTATGTATGTATGTATGTATGTATGTATGTATGTATGTATGTATGTATGTATGTATGTATGTACATATGTATGTATGTATGTATGTATGTATGTATGTATGTATGTTTTTTTTTTTTTTTTTTTTTTTTTTTTTTTTTTTTTTTTTTTTTTTTTTTTTTTTTTTTGTGTTGGAGGTGGAAACCTTCAATAGGTCCCAGGCGGGTATGTCGGATTTTTACCGACTAAAACCACCTCCACCGTCAAATCCACACCCTGCGGGACTGCCGTTAGGTATTACTTCGCAGGGTGAGTGGCACAGTTTGCCGCGTCCATCTGGTTTTACGTTTTTTTTTGGTTCACGTTAATCTTCTTCGCAGCTCATTGTTGTATTGATCCTAAATTCCTGAGCTGTTCCTCTCTTCGCAGCATTTTGTTTACAATTGTTATGAAACATGTAATGCTGTTCCAGTTTTCCTCTGACTCCAACATGACATTCACGATGTTTTCAGGTAATAAGTTGCGTCCCAATTGTGATTCTAGGATCCTTCTCTCCCCTTCGAATCGTTCACATTTGAACATAGCATGTTCCACACTTTCGTCCTGATCTGGACAGGCTGGACACCTCGCGGTGTCGTCGTGTCCGAATCGATGTAGATAGCTTCTGTAACCACCATGCCCCGTTAGAAACTGTGTCAGATGATAACCTATCTCCCCATGTTTTCGATTCATCCACTTTTCCACATTTGGGATTAATCTATGTGTCCACCGTCCACATGTAGAATGTTCCCATCTTCTTTGCCAGTTCAGTATGGACCTTCGTCTTTCAGTTTCTCGAATAATTTTCGGCTGGATGTCGTGGTTCTCCTTTTTTTTCAAGTATATTTTTGAAAACTCCCTGGCAGTGATATCGATCGGAATAATACCCGCTATCACGCATGCTGCATCCAGGGATATTGTGCGATACCCGCTACAAACTCGAAGACAACTTCTGCGGAAGATAGATACCATATCCTTCCTGGAGGTGCACCTTAGTGAATCTTCCCATAAGGGTGCTCCATAGAGAAGTATAGAGTTTGCCACTCTTGAAAGTAGCAGTCTACGACTATGCCTAGGTCCACCTATATTTGGCATCATTCTAGCCAATGAACTAACTACCTTAGATGCCTTTTGACAGGAGTAGTCCGTATGCCTTTTAAAATTTAATCTGCTATCGATTATCACACCCAAGTATTTGATAGCATCCGTCGAAACGATTTCGCTATTTCCAATTTTAAGTTTTATAACTTCTTTGGATCTTTTGCTGCTGATCAACACCGCTTCTGTCTTCTGTTCTGCCAGTTGTAGCTCTAAGGATTCGAGCCACGTTTTTACGGTTCTGATGGTTTCGTTTGCATAGAGCTGCACTTCACCAATATTACCAGCTTGGACTACGACAGCCACGTCATCTGCGAAGCCCACGATCTTTGCCTCATTGGGTACCTTTAGTTTGAACACTCCGTCATACATAACGTTCCACAGCAGTGGACCAAGAACTGATCCCTGCGGGACTCCCGCTGTGATATTTGTTGATACCTTTCCGTTATCTGTTTCGTACCACAGAGTCCTTTCCGAAAAGTAGTCATTCACTATTCTTATAAGGTACTCGGGGATATTTAGCCTTCGCAATGATGTTATTATATGATTCCATCCCGCTGAGTTGAACGCATTTTTTATATCGAGTGTTATTATCGCGCAGTACTTCCTTCTTATGCCTTTGCCCTGTATGGCTTTTTTCGCAGTTTCCACAACTAGTTTTACAGCATCCACTGTTGATTTTGCCCTCCGGAAGCCGAATTGCATCCGTGAGATGCCATCAGTTTCGTCGATGACTTTTTGGATCCTATTGTAAATGACCCTCTCTAAGCATTTACCTACGGTGTCTAGGAGGCATATTGGTCTATACGACCCAGGTTCTCCTAAGGTTTTTCCGGGTTTAGGGATCAGGATGAGCTTCTGTTTTTTCCACATCTTTGGGAATACGCAGCTGTCTAAGCAATTGTTAAATAGTTTCGCAAACCAATGTGGTGCTGTTTTAATTGCAGTCTTCAATGCCTTGTTTGGGATACAATCAGGCCCTGGGGCCTTTTTGTCACCAATTTTCGAACACAGTCTTAGTATTTCCTCATCGCTGACTGGTTCTGGGTTTGACTTATTTTGGCTAGATAGTTCTCCAGTGTATTGTTCCCTTTGTGGGAATAGGGAGGAAACTATTTTACTTATCAACACGGGGCAAGTTACCTGCGCTGATTTTTTTCCCTTCAATCGGGACATTACTACTCTATACGCGCTGCCCCAGGGGTTGGAGTCAGCTTCGTTACACAATTGTTCAAAACTGTGTTTTTTGCTTTTCTTTATGGCTTTTTGTAGATCACTTCTTACCAAGTGATATGCTCTTCTTCTTTCTTCAAAGTCTTCACTTGATCTTCCCCTTTGATACCTTCGCCTGGCATGGAGGCATTCTTTCCTGAGTACTGCTATCTCCTCGTTCCACCAATAGTTTTCTTTTCTTCGGCTGTTTCCTGCTTGCCTTCTTCTTGGCATTGATGCATCACAGGCTGTATTTAATGATTTTACTAAACTTTCCGCCATGCTATTTACAGGGCCATCTTCGAAATGTTGCATCTGGAATATTTCTGCGAATGTATCTGGGTCAAGTTTGTCGCTTGCCCATCCATGAAAGAGAACCCCTTTACCCTTCTCTATCCTGGGTTTCTTCCTGTTAATGCTAAAAAGTATTGCTTGGTGGTCACTGTGGGTATAGTGTTCGCTTACCTTCCATTTAACGTCTTGGGCCAAGGAAGAACTTATGAATGTGATATCTACTATAGATCCAAATCCTCCTCTTCTGAAGGTGTGGACATTGCCTCTATTTAATAAAACAACGTCAAGTAAGGAGAAGGCCTCTAAGAGTACCCTTCCTCTGTTATTTGTGCTGTTGCATCCCCATTCTACCGCTGCTGCATTAAAGTCACCTGCTATAATGGTTGGTTTGTGTTGGTTTGCATCATATACCAGGTTTTCGATTACCCTCTCAAACTCTGGTAGGCTAATATTTGGCGACACGTAGCAACTATATACGTATATACCGCCGATTTTTGCTCTAGTAAAGCCTTCCTTGGGATTCTCCGTTCCCTCCTCAATCGCCTTTTTTCCGCAGGCCCATATAGCTGCTCTTCCGGACGAGTCTTTTTCCCATACATTTTTGTCCAGGTTCTTATACTGCTCACTTACTATCGCCACGTCTATCTCCAATTCGCAGGTAGTTTGGATTAGGAGATCGTGGGCTGCTGCACAGTGGTTTGTGTTGAGTTGTATAAATTTCATTTGTACCTAACACTAAGGGCCTTCTTGAAGACAGGGCATCTGAAGCCACCAGCCGTATGCCCTAAGTCTACTCCACCCGTTGCTTTGCACAGCATGCAATTTGGTTCCGCTGCACAGTCTTTCGAGTTGTGGCCCTCGGCTCCACATTTTCTACACCGATGTGACCTATCTGAGTCCGAGGTACAACGCCGTGCAATGTGACCGAACTCCAGACATCTGTAGCACATGGTTACTCTTACAGTCTCCCTTATACGACACACCGACCAGCCGATTTTTATTTTCCCAAGTTTAAGGGCCTTACGCGCGGCTTCTGCTGGCAAACTTAGTCTTGCTGTTTGCGTCCCTCCATACGATTTTCGGATTGACTTTACTATAGACTCATCCAGAATGGGTATCTCTAACGCTTTTTCGAAGGCCAGGCGTATCTCCTGTTTCGTTGTTATTTCGTCCATGTCTTTGCATTCTATCGTTATTTCCTCCTTAAACGATTTTACGTCTACTTGGCCGTCAAGAGATGCCTTAATTTTGCCATTAAACTTGTCGCCGGCACTATTATTTGCCGATTTTAGTACCAGGACAAGGTCGCCTTTTTGTGATCTACGAACCTTATTAACTTCTTTACCCAGTTCGCTCAGTTCTGGGTCTGTTCTTATCTTCTTAAGGATGTCGGCGTATGTGACGTCACCCTTAGCGGTTATGATTACCGTCTCCGGTTTTGGTCTTGGCATTCTTTTGTTTGTCTCTTTCTTTTTTTTCTTTTTCTTCTTTCTCTTCTTTTTCCCCGCTATTTGCCACTTGCTTTCCGGATTCGGAGCATTTCCGGTTGTGGTATTTTCCACTGCAGTATATTCTCGTTGCAGGGGTGCATCTTCTCTATGCTTGGGTAAATCTTTTTTCCGTCTCTTTGGTGTTTCCATATTTGGAACGGTTTCTGTTGGGTCTCGGCTTCTCTTTGCCTCATTTTTCTTCGCAGTCGGCTTTGGAGAAGTCTGTGTGGCCTTACTTTTACTGCTTTTCGAGGCGACAATAGTTTCCGATCTTTCATCGCGGACCTCATTGTACGCAACTCTAATTGCTCTTATCTTCTCCTTGATGGCGTGATGCACATTATTTCGGCTTTTGCAATAGTCCATAAGGTCGACAATCATCTCACCTAGTTTTAGGAATACGTCTTTGTGGGATACATCTCCAATCACTTCTCTACTCTGAGAGTTGGGTGATTTCCTATGATCTATATTAAAGACCGGTGTTGTAGGTGGTGTTCTCCTTGTTACTGAACCTCTAACGAATGGGTTTTGCTCCTGTTGTTGATCATTGCTTGTAGCTTTATCTGCTACCCTAGCCAAGCTCACCGGGGTAACATTGCAGGCGCTGGATAACGACGACTGGTAGCCTGCTCGCGCACTACCCAAAGCCGCCGGCACTGGGGTCATTACCCCCTGCACCGTAACAGAATTACTATTATTAACTTCCATGGTGTATTTTTTATTCCGGGGTCCTACCCGTAGCGTTTTATACCTTGCCGCCAGGATTTCCGCGTTCAGCCGCTCCTAACATGGAGAACAGACGCTGACCAAGTAGCCGCCCAATCTGGGTCAGACGCTACCGGGATTTATGTTGACTGGGGAGCCATGGAGGCGTCACACTCCCAACTGCCCTCTCTTGATGGCACCCCTCTGGCGAGATACCTAGTTGATGGCGGTATCCATTCGCCATGTCGCATAGTCTTTTACGGGCTCCTGTACCTTTTTGTAGTACGCCCTCGGAACTATGCCGCTCTTGGTCGGGGACTGCTTATCAATCGCAGCTAACCTGCATATCTGCAGGCCTTTCAGCCATCCGCCACCTGCTGACCCCCATAGTAGCCTGAGCTTGGCCCTATGTATGTATGTATGTATGTATGTATGTATGTATGTATGTATGTATGTATGTATGTATGTATGGGAATCTTCGAAATATTCAGGCGGGTGAAACTGTGAAGTCTGATTTTTAATTTGATTTGATGACATCTATATAATTTGGACGATTTTTTCTTTAAAATGATCGCCATGGTCCAACTTAGATTTATACGAAAAGAAAATTTTGCCCCGCCCACTTTTACGCGCACTTTTTTCGAATTACATAAAATCAGAAAACGGCTCCATCAATTTGACAAATTTTTCTGTCAAATGTTCGCATTAATCCATTTTAAGTTTTCATCGAAAGAAAAATTTACCACGCCTACTTTAACGCCCACTTTTTCTATTAAGCGCATAACTTGAGAACGGCTTGACCGATTTTTTCTTTAAAATAATTGCCATGGTCCAACATAGGTTTTTACGGAAAGAAAATTTTGCCCCGCCCACTTTTTTCGATTTACCTAAAATCAAAAAACGGCTCTATCGATTTGACTAATTTTTCTTTTAAATGTTCGTATTAATTCATTTTACATTTTCATCGAAACAAAAATATACCACGCCTACTTTTTCTATTAAGCGCATAACTTGCGAATGGCTTGACTTATTTGGACGATTTTTTCTATAAAATCATCGCCATGGTCCAACTTAGGCTTTTACGCCCACTTTTTTCGATTCACCTCAAATCAGAAAACGGTTCCATCGATTTGACTAATTTTTCTTTCAAATGTTCGTATCTTTTTAACGGATTTTAAAAATCGAAAGCAAACATTTTTCCTAATTAGGACAGGACAACGTCTGTCGGGTCAGCTAGTATAATATAAAGTAACCTTCGGAAGGAAATAATTCCCAGTTTCTATAATAAAAATTGTTAAAATTTTAAAATTTTGTATATTACCCATAAAAAATTGCACTATGGCCCTTATTAAAAAAATCTCGTAACAAAAGCGCTTTATATACCTGAATATTCTAAACTTCTTAAAGAAAAATTGTTCTCATTATAAAACAGACAGTGAACAGACTAAAATTTTGTAATAGAAAACTGTAACTGTTTGCTTTGAATCTCAGCATTATGGGTCTAAATGAGTTATATTTACTAAGTTTATTTTACTATAAGAATAAAACCTTAAAGTGTTCTACAACATTTTTATAATTTTTTCTTTAAAAACCTTTTTTCAGTTTTCAAAACTAAGCAGCACTATGGGCATAATTATAATTTACCTTATCAAAAAAAATCTCCAGTATAAAGCCAACTATATATTTCTAAGAGGAAAAATGATAAGACAATAGCAAGAAGTTTGAATTTGTTATAACAGTTTTTTTTTTTAAATTTAGCACTATGGGTTTGAATTGGTCTATTTTAAATTATATTTGCTACAAATATTGTATCTTGCTTTAAATCTTTATAAATTTATTAAAAAAAGTTCTAAAAATCCTTAAGAAACTTTGAATTTTTTATTATAATTTTTTTAACCTTCAACCTGGCTTTATTTTAATTTATATTTACTACCATAGATGGGCATTTTTCGGTACCAGTACTTTTTCAGTATTTTCATTTTTTACTGATTACTGAAAAAATAATCAGTATTCAGTAAATAAATATATATATTTATAATATATAAATATGTACATATTTAATTTTTATTATTTATAATAATTTAATAAATAATTAATATAAGTATTGAATTTTTATTAAAAATTTTGACAAAATATAAGAATAATCTTTATATATATATATATATATATATATATATATATATATATATATATATATATATATATATTTACTGAATACTGATTTTTTTTCAGTAATCAGTAAAAAAAGAAAATACTGAAAAAGTACTGGTACTGAAAAATGCCCATCTATGTTTACTACAAGTATTTTATTTTGATTAAATTCTTAAAAACTTTCCTAAAAGCTTTAATTTGCTTTAATTTTACATATAAAAACCTGCACTATGGGCTGGAGTTTTTTCCTAAAAATCTGCACTATGGATGTAAATATGAAAATATGTATTAGGGAATTCTCAAAAAAAAAACACATAATTTTATTTTATTTTACTAAAAAATTCGTTTTTCTCTAAAACAATTTATATTTAAAAAAAAATTCACTATGGGTAGTAATGGGTAGTAACTAGGAAACAAAATGACAAACCACGAATTAAACTTAATTTCAAAATTTCTTTTAGAAATTCTACTGTCATAAAATATAATTTATTTCTTTTAAAGCTTTGCACTATGGGACTGAAAAAGCTTTGATTATTTTGAATCAGGGCTTAATAAACTGCAGTCGAAATCAAAATTTGTCGAACAAAAAACGAAAATGTGTGTACAACTTTTCGCTTTATTTTCGCTTGACTGCAACTGATTATATTTAAAGAATCAGAAGTAAAAGCAACGGTTTTTTTTTGCCAATGACAAAAGAAATGGCAGTTTTTCTACTTTGACTGCCGTTTTTTAAACCCTGTTTTGAATAAGAACAGGGAAATAGAAAAAATTTAAAGATTATTTTAATAAATTTATATTTTTGTTTAAAAAATCCACTATTGGCTTAAGTATTTTTGTATTTTTACACTATGGGCTTAAATTATTTTATATTTGCCTAAATAGAAACTAATTTACAAAAATTTGTTAAGTTCTCTTAATAGAGACAACTCTGACAATTTTTGCATTTTCATAAAAGCCATAAAAACTCCTCATAAAAAATCATTCACAAATAAAACCTTTCACACACGGAAATTTTTATAATTTTTTTTTTTTTTTTATTTATTTATCTCATGACTGGTCACCAGGGCTGCCACGTACTTATTTTCCTTGTCCCCAAAAAATTAAAAAAATATCCCCAAAAATCCCAAAATTAAAAACAAAACCTTAAAAAGTAAATATTTTTTTTTTTGTTTTTTTTCTGACCCAATTTAAAATTTTTTTAAAAATATAACAATAAATTTCAAGTGTTTTTATCAAGAATAAAAACTGGGAATTAAGCACGAATAATAAAATCTTTTAAAATTAAAATTTTGTATTCCCAAAAATTATTTTGATAGTAAGAAAAATTTTAATAAGAAATGCCCAAAAATTCACAAATAAAAATTTGTAGTCCAAACAATTATTTTATTTTGTTTTTTAGCGATTGGTTTCGGCATGTTTTTTTAAATCCTTATTATGCGATTCCAGTGAGGAATTACAGGCAGAACATAATGCTGTTATTGAAGACAAATGCGCCAATTTATAAGAATTTGGAGCTTGTTCAATCGGTTTTAGACATCCTCATAATCAACAATAAAAATACATACATATATTCGTCATTTATTTAGTACTTCGATGCATCAAACCTACTAACCAATATCCCAGCATTTTTTTCCCAAACTTTATTATATTATCTTTCATATATACTTATTTTTGGGGAAGACATACATATTTTTCTTGAAAATTCTCTTTAAAAAATCAAAAATTTTGTGTGTTGTCAAAAACGGATTCTATGTTTAAATTCTTTTTTTTTTTTTTTTGAAACACTCCCTCAAGAAAAAAAACATAGGCTTATAAAGTGCCATGTATATTAAAAAAGTGTAAAATCCCCAAAAAAAAATCCCCGATATTTTTTTTAATTCCCCAAAAAAATCCCCAATCCCCAAATGACTTTCTTTGTCCTTTTTGCTCGCATGAAATCCCTAACTTTGGGGATAAATCACCAAGTCTGACAGCCCTGCTGTTCACTGAAGGGGCCATTGAAATATGTTCTTCCAAGGGAATGTTCGCTCAAAATAAATCAATGCATTCCTGATGGGAACAGGCAACAGTGTTTGTTAAAAGTATATGTCCTGTTAAGAAGGATTTTCTTTCTGGGAGATTACACTGTATTTAAATAAATATTTTTAATAAAAGCGACTTATTTTTTGCTTCTCATAGTATAAAATTTACACCATTTTCTTCTGAGGTGTATGTATTTCCTAACATACTAACCTTTTACATGAATTTCCGTCTTTTAACAGCAAAAAAGCTTTCTGTTTTTCTTAATACACCACACTGTATTAAGCACAAACATTTTCAGCAGAGACAGACACCTTTTAATAAAGGGTTTTGGCAGAAACTAAAATACAATATAGAAATAAAAAAATTTACAAATTACTGTTATACTTTTTCTTACACATTTTCTTCACTTAAAACTTGATTTTTTTTTAATTTAAACAAAAAATCGTTTAAATTTCAATAAGAGCTTTTATTTTAATAATTACCCAAATTTGCGGTTTAAAGGGAATTTCTCGTTCATGAATTTGTATTTTTAAGTGATTTTCGTTGATTTTTTTCTACTTCAAGGTCATTTGGAAATATTAGCTCGTGCAGTAGTTTTTAAGGACAAAAAAAAATGGTTGAGATAAGAGAAGATGAGCTAAAAATGTCATCTTTTTTTAAGATTTTTTGTTTGAGTTGTGGTCTGTGGTGGCCGAAATGATTACAAGTAGTTGTGAGGCAAAGAAACACAAATAAGGAAATCATTGAATGCAACAAGCATCACTTAATAGTAAAGAAAAATCGGCATACTTGAGGCAAATAGCAAAAAACAGGACAAACAAAATCGATTGTATTACACTTTTTAAGCCCTACATTTTGAAATAAACGGAAAAGAACTTAGGGTAAGTTTGGGGTTAAAGTTTGGTTTTGTACCAGATTAAAGTTTTAACAAGCAACCTAGATATCTAGCATCCTACCTAAATATCTTAAATTCAGGCCTTAATTTTAAAAAAGTATTTAGGCTAGAAAAGAAACGCTTATCCAAAGAAATAGAATATTTGAATATTTTGTCTAGCAAACTTCTTTATTGAATAAACTTAAAAACTTTATTTCATAAATGGTTCAAAATTGGACCTACGTTGGGTTCAAACGTAATAATTTGACTTAATAAAAACAAATGACTTTTTACCTTTTGGCATTTATGCAAAGATTCTAGCAAGCATTTCGTGCCCTAATTTGTTCTATGAAGTCTTGGTTCACACTTTGAAAAATTTCTTTCAGAAAGTCTTAAGGCCCAACCATAATGTGCTTAAGTTGGCTTAAGCAAATGTGCGAATACATGTAAATTATATGAGGCAAACCATTTTGAACTTAAGGAAACTTTTTGCTTAGTTTAATGAAACTGTCATTTGCTTAAGCAAGGTGCGAATCTAATCGCACATTCCGTACGGAATCAAATGTTTTTTTATTTTGTTTTTGATTTCTTAAGTACATTTGTGAGACTTTTTGTTAATTTTTGACAGCAGGTTAAGCAAGGCTATGCATATTGTGGTTGAGCCTTTAGTTTATTGGTGAGAGGGAAAGATAATATGCTATTAAACTCTCGCCTCTCACTAATAAACTCAGACTTTCTATAAGAAAACTTTCATAGTGTAAACCCAGACAAAGGGGTCACTTTTGACAACCGGTTTGTAACTAAGCTAAAGTTATTAAGTACTTAAACTATACCAAGGACTTTAACCTGTTTATATGCAATTCTCTTTAAGAAAGTTCATTGCCTCGAAGCAAAGTAAAAATCATTCAAAAGAATATAGATGATAAAAGTTTTTCAGCATCCTTTTGAAGTTTTTAATTTTTAAAGGATTAAAAATGTGGATTAAGATTTGTATCAAGGCAGAAGCGGGTAGTAAAACCTTTATTAGGCACTCTCTCTCTATAAATTGGATAAAACAAATGTGAAATATCATGGATATTTTTTATTCGCTAGAAAGGCCTATAAAAGTAATTATGAAAGGAAAATGAAGTTGTGCAAATGTTTATCGCGGCTTCGCTGCGTAGCGTGCATGCCAAATGTTAAGTTTTCCATGACTGACATTAAAATTAGGCTAAATTTAAACGATACATAACCCATGCCACGTTAGCTTTGATTTGTGAAAAAGTTTATCAGAGTCAAATCGCAAGATCCCCATGAGGAGGCCCTATGCTCCTTATGGAAACCAAATGAACTAGTATATATATATATTTATATGAATTGCAAGATCTCAGTGGCCAGTGGAAGAGGACCATGCCCTCAAATCCATCGTTTAGAAGGTCTAATGTGACATGAGCTACACACGTAGCGATATAGCTTAAGCCATATTGCCGCTAATAACTGTCCAAAGTTCAAAAGGCCCTATTGGATGAAACTTTACTTTTATGATTGGCTTTATAAAGTGCTACCAAAACGTGTTTGAGTCTAGAATTTTTGTTGGCCAAAGAAAAGACAAAGGAGTTATTTTGTTAATGGTTTGTATCTAAGTTTCAGTTGGGACTTTAAACAATTTCTCATAAATCCTTGGATTGTTCATATGAAGTGCTTCTAAATGTCGAATCAGTACATAGTCTAAAATTTTTATTAGCAAAATAAAATTTGTTTCTGGTTTGTGTCTAAGTTATAGTTCAAACTTTCGTTCGTTCCTCTTTAACTGTTCTTATGAAGGGCTTTCAAAAGTCGTAGTGGACTTGAACTTTTTCTGCTGTCTCTTGTTCAAAAAATTGTCATCATTGACTACACAGCCCACAGCCATTTGATGTCCATTTTTTGTATGAATTAAATTCTTATGATTCTTCCGTTTCCGGTCAAGTTCTCTGTTGCAGTAACTGTCAGGGCGAAATAAGAAAAAAGGAGAATAAATGGTAGAGCAATAATGAAATTATTAAAACATTTTATAATTTAACATGTATGAGCAAACAAACAATGACAAGAATCTTTGACCAACAAAAATATGCTGTTAGCTGGCATAGCAATGAAAACATTTTACTGGAACTCAAGATAGTTTTACTATATTTGAAATTAGCTTAAGGCAGTTTAAATGACTTGTCATAATCGAATTCTTAAATAAAGATCCATTATAGGGTTTTTTTTTTTGTTAAAAATAGAATTGTGGTAAAATTTTTAAAAATATAGTTCATGTTTATTTTTCTCTTTTTTGTTTTTTGTTCCAAATTTTTATTGATCGATTTTTATTTGAAAGATTTCACAAACAATTCATCATTTTGATGAAGATATTTATTAATATGACTTAAATGCTATAAATTTCTTGTTTATATTAAAATGAATTTTTATGAGTTTTGGGAATTTCGAAAAAATAAAAATGCAGTGGAATATCTCATGACCGGACACCGAAGAGACCATTTATATGTTTCCGTAAAAGGGGGATGGCTTCTCAAAAGAACTTAATGATTTCTGAGAACGCTGCAGGAAAATAACAATGCACAGAAGAATCTTTTATGGCCAGACACTGCAGAGAGAATTCAACAAATGTGACCCTACAAAGGGAACTATGCTATTCATCAGAACTCTGGAGGGGCCAATCTACAGTGCTCGTCGAAAGGAGTGTCTTTATAAAGATGGTATCCTTAAAAGTAGACAACACTGTACAGTGAAATCTCCCATGACCAGATGCCAAAGGAACCTTTCAAATATGTGCGTACAAGGAGACATTCACCGATAAGAACTTAATTCCTTCCTTTATAACGCTGCAGGTAACAGGTAACAGTGTCCGTCAACCTCATAAGGAAGGCGTTCGCTTAGGGATATTACACTGTAAGTATTTAAAATCTATTAAGGAAGATAAACGACTAATACAAAGAAATTAAGCTTTCTAATAAAAAGAACACAGCCATAAACTAAAAATAAATTTTCGAAGAGGATGGCATTAAATAAACAATTGCATCTTTTATTGTACTAAATTTTCAGTTTAATTATTTTTCTTAAATCTTAATGAAATTCAAAGTGTTTTCTTTTGCTGCTCAAAAATATCTCACAAAACTGAAAACAGATGTAGATTCTAAATATTGAATCATTTTCGGTCTTAACAAAATAAATGTTAACTACATTTATTTAAAACAGAAACAGAAGGTTAATGTTAAAATAAATCACAATTTTATTACTTCCCTTTCAAAACAAATTAAGGAATGAGAAGGCGATGCAAATAATTTAGTACAAAATGTGTGTGAAAATTTTGTAATAAATATTTCCGGCTTTCAATTTAAGAGTTTCATCACTTTCAAAGCAGACTAATTGGTTAACTTTTGACCTCCCTTCGTCCTTCTTAAGCTAATGGCTTTTGAGTTCCTTTTATCTAAACACATGACTGGCTTGTGAAATGAGTTTGGAAAAAGTTCATCTTTATGTAGTAAAATGTTCTAAAAAAAACAAAATCATAAATAACCAAAAAAAAAAGTTTTAAATAACGTTGAACAGAAATTATACACTCAAAGAGAAAAACGTGACTCAGTTTTTTTAACACAAGGCTACAAAAAAGCCCTAATAAAAATTAAAATTTTCCCAGAATATTAAACTAAGAACTGTATTTTTAACTTAAATCATAATTTAGTACAAAATTTGATGCTAATCCTAAATTTAGTACAAAACTAAGAGAATTTAGAACAAAATTTTATAATTAAGTCAAAATTTGGTATAAAATTGAAAAATTAAGTACCAAATTTTATAAATAATTTACAACCAAATACAAAAATTGATGAATTTAGTACTAAAATGTAAAACCAATAAAAAATAGACATTAAGTACAAAATTACATTATAAAGTTTTAACTTGGTACAAAATCGAAAAATTTAGCACCAAGCTTCATAAACAGTTTGAAATTTAATTTAAAATTAGAGAATTTAGTACTAAATTTTATAATTAAGTCAAAATTTGGTACAAAATTTAAAAATAAAGTATCAACTTTCATAAATAACTCACAACTTAGTACAAAAATTGGAGAATTTAGTACAAAATAACCAAAATACTAATTATTTTTATAAGAAATTTAAAATTTACTACAAAATTACAGAATTTAGTACAAAATTTTGTAAGCAATATAAAATTAGCTTCAAAATTGGAAAATTTAGCACCAAATTGTAAAACCAATTTAACACTAAATTGTGAAGAATTAAGTTCTAAATTTGTAACTAACTTCTATTATTTTTTTTAATTCTAAATGTTTGGTTTATATAATTATTTTTTTAATTTTTTATTTAAGCACTAAATTTTCAAATTTTTATTTCGTAATAAATTGCTAATTTTCCATTTTATTAATTTTTTCCATTAATTTTTTTCATTTTAAAACAAAACTTAAAAGAAAATGTAATTTTACTTAAGTTTAGCAAAAAACTTTTAATTTTTTACTAAATTTTCTTTATATTAAATTTTGTACTAAATTTTTAACTTGATTAGTGTAAAATTTTCGATTTTTTTTTTTACCAAATTATCAGTTTTGTGCTAAATTATCCGTTTTGTACTAAATTTTAAATTTTGTACTAAATTTTCAATTTTGAACTACATTTTCAATGTCATTCTAAATTTTTAATTTTGTACTAAAGTTTTAATTTAGTACTAAAATTTAAATTTTGTACTAAATTTTAAATTTTCTGATATATAAATTTTTAATTTTTTTTTTTTAAATTTTGTTCTAATTCTTAGATTCGTACAAAATTTTCAGTTATGTATTAATATATAAATTTTGTACTTAATTATCAATTTCTAATGACATTTGCAAAGTTATCTTTGGCTTTCAGTATGTCTTTCTATCATTTATGACCTGTCTGCTCGTCTGTTTGGCGGTCTGCAGCCTTGGGTGTCAGTCTATCTGTCTGACTTTCATCTGTTTATCCATCTGCCTTTGAATTTGTCCGTCTGCCTCTCTCTCTTTCTCTCTCTGTCTGCCCGTTTTTTTTCTCTGTCTGTCTGTCTGTCTATCTAGTCACATGTCTGCCTTTCCAGCTTCCAACCATGTTAATCATTGTTATTATTTCATTTTACACTTGTTCTATTTGATGCCAGTCAATTATGTAAATTGTCACAAAAAATTTTCTGACTCGTATCGTTATACTTTTTAATTTTGAAAAACTTTATTACCCTTTTACGAGTAACTAGTGGATTTCAAAAGAAAACGCAAGGATTTTATAATCATAATATTATAGAAGTTTTATTGAAACACTTGTAAACAATTGTAGAACGGGTGTTGGAATCCTTTCATCTGCCAATTGTTTAAAAAAAATCAACAGGAATAAAATGAAAACTTTTATTTTTTACATGCGAACCTGCCACGTTCAGTATTTAAAGATTTTCATAATCATTTTTCAGTTTCATAATATTAACTGAAGAAAAAAGAAAAGAAATACGTCCATAAGTTAGAAAAAAGTTTATAATTTTTTTCTATTATATAAAAAATATTGAAAAAAACTTCTACTCACTCAGTTTGGTTTCTTAAGGCGCTGTTACGCAATCAATTTAAGGGTATTCCTAGTTTTTAGTAAATCCAAAATAAGTTGTTAATATGTTAATTCTTAAAATTTCAATATAATAATGGCTTTCCTTTTTTATTATTTTAAGTTTCTGGTATAAATTAAAGGTAATCTTAAGATCTCTGTTTTGTTTAAGGCTGTGACTAGCCTTAACGTTTAAATGATTTAAACAAAAGAATTATACATATAAAGTTTATTTGAACTTCTTTTTTTAATATCGGAAAAGAAAAATAAATAGATAAACAGCATTAAACTTATAGAAATTATAAGTTTTATAAAAAAAAAGAAAAAATGAAATAGATTTTAAATGAAAATTAAGTTGCACTAGCTAACAGACAGGCAGGAAGGAAGGCCGAAAATACATCCTGAAGACATTAAATGGAGACTGTAAAAACTCCTACAAACATTCAAGTAAATTTCTGTTCTTAGTTTAAAGACTTCAACGAAAATTTCTATAAATATTTTAAATACTTTTTTTTTCGTTCTAAACTTAATCATTTTCAAATGAAAATCAATAAATAACTCAAATAGATGTTTTTACTCACTCGTTAAATTAATTTCAAGCATTTTTCATTCATGACTTTTTATGGTACTTAAAAATTTTATGTTCTGCACGAAAAGTTTAAATTTAGTATTAAATTTATAACTTTTTTCATATTTATTATTTTTATTCTGCTTAACATATGTTTTATAATTGTTTTTCTAAAAAAAGAACTGTTAAAACTTTAGCATAACAAAAAGCAAAAGCAAAAAACAAACAAGAATAACAATAATAGATGAAAAAAGTGTGCGATTTCTAGGAAAATTAATAAAAATAATCTAAAAGATGTTTTTTATATAATCAGGGTGTTGCATTAATATAAACATAAGTTGCAATAAAAATACAAAAACAATTTATGGTGTTTTCTTTTCTACAAAAAAATGTGACATTTTATTTAAAAAAATGCAATTTGGTGTCTATTTCTTAAAAATTTTGCTCCCGAAAAGGGTGAGTTTTTTAAAATAAAATAACCCACCCTTTTCACCCTTTTTTAAGAAACAGACATCAAATTGCATTTTTTTTAAATAAAATGTCACACTTTTTGTAGAAAAGAAAACACCATTAGTATTAAATTAAAAATTTCAGAAAAACAATTTTAAAGTTGTGCAGAAAATTAAAACTTTAAACAAAAATAATAATGTGAGATAACATTTAAAAGTTTAGTAGAAAATCTTAAATTTAATTGAAAATGGAAACTTAAGTCTTAAATAAGTCTTTTATATATCATTAAAAATTTAGTACAAAATCGAAAAATTTTTACACAATTGAAAATTTAGGAAAAAGTTTGACATAAAATTTAAAATTTAGTACAAAATTATAAATTTAAAATAAAATACTAAATTAAAAATTTACTATAAACACTTAACTTAGTACACAATTACAAATTTCGTATAAAGTTTAAGATTTATAACAAACTTAGCACAAAATTTAAAATTGTGTACAATATTGAAAATTTGGAACAATACTTAATTTTAAATTTTGTTTAAAGTAAAGATTTAGTACAAATTTTAAATTTTGCACAAAATTATTTCTATAAAAAATTTTTAATCAGTTTTATAATGTTAGCATATTATGGAAATTAAAAATTTCGTATAGCTTGTAAGTTCTAGTACAAAATAAAAAATTTTGTACAAAATTTAAAGTTTAGTACAAAATTAAAAATTTAGTACATACAAATTTGAAAATTAAGTACAAAATTTAAAATTAAGCGCACAATTGAATATTTAGTACAAAATTGAAAATTTAAGCACAAAATTAAAAATTTAGTACAAAATTTAAAATTTAGTACAAAATTTTAGCACAAAGTTTTAATATTAATGCAAAATACAATATTAAGTTTATAAAGAAAAATTTAGTACAAAACTTAAGGTCAAGTGCAAAATTTAAAATTTAGTACGAAATTGTAAAACTTAGTATACAAATAAAAATTTAAGTAAAAAAATTTCAATTTAATTAAGTGCAAAATTGAAATTTTAATACAAATTTAAAAATTTAGTACAAATTGAAAATTTAGCACAAATTGAAAACTTATTACAAAATTTAAAATTTTAGTATAAAATTGAAAAATTTAGTATGAAAAAAATTTAAGATTTAGTACAAAATTGAAGACTTGTCACAAAATTTAAAAAATTTTGAATTAATTACAAAATTATTAAGTCAGTTGTAATGAAAATTTAGTACAAAAATAAAAACTAAGAAAAACTTTGAAACTTTAGAAAGTTTTTTCAAAATGAATAATTTTGAGCAAAAAAAAACTCAAAATTTTAAATGTTCAATTTAGTACACAACTAAAAAACTCTATAACAAATAAGTACAAAATAGAAAGTTTAGTACAAATTTTAAAATTTAAAAAATTATTATCCCTCTATTCATAAAAATATTTTAAATTTAATAATAATTTACAAAACAAATTTTGTATGCAAATTGTACATGTTTGTTTAATTTAATAATCGTTTATGAAATTTTAAATAAAAAATTGTTTGCACAATAAAAAAAAAGTTTACCAATATAAAAATTTAGTACAAAACTGATAAATTTGTTATAGAAATTGAAATAAAAAAGTACATGGAGCAAAAATTGAATATAAAAATAAAGAATTTGCAATGTAGAATTGAAAATGTTCTACAAAACGAAAAAATTAAGTACAAAATTTAAGAGATATTTTATAAAAATATTTATTTTAATTAAGTTTTGTAATGAAATTTATGTTTATAACTGAAAACTTTATATTAAATTTGAAGTTTTAACCTTTAAATAACAAAATTTTGTTTAAGAAAATATTTGTACTAAATTTAAGCTGTGTTTCAACACGTGTTTATTAAAATTATTGTTAAAGAAAACCTTTTCCAATTCATTAGGCTTTTTCAAAAACTTGTTGCTTTAACAAATTTTGTACATATGTACAGTGGAGTGTCCAAAAACAGAACAGAAAAACATTTTTACTTTAAGTATTAAATATAAATATGCTACAAATCGGATTCTCCTAAATCCATTTTTTGAGTAAAATCTTAGTAGGAAGGAAAAATGAATATTTTTGACTACTAGTTACCTTTCTGCAGTTAAGGAGAGAGTCGTTTAAATAACTTTTAAATTAAGATTTAAAATTTCGTTCTATTGCTTATAAGAAAAGCAGCCACTCTACTTAAATGAGAAAAAAGCAAATTGTAGAGGTACTTAAAATACTTTTTTCCGATCCAGTTAAAAACTACTGGTTAAAAAGAATTCGGCTTAAGAATCCTTGAAGTATTTAAAAATTAAATTAAAAATACACAGCTTCATTTTAAAAAAGATAGTAAATACTCTGCTGCAGCTAGGTAACCAGTTATACAGTTAATTGTAAAAAACCTTAAACTTTAACAAAATATGTCCGGGTTTATTGTTTACTGGTTGCCACTGTGTTCTTTTCAAAGTCAATCAATAAGTTTAAGTATTACAGAAATTCAAACAAATCTCTTAAGTTGATTGTCTATTGAAAATAATTCTTTGTGGCAAACAAGTTAATAAATATAAAATGAAATCAATATCAATAGAAATATATTAAATCCGTTGACGTATCACGTAAAATGTCATCAGCAGACTTTAAAAAAAATCCAACTTTCAAAGCCTGCTGGAATTTTCCTCTTTACCCTCTTAAGATGGAATTTCAATGTTCACATTTCCCTAATGTTTTCATCCTAATGGCGAACAAAAGCAAAGAATTTCCTGAACACGTGACTTTGTAAGATTTCGTTAAGAATGTTTATGGCCAATTTGATGTCATGAAACCTGTTTATTAAATAAAAATGTGATTGAAGAGATTTGCGTAAAATTTAAGTTATATAAATCTTTTTATACGAAAAACAATTGCTAAAGGAATAATATTAAAAGTTTAAGTTGCTAAGGGCTACCAGAAACTATGATAGTAGCAGCAAGGGCGAAGGGAAAGTTAGAAAAGTTTGTAAATAATCAAGAAAATGAAGTGCGAAAAATTACTATTAAAATGACCCGTAAAATGTTGGCTAAAGTCTTCTTTTATGGTATAAAATGGAGGTGTTTTGTTACAATCAAAAGGTAAGGTATTCTTTAGGACGGCAAATAACATGATTTATTTTATTAAATGTTACAAGTACTATTACAAATTATATTCTAACCTGGAGGTTATTGTCAGCCCAATTATGAATAAAAATTCCCAGGGAGTTTTCTCCCTTCTCCCATTTTTCCTATGTAAATTCAATTGCATAAATGGGAGAAGAGAAAAAACTCCCGGGGAATTTGTATTCATAATTGGGCAGTCACCCTGAATTTTACAAAAATTTGTATGAAAATATTTATCCAGTGAGGGGAAGTCTTTAACAAAAAAATCTCTTAATTAACCGAGCAGTAGTAACATAGACTTTCACCCTGTTGTAGTGAGTAACACCATTGTCTCTGACGGGAATCGAGCCCGCAATCCTCACACTGACAAATTAGCTAAGTATCCATTTTAATTACCACTTTAATTAGCTTGAATGCAGTGCCATTAACAAATCCGATGGGTTTTATTTAGCGAAACATCTTCAGGTTCTTTTTTCAAAATACTGGGTCCACACGGAGCAGCCTAGAGACATTTTATAAAAATAACTGGCAATATAATGAATATTTCTTAAACTAGAGAACCAATTAGAACAAATTATATACCAGAACCTAAGCTATTGGAAAACTGTTGCTAGCTATTATCTTGTTTCAATACAGGGTGCTCCTTGAAGTGTCAAACTTCACTTTATATAAAAAACATTCTTAATGTCTTTTTAATTTCTATCAAAATGGTTTATTTTTAAATTAAAATTGTTTTTTAATTATTACATTTCTGTAATAAGACTCTTAAAAAACAAAGTAAAAATCAAACGAAATTAAAAAAAAAATTTAATTCGTTGAGAACTTTTGAAAAATGTTGTATTTTTTGAAAAAAGTAGTTTTGGTTTACTAAGTTTTTAGGCTCTTTTCTTTCATTTGCCTCTTATTTTAATTTTATAATTTTTTTATAACCGAAGTTAACATTTTTCTAAAATAAGTCATTCATTAATATTAATCATCCGCCACATGGTAAAACATTGGTTTAATTCAAAATAATCTTAAACTACAATAATAAACTGATTAAAATATAATGTTTTGAAAATTCTAGAGCAAGGTCTATAGAAAATTTTTTGTTGGCAGCAATTTGTTCGTATACAGGGTGCTACACAGCCAATTCAAAAATAATTATTTAAAAACAATATAGAAATTGGTAGAAAATGTTTTAAGTTCTTAGATATTTGGGATATTCACAAGACCCATTGTATCTGTTTTATGTTGTATTTAATACGTTATTCACAATTGAATTCTAATACAACTTACAATCGATACAACGAAACAAGGCGTCTTTTGGATACCCCAATTGAGTTTTTATTAAATATTTTTCTTGTTGTCTTTTTTAAAAATGATTCACTTTTATATGGCTTTTATTCTAAGTCGAATGCTTTTTTAGATCTAAAGATATAAGGATTTTTCTTAAATAAGTCATTAATTAATATTAATCATACGCCCCATAGTAAAATTTTGCTAATATTTAAATAACTTTTAAGCTACTAAACCCATTAACATTATTTGTATGGAAAATGTTTAAAGAAAAGTCTAGACTATCAACAAACCCTATTTGCAACTAGACTTCTTCTATATAGGGCGCTTTACAGGGGGCTTAAGTTAAGCACTTATGGTAAAAAAAAAATCTTTAAAGAGTTTTTTTTTTCAAAATATTTTAGTCATAGGAAAACTTTCTTGTTATAATATTGATATAAGGATAGAATTAGATTCATTATTAAGAAGTATAGCCTAGTTGTTGGCGTTTTACATATTTTACAAATACTTTATACATACTTTTAATCCATTTCAATCTAATTTTAGCCAAGCAAGAATTTAATTATTCTTTATATATAGTAAACTTTTTTACAAAAAATTTTTTATTACTTTCAATATTTACATTTCTCGCATTTTTAAATTATTTTTAAAATTATTTTCCTTTATTTGTTTACAAAACACGTTGTTAAATAATGTTTTCCATTTGTTTATTTGTTTAAAATTTTAATATTTTTAATAGCAAAGTTAACAATTTTTGTTTATATTTAATTATTTGTTTAACACAAATTTCGAAGCAAAACTAATTATTTAACTCAAGAAAGCAAAAAAAAAACAACATAATTCAAATTGTAATATTTTAAGTCTTGTTATAGATGTAAGAGACCACTAAATACACTGCAAAGGCCGACAGAAATTTACTGAACCAAAAAAAAACTGAAAGAAAACCAAAGAAAATCAAACCGCAAAGTCAAGGTTACAGCAGGAAAAGCCGTGTGGGTGATATTAATGTAAATCATAGTATAATTTTTAAGGAATGTTTGCTTTTAAACTAAACTCATTTAAAAGTAAATTTAAAGATATATAAATATTTATTATGAATTATGTAAGCAAAGTATTAAATTAATGTAAAATTTTAAAGTTTTTAAGTTATTAAGGCCAACAAATTTTTAAAAACTTTAAAATTGATTTTTGACAAATTTAGTTTGATGTTTTTTTAAGGGTTTTCAAAAGCTTGTTGGCTTTTTATTTGAATTTTCATTATTCTCTGAGATGTTTAATATGAAAGCTAGCTTTCTTTAAAACAATAGCTTTTACCTAACAAAAGTGATTAAGGTTTTTGTAAAATAAGCCAATAATTAATATTAATCATACGCCAGCAAGTGAAAAAATTGATTTTATTTAAATAATTTGTTAACTGCTAACACTACGAAAGTACAGTATTAAGAAAAGTTTTAGAAAAGTGCAAACACTTCCAAAGTTGTTTCTTGCTACCACCCTGTTTGAATACGCGGTGCCCCACTGGGTTTTCAAAATAATTTTTTTTTTTATTTTTTTTTTTATTAATATTATATAATACAATAAATGACACTATATACTATGAGTTTGGAGTGCTAGCTACTATGGCCTTCGACTCCAATGGTTATAGGCTATATAGATACTTATTTACATTTGGTTCAATAAATTACATTTTTTAATAAAGTTAAACATTTTTGAGATGTTATTTTGGCATGGATCCTTCAGACATGAGCTGGGAAGCGTCGTGTCAAAAATTTGTACTCTTTCTGTGGAATATTCTTGGCATTGATCAAGTATGTGGTTTGTCGACTGATGTAAGTTGCATCTACGACAGATGGGGCTAGCTTCATTTTTCAGCAAGTGTTGGTGAGTAATATTGGTATGACCCAACCTTAATCTAGTAAAAACCCGTAGTTCTAGTCTGGTGTTTGATTTTGGGAAGGTGGGGGTGACTCCATTTGGATTAATAAGTTTGTAACGATGGTTGCAGTTTACCCATAAGTCTATTTAGATCTTTTACAACATGAGTGGTGAAGGTATATGTTGGAGATTTTGTGGCAAGGCATGCAGTTTTGTCGGCTACTTCATTACCTGAAATGCCAGCGTTACCTGGTACCCACATTATGCGCAATTTATTTGGGTATTTAATAAAAAAGTTACGTATAAATGTAACAGATGGTTCCGAATATTTGGTATTTAAGATAGCTGAGATTGTGGAATAGCTGTCTGTGCATATAACGTAAAGACCTTTTTGATTTGAGAAATATTTAGTAGTTTCAAAATTAATTATTATAGTTCAAATGTTTCTTAAACATTTTGTAAGTCCTTGAAATAAGTTAATCCAACATAGTTTTATACTTATTTGCTACATTTTAGTAAAATTTTCAAAAAACTTAACATAATTATTACGGAAACTTTTGAAAAATTTAATTTTATTGAGAATTTTTTTACACTTTTGCAAATTTTTATTAAAAAATTTTTTTATTGTCTTGTTTATTAATTGATTTACTTTTATTCGACTTATATTTCCAGTACATGACTTTTTTAAAACCAAAGTTATACAGAGTTTTGTACACCAAGTCATAACTTAATATTAATCATACGCAATGAAGCTAAAAACCTTTAAAGAATTAACTAAGCTACAACAGAAATTCGTTAACTGATATCCTGTTTGAGTACAGAAATTTCTACAGGCTTTTTATTAAAAAAAAATGTTTGTATATATTCCTGAATGCCCGTTAAAACATACGTGAACAAGAAACTTTAAGATATGAAAATATTTTCTATATAGGGCATTCCACGTCAAATCGGATGGCCTAAATAAAACTTTTGTTTATTTCCCCAATTTTTTTATATTTTTACTTCCTCTTCAAGGGGCCTTTCTGGTGAATCTTGGCATATTTTCGTTACTCCTTCAAGGGACTTTTTTTTAGTTTTTTGCTTATAACTTTCTTAACAATGGTCCCAAATTAAATTTCTTGCATGAGAAATATTCGCTTTTTGATGTTTTTTGCCGTGGAATACCCCATATATCATATTTATTTAACAGTTTCTTATAATAATTGATAAGTTTGATTTTTTTTTTTATACCTTATTTTGCCTTAAAAGATTTATACCTTTCTTTTCTCCAGAGTTGCGATAAATTTACGCCTTCATGTCAGTAAAAAAAGTTTTTATTTTTATAGTTTTTCATTTTTTTTTTTATGAATATGAGTGACAATCAACATTATAAAGACAGATAATGAAGGTGGTAAAACAGACATTGTAAGATGTAAGATGTCTTATTAGTACATCATATATGTATATGTAGGTGGCAGTCTTTATACTTAACTGATATACATCTTTGTTTTTTTTTTTAGTAATGACTTTGACAAAGAATGTGTTAACAAGTGTTTTAAATATAGATACAGCAGAAGGTTAAAGAAATGACATAAAAAAACGTCTAAATTGTATGTTCATTTCAGTTATAAAGGGCTTTCTAAATCTGTAAATTGAAGAAGTTTTGCTTAGACTGGATCTTATATATGATATTTTGCTTTGTTGAACTTTGAATTTATATGTATATGAAGGGTGTGAAAAGGAACAAGGGCTACGTAAGTCATTCTACACCCATCTGTAGGAAATTCAAAGTCATGTTTTCCTATAAAAAAAAATAGTTTTAATAAAAAGCCAGTTATTTCCATTCTGGAAAAATGTTTTCTTTAATCTTTCTCTCTGCACACCTTGAATGTATAGAAAGTTTGATGCGTTCAGGCTTATTATACAATATTTTGCGACGATAACAGAATTGATAAAAGGTCTTTTATAAACTCCCTCCCTAAAATTTTTTAAAGACTTTGGCTCCAAGATTGCCCATGATTCTCAAATAGGATACTCGTTCGAAAATTAAGCTGTTAAAACTGTGGTTTAAGTTATCATATGTTCGGGCATGACCGGTTATACTTTCTTACTCTCTTTTCATAAATATTGTTAAAAAATAACAGATGTTTGTTTTATTTTTACAACTACTTATTACATTTATTTTTATTAAATTTATTTTTAACCATCTTATTGTCCCAATAGACATCGTCATCATCATTACCACTACTAAACCTTACTCATTGTATAGATTTTATAATAAAACATACATTTTGTTTCTAGTTTTTGGCCAAAAATGGAAAGAGGCCATCACAGATTAAGCAAAACAAAAACTTACCAAAAAGCTAAATTTTTCTAGCCAAGAGTGGTTGAAAGATATTATTTTTAAACTCCTTTTTCATTCAAAATTACCACTTGTGACAGACTGTAGCTAATTCAGTATTGCAACCAGGGATGTGGAGTCGGAGTTGCGATTTTTGTACCGGAGTCAGAGTCGAAATACCCACAAAAACTTGCGACAACGACAACAAAATTTTTCGGCATAAATTTAAAAAAAATTTCTATTATAAATTTTAAATATCGATTTGAATGTTTGATATATTTAATTATTTAAAAGGTACTGCATTAAAAAAACAGTTAAAAGTCAAATAAGGACCAGTCTCGTATACATTTTGCACGAAAATAAAAGTTGGAGTCGGAGTTTGACTTAAAAAATTCAGCGGTTGGAGTCGGAGTCGGAGTTATAACTATTTTTTGACGACTCCAAAGCCCTGGTTACAACAAGGTTTTACTAAAAACTTTTAACTTAAAATTATTTTTATTTTAATAATTTTAATAATTTAGCACTATGCGCCCACGATATGGCGTAAAAGCAACAAATAATAATAATAATAATAAAAATAACTTTAAAACACTTTTTCCTCCAGCGCTATAAATTTTGATAATCTTAAGCTCATTCTGGATTTTAACAGGGTCTCACAACGTTTATGTTTTTAAAAGCAGCCATACCGTTCTAATATATTTGCTAAGAATAAATTTAAATCGCATTAAAAATTAAAAAAACTCAGAAGGATTCCATTTTTGTGCAACCTCTTTTATTAAAAAATATTCAAATACCACCCTGTATTTTAACACAGTGTTTTTCGTTTATTTTCTAAGAAGC
Organism: Pollenia angustigena; assembly: GCA_930367215.1. Taxonomy (NCBI): domain Eukaryota; kingdom Metazoa; phylum Arthropoda; class Insecta; order Diptera; family Polleniidae; genus Pollenia; species Pollenia angustigena. The sequence goes on from OV884059.1 coordinate 4,738,799, forward strand.
TTAAATGATACTCTAATGGCCATATTCTTAACCCAACAAACACGGAGGTTTGATTTCAAATTGATAATGACTTGAAATTAAACGTTTTCTCAAACGACAAACGTTTGATAATGATTTGAAAATCATAGTGTTCTCAACAAAAACGGGAAATTATTTTCAAATTAAAAAATGCCTTTATTATCAACTTGCTTTCAAACGTAATTTTCAAATGTTTTTCAAATGTGGATTTTAATACCATGTGGAACATAAATAAAAAACATTTTATTTTTTAATTTAAATTCATTATTTATTTTAATACACTGTGAGATAAACATTTGGCACCATAGCTAAAAGATGAAATGATATTCTTTCCGCCCTCCAATTCTAGCTACAACGAAAAAATTGATTTCCTTTAATTATGAGACTTGTAGCACCGCAATCATACAACAAACTTTTAATTTTTTCTCTTTCACTTTCCCGTGTTATTTTTCTTAATTCTTATTTATATTCCTTGTAATTACATACTCACAAATAATTTTTATTTTTTCACAAGAAATAAATCGTTCACTTGCAAAACATATTTAACAACGAAGTAAAAAATGTGACTTTAATCCCTACTTTTAATGTTTACATTTATATTTCGCTTTAGTATTGCCAAGTTTAGTTTTGGATTGGATTTAACATTTGATACCAATTTAACATCAAACTGATAAAACATTTGATGTCAAATGTTTGTTTTCAAATCATTATCAATATGAATTTAAAAGTTAAAATCAAACATTTGAAAAACGTTTGAGAATTGTGTTTAAAGTCAAATGATAAAGTCGTTTCAGATCAAAGGTTTGACTTCGTGTTTGTTGGGAATGTATCGACAAACTGTCAGTTACTTAATGTCAACATAAATTTATTAGAACGATAAAATCTCCGTTAACGATTTTGAGTTTCTCAATATACCGACAAAAAACATTATTTTCAGTTGGCAACACCTCTTAAAATACATGTAAAAATGGGAGATTGAATTTATCTGTACGGCAAATAAAAGGAAAATAAATAATTGGTAGATGAGTGCCGGTTAGCTTTCCGACGGAATAGAAGCAAATGAGACATTGAGAAAACCAAATTTCTTTAGTGTGCAGTTTTTCGTTGGGAAAAAGATAATCGTGTTATAAGAAAACGGCCATAAAATGGTTAGTAAAATTTTATTTAAATCGGCTAAGAAATTTAAGAGATGGTAAGAAGATAAGGCTTTGTACCCTCCGGCGTATGATTAATATTAAGAAAAAGTTTTTTCGAAAAAACTTTAAGAAGTTTCTCTAGGCTCACACTCTGAATAAGAAAATGTGTACTTTTTGTGTTCTCTAGCGTATGATTAATATTAATAAAAAGATTTTCTTCGACAAACTTTAACAGCTTTTGTTTGCCTTACATGTGTGAACCCAGACTTACCAAATAAGATATTGATTCATTAAGATTCCGAGTTTAGTCTTAAGAGGGGAAGAGAATATGCTATTCTTCTCTCCCCTCTCCCGTCTCACCAATTAACTCGGACTGTCTGAAAAAAAACTTTCATGGTGTGAATCCAGATTTAGCAAGTAAGATATTTATCCAATCAAATTCTGAGTTTATTCTTGAGATAGAAAGGGAGCATGCTATTCTTCTCTCCCCTCAAACCAATAAACCCACAAATTCTGAAAGAAAACTTTCATAGTGAGAACCCAGACTTAGCAGATGAGATAATGATCCAACAAAATATTATTTTGTCTACAGTAGCATTTAGACAAATAATTACATGATTCAAATGTTATCGCTCTCGGTTGAGGCCCAATAATTACTTCTTAGATTCTTTCTTATAATCTTTCCAAATTTCTTCTAGATAAAGTGTAGAAACATTTGAATTATATTAAAATTAATAACTTTTGCACTACTTGTCGTATGATTAATTTAAATTAATGACTTCTTTTATAAAAACCTTAACAACTTTTGTTAAAAAGAAATTACTGTTTTTAAGTAAAATAAATATTAAAGAAAACAGTTTCAGAAACAATATCAGTTTCCAAAATTTAAGTTAAATATTCTTAAAAGAACTGAAAAATTGTAACAAATTTAAAAGTTGATATAGAAAAAAATAAAATATTTCCTTAATTTTTCTTTTTTTCGAAAAAATTTCTTGTCTAAAACATTTGAAATTTAAAAATAAGAACTTTTTGATTCCACTAAACTGTTACTACCCAATTTACTTCCATTTTTTTCTCTTTATATGTAGGAGAGTTTTTTCCTCTATAAAACAAGAAAATAAAGTCAAGCAGCTGCTTTGCTGTAACACATCTTAAGGACACATAATTGTCACTTACTGACACACTTACTTACGTTGTTCTCATTCTTAAGGAGCTACAACATGTGTTTGAATTTCGTTTGTGCAATATACAAATACAAGAAATACTATGAAAATCTAAAATTATGAGTATTTATGTTCTTTCTTTATGGTTTTTTTTTATTTTTTTTTATTTTAACAAGATATCTTTACTTTGAATTCTAATGTTTTTTTTATCCTTTCCTCGAAATAGTAAAGAGGGTCATTCAAGGTAAAGCTGAAGAAGAAGATAAGGTAATACAAAATAGAGTTAACGAGGTAATTATGACAAAGAAATTTATCAGTGGCCTTTAAAAATAAGAAATAAAAAATGTTTTCAAAGAAAATTTATTTATTAAAATAAATATGAAATTTAATTAAACAAAATTTAAGTAAAAATTTAAATTTGTGTACTGGAAATTTAAGTAATTATTTTCTCTTTGACTCTTTTAAAAAAGCCTTTTCCTTTCGGTTTCATTTTAAATCAGTAACATCGGCCCACGTTTGTTTAAGAAATGGGCTTTAGAATGCTGTTTGATTTCGAAGTAGTTAAATTTCTTTCCCTGTAGAACTCTCTGTTTTTTTAACAGGGTGTCAACGTTTAAAAAGCTTACATTCTGCTTAACACCGTTATACACTATCTAGGGTTTTTGCCCGGGATTTCCCGTCCCGGGAATTCAATTATTTTACTTCCCGCTTTCCCGGGATTTTTCTTGCGGGATCCCGGGAAATAAAAAATTCCTCAAAGTTTAAAAAAACAGCTATTTATTTTTATGTTCTCTTAAAATTAGCATCTGTGGATGGGTTGTCGATTAGATCAATTACAAGAAGTGAGTACATACGTAAATCAATGTCTCCTGATGCAATAAATCTACTAAAAGCAGAATGGGCAGTGCAACAGTTGATGATTAATAAATTTATTGAAGTGAAACGTTTATAAAGAACATTAATTCAAAATAAGGTGCAGGCAGTAAAGTTTAATTGTCCATGGAAAAGTCTTAAAAATAGCTGATACCTAAACATGTCGTTCCTTAATTGCTACATAGTCATATCTACAAAAACAAACGAGCTTGGCAAAATGCGATTTAAGTTTTTAAAATGTACCGATTAAAAGATAAATTTTGCTAAAACTTCGGTTTAGTTTGAGATAAAATATGAGAAGTTATGAAGGATCACTTTGCTTAAATAACTTACAATTTATTATTTTTTGAGATATAACTATGTTGCAATGTTTATTAGGTGATAAACTATTTCTCCAACCTCGGAAAAAAAGTAAACGAAATTTTTCAGAAACATGGTAATTAGTAAATAAAATAAGAAATATACTTTTGACGACTTACTAAGTGCTTTGAGTGTGTCAGAAAGTAATTTTCTATATATTTATTTAAAATATTTTATCTTTAATTAGTATTGTGGTTATTTTGTTGAACTATTTATGGTTTGTAATCCAAATTTTTAATATTTTTAATTAGGCTTAAGTTCATGAAATTTAATTTTTATTAAATTATTTTGTGAAGAAATGAATTTTACAACATGAAAATCAATTAAAATTGTTATTGATAATCTTTCATTCTTGACGTGGCTCGGGCTCGAACCCTGGCCGGCAGGTTACCATGACATGTTTCGATCGCAACCACTCGATCTCCTCAGATGGATTTGCCGTCTTACACTCGCAGCCATCGACGACTGCTGACGTCACTAGTCAAACATCAATCCTTAAACCAAATTGTATTTTAACATTTGGTAGATCGAAATTTGCTTTCCTGAATGATTATCCACTTTAATTGATTTTACATGTTTTTTCCTTTACTTCTGTTTTTTCGTACTTTCGTCAAGAATTTTTCTTGAAGTCCAAGTACATTTTTTGTTTTTTTCACTTTGTCTTTCTCTTTTCTGTTGACCTTTTTCAGCACAACTTGAAGGACAAATGTACACATAGAGCTCGTGCCTTAGCTTTAACAATAATTAGTATTGTGGTTATTTTGTTGAACTATTTATGGTTTTTAATCCAAATTTTTAATATTTTTAATTAGGCTTAAGTTCATGAAATTTAATTTTTATTAAATTATTTTGTGAAGAAATGAATTTTACAACATGAAAATCAATTAAAATTGTTATTGATAATCTTTCATTCTTGACGTGGCTCGGGCTCGAACCCTGGCCGGTAGGTTACCATGACATGTTTCGATGGACTTCAAGAAAAATTCTTGACGAAAGTACGAAAAAACAGAAGTAAAGGAAAAAACATGTAAAATCAATTAAAGTGGATAATCATTCAGGAAAGCAAATTTCGATCTACCAAATGTTAAAATACAATTTGGTTTAAGGATTGATGTTTGACTAGTGACGTCAACAGTCGTCGATGGCTGCGAGTGTAAGACGGCAAATCCATCTGAGGAGATCGAGTGGTTGCGATCGAAACATGTCATGGTAACCTGCCGGCCAGGGTTCGAGCCCGAGCCACGTCAAGAATGAAAGATTATCAATAACAATTTTAATTGATTTTCATGTTGTAAAATTCATTTCTTCACAAAATAATTTAATAAAAATTAAATTTCATGAACTTAAGCCTAATTAAAAATATTAAAAATATTTTATCTTTTTTATGAATTAACTTTTTGATCTCATATCTTGAGTACCTCAATTTTTGTATGTTTTTATTATTGTTTTATGAATTAAATTGTGTTGTTTATGATATCTTTTTATCTTGAATCTAGAGTATAATAATATAAAACCGTAAGGTAATAATAATTCAAGTTTCTCTTTTAATCTTCAATTAAATTTTGTAGTATTTAAGCATTTCTTTTACTTGCTTTGTTTTATAAAAGTTTTTTTCATTATTTAAAAGCAAATTAACTTTTTATTATTTATATTCCCGCTCTCCCGGGAATCGAAAAACTCCGGGGAAAAAACTCTAACACTATCCCACAAAGTCTCTAGTAATTTACGAAAATGCAATCCTGTCATGATAACTTGTTATTGTTTTTTGAAAATGTTCAAAGAATAATTAGACAATTAATGCACACATTTGGATACAATCAGTTCAGTAGTTAAAAATTATTTGAATAAACCAATTCTGTAACAAGAGGCGTATGATTAACATTAATAACTAACTTTTTTTAGAATCAACTTAATAACTTTTGTTAAGTTTGTGTTCATACGGCTCATATCTTATTGACAAGATTGCTACTTTATAGGCGAGAGGGACGAGGGGAAAAGACACGGGTACACAGATGCATGTACTGTCTTTACGTTTTGCTTTTTCATTCGTTGTTATACCCACACCACAATAGTGGAGAGGGTATTATGCATTTGTGCTTATGTATGTAACGCCTTAAAATATTGGTCCTAGACCAACCTTAAAGTATACCGATCGTCTTAGAATCACTTTCTGAGTTGAACTAACGATGTCCGTCCGGCTGACTGGCAGGCTGGCTGGCTGGCTGTCCATGTAACCTTGTACGCAAAGTACAGGTCGCAATTTTGGAGATAATTTGATGAAATTTGGGTCATAGGTTCTTATTGGCACAAGGACCGAGCCTATTGAAAATGGTCCGAATCGTAGGACCACGAGGGAAGTTAGGGGGAAATTTCTTCCTCTCAGAAACTATCAAACCGATTTCAATGAAAATGAAGATAGAACCATATCTATATGAACACAAAATGTATGCATTTTTTGAAAAATAGGACCACGAGGGGAGATAGGGGCAATTTCTGCCTCTCAAACCGATTTTAATGAAATTTAAAACATAGATAGATCCATATCTATATGGACACATTAGCTATACAGTTTTTCAAAAATAGGACCACAAGGGGAGGTAGGGGGCAATTTCTGCCTCTCACAAACTTTCAAACCGATTTTCATGAAGTTTATAAACATAGATAAATCTATATTTATATGGACACATAAGCATGATGTGTTTTTAAATACTGTGGTGTAGGGTATCATATGGTCGGGCTTGACCGACTATACTTTCTTACTTGTTTTATTTTGTTATTGTTTTCAATATTAAAAAAGCACATGTCGTCAACATGACATGAATCATTTGAACGCCAATTCATCTTCAAAGAAGAAAAAGGAGGAATCTTGTCAATAAGACATGAGCCGTATGAAGTCAGACTAAGTAATAGCTTTTTCAATGAAATTGATTGCAGGGTTAAGAAAACCTTTTGGAAAAATTTTTATTTTTTTGATAAATGTTTTATTGAAGTATCAACGGGCTTGATATCGAGAGTGTATGGTGCCCTTAAAAGAAAAGTTTTTATATCTTAATCTTAAATGCAAACGCACGTTACTACACTTTAATTTTTTTACAGGAGAAGCAAAAAACATTACAAAATTAATAATAATAAAATGTTTTTAAAAAACAATAATTTTGCTTTTGACTCAAAATATATTTTAACAACATTTTAAAAAATCTAAACCTTTTTTCTTCTTTGAACATTTTCCCCGTACAAACTTTTTGCATGCCCACTGTTTTCAATTTTTTGTTAACAATTATTTTTCAATCGCTTGCTTTTATTTACTTAATTTAGCTGGAACAAAAAGATTTGCTTAAAATTAAGTTTTATACCTTAATTTACTTTATTCTTTAGCTTTTTCGGCATTACTTTAGTTTTATTGAAATGTTTCTTTTTTAGGTTTTTTATACTTTTCTCGCCAAGATTTTTTTTTAATTTTTTTTGTGAGTATTATTTGCACTCGGTAAATTGTAGTTAAAATAAAAAAACAAAAAAAAGATGATAAAACGGCAACCTAATGATTTGCCAACGTTTCTTAGAAAATTTCCATGTTTTCTTTAGTCTAGTTGAAATGTTCGTAGTGTTAAGCTCATCAGAGAGAATAAAAAGTTAAAAAAATTACCACACAAAAAGATTTCAAAATAAAAAAGTCAAGAAAAATAAAAAAAAATAAAAACAAACAAATTTTGGATCATAGACTCTACTATTTCCTTGTAAAAAAACATAGAATTATAAAAGTTCCAGGAAAAGTGTCTTAACATTTTTGAAATTTTGAAATTTTAAAGTTCAGTTTTTCTTCAAATATAAAAATTTGTGACATAAATAGCTTCTATAAAAAAACATTGCACTTACATCTACTATTAAAATAAATAGCCGTTCTAAGAGGTACATATATTTTTTTTTTTAAATTTTGTGTTTTTATAGAAAATAAGTCACATGTTTTGTACAGAAAACATTGCATAGATGTTTTATATAGAAAACATTGCATAGATGTTTTATATAGAAAACATTGCATAGATGTTTTTAATAGAAAACATCGCATATATGTATGTATTATATACAAAAACATCGCATATATGTATGTAGGTTTTATCCATAAAACATCGCATATATATGTGTATTATATATTAAACATCGCATATATGTATGTTTTATACAGAAAGCATAGCGAAGTGTTGTTCTTCAGAAAACATCGCTTATTTCTTTTCTAAATAAAACATCGCATTGGTATTTTCAACAGAAAGCATTGCATATACAATATATGTACATACAAACATATTTATGAACATATACTTTATAGAAAATACCCCATAAACATACATATATTATCTATCGAAAACATCGCAAATAATTTTTACCACACAAAAAGATTTTAAAATAAAAAAGTCAAGAAAAATAAAAACAAACAAATTTTGGATCATAGACTCTACTATTTCCTTGTAAAAAAACATAGAATTATAAAAGTTCCAGGAAAAGTGTCTTAACATTTTTGAAATTTTGAAATTTTAAAGTTCAGTTTTTCTTCAAATATAAAAATTTGTGACATAAATAGCTTCTATAAAAAAACATTGCACTTACATCTACTATTAAAATAAATAGCCGTTCTTAGAGGTACATATATTTTTTTTAAAAATTTTGTGTTTTTATAGAAAATAAGTCACATGTTTTGTACAGAAAACATTGCATAGATGTTTTATATAGAAAACATTGCATAGATGTTTAATATATAACACATCGCATATAAGTATGTTTTATCCATAAAACATCGCATATATGTATGTAGGTTTTATCCATAAAACATCGCATATATGTATGTGTTATACATAAAACATCGCATATATGCATGTTTTATACAGAAAACATAGCGAAGTGTTGTTCTTCAGAAAACATCGCTTATTTCTTTTCTAAAGAAAACATCGCATTTGTATTTTCAACAGAAAGCGTTGCATATACAATATATGTACATATGTACATACAAACATGTTTATGAACATATACTTTATAGACAATACCCCATAAACATACATATATTCTCTATCGAAAACATCGCAAATAATTTTGCGATAGAAATTCAGCACTAGTGTATTCTTAAGATTACCGGGCATGTTCTAGAAATCGAAATGAAGTGGAATTGAAATCGAACGAAATTGTGAATCCAATTATTTACAAAATGGCTGAAGTTTTTCCTGTTTTTAAGTGTTGTTCTTCAAAAGATAATTGGTACTCAACGTATGCAGTATATAAAACGGAATATTTTTATAAACTTTATTTACAGGCTTGTTTTAAAAATTTGTTCGATCTAAAAACCACTTCGTTTCAATTTCCAGAACATGCCCGTACATTGATTTGCTTGGTTTTTATTTTTGAAAAAAAAACTACGTTCAGCTATTTTTCATAGAAAACATCGCATAGGTATGTGCTACAGAAAACATCACATGCACATATATTTTCTACTGAAAAAATCGTTTTTTTATTTTCGAAAAATACATCGCTTTGATTTTTGAAAGAAAACATCGCATAGATATTTTCTGTAGAAAACTATGCACTTGTGTATTCTTTGGATAACTTTGCATTTGTATTTTCTATTAAGACATTATATACATATTTTTACTGATAACATCGCATAAATATTTCTACCGATAACATCGCATAATTATTTACTATTGAAAACATGGCAAACATATATTCACTAAAGAAAACTTATCAAATATATATTCTTTTTAAACCCGTGCATAGATATTTTCTAAAGAAGGCAACGATTAGTTATTTTCTACAGAAAATATCGCATGTGTACTTTCTAAGGAAAATATACAAAAAAATACGAAAAATGTATATTCTTTGGATAACATTGCATATATTTTCTATATAAAAAATAGTATAAATCTTTTTACTGATAACATCGCAAAAGTTTCTTAACCGACAAAATCGCATAAGTATTTACTATTGAAAATATCGCAAATATATATTCACTATAGAGAACTTATCAAAGATCTATTCTTTAAAAGAAATGCATAGATATTTTCTGAAATATTCTTTCGCTGTTTCCTACAGAAATTAACTAATCTCGTTCTAGATATTATAGCTATTTTCTATAGAAAACATTGTACTTATCAAAGTTATTTATATTTTGTATAAATAATATATAGAAAACTCTTTAGAAAACTCAGAAGATATACATATATATTAAGAAAACCTTTGCAATGATTTTTTTTTTATAGAAATCAAATACAGTGTGGGCCATAAGTCCCAGAACTTTGTTTTTAATTTATTAACAAAAATTTAAGTATCTTAAGCGGGTTGCATAGTCTTGTGGCAAAATTTCCATTACCATTTGTATCAATAATTTTTTCATTTCATTATTCTGCGCGGTGAATTACTGGACACTTGAAACTGAGTGGTATGTGTATGAATTAATGTTTAAGGGCTCTTATTTACGCCCGCCCGAACTCTTTCGATATTATCTTGGTTTCGTGATTCAAGCGGTCTTCTACTCCAAGATAAGTCACAAACTGTCTGAAAACGAGCGACTAGATTGTGTGTCTGATTTTGTGATGGTGCATTTCTGTTGATAAAAAAAAATTTCGAAATTTTCTTTGCATTTGAATAATTAAATTTTGACAAGCAAAATAAAACTCAACAATTTTTGTTTGGTTCTTAATCGTATACATGGCTACTAAATCTTCCAGGCCTCAATTCTTATACTGAAAAATAAAATACAAAATTCTTATACGTATTACATATTTTCTTTAGCAAACATAACATTGATATTTCGTTTTATCTTAAAAAAATTTGGTGAAAATGCATTTTTATCAAAAAGTAAAATAAATCAAAATGAAAAAAAATTCGTTTATAAAACAAAATTTTAAAAACGTAAACAAAAATGTTTTTTGAATGAAAATTCGTATGATTTTCAACTTTTTAAATTCAACTTAAGATGTTTTGTCAAAATGCCACAGATTTGCTATTTTTTTGCTAACAAAATTTAAAAAAATTATGACATCAGCTTATAAAATTTATATGAAAATTTGTATACGTCATTTCTTTAAAAAACTTTAAAAAAAAGCGTGTTCTTATACAGAGGGTTTTTTTTGTTATTTACTTTCCCTAGAACACTTAACTGTGCAATTATTTCTTTATTTTTTTAGGCCTTAACTAATTTAATGAACTTTGAAAAAAAGTCTATTTAAATATAAACTAATTATAAATTTGCACACACGCGTAAGTTATAAATTTTAATTTATTTCCCCAGTAATTATTTATAAATTCTAAACCATTAAAAATTTCAACAAAAGCTACAAAAACAAATAAAATATATTTACATAAATACAAACAAACAAACATACATTTGTACGTACAATCAGATAAATTTTAAACAAACTATTTTATTTAATTAGAATAAAAACTACTGAAAATAAGAACAATAATAAAATTTTGTGTTTATGCAAACATTGAAGATAAAAATGATACAAGTAAGGAAATATGAATGAAAATTAACACTGTTTCCAAAAAAAAAAAAAAAACAAAATAAAAAATAATAAAATGCCAATAATTTCTGAGGAGATGGTGTGGTTACTTTCGAAACATATCGAATCGACTTGTCCGTGAACGTGGGTTCGGTACCCCGGTCAGACAGGAATGAAAAATTATAAATAAATTTTAAATAATTTCATGTTGTAAAATTCATTTCTTCATAAAAATAATTTAATGAAAATTAAATTAGTTAAACTTTTGCCTGATTAAAAAGAAAAAAATTGGGTTAAAAATCATAAAAAGTTCAATAAAATAAACAGAATGCTAATTTTAATAATTTTTATCCAAAACAACCTTTTTTGTTTAAATGATTCATTGTCTATGCATTTGCCTAATTCTTATTGAATTTTTTCTTTATTGGAATAAAATGGTGGTTGTTTTAACAATTCAGAAATTCAATTTAAATTTCTTACTTGGTGTCAGGGGTGCTGTTAACCCTCTAGTTTAAAACTCGAATGTGTTTTTTTTTTGTTTTACAATGAAAATGTCAGCCACTTTTGCTTTGTCCTGGCCCTGTAACTACTAAAATAAACAACATGTTTTTTTTTTATTTATTTAATTGTGCTTGTGCGTTTTTAACTTATGTTATCTTTAAAAATGTAACCACCATGCAGTCAAGCAACATATTTATTTTTAAAATATTTCATTCTTCTAGTTGTCTTTGTTTTTTTTACAAGACCTACACTTGGTAATCATCAAAAATAAGAATTAAATTGCTCTGTAAAGCTTAAGATTAAATAAATACATTTTAAAACCTCTTAAAAGAACACCACCTCTTTACCTTTATACACCGTCTCTTTTTGCTTATTAATTTTTACACTCTTTTCATTCTCTTTTACAGTTTATTTAATATGCAAACACTTGCTTGCACTTGACATATTGACCGGCATTATTATTATTGTTTTTACTCTATTAATGATGCTAAACGTACAAGGGGGCTGCAAAAGCAAACAAAATTAAAATAAAAAAAACAATGCAATTGCACTGTTATTACATGTCCTACTCCCCTTCCAAAAGCAATTGCCACCTAAACTTTTGTTTGACTCCCCTCATTCTATTCTCTCTAAATTTACATACAAAAGATACATTGCTACAATAACAAAAACATTTACAATTTTTTACATTATCACATAACAACATCCCAATTGGCCTGTTGGCCAGTCTACCGTTGACGACATTATTGATGTATACACGACTTGTCGCTTATCGTTTAGGTTTTCTAGAAGACAATTTAGAGAAAATGGTCGTATACTACAGTATGAGCGGCATTGTCTTTTAAGTTGTCTGCTATCAAACTCTATGTGCAACAGTAGAAGCCACATTGTTTTATAAGTTGTTTTGTATAAAAAGCTATTGATGACGAAGTACTCCTCTGCAGTAGTTGAATGCTTTTAAATCACTTGTTTGGTTTGCTTACAATTCTCACATTCTTTTTTTATTGTTGATTTAAACAATTTACGAATTAGCACGAACCAGCAAAACAGAAAACATGCTGAAGAAGGTAGTCGTGGGCTGGAAAATGGATTACATGCAGTTTATACTTCTCTATCAATTTGAGAATTGCCTTTAAAAGTTGACTATATTTGTTACAGAAATAAAAGAAGCGAAATAAAATTGCAACTATGCCTATAAAGCACATGGAAAAATTGTCTGAAATAAACACGCATGAAATAACTTTTGCATGGAGTGTTGACGATAAAGATAGATATTGTGCAGTTTAAACTGCCCTCCTAATAAAGAAAGTCACACCTTCATTTAAGTAGTTTTGAGCAGGGTAGGCAAAAATTCTACTCGCGAGCATAATTCGCGTCAATGCTCTGGTTTAATCTGTGCTCGCGTGTTTTATTTTTAAACTCGCCAACACAAATCTTAAAACGAGAGAATTGACTCGAATTGTGATCGCGAGTAGAATTTTTTCCTACCCTGTTCAAACCTACTAAAATGGGGATGTGACTTTCATTCTTAGGAGGGCAGTTTAGTCGTCGACGAAATTATTAAAGACATTGGCCCATACTTCTAGTCAAAATAATGTACACCTTAAATTAAAACCGGCTTTTAATGCATGTGAACACCATTGTTCCAAAGTATAACTTAGATCGTTTTTATTTTTGACTATGATTATGGGCCATTATCGCTCATCTCGTCTTATGTGACCTCGCCCGCCATTTGTATGAAAAAAAATTGTCGACGATTTGTATAAATCTGTCGGCAGTTTTACGACTTACTGTTTGTTGTCTTGTATCCGTCGCTAAATATGTCTTAAAGACGTGGCCAACTGGGACATTAACATACACACATACATGTTATCGTATATAAGAAGAAACGAGTACATTTACCATATCGTATTAAATATTATTATTTATTGCTTTAGTTAAAAGTAAACGATATTCCAAGCGTGAGTAAGTGAGTGAAGAGCAGTGTTGCCGCTAGTGAAACAAAAGATAAAAAATTATTCAAAACGATGTGAAATTATACAATAAATATTAAAAAAAAGGCCAACTATTCGACTGTTGCAGAGCACGCACTAACCCCTTAGAGTCCGAAATGAATTTCGGCCGGTAACGGGTTTTTTTTTAGCGGGACCCATATTTATCTATCGAGGTAGAACTTTGGCAGACAGGAAAAAAAGTTGAATTTTGTTTAAATAATGAGCGCTCGATGAAAAGTTTCGGTTTTACAGAAGTGGCCTGAAACTTTTCACTTTTTTTTTAATCTCAAAAACAAAAATATTGATTACGTGAGACTTTAACAACTTAGGATATCAAAACATTTTTGTTTTGCATTCAAATGATTTTTTTTGATGGCACTTAAGACAAAATGGCTTTAATTTTTTTTTTTATTCAAACAAAGTTGTCAAGATGAGAATGCAATCGGGTAGAAAATATTTTTTTCTACCATAAAAACCAAAAAGTCAATTTCCAAATAGGCGCTTGAGTGGTTTAAAAATAAACGCGACAATATATTGGAATAATAAATCGTTGTAATGGTTAATGAACTTACACAATTATGTTTTAGTTTCTCTATTAAATTAAAGGGATTTCACAAACTTCAAAAAAGGTTTGTTATTGATTTTTTTTTATAGAAATTACACTAAAGTTTAAAAAAATATTAGAATTCAAAAATTATTGAAATATTTGAAAATATGTACATATAGCATTTTTTTGTGGCAACGCTGGAGAAGAGTAAGTGAAAAAACCAAATTTAGCTTAAATTTAATAGCAACAACAGCAACAACGAATTTGCATTTGTTTGTGTTTTACCCACCCACATACATAATAAACGTAAAGTATAATTTATAGAAAAATCACAACAATCGAAAATGAGAAATACAGGGTGAAGCAAAATGAGTGATGTGGTTTAAATTATGTATTAAACCAGATCTATGCAGACATAATAATTTTTTTTAAATACAGTTTGAAATGCTGTTCTGTTAGTGACGGCCATTTTCTAATTCCCACATTTTTTCGCTTTTAACATAATTTCCATAATTTTTCGCAAAAATTTCCGGAGAAGTGACCATGATTTCACATCGAATGCTGGTTTTTTCTTGAGCAATGGTTCTTGGCTTGTGAACATACAGCCTTTTTTCAAATCTGCCCAAAGAAAATTGTCTAAAGCTGTTTAATTTGGTAAACGTGAGCCCTAGTTCAATTTGCTTATGCGCGATTTATTTAAAATCCTAAAGCCATCTTCAGAAAATATCGAGAAAAAAACAAAGAATATATAATAATAAAATAAAGTTATAAAGAATCTTAACCAATTTGCTTATTCTGCGCCACCCTGTGGAAAGCAATTACAGTAAGAGTAATGAGAGTAAATAAAACAAAACATAATGACAATCAAATTATGATGTTTACAAAAATATGAAACTGTTGTTTAACTTATTCGTTTTACCATGAAATGAGCTAACTTCATTTTACCCGTGACTTCATTCACGTGAAAATTAGAGCAAGAGTTAAAGAAAAGTGTTTAACCAATAAAACAAAATTACAGAAAGCTTATTTTGTTTTCTAAATCCATAGTCATTATCAAAGCTATTTTCGGGATTACAAAATGTTTTTTATTAACAAGATATCGTTGTGTGCTAAATTCCGAACTTTAATTATTGATAAATGAATGCACTGAAATTTATTGTTGGGGAATATGCTAGTTACAATGCGCATTTCACTGTATGTTTAGACCAGATCATCGGGAAACCTTTTTCCAAAGACTTTGCAAAAGCTTTTTTTTTCTATTTATTTATTTATTTCACGATATTATACAAATATAACTGTAAAGCGAATAAGAATTACAAACACTCACACACATTTTATGTTTACATACTTCACTAAAGAACATTACAAGTTGTATTATTTTCCGCAAACACATTTAAGTTTTGAGCACTTGATACTCTTAAGGCAGAATTAGTCTTTACTTTCTGTTCTGTTACGAATCAGCTGACTTGTTTTTGTTATTAAAAAGCCTATGAAATTGATTAGTTTTTCTGTTCTGTTGCGGTTCAGTTTGTTAAAATCAAAAACATGTTAAGTATTTGTAAGTGACAGCAAAATAAATAATAAAAAATACATATTTACATTGAAATAAACTATTTTTTGATTTTAAGAATTCATAAAAATTTAATTTTTTCATATTTATGTGCATAAAAGTTATTAAAATAAAGCAATGGACGGTGCATAACTAATAAATTTATCATAAATGGCTGATAAGTTACTACGGAAAAAGTAACTATTACAATTTCATAACAGAACGGCACGGAACAGAACAGAAACAGAAAGTAAAGACTAACTGAGCCTTTAAGAAACCGACATACAGCTGTCCATGTGAAAAGCAAAGGGGGTCTAAATAGATTTAGGCCACCAGTATACCAAATTTATGAAAATGAGAAAAAGAACTGGAGGTCATAATTTTTCCATTTTTACTTGGTAAAAATTACCCTATATTTTCATCTGGGCCATATGCTATTTCTATACTAAATCAATCGGAAATAGAAGAAGTACCAAAGATAAAGAAGTACCAAAAGTTCTAGAACGTAAACTGTGGGCTATAGTCTGTATGTGTACTAAATTTATCGAAAAGAAAAATGTAAAAATTTTATCCGGTTTAAAGCAATTTTATGCAATCTGTATCACAAATTAAGCAAAAAGAGAAAAAAGTACCAAAAGTTAAAATTTTTCCTATTTTTTACCTCTCAAAAACATACCCTTTACATAAAATAATATGGGTCACATTTCCTCCAAATCCATTAAGCTGCATTCGCGTGATTTCGCCAAAAACTAACAAACATACAAACTGTATATTAAGGGTATCACGCAAGATTTGAATTTGTCGCCATTTCTGCAGTAAAGTGATGGCAACCCTCAAAAAATCTAAAAAAAAAATTAAAATCCTGCGTTTATTTTGTGTCACCCTTTATTAGTGAGAAGAGTTAGTAGGATTTCTTTCGAAGATACACTTTTTTAAGGTTTTTCTAAATTTTTTTATTTTTTTTTTGCCCTTTAAAAGTTTTATGTCAAAAAAAAAACACAGCCACGTGGCTTTTGCTTTTATTTTCAATTATATTTTGTTTTCTTTTTCACTTTCTTTACAAATACTATTTCTTTATTATATTTTCAGTTAAACACTCCCAGTTCCGCTGCGTTGTAACACCGACCCACACCGCCATAAGTGAAGCGGGTATTATGCGTTTGCACTGATGTGCTTAACACATAAAAGGAATCGTTTTAGAGTCTTAATAAAGACACACCTTATAGTAATACTAATTGACCTAAAATCAATTTCAGAATCGATCTAACGATGTCCGTCGGTCGGTCCGTCTAGCTGACTGCCTTCTTGCCCGTCTATGAAAACCAATTAGGCAAAGTACTGTTGTTATTTTATAAGATAATTTAATAGAATTTGGTACATATTTAATAATTAACACAGGAACAAACTCTATTGAAAATGGTTAGAATCGGGGTCCATAGTTTCAGACAGCTTCCATACAAACTTCTTTGCGATTTAAAGTCTTTGTGCCCATACACCATCTTATAATCCTATTTTAACTAAACTTGACCAATGAATATTTAATTGCACCCTAAATCATTTTACCAACTTTTATTTTAACAAATTAAACTCACGTAAAGAGCTTTTAAAGCCACAATTTCCTTAAAAATCTTAGGATTGTATAATGAAATTTGGCGGCAATATTTTTTATGATAATATTCTGCACAAAGAAATCTTACATGAATCTAAATGTTATAACATTATTGTGTTATGCCGGGTCCTTGATTCTCCATAAGTCTCAAATAGGGTACCCTCTCAAATATTTGTATGCAAAAAGTGTAGTGTAGGGTGTCATATGGTTCAGATTGACTGACTTGACTTTCTTACTTGTTTTTTCTTTCTCGACATAAATAACTTTTCTTGTTTTCTTATTAAATAGACAACTTTAATTATTCTCATATTATTAGTTTTGTTATTGTTCCTAATTCTTCTCTATTCTGCTTTAGTAGGATATTCTTACGCTTTTCACTTACTTGTTTTGCCACAGTCACGTGCTTTTATTTTAGAAGGAATAAACAATAATAAACAAATGCTTTTGCGCGCGCATGTTCATTAATCTTGAGTTTTGTTGTGTTTTCATATCCTGTCATGCATCTGTATAAAATTCATTAGTATATTGAGGTGTGTGTGTGTGTGCCTGTGTGCCTATATGTTCAGTCTTTGCTGCAAGTATTGCTTAAATTTAATAGTCAGTTGTTTTTGAATATTTGCCGGTAACGGAAGTTACTAAAACTTCCGTTAACTTAAAACCGTATATATTTGTTTTTGTTCCATTTAAACAACACGTACTCTTTTATAAACACACTCGCACATACTGAGAAAAAGAGAGAGAGAGAGAGATCTTTTTAATAAAAGCAAAGAATGGAGGGGTGTGTGTGTGTTTTTTGTAAACAACAAAATTTATAGTTGTTAAATTCTGCTTACACGAGTTTAAAGTGTGTGCGCGTTTATTACAATACAACTGGTTTTATGTTCTGTTTATGGTTGTATTTGTTTATGTGTGTATAAAAAAGCAAATATTTGTTTTTATTTTCTTCATCTTGTGTGCATCTTATTTTTTGGCACTTGGCCAACTCTGTGCTTTCTCTTTTTTTTTTTTTTTTTTTTGTTTTTTATTGTTGCATTTTTTCATCAATATTTTGTTCAGTGTGTTACAGTTACTTGTTGTTTTATCCTGCTGTTACAATTCAGTTCACTTCGGTTTATTCAAGCAGACGGTTGTGCGTTTTAATTTTGGATTCGATTAAATTTTTAAATGTTTATATAAAAAATTGCATAAATAAATTAACGGTTTTAAAGGCTAAAAAAATCCAATTAATTTTTAAAAAAAATAGAAAATTAACTGAAGGAAAACTAAAAACAAAATTAAAGATTTATAAAAAATATTAAACAAATATTTAAGTAAAAAAATAATTTAAAAGATTTTAACAGATTTATTTCCTCAAAAAAGGTAAAAAATTTAATTCAAAAGTTGTTAACATTTTAAAAATTTTCAATTTTAATACTATTTTTTATTTTAATAAAAATTTTTATTGAAGCTAAATTTTTAAAATAAAAGATATTTTCAATGTTTTGTTTAAATTTATTAAGACTTTAATAATTGTAACACAAAATTTTATCTTTTTATATTTTTTTTTTTAACAGAAAACTTTATTTAAAATTTAATAAAAAAAATATATTATTTTTTCAATGAAACCAAAAAACATATTTTAACTTATAATTAAAAAAATTAATTGTTCTCAAAATTATTGAAATATTTTTTATTCAAATTTTTATGGAATCCTAAAACGTACGAAAAAAATATAAAAATTCATATGGGTAAGTGCAAAGTGTTGAACGTGACAGTCGTACGCATCAAAAATGCAATAACATTTTAAACAAAAATATTTTTACGTTCTCTTAACCCTTAAATAATAGCACTAAGAAAGCACTCTTATCTATGCTAAAGTTTTTGGAGGGCGCGATTCTAGGACAAAGATAATGGCAAAAGAAATAGCGGTTCGAACGTGAAAAAAATAGCAGTAGTTTTTGTGGGCATGTACATATAAAAAGGCGTAATTCAGCGAAACCTGGCACAATTTTTAATCAAACTACTTTCAGAATTTTACATAGAAATGTAACATTAAAATGTCTCGGTTTGATTACAAAATCTTCTGTATTTTCTTTTTTTTAAGCTAAAATCTGGGTCGATACGTGACATTTCGAACGTGAAATTTTTTCCATAATAATTGAACTGAATAATGATTAAAACAAAATAAAAATTTACCGTTAATCCGAATAACATATTTCTCTTTGAACTCTTCTTTAGATTATAGACCATGTAAGAAATTTTTTTGGAATAATTGTCATCAAATATCAGCTCTTTTCAGGAAGATAATATTAAAGAAAACATACAATAAAACATTCTCACAAATAAGAAATTACGTTTGCACAACTTTGCAGTCTGATTGTTCATCTAAGTGGACAAATTTATGGGTAAATTTAAAAAATTAGTAAAATCTAAATATTTCTCTATAACAATATCGTAAAATAATCAGCTTTTAATAACTTTTAAATTTTCGGTCCCGGTGGACCTTTTGACGGATATGCCCATTTTTAAAAAATAAAATAAAAATATGTACAAATAAAAACAAAATAATGAAAAAGTTAAAAAAAAATCTTTAAATAAGTTTTTAAAAAATTTTCAAAATATGCAAAAGTAAAGCTTTTAAAAATACGTAAATTTTATTACATAAAAAAAATTTCTAAAATTATTAAAAAGTATATAAAATTTAAATTTTTTCTAAGAAAAAAATATATGGGCATTTCCATGTCATCGTACGTGACATTTGTACGACTTCAGAGAGATAGAAATTTTGCAAAAATAGTATAAACTGGAACATTTTTGTATCATTATGTTTCATTTAGAGGGAACTATATATGAAAAACAAGATTTTCAAATTCGGAACCTTGTTGTCCAAATTATCGGGCAAAATAAGTGCATATCGTACGTGACATAAAACGGAAGTGACATTTGGGTGAATGTAAAAAAATACGAAAATCTGCGAATTGTGGGAGGTTTTTCTCCTTTTTTTTAATTTCATACATTAAACCACATATTTTTTCTTTATAATCCGTAATTGGAAAAAAAAAATAATTTTTTTAGATTGTTTTATAATGAACAAAATGTAATATCGTTCGTGACATACCGTACGTGACAGATTTTTCTCTTATAGTATTTTCATGGCATGAAATATATTTTTTGTAAATATATGTATATAAAAACTTAAAACAAACAAGTAAGAAAGTATGGTCGGTCAAGCCCGTCCATATGATACCCTACACTATAATATTTAAAAAAAATTTTTTTTGAGAGTGTACCCTACTTGGGGCCCGTGGCCAATCAAGATCGCCAGAACAGAATTATGCTATGTGGTTAAGAATTCTATACAAGTTATTTGTGCCAAATACTGTTTAGTTATCTCCATCAATATGAGATTTGTTTGCCTCTAGCCGATTTAAGGAAGGGGGTTTATATGGGACCTATGACTAATTTTGGACCTACCAGCACGACATTTTGTCATAACATAGTACTATCGTAAAAGTCATTGTCGGGAATTTTTATGTAAATACCAACATTTATAAGGAAGTTATGGCACTTAAAGCTATTTTAGGGAGTAGCACTTGTATTTATTATAAAAATTTTTGCTATAAAAAAAAATATTTTTATAATATTTAATTAGTATTGTGGTTATTTTGTTGAACTCTTTATGGTTTTTGATTCAAACATCAGATTTTTAATTTGGCTAAAGTTCATTAAATTAAATTTTCATTAAATTATTTTTACTGAAGGAAGGAATTTTTCAGTAGAAATAATATAATAAAAACTAAATTTGATGAACTCAAGCCTAACTAAAAATATCAAAAATGTGTTTTTATTTTAAGCAGTCGTCGATGGCTGCGAGTGTTAAACGGCAAGCCCTCTGAGGAGATTGAGTGGTTGCAATCGAAACATGTCAGGGTAACCTGTCCGTAAAAACACCTGGGTTCGAGCCCAGATTGAGTCAAGAATGAAATTTTAATTAATTTTCATGTTGTAAAATTCCTTTCTTCATAAAAATAATTTAATGAAAATTAAATTTGATGAACTTAATTAAGCCTAATTAAAAATATTAAAAATTTGGATTTAAAACCATAAATAGTTCAACAAAATAACCACAATACTAATTAAGAAAAATTTAATAAATGTCTTTCAAATTGTTTAAAACTAATTTTTTTGTAATTAATAATTAACAAGATTTTGTTCGTCGTGCTTGATTCTCAATTTGTATTCTTGATAAATAAATTTAATGTTGATGGGATAAGCTATTCCTATTTCCTATTTCACTGGTTGCTTCGGCCAGATCGTCAGGAAACTTCATCCAACGATTTTTTAAAAGCCAAAGATAACAAGTAAGAGTGCTATATTCAGCTGTGCCGCATCTTTGATACCCTCCACCGACAGTTCGAATGTTTAAGGAGTAATATCTGTATGATGTTATTATTATCTTAAACTGTGACGATTTGTTATTAATTATGGTTTTAGGCGACTAAACTGTTTTCCGGTAGTAGGGTTTATATGGGGCCTAAGGTAAATTATGGACCGATCGTCACGAAATTTCACAGTGTAATTTCTAGTCCTAAAAAAATGTGACGTACTAAATTTTGTTACGCTAGCGTTATTTTTTACGGTTTTAGGCGTACCTAACTGTTTTCCGGGAGTAGTGTTTATATGGGGCTTAGGGTAAATTATGGACGGATCTTCACGAAATTTAACAGCGTGATTTCCAGTCAAATTTGCAAAATCTTATCTCATTCCGTGCCTTGTTCCAGCATTTATGTTATTTTTTGTAACAAAATTATCAATTTTTTAGGTGGTGGTTCCACATTTTTATTCATAGCTCTGGTCTTACTGAACCGATTTTGCTGGATTTCAATCTCAAACTGCTTAGGATAACTATAAGCAATTTGGCACCAAGTTTGTTCATTTCTTTTCAGTTGTTCAAAAGTGAGCGTGTTTTCAACAGACGGACAGACGGACATGGCTAAATCGACTTAGAATTACTCAAGGACCCAGAATATATACACTTTATGGGGTCTGAGATGAATAATAAAAAAGTTTCACACGGAATGACAAACTTAATATACCCTCTTCACAACTAATTGTGGTGGAGGGTATAATAAACAAGAAAAACTGTTAAGAGAATAAGAATTATAAGCCCCAGTTTTACTTGTAACAATATCAAAGCTTAAACAAAAACAACAACAATAAACAGTGAGTTTATCTTTTCTTATTATCCCGACCACTATTGGTTGATTTTTTGACAACTCTAAATGTAGTTGTAAGTGGGTGAAGAAAAAACAAAAATAAAACGGCATGTATATTAGTTATCAAAGTTTTTCTTGGGATTCAAAAATAATTAAAAAAAAGGTTTCTTTCTAATGTGCTAAATTCCCATTTCATACAATTGAGATTAATTTGTTTAAAACTTAATTATTTATTCTTAATTTAACAAATATTTTTAATATAAATTAAAATTATATTCAACATCTTTTTATTTTTCGAATTTATTCTATGAGCTAAATTTCAGTTATATATTTTATAAAGCTTTTTATTTTATAAAGTCGTATTCCTTCAATGATCAAGGAATGACTTTATACACTTCCAGACCATTATATTGTATTTTCTTGTTTGTATTTCCTTTGGATAGCAATAAAGTATATTGTATGTACAGAAAAATTTACAATTATTAGACACCAGCAGAATGTAATGCATTTTCTGGCCCGCTACGGCCTTCGTCAGCATTCTTTGTGTCACACTGGATAGAATTACTTTATAAATTGAATGTATATAACTCAATAATTTTAACAAATAGAAACTGGGAATTATTTCTTTTCATAAGTTACTTTATTATGTTCAACATTTTTTTACTTTTCGAATTTATTCCATGAGCTAAATTTCAGTTTGTCAAAAAAAAAATTATAAACAGTTTAAGGTAATTTATCATTTAATAATTTTAAATAATTTTTGCTTTTCCTGTAAAATTTTCAAAATGTTAGTTAGAGCCTTTTTCGTTTTAGGTTACAATGTATGTTTATTCTGACTAGTGCTGCCAGCATAACTTAATAAAGAGAAAATGCAAAAAAATAAAAATACAAAAAAAATATTTAATTTGACAGAACAAAAAAGTTAGCATAGTATAAAATTACATGAATTAGTAATTTTTTGCCTGTTACAGTTTGTTGGGAAAAATATTTAAAAGAAGTAATGGCCGATTTCACCAACTTACTTAAATATCAATTTATGTTTAAAATTCGTATTTCATGTCAAATAAAAAAAAAGTTTTATGAAAAAACTTTATTTAAATATGAATTGATAGTTAAATAGAATTGGTGAATTTGGCCATTAGAGTGCTACATTCGGCCGGGCCAAATCTTTAATACCCTCCACCGAGAGTTCGAATAGTTTGGGAGTGGCTTTTAAATGATAAGTCAATCTTTATTAAACCTGACTTTACAGTATTTTAATTCGTTGTCTTATTTAAATAAAAAATCCTGATTTATTGAATAAAATACAAATTATTTAGGAAATTATTGTCATTTCTTTTTATTATGATAATATTTGTATGGTTCAATAATGTATGGAATAAAATATCGGCCTAATGGCCGCCGCGACCTCGGCGGCACACCTCCATTTTCGACGACTCTGAGGCATAATTGAGGTTCTCTGCCGTTAATGTGCCGAATTATTTCATCCTTTAGCTCTTGCATTGTTGCTAGATTATCGGCGTGCACCTTTTCTTCTAAACTACCCCAAAGAAAGAAGTCCAACGGTGTCAAATGATTTTGGCGGCCAATTGACATCGCCACCACGTGAGATAACACGGCCATTGTTTCGTTAGCTGTGTGGCAAGTGGCACCATCCTGTCAAAACCACATATCGTTCACATCCATATCTTCCAATTCGGGACATAAAAAGTTCGTTATCATCTCACGATAGCGAACACCAGTCACAGTAACTGCCTGACCAGCCTTATTTTGGAAAAAATACGGCCCGATGATGCCGCCAGCTCATAAACCGCGCCAAACAGTCACTCTTTGTGGGTGCATTGGGTTGTCGACAATCACTCTGCTTATTGACGAATCCACTGAGGGGATGATTTTCTTCGAAAATTGATCATCCACTGTTGCCATTTCTTGATTGGAATTTTCAAGAGGCTTGGGTTCTTGTTAGCGTGTAAATGCAAGTCTTTATGCATAATGTTCATCAACGACGAGCGTGAGAGGTCCAATTGTTGGGCACGACGACGAGTTGAGGTAGACGGCTCTTCAGTCACACTATTGCAAACAGCAGCAATATTATCTGCATGCACTGGTTTTTCCACATCTCCTACAGATCCGGTTTGCTAAAATTTTTGCACGATTTTTCCGGTTGTACGCCCATTTGGACGATTAAATTGATATTTTCTGCATGCACTGTTTTTCACATCTCCTGCAGATCCAGTTTGCTCAAATTTTTGCACGATTTTTCCGATTGTACGCCCATTTGGACGATTAAATTGACCGAAAAAATCACGAAATGCACGATATGGGCTTGGATCTTGGTCTCGTATTGAAACAACATAAAAATTATTTTTCCCACAAGTTCGGACAACATGTTTACTATAGTATTAGATGTTTGCTCTCGCAGGTAGGTGGGTGTAGGGGTGGCTTCTTTAATTACTGCTACATTAGCTGATTCTGCTTCTTCGTCGTCAGGAATGGAGAGTACAGCAAATCTATGTTGGCTTGTTGGCAAGGAGCCTACGTTAGAACTTTTGTATTGTTTAGGCATGCGATCCTGTTGCGTGGATCAAGGAGTAGCCTTTCTCTTGGTTATAGTTATATATCTATCCATACCTGTTTGCACTTTTGTATTTTTTGGCACAGCTCCAGAGTTTATTAACGATTTCATGCTCTGAACTGTATTTGCGGCTTGTTCAGCACACTTGTTCAGGTTGGGCACACTTGAACACCTATTACGAATAATAAAACTTGGTTCGGCTTTGATTTGTTTTGTTTTTTTTTTTCGCAAAAGATATCACTTAAAAACATCCGCACTCATCAAGAGCTGATGATGAACATGACAAAATAAGGCCATAAGCCCTGGGGGTGCGTGCGGCGGACTTTACGTGCTTAATGCGGTTTTGTACAGTTCTTTTCGAAGGCCTTCGGTGTGAAGGCGGTACCACGATCCAACACAAAAACTTTTGGGAATTCAAAATAACCAGTCATATAAGTTGGATTGACTTTTCGCGGCCAAAATGGCCCAAGTCGTCATGACAAGATCTAACAATACTCCAGGAAACTAATCTAGTAACAACGAATTAAACCTGGTAAAGACAGGCAATATTCATTATAATATATTCCTAACTGAACCCGAAGCGCTTTTCTAGTATTGTGCCCCTTTTAAAATAAAATTTGTGAAAATTTTTTTTAAACAGTTCTTGTATATTTATGTATAACGAAGCAACTTTTACCTTCTCCATGGATCTGCAGATATTAAGTCATTAAAATTGTCCTTGTGAGGGAGCTTCCACGCTCATCTTTCCAGCTGAACTCACTTTTTAATCAATGTTTTGTATTGTTAACCAAACTAAAATTTGGAAGAAATTTACTGTAACTGCTCTCTAGATATACACTTCTCAATCAAGCTCACTTCTTCACAGATGTCTTGTATTGATAACTAAACTACAGAAGAACACGCATAAAGAAACATATCATGTAAGAAAAAAAGGATTTTAGAATTTTAAAACACCGTCGTGTCTTTTTCTACGTAGGTCAATATAAAAAGTATTTAATATAAGAAAACTTTTCAAGAGATAAAAACTGATGCAAGAATATTTTAACAAAAATACATACAAAAAAAAATTTTTCATAAGAAAAAAGATATTGTAAAAACTAATTTTTTTTAAGTTTTAAGTTTGAAATACATTTTGTATGGATCAAAAAAATTTGGGCGGTTATGGGGGGATTCCGTTAAATGAGGTTTTACTGTATCTTTATGTTAATTGAAGTTTATCGTATAACTATGGTTCAGAAATAGATTTCAAAATCGTTCAAATTTTATAACACCTTTTAAAAATTTTAGTTTAACATTCACCCTTATCGTGGTTGGCGGATTTAAAATACGCCTGCAACTGTTTGGTAATTGATTAAAGGATAAGGGTGAAGTCACATTTAAAAAAAATTCCCATACATGCAAGTTATTTTTTTAAGAATAAAAAGCATAGCATACTTTAAAGTCCTTTATAAGTATGAAATTCTTTTCGTTGCATGTTAGAAAATTTAAAAAATCAAATAACTACTGTTTGTCTTTTAAACAACTAAAATTAATTGCATAGTTTGGGGTGGTTTCATTTCCAATATTCACAAAAATGTAATTTCATTCACTTAATAGTGATTTAAAGAATTTTAATGTGATTTATTAAAGCATTATAACTAATTATAAAATATAAAAAGTGTTGCATACTTTAGGTAATTTTTTTATTAAATACATTTAAAATTCAATGAAAAAAAAATAAAAATATTGCTATAATTATAAGTTTGTCATGAATAAATTTAATTAATATAAAATATAATAGTCTTTATAAATAATTGCCATAATTCTTGGAAATTTGAAATACTTTAAAAACTATTGCTAAGTTTTTAAAAAAGTTGGTCAAACATAAAATTTTCCTTGTGCATTTTTTATTTCCTAAGAAATTTCTAATAACGGAGGAGGTATTAAACATTTAAATTAATTTAAGCGTTCAATATCTTGACATAAATTAAACTATTTCTATTTAGTTTATAGGCTTATGAATTACTTCTTTCAACAATTTTGATAATATTGTTAAACTTTTTCATTGTAAAAAAACAATTTTTTTTCTTTATTTCTCAAAAGTTATAACTTTTCTCAAAAATATTTTAAATTTCTTTTAAACAAAAATGTTGCATAAATTAAGGATTAAAAGTTTTATAAGACAACAAAATTTTGATATAATGAAATTTGTAAGTATTAAAGTAAAATTAGAAACATTGTTAAAATTAATAAATTCGGTCAACATAAAATGTATTGCATACATTTAGGGTTTAATGTTTGCAAGAATTGTCTAGTCGATTATTAACAATATTTTAATATTAGAATTTGAAAACTTTATTAATGTATTGCTTATTCTATTGGAAAAATGCCCTGACCAGTTAGAAAAATTAAGTTCAAAAAAAGTATTGCATACTTTAAGATGCATTTTCAATACAAATAAAAAGTAGATACAAATACATACATGGTTTTCATAAATTTCATAGCAATAAGTTTGAAAATACCGATAAAAGTTTAAAAAAATACCGTAAAATAGAAGAGTAGACATTTAGGAGAAATTTCTCAAATTTAAGATTGACAGTAATTTTTTTCAATAAAATTCCTATGTATAATCGCTAAAGGATATGTCACCTATTGGTAGGTCGTTCCTGGGATTAAAATGGTGCCAGATTGACCATAAATGAAGAAACTGGCACCTTAAGGAGCCATCAAGAGGTATCGGCAGCTTTGTATTTTCTGCTTTATAGTCGTACTTACATGCAGTCCTTCGGGACAGACTGCACTTGACGTCGATCTTGACGATAAAACCAAGCTTAGTCGTTGCAACTTTAAACGTTTCTCTTCTCAGGCTACCGAACGCAACTTTAAAGTCGATGAATAGATGATGGGTATCAGTTTGCTTTATAGTCGTACTTCCATGCAGTCCTTCGGGACAGACTGCTCTTGACGTCGTTCAAGACCGGAAAAACAAGCTTAGTCGTTGCGACTTTAAACTTTTCTCTTATCAGGGTACCGAACGCAACTTAAAAGTCGATGAATAGATGATGGGTATCAGTTTGCTTTTCTAGAGTTTGGCATAGTACGAATATCAGTTCTGTGGTGGACTTGCCAGGTCTAAAACCGCACTGATAGTTTCCTATCAGGTTGTTAGTAGCTGGCTTAAATCGTTCTGATATAACGCTAGAAAGTACATATTTTTGTATGCAATAGAGAACACACTTATGCCTCGATAGTTTTCTATGTTCAAGAAATTCTATTCAAATTAATGAAAATAAAAAAGGTTGGATTGTTTAGTTAAGTTAGTTGTCAAATATTCTAAACTTTTTAAAAAAAAGTAGAACATTTTTACAATCTGATATATAATTTTATAAATCTATGTTCTTAATTACTTTTTTGGGTATTTTTTTTTTTTTTTTTTTTGACTAAAAATTTTTACATAACTGTAAATTTTTAACCATTTAAAGTTTATTACATTATTTTTAAATCAATTGGCAGAAATCTTTACAGTAACCTGCAGGGGGCAAACTACGACTTTCTATCGTAATTCCCATTTAAATTGTATTGCAATTTCGAAAGATATCGAATGCCGTAATTTGGTCCCAGTACTTTATATGAAAATCTAAAAAACAAAAAGTGTTGCATATTTTCTGGTAACTTACTATACTTATTTCGCTAAGGTTTAAAATTTTTATTTTTATTCTAGATTATTTGCAAGTTTTAATTAAATTAAAAGGAAATAAACTGTTTTGTATAACTTCTTATATTAAATTTGTAACTATTTCAAATTTCCAATGGAAGTTGTACGTAAAACGTTATTTAATGCTTTTGCATATTTCTGGGCATTTTTCAAAAATAAATTTCTAAGTATTTAAAAAGTTTTCTTTTCCTTAATGCACTTTATTTATATCAATTAGTTAAAAAAATAATCATTTTTTCATCTGATTAATTAGGAGTTGACTGCTTTATAAACATGTATTTGGTTTCTTAAGTCATGAATATTAATATTTATTTTACATTTCTTTAATTATATATTTTTTTTATAAGTTTTTATTTAAAAAAAAAATCGTAAAAAAAGTGAAGCATATTTTTAAGGTAAACTTTTCTAAAATTGAAAAATATGTAAATGTTTTTTGTTTTTCTTTTAAGTTTGCGTGATAATATTTCAATAAGTTTAAAAAAAAAACTACAAAACAATTAAAAAAAAAAATATTAAAAAGTGTTGCCTACTTTGTTACGAAATCTAATTTAGTTAAGAGTTATATGTGTTTTAACGTTAGAAACGTAAAACCTGTCGACCAACAAGTCGATATTTAGTGGGGCGCTTATGAAAACCGCAATGAGGCGCTCGCTCAATCAATTAGTATCAGTCTGGTTTATTTAAAGGACCAAGTATTTTTTAAACTAAAACGTACTAATATGTTAAAAAAGCATTGCCTACTTTAAGCCAAGTTTTTAAAAGTACCTATTTACTTGTTATTACATCAAACAAATGAATTAAGTATTTAGCAGAAACTGGACGAATTCAAACTGTTTTTGAGAAGAAAGTGTCAGAATTTTTTTTAAAACTTGTGGGAGTCAAAAAAAAACTAACAGCAATTCGCGAACTAACGACAACAAGGTTCTATTTGCACCTAAACCATATGTAAGATAGAACCTTGTTGCCCCAAGGTCGCAAATTCTGAGAGAAATAATCTTTAAATCTTAAATGCCACAAGAAAAATTATTATAAAAATCTTTCCTCATGTGGAAAATATAACCTTTAATTATGTCAAACCTTCTTTACTAATATCTTATGGTATTTGAATTTATAACAAGACCCACACTCAGCAAGCTTAGAAAACATTTTTTTTTCCGAAGAAAATATCACAAATTGAATAAAAATCAATATTTTTTTAGTTAGAAACCAAATGTACTGCCTTTTTTAAAAAAAAATAAAACAAATTAATACAGGGTTTATTATTCAAATTTTCATAAAAAATCCTTTTGATAAAGCATTTATAACCCTGTTTTATTTTTCATAAATAAGGCCGTTAATGTTTAGTTTATATTTATATCATAAATAATATTTGCGGGGTTTTTATCCTTATATTTTTCACCGATACTTCATTTAAGTTTTATATAACGACATTAGTAACTTTTTACTAAAATAACTTTTTACCCCTAAAAGTATGCTTATTATTTGATATATATTTTTTTAAACCTTTTAATATAGTTCTTAAATAATTAGTAATAAGAATTAAATTAACTGGATAATAAATCTATAAATAAAACATTAATCAATCTATAAATACAACGCATCTACTTGAAAGGAACTTACGAGTTCTTTTTAAGTGGCCACTTTAATTTAAACTTGTTTATTGAACTGTTAAAGCATATTTAGACGCTTTTAATTAAATTACATTATAAACAAGTTTTATATTCGATTGCTTTTAGCCTGAAACGGAAAACATAATTTTTCAAAATTTGTTGCCTAGTTTAAGGTGCTTAAAAATTCAACAATGTTTTCCTCTAAGTTAAAACTGACCTTGATTTTGAAAATCTTATTAAACATACACATGAGAAATTATGTGCTCGTTAGCAGTGTTTACATTTAGGAAAAAAGTTGCCTAGTTTAAGGCTTCGTTAGCAATAAAATTTAACACATTTAAGATTATACATAATATATATATATATATACACAGACATATAAAGACATATGTATATAAAAAAATGAGCTACCCATAAATTATTACATTGAAATATTTCCCTTATGAAACTCAAACATGCCTTGTAAAATTAAATAAAAAAAATTCTTGAATTTTTCATAACAATTTCCACATTACAAAATTTTTTGTAATTTTCCTAAAACTAAAAATCTTAAGTATTGATTTATTTTTAAAAATGTCTACATTACATTTTCAATTTAGCTTTTTCTTATTATATAAAAAAGCAAATACACTTCAAGGCATTTAAAGGGAAATTTCAATGTTTCCTGCATTAAAACATTACTATTATTTATTTGTTTCTTAACGTTCCTTTAAGAGGCTAGACTAGATAAAAAAAAATATAAAATTTTGCAAACATAAAAAAAAACCTTTGTAAATACAATATTGTAGAAAACCCAATGTATCAAAATAGATTTTTAAGAATCTTCTATATATAAATCGGCTAAGGCAAAACAGTTAAGAACACTTTCCTCCTCTGTATGACAACCGATTTGAACAAAATATACACCATTTGAAAGAAATTTACTCACAGAAGTGCACAATATATATTTAATTAAAATCTGTTCAATAATTTCAGAGTTATAAGCGTAAAATTGCTACTAACACAAATGCAAAATAAATAAATAAAAATGTATTTTCAATTATCAAATAACAAAAAATTAGGGTGATCGATTATTCGACATTTTTCAGATACCGGTTTTCGAATATTTCGACTATATAAATCTAACCCTGCCTTTACACATACAAGTAGTGGCATGCCACTGTTGTTTACATATTATCAAAGAAAATTTGTTCGAAATAGTCGAATCTCATGCCATTAACTTTTGTGATTACACATGGCACTGCGAGTTCATTTTCAAAATGTCGTAGAAGCGTCCACTTGAGCAAATTTGTTTACTTTTAAAAAAAAAAAAGTACCAGAAAACAAAATAGAGTTACCGAGTTAATCATAATGGCACATTTTTGGGGAAATTTTTTATTTATTTATATTAGCATTATTTTTACGATATTAATGCTCTGTTATTAACAAACTTGCTTTTATTTATGCGCATTTTTAAAAAATTAATCATAATAATTCTTTATTAAGTTAAAACTTCAATAACAATTTGACAACAATCCAGTAAATGTGATTTAAATTTGTAACAGGGTAACATTGCTTATCGTTTTGACATTTAGTGGCATGCAAGTGCCAAATTTCCACTCCTTGCAATTTTTGCTGCCACTGGAGCTGCCATTGCGAAAAATGAGAGTGTATTAGTAAAAAAGTGTGAGTGTATTGAATTTTTCGAACTGGCAGTGGCATGTGTAAATGCTAGGTTATGTATAAATCAGGCAAGGCAAGGGGAAATACGGGAAACTAAATTTCTTTCTTTTACTTTTCTGTGCTTCATGTGATAATTTTTAAATATTCTATAATATTGAACTCAGAAACATAATATTATAGGTGTAGGGTCCTGAGTGAGTGATAACCTATAAGATAAAAAATGCTGGTATTTTTTGTTTTTCATTTGGAACTTTTTTGAATTTTCGTTAATATTCGACCTATAAAGATAAAATTATACATTAAACTGGGTAACAAGAACATGTAAGGGGAGCGAGCCTTTTGGTAATTTTTCGTTAATATTAGACATAGAAACATAAAATTTAACGTGCAACGTCCTGAGTGGATGACAATATATAAAGGAGACTTTTTGATACTTTTTTGTTTTTTAATTGGTATTTTTTATATTGAACTTACAAAATTAAATTAACTCACGTAGAAGATAAAATATGAACCGGAGGTTGGTCCCTCGCCAAATCGATCCAGTTTAAAGGAAAAAATAAATGCTCGAAACAAATAATTTCGTATATACTTGATGAATTATGTTTTCTTCATATTTACAAAAAAAATTATGGTCGAATTTTGACCATTGGGCGAACACTAGTTCATATAAATCCTTAAACTAGGCCATAATGTTTAGCTTAAATACAACTTTATAAAATAATGAAAAATATGAATTAAAAATACTATTTATGAAAAATAAAATAGGTTTTTACAAAGGCTTACTAAACAAATTTGAGGTCATAAACCTGTTTTATTTATGAGAACTAAGGCCAACAGTATTTAAAGCACCTTAAATGCTTAGCATTATAAGACTTTAAAGAACTAGTATTAGGTCGCGAATATTAGCTTAAAAGGCTGCCACTTCGCAAAAGGCTTTAAACGGCTATAATTTTATTTACAAGGCTTAGTAGAAATCGTTTACGTCTTATTATTAGAGTTTTTAGTCTCAGTACCATAATTGTAAGCTTTAGTGTAAAGTGTTTAGCATAAAACTTTTAATATTAGTATCAGACTTTCAGTCTAAGCATAAGACTTCAAGTCTAAGTACAAGATCTTTAGTCTAAGTATAATCCTTTTAATCTTAGTATAAGACATGTAGTCTTAGTATACAACTTTTAGTCTTAGTATATAACTTTTAGTCTTAGTATAATACTTGTAGTCTTAGTATAAGACTTGTAGTCTTGGTATAAGACTTGTTCGTGTTCGTATACGAATTTTAGTTTTCGTATAAGACTTGTATCCGAAAAAAACAATTAAGTCTAAGTAAAATGCTTCTAAGAATTCGTAAAAGACTTCAAAATATTATTTTACCACATTCAGATCTTACTATAAGACTTTGAAGAATTAGTACAAGACAAAGAAATTTATGATTTAAGAGTACAAGTGTTCGACTGAACTAAGGTAAGGGGCTATGATACCTCATCCTCTCATTGAATTTGCGCCAGGTGTGCATATCTTAAAGGAACCTACAAACACATTAGAATCACTTTAACTATAACTTGAGAAAAATATTTAAGGTGTTAGCAGAATACTTATAGAACTTTGTATAAGACCTTTTGGCTGACGACATAAAATATTATTATTATACCTTTTAAAACTTATATATATACATATATTCGTTTATTTCTCCGCTAGTGTTTCCTTGTGCAAATATTGCCTACTTTAAGTATTAAAGTGTTCTATAAAAAAATAAACAGCTTTACTGAAGTTCATTTATTTGTGTTTTTACATTACAAGCAACTCACGATGCAGACCTTGTGTTTAGCTAAATAATGAAATTCTTAAATTTAAAATTTTGAAATACAAACTCGAACAATTTCTATGTATGTAAACATTGAAAATTAAGCCAACGCATGGTTTAGTTTTAGGCGGAATTTGCAACTGTTCCTATAACTATGTTATGCATGTATCTACGCTGAATTTAAATTAGAAATATGCGGCTGTGCATCTAAATTTAAACCAAAAGGAATAATTTATGTTTTTTCAAATTAATAAGCAAACAAAATAGCAAAATAAGCTAAGGGATTTAGATAAAAGGCTTTTTTTTGGCAAATAATGAAATTATTAAACGAAAATCCCTTTAAGCTGCTTGATAAACGAATACAGTTTTTTTTTATTGGCTGCCTAAAATTATACAATTATGTTTTTGTTTAATATTCCGTTAATAATTCACTTTAAATATTGCATATAAATCATTTAACTTTTTTTGTGTCAAAAAAGAAACTTAATGAATTTATTGAACCCATTTTAATATTTATTTATTTATTGGTACCATAATGCCTGAATTCGCTTGCAATATATAATAAAATTTTTTTTTTTTTGTTGATCAATATATAAAAAATTTTTTTTATCATTTTCTTTATTCGTTTGTTTAATTACAAACTGATTTTTTTCTAAAGGTTAACTTTGTTGCTTTTTGGTTTATTTGAAGTCTGTTTGATGGACAATTTATCCTTCACTCAACATTGAATTTAATTATTAATTCAATACATCACTGTGAATGCAGAAAAAGCCTGGTAAACCACAAAGTTTTTTAATTAATAACAAAAATAAAACGGGTTGAGATATAGTAAAAACATAACAAAGAATGTGTTAGCAGTTTTAAAATATAGAATTTTAAAATTAAAGAATCGTATAATACTTAATAAAAAACTTATAATTCTTTAAATAAGAGTTTGATGTCTTATAAATGCACTAAGATTTTCTATTGAGTAATTAAACACCCAGCATCAAAGTTTTAGGTCTCAGTTTAACATTTCTAGTTATTGTATAAGAGATTTAAGTCTCGGCCTAATGCATTAAAATCTCTGCTAAAATTTGTCTTAGCGATAGACATTTTAAAATTTCAAATCATTCTTCTAGACATTTCACCTTCAGTATAAGACTTTCAAGTAATGTCGATTTAACCAAGATTTTTAAGTCCAAAATTTTATTCCAAGACATTCTTTATTTAAAGTTATAAACTGCCATGAATGGAAAACATTATCCTAAAAATGGCTTATACTAAAAATTTAAAGTCTTATACTTCGTCTTATTGTTCAAACAGAACTGAGTCTTAAACTTCAAGCAAAAATTTACAAATCTCATAATTCAATCTTTGGCTATTACCCAAAAGTATTAGACTTATACTAGAAAATCTTTTACTAAGACATAATCATATACTTAGTCTTGAAATCTTAAAGTATTATACTCGTAATTAAACCTAAAACTGTAATACTGTCCTCAACTCATAGCTAAAATTTTAAGTTTGATACTCACACTTTATGGGCTTTCATTTAGACTTAAAAGCCTTATACTTAAACTTCAAAATCATTAAAAGTCGGAGTACCTTTGAAAACTCGCAACTACGACTCCAAATTAATTGGTACACCTGCATAAAAACTTAACTGAATTTTTCAATTATTTTCCAAACTAGAAATTCTTTAAAATTTTTCTTACTTAGTTGTATAGTCGTAATAACACCTAAAAGTGTAAAAAACTCCTCAACTCATAGTCAAAACTGTAATTTGACTACAGACTTTAGGGTCTTTCCATAAGACTTAAAAGTCTTATACTTAAACTTGAAAATCGTATAAAAACGTTAAAATTTGAATACCTGAACTTAAAAATCCGACATAAAAACATAAAAGACATTTAAGTTAAAAGTCTTATACTAGCGCTTAAAAGTCCCATAGTGAAACTTAAACAAGCTTAACACTCAAAGTCTTTTTACTCGACTTTAAAGCAGGGCTGTGAAGTTGGCGTTGTGTAGTCGAAATTGCGGTGTTTTCAACGGAGTCGAAGTTCCTTAAAAGACTCGCGACTCTGAATGCAAAATTTCTTGACATTACACCTGCATTAAAGCTACAAAGAATTTTTAAATATTTTCTAAAATAGAAATTCTCCGAAAACTGGCGACGTTACAGATCACTTTGAATAAGTAGATTTTAATTTAGTACATTTAAAATAAAAACAAATTCTTAAAGCGTTCATTCAACATCGTGATATTGGCAGTAATTGCTTATTTTAGATTTACCATGTGAAAATTTGTTTATTTATTAGAGGTTTTGTTATTTTTGCTTTGTGATATTAAAGAATTTTGTGTATTTAAAAAAAAAATAATAGAAATAAATAAAATATTTCAAAAATAAAATATTTTATTTCATCAATATTACCCACAGTCGGATTTGGAGTT
The DNA here is from genome assembly GCA_930367215.1 of Pollenia angustigena. Taxonomy (NCBI): domain Eukaryota; kingdom Metazoa; phylum Arthropoda; class Insecta; order Diptera; family Polleniidae; genus Pollenia; species Pollenia angustigena. The sequence continues at coordinate 4,775,003 of OV884059.1, forward strand.
AAAACTTCAGCTGTTGGAGTCGGAGTTGAAACTACATTTGACGACTACCCAGCCCTGCTTTAAAGTATTTCATTTTAACTTAAAAGTCTTATTAAAAAGGCCTGATGAATGGAAAAGTTTTGTACTGGTGTTACAAGGCAGTATTGACAAAGTATAAGACCAAGGTACATTAACACAAGGTAGACTCATTTGGGTGTGTAGACATGCTGCTCTATAAAAATAACCGACTTGTCAACATTGTCTTCATACACACGACAATTGGGTTTTATGTCTGTCCGCTAACGAGTCTACCTTTTGTAAATATACCTTGTATAAGATAACTCATCCGATTCTAAAGCTGGTATTCATAAGATTTTATATCTTGTTGCTTTAGAAAGGCAATTATTAATAATAAATACAAAAAAATACAAATAAGACTAACAAATTTGACTATAAGACTTTAAAGTCTTAGCATAAAAGTTAAAAAGAGTTTTTATAATATTCTAGAGTATTTATAAGACACTTGAGTTTTATATAGAGAAAATATAAGACTGGTAGTATAAGTCTTATACTTTGTCAATAATGCCTTGGACCACCAGTATAAAACTTTTTCATTCGTCAGGCCTTTCTGTTCTAGTGATTTTTTGTCTGTTTAAAAATCCAAACATTTGTCACAACTGTCATTGACAGCATTTGTTCTTGACAGGTATACAATTTTAACGACACTTTGATATTTTTATCTAAATTAAACTGTTCAATATAAGTAATGAAATGCAATAAATCCATTATAATTACTTTGTATATCAAATTACACACAATAAAAATGAAATAAAATTTTTATTATATAAGTATAATAAAACCACCCCAAAGATTAATAAGTATTATATTATTTCACCTTTAATAACTTGATACTATAAAATTCTTTTATTTAATTAAGCATTTGTGCGGAAAATCTTTTAAGTCTTATATAAATTTTAGTGAGATTTCTACTTATAGAAGGGGCACTTTAATTTTTGCTGCGAATAAATCTATTTGTATGTAATATTTAATTGCATATCTCAATTTTTTTCATTCATCAATTTATTTGCTTAAACAATGACAGATGTTGTTTGTAGATAATAAATTTTAATAAATGTATAAACAAATTATTGCTTTTGTAATTCGATTGCTGTGGTCGTTGCTGATTTTTGTGGAAAATAAATATTAAAAAATAAAAGATAACATTTTTGACTGGGCGTTTGATTTATAGTTTGCTAGATGTTTGGTCCCGGCGCCGTCCGGGTTTTTTTAAATAACACTTAAATATAGGTTTTTAATAATTTTTATAATTCTATAAACTATTTTTACTTTCTTCAAATTGTTAAGTTAGTTAACTTTTAATTTGAAAGCCTGCTTTTGGTGAGAAAGAAAAAGAGATTCGAGATATTTGTGTGCAATGCAATATACATCTTATTAAAATCCTTTGAAGGAATTTTGGCTTACAAATATAATTTTTTTTTTTGATGGAACTAAAAGCTGTTTATTATTTAAACACAATTCTCTTTCCACGACCATTTTATATGAAAAGTGTATTTTTTTAATTAAAAATGTTTAGTTAACCAAAGTTCATGTTTATTAATATTTCACAAGCAGAGTGAGATTGATGAAGTGGCATGGTCTCATAACACGCTACACAAGTACACAAGTGTAGTTTTACAAATCGTATTCAAACTATAAAGCTGAATAGTAAAACTAAATGATCGTATACTAAGGCTGAAAACTCTTTTACTAATATGTACTTAAAAGTCGTTAAATTAAACTTGAAATTCTTATACTAATGCTTAAAAATCTTAGGCTAATACTTAAAAGTATTATACTAATATTAAAAAGTCGTTAAACAATATTTAAAAGTCTTATATTCATACTTCAAATATGTTTATTTATAATTAAAAGTCTTATACTTATATTTAAAAGTCTTATACTCATATTCAAAACTCTTATACTTCTACTTAACAGTTTTAAACTTAAACACAAGTCGTATAATAATACGAAAAAGTCTTATACTAAAACTTAAAATTCTTATACGAATACTTAAAAGTCGTATACGAAAACCTAAAAAGGTAATACTTTTATTATTATTATAATTTTACGTTTAATACTAAGACTTGAAAGTCTTATACGAATATTTTACTAAAACTGGAAACTTTTTTACTAACACTTGAAAGAATCTTACATAAATTTGAAAGTCATATTAGGTGTTATTAGAAACTAAAACTTGTTATACTGAAATTTAAAAGTTTACTACTACAGATTGAAAGTATTACACCTTTTAAAGCTTAAAGTAGTTTTATACTGTTACAAGAAAGTCTTATTAGGAAGCTGAAAAGTCTTATACTCAGACTTTATAGCTTTATTTTGTGACTTTAAAAAGGTATACAATTACAATTTTTTTTTAATTGAACAACATTATGATTTTTCTTACAAATAAAGTCAAATAGATTAACATAAATTGTTAAAATAATATTAGTTTTTGTGACACTTTTTTATCGTCTAAAATTTATTAAGTGTAAACAACCCGTATGGAGTATAAGACTTCGAAACCATTTAAAGCTTAATAGTATTTTCTGTGTACTATTTAAATTCATTTGAAAATTTCATTTGGTCTGTTCTTGTCAAGGACCGGATTTTACGAACGGAAAACACAAAATTAAATTTTATTTTTTAAATAAAAAATTTTTGTGTGTGAAAAAAAGAATATTGTTTTTCTGTGTTTAAAATTTAAACGAAAAAGAAAAAAAACATTTTCTTTGAAAACAAAATTTATAGTTTCAAAAAATAGCAAAAACTTTTTTTGTAAAAAAAAAACAAATACAAATTTTCAAAAAACTTTTTTTTTTGTTGAAAAATATTTTTTAAAACGTTTTTTTTTAGAATTTTTTTTCTATGTATGTATTTTTAAAAAATGAAATATGTATGTATGTATTCTCAGAAACCTCTTCATAAATTTTATTGAAATTTGTTTTGAAGAATGAAATTTTTATGACAATGCTTAAATATAATTATTTTGTTTTTGTTTTTTTATGTTTTTAAGAAAACGTTTTATTTTAAAAACTTTATTTTATGTTTTTAAGAAAACGTTTTATTTCAAAAACTTTATTTTATTTATTTTTTTCGACGGCTTTTTTTTCAAAACTAGTTTAGAAATTTTTTGTTTTCTGTAAAATGTAGAATTTTTTAAACTTGCACAATAAATATTTTTTTAGAAACAAAATAAAAAAACATTTTCCGATCCTTGGTTCTTGTCAATTTATAATTGCTTCCTGTTTAATAAAGAATAATCATACCCATCAATAGGGATTTTTTGCATTTCCGATAGCTTGTTCTCAACATCAGTACCGAAATAAATAAAAAAAAAGAAATGTATTTAATAAAATTCAGTTATTGGACGTTTTTCCGTTCGCCTTTTGCCACCAAATGAAAACTATTAAGTTTTTCATTACTTTATTGTTTATTTAACACATTTTTTTTGTATATGTAAATTTCGGGTCTTTTGTTGCCTTATAAAATATGCAATGGAAATTTAAATTGTTGGCAGGTGATTACATTATCGCTGCCTTTTCTCTTTTTTTTTTTTTTGTTTCACAAAGTTTTGGCAGAATTGACTGGAGAGTGTTATTTAAACTACAACAAAATATTGTTGTTCTTTTTTGGAAATTTAAAAGTTTTTTTTTGTTTTAAAGAGAAACTAAAGAAGTCGTTGGAAGAGCTTTATAATGCAAATCATCATATTAAAGGACAGAAGAAAAAAAAACAACTATTTAAAAAAATTAATTTATATGGAAATGACAGCTTGTAAAACACGTGTTAAATTAACGTTTAAAGGGAATTTAAAGGGACCCTTTAGATATGCTTTATTTTTTTAAGCTTATATTAATTATATTTAAGGCGCCTTTGTGCTATGCTTTACTTTCTTACTTTTTATAACAGTTGAAATATCTTCAGTTTTGCAAAATATGTTTGTAAAATATTTTAAAATTTTATGACTTTAACTCTTCTTTTTTGCAAAAAATCTTGTTTTTATAACTAAAAGTATGCTTTAGTTTTTAATGTTACTTGTTTATTGTAGAAATGTTTTACAACAAAACTTTTCAATTGCCAACAAAAGTTAATTACAAAAATATGTCGTTTATAGTTTCGTATATATTTTGTTACTTTCTGCAACAGCCCTAAAGTAGGCATTGAATTTTTTTGCGAAATGCTTTTTTGTGTTTGCAAAACTTAAAAAAGAAAATTTAAAAATTAAAAAAAAATAAATAATATTTTTAACTTATACAACCTTTCCAAACCACAAAAAGTTAACTTAGATTAAATTGTAGTTTTACTTAAGCCTTAAAGTAGACACTATAAAAAATATTATTTATTAAATATTTCATGATATCTTTTAAATTTTTCCATTTAAACATTTGCATATTTTAGTAGAATTGTGTGTATATTTATTTTTATTTGGAAAATTATTTTACCTTAATAAATGCTAAACATGTGTCCTTGCATTTGTTTATGTGATTTATTTATTACGAGTAATGTAACATTTTATCTAAATGTAAATTTAACTAAAATATTCTTATTTCCACAAACACATGTTTTCATTGCTATTCATATAATTTTAAGTTGTAAGGTTCGAAAAAAACTTTCTACATAATTGTTGTGTCAACAAGAAGGTTATTTGGCTTGTAAATATGTAGACAAACAAATTTTAAGGAGATCGTTTTTTAAAGTTGTTTATATATTTTATGAGACAAGTACTTTTCCATATTAAATTCTAACTTAATTTACCGAACAATAGTTAATTAGATGTTCAGCCCGTTATATCTGTGGCGGGAACCTGCAAATGGCAGTCAGTACTTAACTAGCGCACATAGACCCAATGATCCATTGTGATACCATGGAATTCTATTAAACAAAACTGCCGCCACAGAACCAACCCGAAATTCAAGTCAAGCAATATTGTACAATCCACTAAAAGAGGCAAATCCGATTTCGGACAATTGTCTTTTCGCCAATGTAGCGCAGTGGCACAGGAGGTGCTTGGCACCAAAGCTACATAATAATCATATCACCTGGCTCCTTGACTCTGTCTATAAGATAATGTCCTGTGATCACAGATGCCAAAAGTAACATATCCCTTTTAGTCATCAATAGTAGTGACATGGTATCTCTGTCATTCATATGGGCCCATAATTGCTTCATATTTCCACAATAAGTGTTCGCGGACCATCTTACACTAGCAATCTTTTAAATCCTGCAGTAGGTAAATTCAGGGCGAAGGGTTTTCTCTTTTCTTACGTATAATGTACACAGTCATCGAAGAGCATTTAACAACATTAACAGCAGCATACATATCGCACCTTTATTGCAACATAGTCATATCTCAAAAAATCAAAAACTTCAAGTAACTTAAGCGAAAGTGTATATGTAAAACAAAAATAATATATTTCATTAAACCTGTGCCAAGTTGGATGTTTTTGAGATGTGATGTGATGTTGCAATAAAGGAGCGATATGTAGAATTCATGCAACGCAGACAATCGCAAAATGTAATGGTAAAGGTTGACGATCGCTGATTTAATCCCGGAAATTAATTGCAGAGATTTTAAATTGCAAAAAAAGTAAATTCACTGCAAGTCCAGTGGAACCCGTAAAGTGGTCGCGAGTCGAGCAAGAACGTGCGCGCGAATAATCTCTAGTGTTATCTATGCCACGATACCCATATGATCTTGATGTCAAACCGCTCCGCTATCTCGTTTAGAGATGAGCAACAGTGAAGGCTTGCTTTCATTCTCATAGGATTTCCAAAGCTATAACGGCGGAACGATTTTCCATATTAGTGTCTACTATTGTTGTCGTTGCCTGGCAACAGAAAGCGACTAGAGAAGCCATCTGGAGTCATCGAAAGATTTATCTTTTCCGTTTTTTAGTCGCAATGCCAAGGAGTTCTTTAAAGAGAGACATTGAAAATCTATGGTCATATCAGATTTATATATACCTGGCATGCGACAAATATCCAAACAGGTTTCATTAAGTCTTCGTAATCTCTTCAGACTGGACTTACGGTTGGCTCAGACCTCTATTAGCTTAGTTCTTGCGTAAAACACTTCCTATCATTCGGGAAGATTGTCATGGCGCAAGCTTTTCTTTTCTTTGAAAGGCATACTTTCGGGGATCACCTTGTGGCTGTGTTTTATACCAAAAACCGAGGGGAGGGAATTTTCTACATAGAGAGCTGATTTTTCACCCTTGTGGGAATGCTCGGTCTTAGGAGGTTTTCTTGGTACTATTGCTGCTGGATTTTTGTGGAGGTTAGATGTCTCTGGCTCCTTAATAAGAGGCTAGTGTATAAGTTTTGTCTGACTATATGCTTTAAATTTCAACCTTAAATGCCGTAAATACCGTAAATGAATCACCAAGGAATTAAGATCCACCATGAAATAAGGCCATATGTTTCCATACTAGATGTCGTTGAGACACCAGATAATCTGAGACAGTATACAGCTTTCCTGGCTGCAAGCAATTCTGCATGAAAGACACTACAGTTATTCGAAAGACCTCGCGAAACTTTAAGGTTGAGCTATTTTAAGTATACTTTGAAGCAGTATTTGAAAATAAACAGAACATTATTTTGCGTTCGCCTCACACAACTAGAAACGATATCTGATTTTCTTAATTGTTTGTGTAGACGAACACAACCCTTAGTACCGTTCGTAACTATTTTCAAGAAAGAGCCGAACATAATATAATGTTCTGTTCTTCGTTAACAAAACAGAACAATTGTAGTGATACTTTAGATAAACATATTTTAATGTTCTATAATGTTTCTTTTTTTACATTGATTAAGAAATTAAAAAAACATAAATTTTTAGCAACGACCGCAACACGAAGAGCTTGTGTGTGTATTGTGTATGTGTTTTGTTTGTGTAAAATTATTTTGCTTGCTTTTGTTTTTTCGTATGTGTATTTTGTTTTTGTAAAAAATTTTTGTTTTTTTTACCAGCCAAAAGGGACGAACATTATTGAGCTGAACAATGAAGTTTGTGGTGTTTAAAAAACCCGAAAGGAATTAAATGTTCTCTTTTTTTTTTTTTTTTTTTTTTTTGAGTTGGATAATAACAGTATTATTTTTGTGTTCTAAAGACAACAATCAGCGAAATGTTATTTTTTTTTTTAATGATTTTCTACAGAAACACTTTTAGCGTTTGTGTTTTCCACAAATCTATCGAACCGAACACTAAGGAGCGATATTTAGTGTTTATTTTCGAACACTGCTTTGGAGCCTCTTTGCTGTTAGGAAAGCTTACTACACACACTAGTGTGTCAGGATATTTTGTTAATTTATTTCAATGTACAAAAATAAAGTAATATTATTCTCTCTCCTGCTGCCTAAAAGCAGACTATGCTTTTTTACATTATTTTTATTTTGTTTCACAAATTCTTACTGTAGTTACTTTAAATCAAATAATCGTGCTGAAATTTAAATAAATTTTATAAAGTTTTTATATAAAAAAGACCTTGACCTTGATTTTTAATATCTGTTCAATGTTTTCTCGTGAAAGACTGGCAATTTCTAAAGTTCTTTAAAAACACTGGTCTATAGAAATTATTGTTCCTTTCGTTTCTATGACCAATAATCTTTTAAACATTATAATTGTGGCATTAGTTCTTTTGTTTCTCATTTATCATTTATATTTATATCAGCTACCCCATTTTTAACTAGAAACTAATTTAAATATTTCCATGAGTTTAATGTAAACAAAGATGCTGGAAGCAAAAAAAAATTTAAATTCCTTTGAAAAGTCTACCTTAGTACAGAGAATAACAAAATTAAAGCTGAGTTAATATTTGTAGAAATTATTGAAATCAAAAAAGTAACTCATGCACTGACACACTTTTTTTACACACACACAGTCAGTAAAAATGTCCTTTGCAAAAGTCAAAAAAAAAAAAAAAAAAAATTACTAGGAAATGACTACTTTAGTCATGTAAAAATGTACATAAGAAAATTCCCGTATTTTTATTTTAATATTTTTTTTTCCAAATAATATTTTTATTTTGTTGTTGTAACATACACCAATACAAACAGACATATGTTATGCAACTAGATGAAAACATAATAAAAAATTATTACAATTATATAGCTACTGAACTAAAAACAAAATCTAGTTAAAAGTAAATAATTGAAAATGGTTTTACTCCTTTTCCAAACTAAACTCTAGTCAAGTCTGCAGTACGAGTACAGACTAAAGTCACGACTGAAGTACACACTATATTTGAGACTATAGATATTTTTAACACGAAAAAAAATTGCCCACGTTTTTATCTTTCTTAGAATTGTTGTCAAAGTTAACAAGAACTTGAAAATTCAGTGGAAGCCACTTTAGAATGCAATATGTCTACCGGCAGCAAAACTCATCCAAAAGCAAGGAAATGTTTATCACGACATTTAAAGGCGAGAGACGTTTAAAGATGACTTGAATGCAAAAGAAAACAAAGTTTTAGACTGGATCTATTAACCAATCCGCCAACCATCCGAAATAAAGCCAAGATCAAGAACTCTATGTATTTGGTTGGACTCGATGGATGCCAATAAAAAGTATGTACATAATTATCTGTGCAAAGCTAAGCAAGCGTACGGTATGCACAATAAATTCTAAAGATCTCGTAGCATTACTTGAAGCACGAAAGTTAATGTCTTTTGCTTAAACTTTGATATCGTTGCAAATAAAATTTTAGTGTCTGTAATTCTCATTCACTCTACAGTTTTGCTTGCATATCTAATATCTTTAGCTTTTCTAAAGTGTTTGGGAAAATGTTTCCTGATGATCGGGCCTAAGCAACCAGTGAAATGCGCATGGAGGAGTGAAAATTGGGCATGACAAACAATTATGTATTCCCAAAAATAACTTTAACACTTCAGTCAAACATATTCTTCTCTACAGTTGCGAGAGATTTCAATATTTACAAACGTAAATCCCAAAGACTGCAAGCTTGTGTTTACCCATGTCTCAGACGCATTGTCGGCATTAATGGGACAAAATCATCTCCAATATTGATCCCTGAGGCCCTATGCTCCTTGAAGGAGCCAAAGGAACCAATCGCACTCGCAAAACACCGCTAGAAGTGGATACACGCCTCCAAAAATTTGAGATGCTGGGGTACACCATGAACAAGCCAACGAATTATATAACGAAACAATTCATAGAATACTCGACTTTCCAGCAGATCACATCCGTTTGATGTCGACTGTCCAATGTATCGCACAACGCATTACAGAGAAAATTTGTTTCTTGGTCGAACTAGCCGTATGTGGAATAGACTCCCGGCAGAAGTCTTCCCAGTCGGCTACAATTTGAAAAAATTGAAATTAAATGTCCACAAACACTACATCCTGTTTCCTTCTCCCCATAACCTATTTTTTTAATTCCAACATAATGCATTCTATTAGTAGGGGCATCCCCTGAGTGTTGGCTCAAAGTATAAAAAAAAATATATAGTCCCCAGAAGTCCAGGAGATCCGGCAGATTGACAAACACATATAGTGACGCCAAATAAAGAAAGAGCTGCGTGACCTTAACTTTTCGTAAAGCGAAATTAAGTAATTGACGACTGTTAAGGCCCTTTTTTGCAACAGAAATTAAAAGATTTAATCCCCAGTAAAAATTTATTTACTTTTTAAAAATTAACTAGATGACCCGTGCGAATATTCCGCACCGTTAGTTGTCATTTTTGTAACATAAAATGAAAATAATTAATAGAAATTTTAGTAACTTCAATACATTTTAAAATATAATTTTGATCAATGAAAATGATGAATATAACTGACTTAGTAATAAACGGCATTATAGTAAATAGCGGTATTGCCAGAATGGATTTTAATACATACTATATTATGTAGAACTGCATTACTATTAAGCGACCCTGTATTACCACATTTGAACAGTATTATCATGCAGTTCTGTTAAGCGACCCTGTGTTACCACGTTTGAACAGTATTATCATGCAGTTCTATTGCAGTTCTATATAAAATATAATTTTTATCAATGAAAATATTAATTTTTCAATTTCTAATTATTTTTCGTCATTAGTGTTAGAAATAAGCTTTAAAATGAGATATCATTCATTAAATTTGATGCGGTGGTATGGGAGATATTTGCAACCGACAAAAAAAAGTGCTTTAGAAATAATATATATGATAGTTTCTTTCACTTATTATTTAGTAGCCTTCTTCTAAAACTACTTCTATAATTACTTCTCTCTGGATGTATGTAGGTAAAAAAAATAATGACTTGAATGCGTTCACTTTGGGAGACATCCCTTGTAAAATTTATTGGTTCTTTCAGAAGAATTTTAAGTAGTTCTTTAAGTTTTTTCTGATTACATAACACATTATTTTGAAGGCGAAGTTTTTACTGGGTATAAACGGGTCCCAATTTTTATAAAATCGCTGCTAAAATTAAGCCAGAAGGCTACAGACAACCTGAATAGATAACAATTGTTTCGTTAAATTAAGCATTGGGCGAAAAAGTTACCAGACATACAGACGTTATATTCCATCATTGCGAAGTCATAATATTCCCCTCCTCGTTCGAATCCATAGTCAGCGTAATTACGGTTGGCGTTGACATTAACGCCTGTGTGGTTTTTTTTTTTTTTTTTAATTAAAGTAGTCTACTACATAAAGCGACTTAGACGTTTACTCTGTCTGAATATCTATAAATATCAAGGCAAAACGCTTCACTTTGGCGCAGAGTATCTTAAATTGGCTTGGACCGCTTTTGGCCTTATTAGCTAAGCACTTGCTAAAGAAAAAGATAAAAACTAAATAAGACCAAAAATGTTAATAACATTATATTTTACCAGTTTATTGCAACTTATTAAGTTATAAAGGTTGTTTTTTAAGTCCGACAGAATTTACGAAAGGGTTAACTGTGAAACGAACTCCATTCAGCTCTCACTTTTTGACTTTTATGATCCCTAGACTCTAGCAAGTCATCATGCAAATCAGTAATAGATGTTATATCGAAAAATTATGTTTAATGATAAGGCAAATTTTTGGTTAAACGGGTTGCCGTATACAATGGACTCTACATACTCGATAACATCCAGAAAAATGCACATTACGATGCGGCATATACGCTGGTGGCATCCTCGTATCTTATTTCTTCAAAAATTGGACGACCAGAATGCCCCCAAAAATCATTTTTAAATTTTAATGCTATTTTTTTTATCTATTTTTCCACCTTCAAATTCTATCGGGCTTTGAAAATAACCTTAACATTCAATTAAATTTTTTTAAATTAAACAGAATTTTATCTTTATCTTTTAAAAATAAATTTAAATTGCTTTACACAATTTCCATTGAAATTCCTATGCGTTTGTCATTTATTTCAAATACGCGTGAAGTTCTTAACTGAATACCAATTTATTATTAGCATGTTGTAGTACAACAAGCATTTAATAAAACGTACATTTATATTTAAATTATTTAAGTGATTCTACATGCAAAACAACAAATAGCATTGAATAAAATACATGTCTGCTTAAAAGTGTAAGTAGATATTTAAATTTATTTTTTGTCGAACGTTCACGCTTTGAGGAAAATGCATTTACAGCATACTAAACAATATTAAAAAAAAGGAAATAAATAAATAACCCTATAAATATGCAACTTAGTTTAAATGCTATTTCACAGACACCCTCTGACAAATTCAAGTAAACAAAACCACACATGATCTCTTTTGTACATATACTCACTAACTCACACACCCAAACACATTGCAATACTTAACGGCATACATACTTATTTCGACTTATAACACTTGTGGTTAGAAAATTTGAACTTACAAACACATTCTCATGAATACACACACGCTGTCTCTCTAATATGCTTTCATTTGCCTTAAAACTGTGTTATTAGCAAAACAACAATAAAATTGAAAATTATTAGAGAAAAAAAAAAAGAAAGAGGACGTTAAGCTTTTTGAGAATACAATATTGCATCACAACGCATCATCTTATGAATTGTGGCATAATTTTTTTTTTTTAGAAAAATAAACAGGGTTCTTTGTTAAACGGTTAATTAGAAAGCAAAGAAACAGAAAAGACAGCAGGACAAACAGCCAGACAAAAAGAGACAAATGAAATGCAGACATGAACTCATAACAGCAGCAGCTACGATGAGATGCAAGGAAACATAGGACACTTGAAACCATGTGCACAAAATTTTTTTTTAGTGCCAGATTTATTAAAAAGGGTGAACTAAGAGTAGGAGCAATAAATTTGAATACTTACTTGTAATTTTAAGATTCTAAACACCCTACACAGGGCAAAAGTCCCAGCAGGAGTAGACAGGGCAATGTCCTAAGGATAGTTCATATTTTAGTGTTAATTCTTTAAGAGGAAAAGGTGCAGCCAATACCCGGCACGGCAGGGTGAAATTGGAAGGTTTGTCTTCTTTCTGAGAAGTTAACCGTGGCTCACCAGAGATGCTTTTAATGGGAATCAGTAGCGTATGGGGCTTCGGTCTCCTTCTGGTTGTTCGTAAGGCTCCTTCGATAATCATGGACGGCTTTTATCCAAAATCGCAGGAAAAGATTATTTAAAAAATTAGCACTAAGTCCAGATTTTCTTAGTTCGTTGTGATGCCTAGAAGCTAGATTCGTAGCAACGTGCGGCGTTAGTACACGCATTGTCTTCCACATAGTGGTAAAATCACCATGAAATTAGATCGAAAACTAGTTACATGAGCACCTTATCTTCCCAAAACTGGACAAAAGAAAACCATTAAAAAATGGTTATGCCTAAAAATAGGTTTCAAATAAACACTTTGATAAAAGCTCAAAAGTAGGCAATATTAATTTAAGTGTCTCTGGCTGCAATCGAAGGTTCAACCCTCGCATTGAGGCCACAAAATTCAATCGGCCCCTATGTATGCAACATAACTGTAGTGAAACTTAATAAACAGCTTTTATGAACAGAAAATGGCCTTGAAAATAAACCCTTCTTAATTTTATTACTGCACTCTAGCAAAAGGCTGTATTTAATTTAAAATGTGGTTACAAAATTCAAAGTAGCCAAAGTATAAAATATATAATAAAGAACTTAACAAACACAATCATTTTTAGGTACCGTCAAGTATGCTATAAAATCAATTTAAATTAACCAGAAAATTAAAGTATTTTTTTTTTTTAAATATTTAAAATTAAATTTTTTAACATTTTTCCAAAGTGTTTCTAACTTTTTTGCTATTTCTTTTTTTTGGCTTCTCTCCTAATCCTTCATATCTTTTTGTTCAAGTAGCGCTCAATTAAAATCGTTTTAATTGACAAAATGCTTTGCCATTTACCCAGATTTTTCATTAAATGGTTCTATATGTTCATGATAATAATGATTTCTCTTTCCTAAGTAATTGCAGCAAAATTTATTTTTTGTTCTATATTAATTTTATTTTTTTTAAGTTTATTAAGCAGCCTTTTAGCAGGCAACACAGTGGTGGCAAAAATAGAAGAAAAAAACTTAATAAAACCAAGCACACATGATGTCGCCTAAAAACAGTGGCGGAACTTTGAAAAAGGAATTTTTTCAACAACAAAAAAAAAAAAATACTACTCTCAAAAAATTTGAATTTTAAAAGCTAAAAAAACATAGCCTATTTTCAAGCTTGTTAAAATTATAAAAAAACGATTTTATGTAAGGCATATCTTCAGGCTAAAATAAGTTAAATTTATAAATAATTCAAAAGAAGATCTAAAGCTCACCATTGCATACTTCTTGGAATAATAGTTTTTTAAAACAAAAATTAGTGCCTGCTTTTTGATGAAATTATTAAAATGTTGACCAAAAAAATTTTTAGGCCTTAAGCTAAACTTCTTCAAGGCAAAAAATAACGCAAAATTTTGGGTCTTGCAAAAAGATTAGGGTTTTTGTGTGACGGAAATTGTTTACTATCTCTTCAAACTTCAAGATAGACGATTTATGCAAACCTTAAGGCAAATTTCTAAAACAAAAAATTCTTACAATTGTTATAAATAATTAGTAGAATTGTTCATAATGTTGTTTAGCATTTAAAGCAAAGAAAAGCTATTGCCTTCTTCTAGGATCCATATCAAAGAATTTTTGATTTATGCTAGTAAATACCAAATATTAACAGTCAACTTAAAGTCTAATTTTCTTGAGTAAAACTTTAAAATAGACGACTACAGCATACTTCAAGGCAAAATATTTCTTTAGTAAAAAACATTACCTTATTTGAGGGTAAAATTCTTACAATTGTTATAATTAATAGTTTGCAGAATGTTTTATAATTTTGTTTACCATTTAGAACAAACAAAAACAATTGCCTACTTTTAAGATCTATTCAAAATAATTCTTGATTTATAATACTAAATACTACCGCCTGTATTTATAAAAAAATTTTAAATTTAATAAAGGTTTACAAAACAAATTTTGTATGGAAATTCTCCTTAATAAACGTTTGTTAAATTTAAAAATCGTTTATAAATACGGGGGTAAATATGACTAAAATTTTCCTAGAAATTTGTTCCCTTTTACTTAAAGAATGTATGGGAAAAGCCAAATTTCCATGGAAAAAAAATTTGTACTCTTTTTTTGATTTCAGAAAATAAAGCCTACTTTAAGGCTAATATTCTTAAGTGCTACCGAAGAGCATTTATTTTCCCATCATGTCGTACTGGCTATTTTGCCACTTATTTAAATTTGCCTACGCCCTTTTTTGCAACTTTTTTCTTCAAAAAAAATGCAATAGCAATCGTAGATACAAATGTAGATTTGATGCGACTACAGAGTACTTAACAACAAAGTGAAAGTACTTGGGTACTTTTTTTTCTTATTCTCATTCTCATCAACATCAGCAGCATCTACATCATCTCAAGGATAAGCAGCATTTCTTCCTGACATTGCAGTTCTATTGTTTAAACACAAATGCACACAAAAACACACACACACACGCACTCGCAGACAGACAAAACAATATGGGTAGCACATGCTAGGCTAAGTGAGTTGATGTAAGAGTGAGTGATTGTGTTAGTTAGTCTATGGCTGATTGCGTATGAGTGTTAGTAAGAATTTAGGTGGATGAATGAATGAATGTAAGTGCGTTTGTTACATTGAAATTTTTAAACATATTTTGGACAACAAAACATATTTAGTGACATTTTCTTTTACTAGAAAATGGAGGGAGATAAAATGTGACTAAAATTCTCTTTTTTCCACAAAAATTCTTCTGTCATCCTGAGCGACATTTGACAGCTGAAATTTTAAAGAAATTTAGAATCAAACGTGTTTTTTTTTTTTTTGTTTTTTGTCCTCAATTTGTGAATATCTATGCATGCATGTATGTTTGTAGTTTCAAGTGCAGTCAGCCATGTAAATTTTATTTATTTTTAGTTGTTACCAAACTATTGTACAAAAAAACAAATTGTTGTTGCACAATTCTTGTCCTCTACTTGTTAAGGCATTGCAAGTGTATGTGTGTGTTTGTTTATTTATGTAAGTATGTGTTTATTTCCTAGTACTTATGAGTATATGCATGAGTTTTAAATATATGTATGTATTTGTTTGCATAATGGTTTGTTTGCATTTAAACTTGTGTTGTTTCAAGTGCAAATAAAACTCAACACAATGTTCGTTTTTTACCTCATTTAATTTTGAAGGAGTTTCTTTAGTTTTCTATACCTGGGTTTTCTTCGTTATTTAAATGTTGTAGTTTTGTAGAAAACTGATTTGGCAAGTTCCTTTTTAGAAACCTACAGGTTTTACTCAGAATTTCTTTTTTATAAACAATATTTTGTAGGACTTTCAAAAAAAAAAAAAAAGTTTTCTCATTATTTCTCGAGATTTTTAGTTGAAATAAAATCAGTTTTGGAATATTGAAGTTTTTACAACTTTTTTGTTTGCAAATTTCAAATTAAAATTTCTATTAAACAAAATAATTGTCATATTGATTGTTCTACAAGTGACCACAAAAGAAGTCAATAAAAACTTAAAACTAAGATTTTAACAAACTGCAGCCTACTTTTAAGCATAGTATTTAAAACAAAACCTCTTTCCGAAAAAAAACTTTAACCAAGAAATGATTGGTCTCAAATTATTATTATTTATAAATCCGCGAATCACTTAAGCAAACTGATGCCCAGTTTAAATTAGGGCAAATAAAACTGCAGTCGAAACCAAAAATTGTCGAACAAAAAACGAAAATTTGTGTACAACTTTTCGCTTTTTGAGTTGGTTTGACAAAATCAGAAGTAAAAACAAAAGTTTTTTTTTGGCCAAAGCCAAATTAATAAATGAAAGAAATATAAGTTTTTCCACTTTGATTGCAGTATTTTTAACATTATAATTGACTACGCCTACCGCCCATACAATCCAAATTAATTGTTTCGCATAAGACTGTTACAATTCTTGCAAAAGTCTTCAAATTCGGTACATACACTTTCTATAATAAAAAAAATTTAAACATTGGCCACGCCCACCGCCCATAAATCGCAAATTAATTTCTTGGCATAAAACTTTTCCTATTCTAGCAAAAGTCTTCAAAATCGGTACATACACTTTCGATAATAAAAAAAAATACAAATGTTTAGTTTCATCAACATCAGCTACGCCCTCCGACCACCTCCAATCTAAATCAAATCTATTGCATAAGACTTTTCCTAGCCAAGGAAAACTCTTGAAATTTGGTATACACACTTTCTAGAATCAAAAAATATCAACATTGGCCACGCCCACCGCACATACAATCCAAATTAATTGTTTCGCATAAAACTTTTCCTAGACAAGGAAAAACTCTTGAAATTTGGTATACACACTTTCTAGAATAAACAAAATATCAACATTTGCCTTTATGTCTAAAAACAGGCATAAAGTACCAGTTATACAGAGGTGTGCTGGAAATTGAAAACATAAATCGCAAGCAATTAAAAAGTCGTTTTTTAATAAGATTCCTGTAACAAAAGAATTTAATGACAAATGTTATACAAATTTTTCTCTATTAAACAGAATTTTATAATTTAGTTTTCCAGCCCACCCCTGATAGTTTTTAACAAACATAACAGCCATATCCCACGCAAATTATTTAAACTTCACAGTATTTTTTTTTATGTTTGACAATTTTATTAGACTTTTGCTTTTACAAATTTTGTTATCAATTTAAATGCTTTTATTACTTAAGTCATGTGGTTTTTACAATTGCTGTTAAACAATTATTTACAAATTGTTCAAATTGTTGTTAAAAAATCATTCAAAATGTCGAAGCCTAGATGTATGCAACAGATTTTATAACAAACATGCACTGTAATATTTGTAACTTTTTTTAGAGAAAATTAATTAGTTTGTTCAGCGATCGGTGAAATTCCGTGAAATTGTTTTTGGGTAAATTCAAAGAGTACACCCTCATGAGTTATTTGGTTTTAGTAATTAGATGGAGGTAGCCGGATTTTACTTCTTTTTTTCCAAGGAACACTGCAAACGCTGAATTTTAAAAGTTCATTTCAATTCGCTCATTTCTTCTAAACTACATAAGCAGTATAAATTATTATTTTTTTAATTAAAAAGAAGATGCTGTATTTCGATAAAAACGGCACTCAAATCTTAGCAGTTGAAATTTCTTGCACTTACAAGCTACTGAGTTGCACAAAAATTTTCATTAGTTTTCGTGCTAAAATATTTGTGTACTCCCTATATTTTTCCTAGCACAAAATAAGCTTTTTGCGAAAACCAATAGCGGATTTTCTTAGCGAAACAGAACAGCACCATTAGAACTTTGGGAAGTAATAGTTAAAAATTTCCAAAATACGTCTGTGTGCCGTCGTAATTGTTGAAAATAACACTTATAAATTTCCGTGGTACTCCCAAGTTTTCTAAAACCTTTTAGATGTATTCTCTTTTTATTAAGTCAAAGTCCATTTTGTAATCACCGTTATACTCTACTTTAAGCAACATAAATATTTATAAGCTTTATTTTTTATGAAAAGTTATTTTTTTCCAAAAATTTTTATAACAAACGAGAAATTTTGATTATTTTGAGAAAAATATTTTTTAATAAAACTGTTGTCTAGTTTTAGGATTTTTTTATGTATTCATTCCAGAAAATACTTTTAAGCAAAAACCCTATTAAATTTGTAGCTAAAATTTTCAGCCAAAACAAAAAAACTGATAAAACTAAAAATCGTTGTCCATAACAGTATAAATATTATTTTAAATGTTGTCTACTTTTAGGAATAATTTATATTTTGATTCCAGAAAATACTTTTAAGCCAAAACCCTATTAAATTTTTAGCTAAAATTTTCAGCCAAAACCAAAAATAACTGATAAAACTAAAAATCGTTGTCCATAACAGTATAAATATTATTTTAAATGTTGTCTACTTTTAGGAATAATTTATATTTTGATTCCAGAAAATACTTTTAAGCCAAAACCCTATTAATTTTGTAGCTAAAATTTTCAGCCAAAACAAAAAAACTGATAAAACTAAAAATCGTTGTCCATAACAGTATAAATATTATTTTAAATGTTGTCTCCTTTTAGGAATAATTTATATTTTGATTCCAGAAAATACTTTTTAGCAAAAACCCTATTAAATTTGTAGCAAAAATTTTCAGCCAAAACAAAAAAAACTGATAAAACTAAAATTCGTTGTCCATAACAGTATAAATATTATTTTAAATGTTGTCTACTTTTAGGAATAATTTATATTTTGATTCCAGAAAATACTTTTAAGCCAAAACCCTATTAATTTTGTAGCTAAAATTTTCAGCCAAAACAAAAAAACTGATAAAACTAAAAATCGTTGTCCATAACAGTATAAATATTATTTTAAATGTTGTCTCCTTTTAGGAATAATTTATATTTTGATTCCAGAAAATACTTTTTAGCAAAAACCCTATTAAATTTGTAGCTAAAATTTTCAGCCAAAACCAAATAATAACTGATAAAACTAAAAATCGTTGTCCATAACAGTATAAATCTGTGGCCGTATGGAAAAACTAGTTAACTCCACTTTTTGTGAAAATTAAGATAACACCAAAAATAGAAAGCGAGTTTCATTTACTATCACTCTGTCATATCGAAATTTTGATATAGTTTCTGATTTAATAGTTATTTGAAAAACAAAAATCAGAAAAATATCAATTTTTATGTAAAAACTAGATACTCCATGTTAACTCCATGGCCTCTTAGAAAACAGAAAAATTAGCAGTTTTAAACTGTGTTGTCTCGAAAACTAAGAAACAAAGAGCGATATAGAACAAATTCGGGTCAAAATGTTGAGCTTAAAAACTGCAACTCTAGAGAATTCAAAGAATATATTTATGCATTCTTTATATGCATATTACATCTTTTGTACCCGAAATCTTTCCGAGTAATAGTTTTTAGCCCATGTAGATCTACCATACCCTTTGTGGTACAGCAACTTTGAAAAATCTTTTAACATACTAAGGGACATTATTACAACTTGAAGTTAGCTAAAGTTAAGATTAAATTGACAGATAATAATGTGTTATCTGTCAAAAAGCGTCTGTTAACTGTCGGATAACAGCTAACGCCAAGTTATAATAATGGCCCTTATTTGTATTTGTTTCTGTTGCAAAGATAATAATTAGTAAGGTGTTTTAACGTACAAAAATAATAAAAACTATTTTTATCCAGTTTTTTTTTTCTAAGAATAAATTTTTTGAATCTGGAAGACAAACAAAATTTATTAAAAAATGGAGTTACCTAGTTTTTATATACGGCCACAGTTTTCTTAAAATAAGAACAAATTAACTGCCTGGCCCATGATGTCGGCAAGAACATTTCTTTCGTATATTTATTTATATTGAAAACAAAAAGAATTTTAATTTTCTATTATTGTTTTAAATATAAATATGCGAAAGAAATGTTCTTATCGACATTGTGAGCCTGGTTGTGAATTTCTTTATTTTTAAATTAATCTAAGAACATATTCATATTTTTAACACTTTACGATATTTAAAACTAATAAAATTTTAATATTATAAAATAATTTTTTTCTGCAACCTTGACGATCTTCTCAATGTTAAATGTTCATCAATAAAACTTCTCTTGAGCATTTTCCGACTTGATTTCAGTTTGTTTTCTGAAGTATTTATTTCTAAATTGACGAGTTCTTTGTCCGATTGCTCGATCACGTTTTGCTTCCTTTTATTTTCTTCCGTGCTGCCTTGTGGAATAATTTCCTCCAACTTAGTCTGTATTTGCATGAGGTCAAGGTCTGGATCTAAGTTTATGTTAGTCGGTCGCATTGTTGATTTTTGTGTGTTGATTTTTATATTTTTTGCACGCACGTGTAACTATTACGTTTATTTTTATCAAAAACATAAAAAACAAAGTAGAAGCGTAAGACATTGTTTTTAAACTAAAAAGCTAAAAACGATCTTATTACCAAGTTTAGTATACAAATTAAACGGAACACCTTTTGTTTAAAATTTTAATATGTATTAAAATAAAATTAACCACAAAGTCAATAGCTCTTTTTCAGGTTCAACCTATGTTAAACCGATTAGTACGTTAATCAATGTCCTTAAAACTGGCCAATTCATGTCATAAAATCAAAAAGGGTAACCCTTTTAATTATGTTTATGCAAAAAAGCAGACAAAAACTCAGCTTATTTTTTGATGTTTTTTGATTTTTTGGAAAAACTGGATAACTCCATTTGTTCGTAGAAAAAAAACGGGTAAATTAACGTGTTCAGTCAAAATTAATGTTTTTCCACAAATCATTACTTAAGTTGCCTTAATTCCATAAAATACTTACATAATTTAAGAAAAAAATTTTTTTTCAGAAAAACTAGATAACTCCATTTTTCGAAAAAAAAACAAGATAAGTGACATTGATTTTCGGTTTTAATGTCCAAAAATCAGTTTAATGGTACCAGAAATCTTTAACTGAATCTAAAATATGGTTTTGTTTAATGCGCATGCATAATAATATAAATTCATATGAAATAATTAGCGAAATATGTTTAAAACTTAAAATGTGTTTTTCTCGTGTTTTCAAAAAATGGAGTTATCTAGTTTTTCCATACGGCCACAGAAATATTATTTTAAATGTTGTCTCCTTTTAGGAATAATTTATATTTTGATTCCAGAAAATACTTTTAAGCAAAAACCCTATTAAACTTTTGGCTTAAATTTTTAGCCAAAAACAAAAAAGCGTAGTATAAATTTTATTTTAAATGTTGTCTACATTTAGGAAAATAAATATTTCAAAGCTTTTTAATACAAAATTGTTGCCTGTTAAAAAAGAAATGAAAACTAATTTTATTCTAATTTGTAACAAAGACCAAACTTTAGGTTAGAATATTTTTTTTTTATAAAACCATTTTTTTATTCAATCAACAAAAACTCTCAATAAATAAACTTTATTTAAAATTACATTAAAACTTTGAAAGAAACCCTCCCTCCTATTAGAAGCTTATTTTTTTAGAAGAAATATTTATTTACAATTTTCTCCATATTTCTTAGGAATAAAAATATATATTTTTGTTGTTCTTTTTTTTATTTTCAACTTGTACTTTTTTCAGTTCATAAAATGAAAACAACATATTGTTGACTTGCTGCCGCCAGCGCAATAGAATGAAAAATGGAAGTCAAAAAATTTTTATATCAAAAATAGCATGAACACAAGAAAATGAACGTGAAAAGTATGAAAAATACAACAGATAATTTCTAACTGCAACAATAAGACTACGAAGAATAACAAGAAACTATAAATGATTTTTGTAATTTTTACAAACTGAGAGGAAAAAGCACAAGGAAACATATTAAAATTAAGATTTCTGCTCGAAGCTGGTAAAAAGAAGGTGAGTTTATAGAAATATTTTTCTTTAATAAAATAAATTGAATTCAAAATCATTGTCGAGATTAAATTAGAATAAAAAAAACAGTTTATGAATGAGCTATTTATCGTTTCAAAGAGCTTTTAGTTGCTTTTTATTACTGGCTGGATAAGAAAGGCCAACATTTTCTAAAAAAAAAAAAAAAAAATTAAGATAAACTTTGAATCATAATAATATTTTCATAAAATTTGCATTTCGCAGCCTGAAGGTATGCTTTACATTTACGAAACTTATTCAACCCTTAAAATGCACCATAACTTTTTAAAATTATTTAATATTATTTTTTAAAATGCAAATTTTTAAAAAAAATTCTTTAGCCTAAAGGTATGCTTTAATCCATGCAATTAAGGATTTCTCTGAAATATGCTATAAATCGTACAAAAACCTTGAATTTGGTATAACATATTTTTAAGCCTGCGGGATTAAATTGGCGTACAAAGAAAAAATACTCATACTAAATTTAAGTTTTTTTCTACTTCCTTTTAGTATGACTTCGTGCTTAAAAATTTAAGTACGAATACCACTTAAAAGCACCTTAAACAATCCAAAGTGGGATAGCTTCGAATACCAATATCCGTGCATACGCCTGTATTTGTAAAAGTTTGTTGAAAAAACATTAACAACACTTCAAAAGAATGCAAGAAACTATTTGCTTGTTTTGTATAGAAACAATAATAACACTACAAGAGGAAAAACATAAATTATTTTTATGTTTAAAAAGTAAAAAAAGAAGCAAAAATTCCCAAATGCTATTTTTTTAAATAACTTAGTTAAATACATAAAATATTCAATGGAGAGTGATTGCGAAAACCATACGGACATGCTGCTGGTGTGTTATAATTGAGAATCCTTTCATAAACAAAGGGCGTAATATAACAAAAGTGAAACAATTATTTGTAACGGGTATGTAAATAAAATTAGTCTTCTCTCTCTATCACTGGTTCTTTGCGGTAAGTCTATATCGATGGTTTTCTTCCGCAACCACGTAACTCGATTTTTTCTGATTTTTTGTTTAACCGGAAAAGTATTCAGTAAATACCGCCTCACAATTTTGCAATTTTTTTGTTTGGCGGAATATCGGAATTTTTCCTGATTCCTTGATTATAAAAGAATATATAGCAAAAAGTTTCAAATATTTGGTAAAAAAAAGTATTTTGTCTCTCCTGACAAGTAGTTGTTTTTGAGTTACGAGGTTGCGGAAGAAAACGATCGATATGTTAATTCAAGTACGAATGCGGGCTTAAATCAACTTAGAAATTCTTAAATCAAACACAGCTTAAAATAAACTTTTATCTCAGTTTTATTTAAATCAAGCCTGTTTTCGGATTATTTTACGTAAGGGGCACTTGAATAATCCACACGTGACTGAAATGTCGAAAACACATTGCTGACTGACAGTTAAAGTTATAGTTAATTATAACTGAACTTGGTGAAATTGGCCGCTAAGGTTCTGAATTTGGCATTGTTGATTGTGAACGAATGTTATTTGGAAATCTTTTATAAGAACAAGAATCTACTTTTGAGAAAAATTACTTAAAGAGTACCAAAATACTTTGCCAATTTGTCGATGTTTGTTAAAATTTTTTTACTCTTAAAGCCAAAATTTTCAAAAACACTTTTTTAAAGAAATACGTATTATATATGAAAAATTGTTTTTAATATCGAATTCTCAAAAAAATTTAATTTTGGATAATACATAAATAGATAATTAATCATTTTTGGTTTATCTTAAAAAATAATTACTAAAATAGTACTTTTTTAATTTTTGCTGGGCTATTTTTGGAAAGAATACTTTTGAAACAAAAATGTACACAAGGTAAATGTTTTATATTATATTTTTCCTTGATAAGGAAACAAAAAAGTACTTTTTTGCAAAAAGTACCAAAATAGTACTTTTTGAAAAATTTAGCTTTTCTGAAAAAATTTTTTATGAACAACATTGATTTTAGTTGAACTGTAAATTTTTAATTTTCGATATTATTTAATAAGGCTTGAGTTCATCAAATTTAATTTTCATTAAATTATTTGCACTGAGGGAAGGAATTTTACAACCTGGAATTTTCATTAAAATTTATTGATAATTTTTCTTTGCTGAGCGGGTGGTGATTCTTGAAACATGTAAAGATCAACCAGGGTTCAAATCCCTGCTCATGCAAGAAAAATTATCAATGAATTTTAACGAAAATTCCAGGTTGTAATTTTCCTTCCCTCAATGAAAATAATTTAATGAAAATTAAATTTTATGAACTCAAGCCTAATTTAATAATATCGAAAATTAAATTTTATACATATAATCAAAAACTTAAATAATCTTAAATATTTATTTTAGACAAAAAAGTACTTTTTCAAATATGTAGTACCAAAACAGTATTTTTTGAAAAATTTAACAATAAATTTCAAGTGTTTTTATCAAGAATAAAAACTGGGAATTAAGCACGAATAACAAAATCTTTTGAAATTAAAATTTTGTATTCCCAAAAATTGAAATTACTTTTTGAAAATTTAGCTTTTTTAAAAAAATTTTTTGTAATCAAAAACTTCACATATGATTTTTATTTTATATAAGAAACCACAAAGTCCTTTTTGCAAAAAGTACCAAAGAAGTACTTTTTGTAAAATTTATTTTTTTGAAAGTTTTTTTTTATTAAATCTTTTGATTTCATACAAAATCTTAAAAAAATTTCGCAATATAAAGTGTTTAACAGTAAAATTTAGTAACTAGAAAAAGCCTTCATGTTGCAAAAAGTTCCATAAAAGACATTTTTAAACAAATCGGGTTTTAACTGGAAAAGTTACTTTTTAATAAAAAAATTTTTTACAAACTCGACGAAATTTTTAAACAAAACTATTTAGCAATTTTTCTGGAAACCAAAATAAGTACTTTTTGGAAATCTAGGGATTTTCCAGAAAAAATTTATTTAAAAAAAAATTTCAAAAAAGTACATTTCTGAAAATTAAACCCAAAAAGTACACACTTTTCAATGAATTCCTTTATAGTTGTTTACTGTTTAGTAACAATTAAATTTATTTACTTTGTACATGTGTTTCTTTTATTCTTCATTAATCAATAAACTACTGCCATTCCTTTATCGAATACCCTTTAGCAGTCGAACAATTACCACCAGCTGACTTATTAGACTTTAATTGAAAAATTAATGATTATTGTAGAATGATGTTATTGTAACAAGTTCCAATGTCCTTCATATAAACCCTCTAACAAATAGCATTCTTTAAAACAATTTATATCCTTTAAGGGGCAACAATCATTACACTAGACATTTTCTCTACTTTCAAGGCAAAGAAAAAACTGCTCCCTTTTCAAACTTCTAGTCAGTTTAATTCTATTTGCAGTATTGATATCATCAATATCTTGATGCTTGTAAATGTCAAGACAATTAGCCCAGTTTATGTTTTTGTTTTAAAATGCAAAACGTATAAATCGTTTTGCAGTTAGAATTCCTAAGAACAATAATTTCAATGAAACTGTGATTAAATTCAAAGCAAATGATAACAAAAAAATAAAAAAGAAATACAGAGAAATTAAACAAAACTATGAATAAATGAACTATTAATAATTAACAAACAATTAAATTATGGCTAACGTTTTCTTTAAATGGAATTTACGACCTTGTTGGGTTTGTGAATAATAATTGTTTAAATAATAATAATTAAGTTCTATCATTAAATAAATAGAATTAAAAAAAAAGAAATGGCATAAATAATTGCAAAAGCTAAAGTTAGTATTAAAAGGCATCATGTTGTATGATTAATATTGATTGAAAAGTACAACAGAAAGTATGATTATTATTAATTAAAGGCAACAAACAAAATAATAATCATACGCCACAGGATCTAAATATTTTTCAATGAACTGTTTAAAGAGCAACTAACAATAATTTAACAACATTTCAAAAAAATAAATAAACTAATAAACACTTTAGTTAATTTACAAACCAAAACTTTATGCAAAAAATAGTACTTTACTCTTTTCTAAAAACAAAAGAGTACGTTTTTGATCACAAAAAGTGTAAAAATTTGACAAAATTTTTAACAAAGTAAAAACTTTCCCAAGAACTACAGTCCAATAAAAAAAAATGTTGTCAATTTGTAAATCAGAGATTTAAGTACTTTTTTTAAAACCCTGCCAAAAAAAAAGTTATCTTTTTTTCTAATTTTTAAAAGCCTTTAATAATTATGACCAGGGAAACCAGAAACACGTTTTATGCGCATTAAGTATGCAGTAAAAACTGCAAAAAATTTATAAAGAGCCAAAAATATTATCGCTTAAGCCTTAAGCTTTGGGCAATTATGAACCGATTTGAAAATATTTTAATTTGCAGTAAAATATTTTTTTAATTTTAAAAGATTTTGTTATTCGGGCTTAATTCACAGTTTTTATTCTTGATAAAAACACTTGAAATTTATTGTTGATGGGATAAGCTATTACTATGCGCATTTCACTGGCTGCTTAGGCCAGATCATCAGGAAACTTCATCCATAAAGATTTTAGAAAAACTAAAGATATTAAACCAAATAAAACTGTTAAACGTATGAGACTTATAGCAACAGTTCTACTTGTAATAATATCAAAGTTTAAACAAAACATATCAACAATAAACAGTGCTTTATCTCCTCTTACATTCCCCACTACAATTAGTTAAAATTCTCTCAACATTAATTGTAGTTGTAAGTAGGTTAAGAAAAACAAAATAAAAACAACAACAACTTACAAAAGCATGTTGTCAATTAAGTTTTTTTTAGGCCGTGCACTTGCCTGTTTATTATCAAAAAGTAATTTCAATTTTTGGGAATACAAAATTTGAATTTCAAAAGATTTTGTTATTCGTGCTTAATTCCCAGTTTTTATTCTTGAAATTTATTCTTGATGGGATAAGCTATTCCTATGCGCATTTCACTGGCTGCTTAGGCCAGATCATCAATAAACTTCATCCACATCCATAAAGATTTTAGAAAAACTAAAGTTATTAAACCAAATAAAACTGTTAAACGTATAAGACTTATAAGCAACAGTTCTACTTGTAACAATACCAAAGTTTAAACAAAACACATTTAATTTAAATTCCAAAATAATTAGATGGTTTACGGACACAAAGAATCTAATTTAGAAAGGAGTTTTTGTGGGGAATATGTGAAATTATAGACCGATTTTGACCATTTACACGGACTTCGTCCATATTTGATCAAATTATCTACAAAATTGGAACTGGTACTTTGCGCACAAGTTTAACAAGGACAGACAACCAGCCAGAAGGACGGATGGACGCCGTTAGAGCACTTTAAAAAGTGATTCTGAGACGATTGGTGTACTTAAAGACTGGTCTAGATTTCAATGTACTTTAAACATCGCATTTAAACATAAACATTTGCCTTTAATGACAACCTGCTTTGTCTTAAAAATTTAGAGTAAAAATTAAATGTAGATGGCGAAATTGAAGCAACACACACGTATATAAAACAGAAAAGTCATCTGTTACCCAGAATTTCGAAAAAATTTGATTCGATAGCTCATGTAGGTATCTTAAAAAAAATTGAACATGTATCAAAATAACCTTAAAAAGGCAAAATATTCGCTATAAACTTAAAAAAATGCTACAAACGGTAAAATATGCACTAACAAATCGATGCCAAAATTTATAAAAATCTCTTAAATATATTGTTTGTGCCTTAATTGGTTGCACAAGGAAAAACATGCAATTGCATATTTATGGTTTCCCTGATTATGACGAATTGAACACTAAAAATTGCTACCTGTGTTTGTTGGTGTTTATACCACCATGCGATTAGGCCAAAAAACGTGTACTTAAGTAAATCTACCCACAACTGTTCTAAAATTTGAGAGGACACTTGTATGGATACTCGGCAAAAGAATGTACCAATTTTGCTCATTTTTAATTAAAACGCATGTTTATATTAAAAATATATAAAAATTCAAGACTAAAAGGTAATAGGAATATATTCAAGACTACGCATGGGTTTCTGGCGTTTTGCGATTTCAAATCGTGCGACTGTCAGCATGGACGTTAATAATTTAGCAAATTAATAAATAAAGCACTTTATTTAAAAACTATTTTGTATTAATATCAAAAACAAAACAATTTTGGTACTTTTTTAAATAAACCATTGATTATGAGATTTAAATGCAAATTTCAGTTTAAACCTCTTAAAAAACAAATAAAATCATAAAATATTGAAGAATATGTTTCATTTCCCGCATTTCAATTTGTTTAGATAAAAATTTTATTTCCTTTTCTCCAATAAATCATTCGTTTATTGAAATTCATTATTTTTCTAAGAGTTTTCTAACAAATATCAAATATTGACATTTATTTATACAGACAAATAATCTAATAATATTGTGTAATATGGCTTATTTGTAATACAACACATAAGTTTATGCCTTTAAGATATGCAATAGTTTATGTTTTTCATAAGTGACATACAAAAAAGGTTAAAAATGTGCAAACTATAAAAGCAACCCTTGTTAAGGAAATAAAATAGCTTAAAGTTATAAAAAAAAAACTAGAAGATAAAATGTAAAGCATATGTTAAGGCAGTTCAGAGAAATACATATATTTTGACATTTGATGAATATTTGATAGAAATTAATATTTATTTTAGAAATAAATATCATAGTGAATAAAATGGATTAAACTTTTTTGTAAACTTTTTTAAAATGTAAATAATATTTCTTTAAAAACTTTGAACATATTCAGTTTACTACCTTTAATACACTTTAATACAAAACTGTACTATCTATTTACTTGCCAGGAAATATAGTTCTTCAATTTTAATCTAAATGCTAATTTGCTTAAATTTTGCTAAAGTGTATTTATAGGCTAACACATATTTACAAAATCATTGCATATTTTAGAGCGCCAACTAAGTAATACAAAAATTCACTCTATGATTTTCATCAATAAAAGCAACAAATCAAATAAGTATCATACAAAAAATCGTGCTAATCGTGGTCTCCCATGTCTAATTATCACAACAACAAAAAAGTTTTAAACAGTTTTTCTGTATAAATATAAACCATAATTTTAATTAAATTATATAATAAACATATTTCTCCTCAAACAGAATTCAACATAAAATGTCGCTCAAAATAAGTTTGCCATTATTGAAATAACTTTTTTGTGTAATAATTTAATCAAATTTATATAATAAATATTTAGTTTTTCTTTTGATAATATTAGATTTATTAACATATAATCCCTATAATATTGAGTATTAGTTATACAAAATTTAATTTTAATGAAATTGGCAAGATATTAAAATTAGATAAAATTAAAAAACCCAATTCATTAGGAAGGTATTCCAATCAGAACTAAAAAAAAAGTTAACCAATTACCAAATTATAAGGTAAAGGAAACATTCCCATACAAACATTAGGCTACATTCCACTCTTAATATTACGTAAAGCATACTTTTAGGAGCCATACAAATATTTGAAGGAGTTTTTCAATTTCAAAAACATTTTACATTGTTAAACAATTATTTTCGCTTTAAATTACTTCTTAATTGTTTTGAAAAATTTGCCAAAAATATTATGTGTAATAGCCAGGAACAAATGGAAATATTTACGAAATTTAATTTATACAATTCCTGTGAATTTTATAACAAATTCTTAGAGAAAAATGTTGTAAAATAAATAACAATATTTTAACTGCATAAGCAAAATTAAATAATAAAAAATAAATTTTAGATAACCAAAAAAAAAAACATGAATTTATTCAACGAATAAAAGGCAACAAATTTTGAAACTGAAGTAAAATCTAAACAAAACTGAATTAGAACTAAAACTTAAAAAACTAGAACATAAACTTTAACCTAAACTAGGAAGTTAGCAATAGCCTTAACTTAAACTTATACTCAATCCTGAACCTTAAGTGCAATTGAAACTAGAACCTAAACCTGAATTAGAGTCTGAACAAGATTCTGAGCTTAAACCTAATCTAGAACCTAAACTAGAACCTTTATTAAAACCTAAAGTAGAACCTCCATTGCAAACTGTAAACTAAAATAGAAGTAAATTCTGAACTTAACCCTCAACTTAAAGCTACAGTAGAATCTGAACTTGAAGCTGAATTACAATGTGCACTAGAGCTTAAAGTAGAACCTGAACTTTTCTCTGAATTATAACCTGTTCCTACGAAAAACCCTTAACTATGACCCTAACTATCACCTGTACCAGAAACTGAAGGGAAGTAGTCAGAGTAGAGCCTTAACTATTACTTGAACTATAGTCTGTATTAGAACCTAAAGTATAATCTTAACTGTAACCTGTAATAAGACCTGAGACAAAATCTGAACTATTACCTGATCTAGTACTTGTACATAAACCTGTACTAGAAACTAAACTGAAACCAGAACTATGACCGTTACTAAAACCATTACTAGAAATTCTTTAGAACCTGAAGAATATATTAGAACCTGAGACAAAATCTGAACTATAACCTTATCAAGTACTTGTACTAGAAACTAAAAACCTGAATTAAGTACAATTTGTATTGACATCTTAAGTAGAATAGAACCGGAAGTAGACCCTGAAGCATCCCTAGGGGAAAGAAAACCAACACCAAACTTATCACGTGACAGTTCTAAAGTGGTTGGGACCGGTTCTAGCTCCAACACTTTATATGAAGGGGACTTTTCACTTTAACATTGTGATGTCCCAGCAGGGGGTTAATTGGCATATTTTTGACACTTTGCAACAAGTCACTGTAATAACCTACATAAATGGATACATGCCATTTCGGTTAAAATTAAGTCTGTCGAAGATATTGTTCCGAATGAACTATGTTTATAAGATACAAATCTTTTATAAAAAGTAATATAAGCAGATAGCACCAGTCCGCACAAAATCCAGTCTCTCTGAGGTATAAACATAATCTTAGCTTTAACTCATACTAGAACCTTAGCTAGAACCTTAACAACAGGGTTTAAAAAACTGCAGTCAAAACCAAAAACTGCTGAACAAAAAACGAAAATTTGTGTACAACATTTCGCATTTTGAGTTGGTTTGACAGCGACTGCTTATATTTGTTGGTCAATGACAAATGAAGAAGAGGAAGAAATGGCAGTTTTTTTTTTGAGTGCAGCCTTTTAAACGCTGCTAAACAAGGACCTGTATCAGAACTTTAATTTAAACTTGAATAAGAACCTATTCTAGAACCTGATCTAGAACTAAAACCTAAACTAGTAACCGAACTATAACCTAACCTAAAATCTTAACTGAAACTGAACTAAAGCTTAAATTTAAAACCTTTTTTATAGTTTAAAAGTCTGGTAAATAGCATGCTTTAAATGTCTTCTTGTCAATTATTTGCTTAATCAACATTTTGTAAACCACAGGGCATCACATAAATATTTTTAAATGAAACTTTTTGCTTGAAATTATTTAATAACTTTTGTAATTTATACATTTGGGAACATTGAAATTTTACACTTTAATAAGTGATTAAGCATTTTAAAATGCAGCACAAAAAAAAAGTTAAGTACGTAATACCATAATTTGCTTCAGAAAATCAAAAATTATAAATAAATGAAAGTGCAATAAACATGCATAAGCCTGGAGAGAAATCTAAAAATAAAAAATCATTATTATCATCATCATAACTACAGCACACGTTCAGGCTAACAACCAAAACATGTTGTATAATACAGGTACATACTTATTTTATGAACATTTTCATACTTGGGTCTCGTTGCTCTCAGTCTCTTTACCCTCCCTGCCTTCCACCTGCCTATTGTATACCGTAACATACAAACATGCATATATGAACAAAGCGGGTTCTGTATTAAAGTTTACGCATGAGATGTGGAATTTTTTATGAGAACATCAATCACATACTGTCACAATCATACTCAAACAAATGACCATCTCTGGCTGCACAAATACAGAGAAGCAACAAAGTTAAGTATTTAATTGTGGCATATGGCCAATTTAAATGTCTACTATTGTACCAGGTAATTATACAGAAAATAAAACTGAATCACTAAATAATAATATATGAAATAAATAAGTTATAAAAAATGAAGGCCCGTTTTCACAACTTACCGATAACTAATAAAAGGATTTTATGGGCTGTAAAAACACTGTTCCATTATTTACAACTTATTTTGATATATTATTTGCCATGACCGGCTCTTCAATCGCGCCTACATTTCATCGGATGTTGTGTATTGACACCCAAGATGCTTGTACCTTATTTGGAAACTTTTGCTCTTTACGTTCTGCAGATATATAGTGGAAAACCAGACGGACATTGTTGAAACAACGGCGCTGTTCATGTATGTAAAGGGTATAGCCGCCTTGACCTTGGCGGCACACCTCCATCCGATATTCCAAATTTTCGATGACGCTGAGGCATAATTGGGGTTCTATGACGTTAATGTGCCGAATTATCTCATCCTTTAGCTCTTGAATTGTTACTGGCTTATAGACATACACCTTTTCTTTCAAATAACCCCAAAGAAAGAAGTTCAACGGTGTCAAATCACATGATCTTGGCGGCCAATTGACATCACCACAACGCGAGATAACACGGCCATTGAATTTTTCGCGCAAAAGAGCCATTTTTCGTTAGCTGTGTGGCTAGTGGCACCGTCCTGTTGAAGCCACACATCGTCCACATCCATATCTTCTAATTCGGGCCATTAAAAGTTCGTTATCATCTCACGATAGCGAACACCATTTACAGTAACTGCCTGACCGTCCTCATTTTGGACAAAATACGGCCCGATGATGCCGCCAGCCCATAAACCGCACCAAACAGTCACTCTTTGTGGGTGCATTGGTTTTTCGACAATCACTCTTGGATTATCATTCGTCCAAATGCGGCAGTTCTGCTTATTGGCGAATCCACTGAGGTGAAAATGTGCCTCATCCCTGAAGATGATTTTCTTCGAAAATTGCACGATATGCATTTTGATTTGGTTCAAATTGAGTTAGTCTGAAATTGAGAAATGTCAAATGAAATGCCGGAAAAACTTAACGTTTAGGTATAGATTTAAAAAAGTCTTAAAACCCCCAATTTACACGCAAAGAAAAAACATGGTTGTGGTAAACATATTCTAAGCGCAACATATTATGATAAGAATTATGATTGCAGTCACCATATTAAGATTATTATTGAATCATATTATGACTAAATATACTCGTACTATTACATCATAATATTTTTCCCTTAATCATATTATTATTATGTTAATCATACTAAGTTAAGAAGTAATCAAATTATTGTCATGTTAATCATAATAAGCTAAGAAGTAATCATATTATCATCATGTTAATAATAATAAATTTAGAAGCAATCTTATTATGATACAGCACCTTTCATAGCTGTCATAAAAATACAAAATAAATTTAAATATTTTTGAATCGATTTTTTATTTTGTGGCTTTTTACAATTTTTCTTAATGTTAATCAAATAGTGGGGTTCAATATAAGGCTTGCAAAAGAGCAACTGAAAAATCTGTGGTTTTCATGGGCAACCGCGTGTGTACATTTTTTCGATTTTAAGATGTTGATGCCATATTGCCTAATTTTGAACGCTCTTTACATTTTTTTTGAAAAAATATGGATTAATTCCGATGTTTTAACGTAATGACAAAGTTTAAAATGTGCATTACCTAGCCCATAGTTTGATCTAGAATGGTTTTTCGGCTTTCCTGAACAATTTGTTTAAAGACATACGCGGTTGCCCATGAAAACCACAGAAATATCGTAGCACTTTCATAAAATATAACGAAATCTCTGTGTGTTTTGTTGTTGGATTTTACAAAAAAACTATGATATTTTGCATTTGCACTATTACATCACTAATACTTGAATGAACTCCGCTAATATTTTAATTTTTTAATTTCTTTAAACTTTTTTTATGGAATTGTATCTTTTAATTGTTTAACCGCTCACAAATAAAAAAAAAACGACACAATTTCTTCAAAATTATTTTACAAATGGCGCTAACATAATATGGTTAGAGTAAAAATAGTTTGATTGCATCTTTAACATAATATGATAAATGTAAAGAAAGTTATCATGTTATGGCTATTAAATATCATGATATGGTTGTGAAAAATATAATTATTTTTCGGTCAACAATACTCAAATTCATAATTGCGATAAACGTTGATATGTTTACAGTAACTATAATATTGTTGATATTAAATAAAAATAACAATTATTTGTGTACGACAACAATATATTGTTACATTAAACATAGTGTTGTTGCCGTAACCATGACCAACCATATTTTTTCTCTGCGTTTATACAAGGTACTTTCGGCATGGGATTTAAGGGCAGTCATGGTTTTCTCAGCCATTTATCGACCGATCTGGCTGAATTTCCATAGCAAAATTATAAGCAGCAGATGTGACAGAATGATACAACAACCAAGTTCACATTATATCATTGATGTTCAAAAATGTTTTGCATATGTATTATGAGAGAATTTTAAAATACAGAGATACGCAAAACTAAGCGCACAAGTTTTATTTAAATTTAATAGAAATAAATTTTTTTGATTGTAAAATATTTATAATAATACCGTCCAACTAAATTAATTTGAAAATTGACTTTTAAAATTTTAACTTTTCAAAATTTTTAACAAACAGTAAGAATTGGAAATTTTTAAATATTACCATTAAAAAAAATTCAATGTGAACTGCAAGCATGTTTGGAAATTAAAAGTAAAAATTATATCTAAAAAAACACCACTTAATTCCTCTTCATTTATACTTTTATGACAGTTCCGTAAAAACATTCAAATATTTTTTTTAGTTTTATTACTTATCTTACATACTGTTTTTGAAACAAGATCAACAAATCTTCTGTACATGTGCAACTAAATTAAAGAGCGTAAAAAACAAAGGGGTGGGGCTTCTAAACAATTGTTTGCTTGAATGAACATCACTGCATTATATCTGGGGTCTGCGGAAACACCATTTTAACAGACAGACGGAGATTGTTAAATCAAATTCGCTACTCAAAAGGACCCAGAATATAAATCAAAAAAATTAAAACTAACAAACGGAATGAAAAACGTATATAAACCTCCCAATAAAAAATGGAGCTTCCAACGAAGCAGGTTTGTAAGGGAGAAACATATACGTTTCGCTTACCATAGCGCTTACGGAAGACATGAATTTTATATGGCGAGTTCCCACTTTGAAGCAATGCATTTTTGATACATAAAGCGCATTATTCAGCGCATATAAAAATTGTTGGATATTACGATCAGCCTTACACACTGTATGTTGTGATACAGTTATTTTTTAATATTCTCCCTAAAGCCTAGTACTCTGTTCAAATTTGTGAAAGATGTTGAGCAACATTAATTATTTCACACAAAAATTTTGACATGTATTAATGTTACCTATCATGCGAGTTTGTATAATTTGACGATTTTATTCCTACAAAGTATGCGACATTGTTTTGCTTATGTAAACAAACCCCACGTGTATTTTACTATAAAAAAAATTTTATAAAAAGTTAAATAAAAAAGAAAGTAAATGTGGATAAGAAACTGTTACCAGTTGCGTTATTTTAATTTTTTATTTCGTATTACATACATACTTTTTTGCTTTTGCTTAAAATTCCACGCGAAATAAGTGCAGCTTACATTATTTCGCAGTTGTAAAAAAATGTTGCCAGAAACATTTCGGAACTTTTTCACAAAAATGAACAGAGTACAACTCTATCAACATTATTTCATAGATATTCCGCACAAGTTTTTTTCATATGCGTTTTGACAGCATTTCACGTGAAATGTTGAACAGAGTACCAGGCTTACCAGGGAATGCCGTAGCACTTGAAATGTTATTTTTTTTATGAAAGTTGTTGAGAGTTCTTTCACTTACTTTACTGCATTTCTGTATGTCTTATTGCGTATTGGGCAAAATGATAAAAAATTTTTATTGGGCTTTTTCTTTACGTGAAGATGGGTATATAAATATCGTTAACTAAAACTCAAAAGAGCCTATCTAACCAAAAATTCAAAATCGTTTTTTAATACATTCCGATGTATTGCATCAGCACAAATGTTCACAAAAAGTTTTGGAATCTTTCGACCAAAAATTATTAACAAAAAACAAACTGCCCTATCTACAAAAGATTAGATGATAAACGCAAAAAGACCTAACTAACAATTAATGCATAATAAGCATAAGAAGTATATTGTCAAAATGACTGGTAGGTTTTACAAGAAAAATAAATTTAATGCGATTTATCATTCTTTATGATTTTTTGCTTCTTCTTCCGAAAATTTTCAAAATGGTAGATAGGGCGTTTTGCGTTTTAGGTAACGCTGTAAACAAAATTTGGTTCTTTTTTTTAACTTAAATCCATTTTTTGGCATCAGTTTGCAAAAAACAAAACTTTAGTGCCATTTTAGGAGAATTTAACTTAAATCCTTTTTAAGCCTTTTATGAAAACTGGACAGTGACCATATCAATTTCTAAAAATCTATTGTTTTATCTTGTTTAATTTTTATTAAATATGTATTATATGTGACGCGGAAAATAGAAAGAGACCTAAGGGTTTTGCCATTTTAAAGATTTAAATACGTGTATCTTTGGTGTACCATCACTGAGCGTATTGGTATTGGTCTCGTTTGAAAGCGACACATCTCGAACTTCTTGATCAACCTTGAAAACCCGCGTAGGTCGTTCCTACCTCTTGTTTTGTGTAGTTGGTTTTTACTGTTCCCTTTACCTTACTGGTCCCTTTCTCTATGCGCTGTCACATATATTGTTTAAACTTTTACATAAATTTATCAATGTCATTGACAAATTTTCCAGCATGTTGTCTGTCAATCGTTTAAGAATGTTTTTTTTTTTTATATATAAAAAAAAACAAGAAAATGTCTCAATACAAGTTCCTGGAATTCTTCAAATAATGTGTCTTTTGTTGTGAGTTTGTTTCATATTTGCAATTGAAACTTTACAATCGCATGTAATCTACAACTGTTTGCTCCGATTCTATTTGTGTTTCGTTACTTAAGACAGCAATAAAATACTTGTCATTAATTTGACAAGAAAGCCAAAAAAAAAAAAAAAAAAAACAAGAAAAATATTTGATGATGGTGGGTGGCAGCAAGATGGAAAAGGGAAAATCCTGGTTGCTAAAATTGTAGAATGGAAATTTTTTTTTTTATTTTTGTTTTTTCTTCACAATTATTTGAACACACAAGTGGAATGTTCTCGGGCAATTCATGCGATATTGAATGTTGCGGATGGTTGAACAAAAAGTGTATATAATTCCCTGTTGTATTCAACGTAACAGAAGCGACATCTTAAGGTGACACAGGCGAGAGTAAAAATATAGTAATAAGCAATCCACGTGATAAACCAGGTGCTTTAAATTTCTTTTGTTGCTATTATCCCCTTCACAACTGTCGATGTATCTTTTAGGTATTACACAAAGACTAAGCAACAAATCCAATTGAATTGTATATCGAGTCCAGCAAAAAATAAAATTATTTTTTTTAAACTGTCATAATGATTTACAATCAAATGCAAAAAACATATTTTTTTACTCTCTTTCTTCCTGCAGTGCTAAATGGACTGTGAGATTACAAAATGTGTTCAAGTGATGGTCTTGACAGTCACTAAAAAAAAACACCTGTAGAACTATTTGAAACTCTTTCAATGAAAGAGCCTGTTTTTATGGCGCATTAATCCGACCGACAACGAGACAATAGTTGGACTATTTATCTCCATGTACAGCAATAAACAGAAATCTACCCTGGTGTTCTTAATATAAAAAAAAACAACATGAAGTACTTGTCCTTTTTGTACCTGGAAATTAAAAAAAAGAAACTATATTTTTTCAAAGGAAATTAAAGGTAAAATAAGTATTGAATTATTAGTAAACAAAGAAAACTGTCAAATTAAGTGCACACAATGTGCTTATAAAACAGGAAGCTCTCAAGCATAAATTGAGCACTTACCGCAAAAAACGCTAAAGCGACCAAAACACAATTTTACAGGAGAAAGTTTTTTATTTTATTTCATTAAAATTTTGTATGAAGGTTGGCGCTTAAGCTAAAATTGTTTTGCTATAAAATCGTAACGGTATTTTATGTGACTATGACATTTCAGAAGATGATGCAAATGTTCCCAATAAATTCATTTATTAAAAATAAACAAAATTGAAAATTATGGCGTTTAAGCTATTTTTGCGGTAAGGGCTCGATATCCTCTTAAGTGCTTATTTAAAAAAGAGTAAAAGTGGTTATCGGAAGATCATTAAGAAACTTAAATTGGTATAGAACTACACTTTAATTAAAATCTAAAATAAAACTTAATCTAGATTTTTACGAGGAAATAAAGAAGAATTTGTATTTTAACCAGTACATGAACTAGAACTAAAAAAAGAACTGATCTGAAACTTTAATGAAAAGCTCACAGTCAAAATATAAACTAAATTCCAAACGGAGTTCAGATATACGTTGGAACCGAAACAGATTATAAAATTAGAATAAGACTTTGAATTCAACCTGAAACGGAAATTTAAATAAAGCCCGAACTACAACAAAAACCTAAACAAAAACCTGAACTGTAACCTGAGTTATACCCTGAAAATGAACCAAAAAAAAAAAACTTGCAATAAAACCTAAACAAAAGCCTGAACAATGAGCTCATAATGAACCAGGGAGACTATAAAAATTCCTTCCAAAGTGCACTTTTTCTCGGTCCAGCTCATCCCTGATAATTTAGCTTGGACTTCATTTGTCTGCTAGAACCTAAACTAAAATTTAACTAGAACAAAAGCAAAAGCCAGAGTGGGAACAAAAACCTGAACTTAAACCTGAATAAGAACCAAACAAGACCCTGAAACAGAACTTGACTAGTAACTGAGGCCAAATAATGATTAAGATCAGCGTTTAAAAAACTGCAGTCAAAGTAGAAAAACTGCCATTTCTTCCACTTCTTCATTGGTCATTGGCCAGAAAAAAACTGTTTCTTTTACTTCTTTTTCATTAAATGTAAACAGCCGCTGTCGAACCAACTCCAAAAGCGACAAGTTGTTAACGCATTTTCGTTTTTAGTTCGACAGTTTTTGTTTTCGGCTTCAGTTTTTTAAACCCTGATTACGATCGATATTTACATTTGAATTGTACTATAATTTCGAACGACATCGAAAGCCGTTATTTTGGCACTTGGATTAGAGCTGGCAATAAATTATAAACTACAATTTTACTTGGAACTCAACTAGTACGTAAATAAAACCTAAGCTAGATTCTAAATAAAATCTATTTTAGGTTTCTGTGTAAGCAAGTTTTTATTTGGAAAAGAAGGTTGTCTATAATACAACTTGCTTAATTTTAACTTATTTCTTTTACATAAAACCGTTATTAACTTTCCTGGAAAGAATATTTTCTTTTTTCTTGACTAAATTTTCTTAACACTTCTGGTTGTTAATTCTGCGTTTTTTTTTTTTAATTTGCTTTAAATATGACTACGAGAAACAACAAATTGCAAAAAACCAACTACAAATTCTTTTTAAACCTTAAAAAAAATTTTTTTATTTTTTTTTTTTTTTTTTAATCTGTGTTTTGGTGTCTTTCGTAAAAACTTCCATTATCCCTAAAATGCTGCCGCAAATATTTTTTGCCATAAGGAACACAAACTCACTTATGAAATACATACACAGATTTATTTATAAAGCAAAAAATATTAACTATAATATATTGTTTATATGTGTGTGTGTAATGCTTCCCTAGAAGCAAGTTATGATTATATTAGTAACATTTTGTTTGTCTCGGCGAGCGTGTGTGTGTGTGTGTGTGTGTGTGTGTGTGTAAGCATGTTAGCAAATGCTCTGTGGTTTTGGTATTAAAGTCAGTGAATAAGTGCATGTTTCAGTGCAAGAGCTAAATTTGTATGAGTTTTGATATTTCTTTTTTTTATTCTTGCTTAAAATCTAAAGCCCCAGGTGCATTAAAGTATTAGCAACTAGAAATTTCTTATACTCATGCTTAGCAGAAGACAAGTTCTTAGAATTTGTTATTTAAATTAAAAGAGGAAAATTAAATTTTCTAATATGAAACGAAATAATATAAGAATAATGTTGGATAATTTCAAAAGCAGTGTTTATAAGAAGATAATTTTAGTGTCAAATGGAATAATTATGAATTCATTAATACAAAATCTTATAACGAGAGAGAATTATAAGCTTAAGTTTAATTTAAAACTAATTTCATTTAAAATTTTTACAATTAAATTTGATAAGTTTTTATGAAAAAAAGTTTTTTTTTTTTTTTTTTGTTATCAATTCCAAAAAAACATTTGTTACTTTTAATTTGCATACAAAAACTCATGCCCGCAAACAATTACTCACGTTTTCACACACAAACTTTCACTTCCGCTTTTACCTTCCTCTCTCTCTCTCTCTCTGTCTTTCTCTCTTTCCCAGCCTAACTCTTGCGCTCAATTGCATTTTGGTGTTTAATGGTGTGTGTTTAATACCATTCAGCCTGAAAGGCTGCAACGTGATATAGAATATAAAACGTATCCATACCTCTCCAGCTGACACACACACACACATGACGTCTACATGATTGGTATGGAAAACCATTTTAAACTGATTTCGTTTAATAACACTACGCATAAAAAAATAAAAAACAAAAACAACAAATATTTATTGTTTAACATTTAGTTTTGCAGTTAAAAACATGTGTTTTAGTATTTCTTTTTCCAATTTATTTAAATAAATAGAACAAAAAAAAACCCAACATTTTATGTAAATTTTGCAAAGAAACATGTGTTTTATTTTGGTTTTAAATTTACATTTAATTTAAATTTAACAAACAAAAAAACACAAATATCACCTGGCATCAACCACATGACATTTAAATCAAAAATAACCAAATTACTCTGAAAAAAATATCTTATTAAATTGTCCTAGTTCTTCTAAACATCCTGAAAAGTTTTTTAAAATTTTTTTTATAGAGATTTTAAAGTTTATAAAAAAAGTCTTAAAACAAAGTGGAGAGATTTTAAAAAATTACCGCTTTTAATCATTAAATCACAAATTTGGTTAGAACTAAATTAGAAAGATGAAAATCCCTTAAATTATAAGGAAACATTTTGCTGGGACTTTTTGCAACGTTATGGTGGCACATGACAAATAAATTTGTTTACAAAAATTTTTTCCATAACAAATAATACCCGGATGGATGTATTACAAATTTTACCAGAAATCTTGATGATTTTAAACTGTTAGTAAACAAAAAATATAATATAAAATTTAAAATATGGGGGATTTCATGTCAAGTGGCCCAATTTTTGAATCGATGTCTTCCGATTTGGATGAAATTTGCACCAAGGCTAGTCTTATTGCACTGTACAACAAAAAAAACCAGCCTCAACACTTGCAACGCGAAATGAAAGTAGGCTACTAGTAGAGCAAATCTGCCAAAGGGTTTTGAAAAGTTAGCTCGGGTTCCCGAAATATGGGCTCCTAAAATTTTTGAAAAGGCGTTTGGAATAAGTCAAAAAAAATATACTAAATGTACATCTGAGCTAAAAAATAATTTCAGATGTCTTCAATAGAATCGTATGGCGATTCTCTTCTTAGATTTTATTAACCCTCTAACTCTCATTTTAAGGGGTAATTTCTGTCCTTTTTCCAAACTCTTACACCAAACTATACTAAAACGTCACTTTTTAGGGTTAATATGTTCTACGAATATTTTTTGCATCAAATTTCATTAGGGGTTTTCTAGAACCAAAAGTTCGTGTGATGTATTTAAACCGCATTTTCGAAATTTCGGGCATTGAAATTTTTGAATTTCTTAAAAAGGTGTTTGGTAAAAGTCAAAAAAATTTACTTAATATACTTCTGCGCTAAAAGACTATTTCAGATGTATTCATTAGAGTCGTATGGCGATTCTTTTCTTAGAATTTATTAACCTTCTTACTCTTAATTTAAGGGGTCATTATTTAACTTTCACGCAAAAATATACTAAAACGGCACTTTAGAGGGTTAAAATGTTCTACGAATATTTTCTGCATCAAATTTTACTAGGGGTCTTCAAAGACTAAAAGTTCAAGTGATGTCTTTAAAACGGATTTTCGAAATTCCAGATCTGGAAATTTTTGAATTTTTCGAAAACCCGTTTTAAATACATCA
This sequence comes from Pollenia angustigena, assembly GCA_930367215.1. Classification (NCBI taxonomy): domain Eukaryota; kingdom Metazoa; phylum Arthropoda; class Insecta; order Diptera; family Polleniidae; genus Pollenia; species Pollenia angustigena. Next base: position 4,817,045 of record OV884059.1, read on the forward strand.
CACGAACTTTTAGTCCCCCTTGAGAAGACCCCTTGTGAAATTTGATGCAGAAAATATTCTTAGCACATTTTAACCCTTAAAAGTGCCGTTTTATTATATTTTTGTGTGGAAGTTAAATAATGACCCCTTAAAATGAGAGTTAGAGGGTTAATAAATTCTAAGAAAGCAATCGCCATAGGACTCTACTGAAGACATCTGAAATAATTTTTTAGCCCAGAAGTACATTGCATATTTTTTTTGATTTATACAAAATGCCTTTTCAAAATATCCAAAAACTTTAGGGGTCCATATATCGGGAACCCGAGCTAACTCTTCAAAACTCTTTGGCAGATTTGCTCTACTAGTAGCCTACTTTCATTCCGCATTGCAAGTGATAACCCGAATATTGTCGCACAGTGTTTGATTGCCGTTTAGACGCACAAAAAAATAAAAGTTTTAAATTTAAAAAAAAATTTAAAAAACCTTTTAAAAACAAAAAAAAAATCAAAAGATTGATCAAATAGCTATCTAAGCTACTTGGGTCAAATTTTGCTAAAACCAATAGGTAATAAGTTACATGGATGATAAAGAACACCTGTATGGCCAGCATGTCAAACTTTGACCCTTCTCTTACTCAGAAACTTTTTGACCGATCTTGGTGCACATTTCGTCCAAATCAGAAGGCATCGATTTCAAAATTGGGTCACTTGACATGAAATCCCCCATATATAAAATTAGATTAAAAGTGTATTGAAAACAACTTCCAAATTCTTGCGCTTGACCTTTTCGATTTCCAGTACACCACTGTGGGTCTCAGAATTTCGATTTCCCAATTGTTATATACACATTAGGTCATGCACATAGTTCTTAAAAATTTTGATTCTAGTTTTGCGTATAAAAAAATGCTTCATAAACTAGAAATTTATAAAAAAAAGGGGTATACATGAGCGCCCGAATTAATTGAAATTTTGTTCTTTTTATATAATTTTCTTTATCCCGTCTACTTAATTAGTTCTATTGTGGGTCTCAGAATTCCGATTTCCCAATTGTTATATACACATTAGGTCATGCACATAGTTCTTAAAAATTTTGATTCTAGTTTTGCGTATAAAAAAATGCGTCATAAACTAGAAATTTATAAAAAAAAGGTCTTGAGCGCCCGAAGTAATTGAAATTTTGTTCTTTTTATATAATTTTCTTTATCCCGTTTACTTAATTAGTTCTATTGTGTTTCTTATTGAACTGTTAAAGGTTTTTAATCCAAATTTTATTTCTCCTTTTTAATTCGGCTAAAGTTCATTAAACTTAATTATTCTAAAGAAAAAAGGAATTTAACGAGTTCAATTCCCAGTTCAGTCAAGAAAGAAAATTATCAATATAATTTCCATTTATTTCATGTTGTTAAATTTCGTTCTTCATTAGAATAATTAAATGAATATTTAAATTGATGAACATGAGTCTGATTAAAAAATAAAAATTAAATTTCGACTAAAATGCATTCACAGTTCAATAACAACCACAATAAAACTAATTGTTGTAAAGCTATGGCACGAGTTTAAGTTGTGCAGAAAGAAAAATCAGAAGAGAAAACGTAAAAACAAAACAAAATGTACTTTTTGGTATTCAAGAAAACTTCGTGACAAAAGTTTAATAAGATTGAATTATAGCAAATTTCGATCCACCAGAATTGCCTTTGGTTAAAGGATTGATGTTTCACTGTAGACTGACAGGCGTCGCTGTGGCGGTAAGGGAGAACATGCTTATTCTAAAAGAAATGTGCAGAAATTTAATGTTGTTTTCTACATCTTTACCTATTTTGTGTTTATATTTATATTCAGTTTCCAGTTCAATTTTTGTCCCAATTTCCAGTTATATTTTTCGTTAGGTTTGAATTTCGGAAGTCAGTTTTTCTTTTTTTTTTTTATTATATAAGTTCACCTTCTAGCTCACTCACTATTTCAGTTGACTTTCTATTTCAATTAAATTGTTTTTCCAATATTCAGTTCCATTTCTGACTTAGTTCGATTTTCGGCTTTGATATGAGTTTCTCGTTAAGATTAAAATCTTAATAAGTCTCTACTTTAAAGCTTAGTTTAGGATCTAGTTTAAATGAAAGCTCAAGTTTTGTTCACGTAGTAGTTTAAGTTTTAGCTCAGACTCCAATTTAAGTTCTTATACAGATTCTAGCTAAAGTTCTGATATTTTTCTTATAGTTTAAATTCTGAAGGCCGAGTCACATAAAATCTTTTGTATTTTATATGTTGCTATTTTTAACTGACACTAACGTAACAGCGGAGGAGGGCCACGCAATGAATACAGTAATAACGGATATTTAATCAAGATGGAGATTTTATATTTATATTTATTTATATAATTTTAGTTTATTTAATTTAATTTGTATTTTATTTTATTTTTGCTGGCACACAACACAAGAAATTAAATTAAAACCAGGACGAATTTATTACAGGTGATCTTAAAAGCACTGCAGATAACTTTTCCTTTTAGCTTTATAATTGTTGGATGTCAAAATTGTGTTTATTCTTTGTCTTTGATTCTGTTTCTAGTAAAATGATTTTACAAAAAGAAATTGTTGGGGTTTTTGTACAAGCTTTATATTAGAAACACAACTGCGACGAACGACGAACTTCGCATAGTTCGACGAATTCGTCGGCAAGAATTCGTGCGTGAACCTAACATTTTTTTTTTTATTTATAAAAAGCTATTAATCGAGTGTGTCCTAAAATCCGGATCCACTCGAAATGGATCTCTTTGGCATTTTTGGTTTTCTGCATTTCGTTTTTGCAATCTCAAGTTGGTTTTTGGGTTTGTTTCAAATTTAGCAATTTTTCGTGGATTTCAGCCATTTTTGCGATTTGTTCCTGTAAGTTTTCTAATTCTTTACAGCTTTCACGATTTATAATATATAGTAGACTTTGCTATCATGGCGCTGTAAGCTAATTTTTGCGACTTTCCGCTAATTTAGCAATTTTTACAGAATTTTAGCCATTCCTTATAGTTTTAAGGACTTTTTATCAATTGCATGGCTTGTTTGAAATATTAAAAATTTTCGCGATTTTTCGCCATTTTTTCAAATTTTTTTTGCGATTTTCCTACATTTTGTTTTTTTTTTCACCCATTTAGCGATTTCAAATAAATTTTAGTGTTTATTTAAAAGTTTGGAATTTTTCGCGAATTTTAGCAAGTCCGCAACAGAAGCGAATTGTCTCTGTAATTCTTTACAGATTTCACGATTTTTAATAAATATTGAACTTTGCTATCATGCTGCGCTGTCCCTTTCCCAATTTATTCGTCGTTCGTCTGCGTAAGAAATAGAAATAAACCTATCGCAGAGTTTGTTACGCACGATGAATTTCGGTCTACGCAATGATTGTGTGTACTTTCATATACACCAATGTGTTCTATTGCTGGTGACGAATATTCGTTGCAAATAATTCTTAGTTCGTTCCAGTTGTGTTTCTAGCAGTACTTGTTGTAGTACCGAAATCACCTGTAATGAATTCGCCTTGATGAAAACAAATAAAAAAAGACAAACTGGTAGCCTTTAATAACTCAACGTTCGTTTAAAGTTGAAAGTTGCCCAACTTTAGTACCTTGCGTTAACGGAGACGTACGATATAGGACAAGGCTCATAATTAAACCTGTGTATAAACTTAGTTGTCAGTTGTAAAAAGCGACGTATAAAGTACAAAGGGTTCTATGTGGTACCGAATTAAGTTTTCGTTTAGAACTCCTTTTAAGTTTTACAGGCCTGTCCGAAAATCAAGTTAATAAGACTTTAGTGATATTGTGGCGGTCCGTTTTTGAGTTTTTCAGTGTGATTTTCAATTGCCGAAAGCACATCGAGAAACACAAAAACGGTGTGATTTCAAGAACACCACAAAATCACACGTGTTATTTGAAAAGCACGTCATTTTCAGAACAGGCCTGTTAGTTGAGGCTCCGTCTGAGGCTCTAGTTCAATTTCCAGTTAAGGTTTTAGTAAAATTTTAAGATAACTTTATTCTTGATAAAAACACTGAAATTTATTGTTGATGGGATAAGATTCCTATGCGCATTTCACTGGATGCTTAGGCCAGATCGTCAGGAAACTTCATCCAGAGATTTTAGAAAAACTAAAGAAATTAAACCAAATAAAACTGTTAAGCGTTTAAGAATTAAATGCAACAGTTCTACTTGTAATAATATCAAAGTTTAAACAAAAACATTAACAATAAACAGTGAGTTTATCTTTTCGTACATTCCCCACTACAATTGGCTAAATTTCTTCCAACATTAATTGTAGTTGTAAGTAGGTTAAGAAAAAACAAAATAAAAACAAAAACAACCTGCTTTAAATAATAAAGGGTTGCCATTATTAGTTGTTTTAAGCCGTGAACTTGCCTGTTTATTATCAAAGTAATTTTTGGGAATACAAAATTTTTTTTTAATTTAAAAGATTTAAAGAATTAAGCACGAGTAACAAAATCTTTTAAATTAAAATTTTGTATTCCCAAAAATTACTTTGATAATAACTTTATTTTTAAGAATGTAAATGGCTGTTCTTACTTAGTTCTAGTTCTGATCTAAATCACTTTGAGTGTTTTTTAAGTTTTTTTGTAAATCTGTTTAAGCTCTCTTCAAGTTCTGTTCTGGTTCTATTCTACTTAATTTCTTTTCTAGTTACATTTAAGTTCTCTTCTATTTCTGTTATAGCCTTGTTTAAGTTTGGTTTTTGCTTCTTATCCCGGGTTAACCACATTGCATGACGAACAAAAAAGTAAAATATGTTTAGTGATTTGAGATCAAGTGATTTTTAGAAAAGGTCTGTTGTTAGTTAAGGCCCCAGCTTAGGCTCTAAGAAAGATTCTAATTCAAAATCCAGTTAAGGTTTTTGTAAACATTTTTCGTTTACTTTCTTTTTAAGAATGTAAATGAAGGTTATAACTTAGTTCTAGTTGTGATCTAAATATCTTTAAGTGTTGTTTAAGTTTTTTTGTAAATCTGTTTAAACTCTCTTCAAGTTCTGTGTTTGTTCTGTTCTATTTCATTTCTATTCTAGTCATATTTGAGTTCTCTTTTATTTCTGTTTAAGTCTTGTTCTAGCTTAGTTCCGGCTTTTTATTCCGGTTTAACCAGATTGCACGTCGAACAAAAAAGTAAAATATGTTTTAGATTTTTTTTTTTGTGTTAACAGAAGAATTTTCTCCTAATAAATTCCTTTGTTAAATTTTATTCTTTTTCATTTAAATCCTAATGAAAATAATCTCCATTTCAATTTAAACTAAAACAATATTTCCTTTAATGAAAATCCTCATTACCATCATCATAAAGCAAACGAAGCTGGTAAAATTAACAAAAAAAAAAACAAAAACAGAAACAGAAACCAATAAAACAATGTGTAACGTAATGCCTTTTTTCAAATACTAAATTCTTAATAATAAAAGCGTGTTTAGTTAAGCTACTTTTCTACTCACCCTCAAAAAAACATGAACGAACTTTTTGCCACATTGCAGTTTGATTGTTTTTTTTTTTTTTTTTTTTCTTGTTACAGTTTCTTTCAGTAGAAGGAACAGTGGGGGAGAGCGATAAAGGTACATCTAAAATTAAATTTTTGTTGTTGCCTAATTCTAGTTGAATTCTTGCTTATATTTGGTTCTAGTTTTCTTCCAGTTTTGTTTTGGTTCTATATTGGCTCTTTTCTAGTTTTGTTCTGGTATTATTCAATTTCTGTTTAAGTATTGTTCTAGTTCTGTTCCAGCTATGTTTCTGTTATGGTCTACTTTTGCTTTAGTTTTTTTCAAGTTTTGTTTTATCTTGTTTCTAGTTCTGTTCTAGTTATGAGGTATTTCTGTTGTACTCTATCCTGTTTGTTTTAAGTTCTGTTCGGGTTCTATTCAAGTTATGTTTTTGTTATGGTTTTGTTTTATTCCAGTTTTGTTCTAGTTCTACTGTGGTTTTGTTCTAGTTTTATTAGTGCTGTCTTAGTTTTGTTATAGTTCTGTTCCAGTTTTGTTTCTCTGGTTCTGTTAAAGTTCAATTCTAGTGTTGTTCTAGTCTAATTCTTTTTATACCCACACCACAATAATGGAGAGGGTATTATGCATTTCTGCTGATGTGTGTAACGCCTTAAAATATTGGTCCTAGACCCACCTTAAAGTATACCGATCGACCCAGAATCACTTTCTGAGTCAAACTAACGATGTCCGTCCGGCTGGCTGGCATTCTGGCTTGCTGGCTGGCTGTCCATGTAACCTTGTGCGCAAAGTACAGGTCGCAATTTTGGAGATAATTTAATCAAATTTGGGACGTAAGTTCTTATTGCCACAAGGACCAAGCCTATTAAAGAAGTGCCAAATCCTAGGACCACAAAGGTTGATAGGGGGTAATTTCTTCCTCTCAGAAACTATCAAACCGATTTTAATGAAATTTAAAACATAGAAAGATCCATATCTATATGGACACATAACCTATACAGTTTTTCAAAAATAGGACCACAAGGAGAGGAAGGTGGCAATTTCTGCCTCTCACAAACTTTCAAACCGATTTTAATGAAGTTTATAAACATAGATAAATCCATATTTATATGGACATGATATTTTTTTTAATATTGTGGTGTAGGGTATCATATGGTCGGGCTTGACCGACTATACTTTCTTACTTGTTTAGTTTTTTTCGTTGTTCTGGGTGCTAATTCTGGCAGTCGTATTCGAATACTTTTTCGATTCGAAAGCAATTTTATTTCTTATTTTTTTGGTCGATACTGAACGAATCGGAATTATTTTTTCAGTGTTGTAAAGCATTAGTTTGAGTTTCACAATACTGAAAAAAAATTTCGATTCGTTTAGTATCGACAGAAAGAATTAGAAGTAAAATTGCTTTCAAATCGAAAAAGTATTCGATCACGACTGCCAGAATTAGCATCCTGTTCTAGCTATGTATGTTGTTTTTCTGTTCTACTCTTTCCTAGTCATGCATTCCACCGACTCTGGTGGAAAGCGAGAATATACTGAGTTTTTCATTCGTTGCGAAATTTTTTTACTGTTCGTCTAAGACCCCATAAAGTTTTTATATTATGAGTCCATGAGTAGTTCGTATTCGATTTACCTATGTCCGTCTGTCTGTCTGTCTGTCTGTCTGTCTGTTGAAAGATCCAACAGAAAAGAACAAAATTGGTGTCAAACTTTTCTAGCTCTCCCAAGCAATTTAAAGTCCAGCACAATCGGTTAAGTAAGAAACCAGTTATGAAACCAAATGTGGAATAACCTCCCTAAAAAATTTTATTTGGAACAAATTCGTCTTATATGACTGGAAATCTTCCAGTCTAGCCCACTCTCGGAAAACACTTTAGTACGCCTAAACCCATAACAAATCATGCTATAGCAGTAAAATTTGGTCTGTCACAGTTAATACGATTAAAAACCACTTCGCCAAATATCGTAAACGTTGGTCCATAACTTATTATAGGCCTCATATTAAGGCCACTTTAGGAAAACACTTTAGTTCGCCTTAAACCAATTTTAATTTTGGTCCAATGACGGTAGAGGGTATTAAAGACGAATATAGAACTATTACTTGTTTTGTGTAAGCTTTATTCTGATTATATTCTTCTTCAGATTTGGATCTGGTGTTGTTCTAGTTCAGTCCTATGTTTGTTCAAGCTTTGTTCTAAGACTGTTGTAGTTGCTTCTACTTATTTTAAGCTTTTGTTCAATTTCAAGCTAAAACTGTTGAGAAAAGAACTTGAATTTTTTAATTGTTGCTTCTTGTCTTGTTTTTTTCCCGCTTCATGATGTTCTATTGTTTTTAGGTATTCTTTTTGTTGAGTCAATAAGTGCAACAACTAAAACATCAGCAGTTTTTATTCATTATTTCCATCATTTTTTTTTTTTTTTGCTATTGTTTAATGCTGCTGCTTCTGATAGTGATGATGATGACTACGATGTTGCTGCTGTGCATACCGTTTTCCAAAAGGACTCGAGTAAAAAGGACTGTAATAAACTTACAGCTATAAAAATAAAAAGCCTTTTAACCACAACAACGCCATTGTTTGTAATTTTCTAAAAGAATAATGAGTCTTATAATAAACTTGTATGCAAAAACAATAAGAATAGCAACAAATAAAACTAAACAAAGATTTAATTGTTAATAATAATGAAGACGGCTAGAGAACAAGAAGACGACAACGCACAGTGCTTTGTCACCATATAGTGAGTCGGCAAAACAAGAGAAGTTATCGTAGAAAGATGAAATTTCGTATACTAATACTTTATGTCTAAGCTAAGAAAGATTTACAGTTCGAGAAAAATCGAAAGCATATGCCTGCCTTCCATATATCCTAAAATAAAAATTTACTTTTAAATTAAATTTTATTACTTCGACCTTTTTTTTAATAAAAATAAAAAGTTTGAAAAAACTTTTAATTTACTTTTTAGCTTCCTTTTGCTATAAGAATGTAGCAAAAGTTGGTGTCTGGCTGTAAAATTTTACATTTTAGCACTGTTGCACTGTTGCTTGCATTCGGTGCAAGGACATGCCTTCCTGAAATATGACTCAAGAAATGAATGCAATTTTTTTATTTCCGGCAGAAAAATCTAGAACTTCTTTACAGATTCTGTTAAAGCGCATAACAAAGTACTTAAACTTTAATAATAATTAAGGTACTCTGAAAAAGCAGTTAATTGTACTTTACCAAACTTAGTTCCAATAAAAAAATTTCAACGTTTACGATAACAGAAAAATGTTTCTTAATAAAATTATTTACCAACAATAATTTTTCTTTTTTGTATTTATAGTGGGGAACAAAACTACTAATGCCAGTTATTTCTACAAAAAGAAAGCTGGTCGTGTTCGTTCCTAAGAGTTATCTTTACCTATTTCAACGTTTAATTGGCCTGCGTGTTTTTTACCTTAAGTTGTCTCTTGAAATATGGAAGCTTTTACACGATAGATTTCTATACACAGCTAGATTTCTCTTTGTAGAAATGATGGGCATAAGTTTGAAGGGAATACATTGAAAATTTAATTTTTGGAATTTTTTTTAGTAAAACAGGTGAAAATCGTTTTTTTCAACAGTTAAGTTCAAAAATTCTTCTCCACAGTAAACAAAAATGTGAAAATTATTAATTCTACTAACAAATAAAGGTACTTTCTTATTTTTACAAAAATTTATTTTACATAATTATTCTAAGCACTGTGGTAACAATCGAAACTTTAGGGCAAGCTGTCCGTGAAAACCTGGGTTCGATTCCCGGCTCAGTCAAAAATGGAAAATTATCAATAATTTTAATTCATTTCATGTTGTAAAATTCCTTTCTTCATAAAAATAATTTAATGAAAATTAAATTCAATGAACTTTAGCCGGATTAAAATATCAAAATTTGAATTAAAAACCATAAACAGTTCAATAAATTAACCACAACACTAATTATTTCACTTTAATTATCTTTAGTTTTGCTAATGTAACAAAGCACTGTGCGACAAAAATGTTGATAATGAACGTTTTTCTTCAAGACTTGCTTAGAGCAGAACTAGAACAGTTACGTTTTGAGATTTTTTTGATTAGTTTCCTTAAAATTGTAGTAGAAAAATTCTTTTTAAATTTATCTTCATGAATTTAATTAGGATTTTTAAAGATCTTAAATCAACAATATACAATTTTCAGAAATCGAAATTTTGCTAATTTCGCAGCAATTGCTTTTCTTCTCATTTAAATACTTTTCAGTAATTTCTTGTGATTTTCAAAAAAAATAAATATTTTTATTAAATTTTTAGTCTTTAACATACTTTCTTATCCTTGACTTGTAATAAATAATAAAAGAAAATATGACAACAATGTTTAGTTATTTTAAGTTGTAGCTGTACACTTAAAGAAATTTAATAGTAAATTAACTTTTTTCCGTAATTAAGTATCAACATATGCGATATATATCAAAATTACTCACTCAATTTCTATGAGGGTATTGTAAAACATTGCAAAACATGATACAAACTATAACACAACAAGGACAATGCCAACTACCCTGCAGTTAAAAAAACTACAACTGACCGGCAATTAAGCTTATCTCTAAGCCAGTGAAGGGCACATACATACTATCACATTTATGCTTGTGTTGACGAAATAACAACAAAGCAACAGCCGAACATACATTGTCACAGACACACAAAGAAGTTTATAGTGTACATGTGTCGACGTCGCACAAGCAGCATTTGTATTCCTATGCACGCGTACATAGGATTTGCAAATGTGCCCGTCACTGCTCTAAGGCTTGGTACTTAAAAGGGCCAATGTTAAGATATTCAATTTTAAGTTAATTAAAATTGAACTGTTTTATAGCATGTTTCTAGGTGAAATTTGGTAGCAAAACCCTAAAGAAACTGTTCTGGGTTAAATTAGCCATTGACAAATTCAGCAAAGTAAAAGAGAGTAAAAAAAGACACCAAATGCACCGATTATCTCAATACAGCAAAATATTGGCATTGACCCTTTTAGCACTAAGCTCCAGATCTGTAGTAGTCCTTTCAAAGCATTAAGTAATCTACAACAGCCTCTTAACTACAGGGCAATTTTAACATGTGTAACAATGACATTTCTTCATTTTCTTAATATATTCTATATTGATTTGATTCACCTTAGAGCAAAATTAGAAAAAAAAAAAGTTTGAAGTGAATAATGTATTACAAGAATAAATTATTATGCTTGAATAGAATTTAAAACTCTATTAAGAAGTTTTGAATACAAAAGAATTACGGTTACACGTGTCATTAGAATTGGGTTAAAATAATTCTAACCTTTAAGAAGTGATGTTACAAACGAGTTCTTTGTGCTAAATATTATTTAGATTACGTCATATTACTGAGTAAATTTTCGCTGTTTACTGAGTAAATTTTCGTTCGTCTCCCTACTGTAACCAGCAGAAATACCGAAAATGAGTTTAAGAAAATAAATGGCGTCGAGCGCCTTTATTTGCCAAAAAATATACTCTTAGAGTCAAATTGACGATGTCCCAGAAGTATGTTGGGAAACATTTTCCATTCATCCATCCATTCCATCTTATAGTTTTACATTCTGTGGGAAAATTAGGTGCAAATAATTCTTGGGGTTCGGTAAAAATCCAAACTAATATAATACGATCTCTTAAGATCACAGCTGATATCTGATTCACGGGAGTGAGTAGCACCCGGTGCCTAGCCACCAGTCTGACTATTGGTTGAGCCCTTCAGAAGTAAATTCTTTGAAAAAAATGCCTTTTGTCTTTCGAAAAGATTGTTTCTGCAATGAGCTTTACTTTTCTTACGGAAAGATGGTTTTGAAGATGAAGGGGCTGTGTGGTTTATACAAAAGGGATATCTTTAAAAGCCTACTTTGAGAGCTGATTTTTTATCACTTATTAGAGAGCTAGGCCCGAAGGAGGACTTTCCCTAGTTGATGTTGCAATTGCTAAAACAGCGGCAAGGCACGGTGTATAATTCTGGTTGATTATATACTTTAAATTTTTAGCTGTACATGTGTGAGCGAGTGTGTTGGTGGTGCTAACACACCGGGGTGTTTGGTAAACGCATTGTTCGTCACCTAGTGGTTAGACCACCAGAAGATAAGGCCGAAAGGCAGGTGCTTATGTAAATTTACCCATGTATGTCTCTCCAGATCATTCAGGGAAGAAATATAGTTAAAAACCACCTTACTCTTTTCCTCATTATAAGACAGCATTCTGAGAGCAGCGCAGCTTTCTAAGAAAACTAGAATGGAACTTAAGCAAAACTGTAAAGGCTTTCACAATTCCACTTAAACACCCATGCAAATTCTTATTCAAATTTGCAAACTCTTTACTGTAGTGTCGGTGTCACAAACAAATACTGAAGAGAAGTGTAGACGACCAATTTACGTAAGCGTGTGAACGTGTAGTAGAAGAAAGCAAATGCTTGAATCCAGTGGAAGTGATACTATAAAAAATACTCTCAAAAAGCACCAGGGAATGAAAAATGCACGCAGCATTGAGACTGGGAACAAAAAATACACACATTCTTATATTTTTAATGTGAGTTTGGGATATGTGTACTCGAAATATTTTGTATGTTAATTTCTTTGATAATATTGCAACAACAATTCTATGTATGTATGAGTCTGTTACATACGGCACACAAAAAAACATCAGAAATTCTCGCTGACTGCACGAGGTAATTTTCAAATGCTAGGAGTATAGGCAAAAACGTTTGACTGCATTGAGAGGTTTTGAAAGTAACATGTACTGTCTGGAGTGTATTGTACCCTCACAACACTATATTGCGACGAAGTAATGCTTGGCATTTGTCATTGTTGTTGTGTGCAAATCTTTTTCTTGTACAGACAATTAATATTTGAAGTGAGTTTGATTTTTCAATGTATACTTATGTACCCCTTTACCAAACTGGATCCTGGACAAGAAAGTGTACAAGAATTTGAAGAAAATCCTAAAATTAAACCTGTAGTAGAACATGAACTAGAATCTTAATTAAAACCTGGTTTATAACCGAAGCTAGAACCTGAATTCAAAACTGCACTAGAAACTGAACTAGAACCTGGAATAACTTGAACTAGAACGTGAGCTCGAACCTGAAACTGAAAGTGAACCAGAACCTGAACTAGAGACTTAATTTAAATCTTAAGCAGAAACAGAATTAAAACTAGAATCTGAAGAAGAACTTGCTGCCTGTTTTTCAAACTAAAACAATTAAGAAAGTATAGTCGGTCAAGCCCGACCATATGATACCCTACACCCTAATATGGATTTATCTATGTTTATAAACTTCATTAAAATCGGTTTGATAGCTTATGAGAGGCAGAAATTGCCCCCTACCTCCCCTTGTGGTCCTATTTTTGAAAAACTATGTATAGCTAATGTGTCCATATAAATATATTTCTATCTATGATTTAAATTTCATAAAAATCGGTTTGATAGTTTCTGAGAGGCAGAAATTTCCCCCTTTCTTCCCTCGTGGTCCTACGATTTGGCTACGATTTTAATAGGCTTGGTCCTTGTGTCAATAGAAACCTTTGTCCCAAATTTTATCAAATTATCTCCAAAATTGCGACCTGTACTTTGCGCACAAGGTTACATGGACAGCAAGCGAGCCAGCCGGACGGACATCGTTAATTCGACTCAGAAAGTAATTCTAATTCGATCGGTATACATAATACCCTCTCCACTATTGTGGTGTGGGTATAGTAAAAATTGTCGGTTATAAATTTTCAATGTAAATTGAAAACAAAAACAAATTTGAGTTTTTTTTTTGTTTTAATATAAATTCCCAAGCAAAAACTTTTATTTTGATAAACAAGCAGTTAAACTTAAACTAGATCATAACCATAGACTAAAGTTGTTATTCATGCAGGTTCTTTAATTTGTATTCGTCTCTTTTTCCTATTAATTTTAATATCTTTTTCCTCCTTGTATCCAAATGTTTTACAATTTGACATTTAAAAGTTCATATTTTTTTTAAATATGTAACAGACATGTGCATAAAAAGTCCTGCTATTCTCTTGTATTTGATATTTAAAAAAAAACGAATTCCATTAAGTTGTTTAATATCAAACATGACCATAGAGTGCAAAACATGACACAGGATCTTTAAAAGAAATTTGAATCTTTAAATAGTTTTATGTCTAAAAAAAACTACGTTGAAAATGTGGGAAAGGAGAACTTTAAAACATTTAAATAAAACAGAAAATATAGGGAACGAAAAATAAATAAATAAATATAAATAACTATTTTTATCTGAAGCACAGTGTAATCCAGCTTTTATAACGATTTTTCTTCGGTAACAGTTTTTTTTTTCTTTTCTTAAAATAACGATTATTAAAAAAAATATCCTTTAATTTAATCTTGTTTAATCTTATATAATCATGTTTAATAAGTTTCTAATATTCTTTTGCGGTTTTAATTCAATTTTTTTTAATTTAGTTTTCTTTTTACTCTCAGATTTCATGGTATTTTCCATTCACGTTTTTATTATCGTATGGCACTTTCGTAATCTTCACAACCAACAAAAGAACCAGAGAAATGGACAGGGAGAAAGAGATTATGCACCTAATTATATGCTTTGAATCATGACCTTTATTTTTTTAGAAAACAGTAACAAATTCATTAGAATTAAATCGTTTTATAAAGTAGGAGGATAAATTATCTTGGACAATTTTACAGTTCTTTCAACGAGTCTGGCCATATGCTTCACTTTAATTGAAATGAAGTGTAAACTAGAAAAGAATGCTGGAAAACTATTCAATCAATACGATATTTTCATGGCAAGCTGAAATCCTTTTATAATGAAAATTAAATCACTGCTAAGGACAAGGTGTTTTAGAGAATTCGCAGGATTATTTTTCTTAGACTTATTGGTTTTTTTTCTAAGTTTTAAACATTCATTCTGAATAAGCCACTATTTAAAAATCAGAGAAATAAAATTTAAGAAAACTTGATAAATATTCATAAAGTTTACTATCAAAAACATATAAGTTTAAATGAATATTTATAAATTTACTTTTTGGATAGACAGAAAAGGCTAATAAATGAAATTTTATGCATTTAGCTGCTCAATTTTATCAGGACAGCAATGTGATTATCCTTTAAAAAAAAACAACATTGTTACATACAGACTAGATATAAAATAGCGGGCGTAACCAACACTGAAAAAAAATTTTTTTTTTACAAATTTCCAACCAAATAAATAAGTTTTAAAATTGATTAATTTCGAGTAAAATCCAAAAAGAAACAGTTTTCGAAAGAAATGATTGTCTTTACAAAATGTAGTATTTTTACTACTAATTTTTTTTAAATTTCCAACTAAGTCACTTTTTATGCTTTTGTTTACAGCGTTAAGTTAAAAAAGCCCTTTGTAATACCCTTTTTTTATATAATTTTCTCAGTGCTGTCTATCTTTCGTTAATTTTTTTTTTTTTTTTCCTCCAAAAATCATATAAAATCAAAAAAATCAGGTCGTTTGACTTGTTAAAAATAGAAGAAGAAATTGTTGAAGTTGCAACAACAGTACAACCTCGGTTAACGCAACCAATATAAATTAAGGCGTTTGTATTAACCGAGTCAAAGCTATATATGCCTATTTTACGATGAAGGAGCTTATATCAAACCAAGTTAAAGTTTTGCTTAAAAAAACCCATGTTAGCTTTTAAAATAAGTGCATTTATTTTAATTAAAAAACAAAGAAAAGCCAATAAAACACATAAAAGTTTTAGAATTAAGTAAAACAAGTTAGAGTGCTATATTCGGCTGTGCCGAATATTTAATACCCTCCACCGACAGTTCGAATGTTTTAGGAGTAATATCGTATTTAATTATTGACAAGCCAAAATTTGTTATGATAGCAGTATTACCCTGCAGATAACGAGACTAGTCCATACATGCATGTAAAGAGTAGTCCATAAAGGAGTAGGAGTACTCCAAAACTACTCCAAATATATGGGTAAAAGGTGGTCCATTTAACATTACGATGTCCTAGGAGGGGACCATATAACCCACCGAAGTAGTCCCTAAACTACTCCATGGAGTACTAAAGTGGGTTAGTTATAAAAGTACTCCATGTTACTACAGTATGGAGTACACTTAAGGGGTAGTTTAAGCATTTTTCTTTGTAATTTTTTACTAATCGCCTTTTATGGTGTGTGCTGTAGTCTATTATTGCTATTATTAAATATATTTACTTATTATTTTTAATTTGTTTACCTTTTTCCACAAATTTCACAAACTTTCACTTTTGAATAAACAATTAATAATGGACACCATCAGGGCTACCAATGTGTTATCCTGTAAACTATAGAAAATTATACATTATGCAGTTGTTGGCAGCACTGCATGCTAATTTCTTATAACATGGTCCATACTACAGTACATTGGACCATGTTGTAAGTAGTCCATTTAAGCCACAATGGACCACGTAGTCCAATATTATCTGTAGGGTAATTATGGTTTTAGGCGTACTAAACTGTTTTTCGGGAGTAGGGTTTATATGGGGCCTAGGTAAATTATGGTCCGATCTTCACGAAACTTTACAGTGTCATTTCTAGTCCTATTAAACTGTAACGTTCCAAAATTTGTTATGATAGCGTTATTTTCTACGGTTTTATGAGTACTAAACTGTTTACCGGAAGTAGGGTTGGGCCTGGGGTAAATTATTAACCGATCTTCATGAAATAATACAATCTTATTTCTAGTCCTATTAAACTGTGACGTGCCAAAATTTGTTATGATAGCATAGTTAATAATTAGGGTTGTAGGCGTACTATACTGTTTTTCGGGAGTAGGGCTTATATGGGGCCTAGGGTAAATTATGAACGGATCTTCGCGAAATTTTTCAGCGTGATTTCCAGTCAAATAAAACGAATTTTTGCAAAGTCTTATATCATTCTATGTATTTTTCCACCATTTATGTTCGTTTTTGTAACAAAATTATCAATTTTTTAAGTGGTGGTTCCACATTTTGATTCATAGGTCTGATCCTACTGAACCGATTTTGCTGGATTTCAATCTCAAACTACTTAGGATAACTACAAGCAATTTGACACCAAGTTTGTTTATTTCTTTTGAGCTTTTCGAAAGTAAGCATGTTTTCAACAGACGGACATGGCTAAATCGACTTGGAATTACTCAAGGACCCAGAATATATATACTTTATGGGGTCTGAGATGAATAATAAAAAAGTTTCACACGGAATGACAAACTTAATATGCCCTCTTCACAACTAATTGTGGTGGAGGGTATAAATACATGTTCTAATGTATGTTAATTTGTAATGACATTTTAAATCAAGTATAAGTTTCATGTTTATGAGGAAAAATGCACGGTAGGCTACCTGTAAGTGAGCTAGTCTAGCAGTGGGGAGGTTGTGGGTTCAATTCCCGCCAGAGACTCTGGTCTTCCGCAGACAAGAGTAGAGGCCCAACCATAATATACTTAAGTTGGCTTAAGCAAATGTGCGAATACATGTTGATTATATGAGGCAAACCATATTGAACTTAAGGAAACCTTTTGCTAAGCAAGGTGCTTAAGCAAGGTGCGAATCTAATCGGAATATACGATTAGATTCGTACGGAATCAAATGTTTATACCCTCCACCACAATTAGTTGTGAAGAGGGTATATTAAGTTTGTCATTCCGTGTCAAACTTTTTTATTATTCATTTCAGACCCCATAAAGTATATATATTCTGGGTCCTTGAGTAATTCTAAGTCGATTTAGCCATGTCCGTATGTCTGTCCGTTTGTTGAAAACACGCTCACTTTCGAACAACTCAAAAGAAATGAACAAACTTGGTGCCAAATTGCTTTTAGTTATCCTAAGCAGTTTGGGATTGAAATCCAGCAAATGTGGAACCACCACCTAAAAAAATTGATAATTTTGTTACAAAAAATAACATAAATGGTGGAACAAGGCACGGAATGAGATAATATTTTGCAAAAATTTGTTTTATTTGACTGGAAATCACGCTGTTAAATTTCGTGAAGATCCGTCCATAATTTACCCTAAGCCCCATATAAACACTACTCCCGCAAAACAGTTTAGTACGCCTAAAACCGTAAAAAATAACGCTAGCGCAACAGAATTTGGTACGTCACAGTTTTTTAGGACTAGAAATAACACTGTGAAATTTCGTGACGATCGGTTCATAATTTACCTTAGGCTCCATATAAACCCTGCTACCGGAAAACAGTTTAGTACGCCTAAAACCGTCAAAAATAACGCAATCATAACAGATTTTGGCTCGTCACAGTTTTATAGGACTATAAATGATACTGTGAAATTTCGTGAAGATCGGTACATAATTTACCCTAGGCCCCATAGAAACCCTACTACCGGAAAACAGTTTAGTCGCCTAAAACCATAATTAATAACAAATCGTCACAGTTTAAGATAATAATAACATCATACAGATATTACTCCTTAAACATTCAAAGTGTCAGTGGAGGGTATCAAAGATTCAGCACAGCCGAATAGAGCACTCTGACTTGTTTTTTTTTTTTAATTACAATTGAGAGACTTTTTGTTAATTTTTGACAGTAGGTTAAGCAAGGCTATGCATATTATGGTTAGGCCTTAGGGCTTCGCGGGAGTATATTAGGGAAGAAAAAAAAGAACCAACATAATGTTTCCAAATTTTTATCCGTCCATTGAGACAAACGTAAAAGCTTTCGATAGCATTTTGGCATAAAGAATAGAAACAAAAGTTGCTTTGATTAAATATTGGATTTTTGACAGAGTCACAAATGATAACAACTTGGGTCTTGTGATTATCTAGGATATTCGTTTATCGAGGGTGGCGTTAGCCAAGGTTATACTGTAGTTTTACTTGCAGCTGGGAAAATAGTAAAAAAAAAAATGCGAAACTTTTAAAGCTTTTGGCATTTTAAGTGGGTACAAACAGAGAAAATAAGAAATAAAACAAAAACAAACAGACGGATAGACACACAGACAGAAAGTCATACAGTCAGTCAGTCACGTATAAATAAAATTTTATTCAGTGAAAAATTTTTTTCTTTGGCTGTGTATTTTTATGGCTGAACGTATTTTTTCGTGAGTAAAATATTTTGATTTTATATTTTCCTTTTTTTAGAGGAATTAAGTGAAGAAAATTCTAGTGTAAGTAGTTTACAAAACGTTTAGAGGAAATAGTTGATTTAATTGGTCCCTAAAGTAGACTTTAGTTTTTGAGAAGCTAAGAACTGCACTTTCCTTTTTTTCAGAAACTAAGAGAACAAAGCAAAAATTCTTTAAAAGTAAATATTTTAAATAAAATCATATATATTATTTCTAAAGCACTTTTTTTTGTCGGTTGCAAATATCTCCCATCTAACACTAATGACGAAAAATAATTAGAAATTGAAAAATTAATATTTTCATTGATTAAAATTACGGTGCGAAATATTCGCGCGGGTCATCTAGTTAATAAATATTATGAAATTATAAAGAATTTTTAGTTTAAAAATATTTTGAAATGAACCCAAATGTAGACAACCAGCCTAACCGCCATATTCATGAAAACTGTTTTTAGTTTATGAAAGGCTTATTAAACAAATTTTCATAGAAAATTCGTTTCATAAACCTGTTATAAGCCTGAAATATTTTTTATGAATATGGGGGTAAATCAATAAACTTCTAGAACGAATTATCCTAAATGTATGCAAAAAGGTTCCGAGTTTAATTAATATTGCTGCCTAAAGAAGGCTCCAGATTAGGATAAGTTTAAATTTCCGCTCTTTTCTATATTATAAAATGGTGAAATGTAAGCAAGGATTTTCTTTATTTAGTTATTATCAAATTCTACAGTTTATACTCCTACATTATACATAATTAAAACGAACCACATGTATGTTTACCATGATTGAGTGGAAAACAACCAAGTTAAATTTTTATGGCTCCCGAAAGTAGGCTGCAGTTGTTAATATTACTAATACCGGATTTACATAACAAATAAGAATGAAAAAAGTTTATTTTAAGCATTATGAGTTACATTTAAAAATATTTTAATTGATCTTAAATGTAGGCAACACTTTGTGTTAAAGTTATTTATAGAATCTATTTTTACTCTTGAAACAGCACAAATTTCTTTAAAACTCATATTTAAAAGTTATTTACAGAAAACTTTGAGAATTCAAAATCATTTCGAAGTTTTTTATATTTTTTAAAAGCCTAAATATAGGAAACATATACAATTTTTCTATCTAAGTATAGTAGTTAAATTTAATATATATAATATCCATAACGCATTTTCTCTTAATAACTTGTTTATTAGAATATAATGTAACATTTAATAATAAAAAAAAATTATATCTTAATAAAGTTTGAAAAATGTAGCATACTTTTAAGATGTTTTAAAACTAAATTTTTGCTTATTGGTTAGATTGTTCATTTATCTTGTCGTATTAATCTCTTTAGAAATGCAGATGGTTAAGATTGTTTCCTCCACACTTTTTTGATTGTTATTTTTTTTATTTCTTCATATAAAAATTTTCATTTAGATTATCACAGATTTCATTTTATAGAAAATTTGTGTATGCAATTGAGTTTTTAACATGCATTTTTTTAAGATTTAAAATTGTGCTTGGCATTTTTTAAGCAAAATTTTCGTTAAGCAAATAGCAGTGTGCATAAAAAGTTAATAGCTCAAGGTTGTTAATACTAAAAATGCTTTAAATAACTTTTAGGATTTTATCAAAAATTTTTAAACATTTTATTTATTTAATTGTACGAAAATTAATGTTTTCTGTTACTTATTATTAAATATTTATTGAGTTTAATTACTATTTTTAACACATTTTTTATTCAGCACTTTTATTTATATTACAGACTTTTTTTAATTTCCTTTAATCTGCTTTACTTTCGTTGCAGTTTTGCCAATTTACCTAAAATAAATTTTTTTGGAATTACAAAAACCCCACCAAATATCCCACTCACGTTTTAAATTCTCCAAATGCTGCAAACAACATGACAATGGCATTTTCCACAGACACTCTCCTCAATAGAATTAACGAGCAGCATTCAACAGCAACAAAAACACAAATGAACAACAATGATTTAAATTTGGAAAAAATTTTACGGACAGCAGCTTCACAAACAGTTAAGTTTCTACTGAAACGAAATGCCAATTCAGACACCAACAACAATAGTCATCATTATGATAAAGAAGATAATCATCATAATGATGATAGTGTCGTCCATAGTGCAAAAGAGGACAATGATGTTTTAGATAAAAGTGAATATGCAACGACGGCAGCCAACAATTTATCGGCCACAATTACATCGATACGCTCCAATGTTACCAAAGTTTTATATATGTACTTTCAAAATAAAACGGATTCCAATAATTACTCGCAGTTGCAAATAGTGGGAGCAAATGAAGGTGATGATGAAACTTTTAACTCTAAGTTGACACAATTATCCCCAAATAACAGTCCTTTGCCAACAGACCCTTCCACTTTATCTAGAATAGCAACAACAATGACCTCTGAAATTTTACGAAATTCCACCTACGACAGCAGCAGCACTAGTAATCTAACCCATATAGCAACGCCAACAACAACATCCCTACACGAAAACGGCATGAATTTCAATGAAAACAACAACAGCAACAACGTGATAATAACAACAATGACCCACTTAAATAAGTTTCTAAATGCAACAGCAGCAACCACAACCCCTTCTAATACCACAATAGCAACAAATACAACAATATCATCTAATACAACAATAGCAACAACACCTAGTATAACATATCCTAGCATAGCAATTAATAGTTACGAAAACTGTTCAGCATTATTTGCCAACTACACACAACCACATGATGGTGAGTTTTCAAAGAGACTTTAAACTGAATTTCCTGAAAAAAAACATTAAAAATTAAATAGTAGTTTTACTAACATTTAAAGCTTTTAAAACTTTGACAAAATCTTAATTTGTATTCATTTTAAAACATAAAATTAACCAAAAAAAAAACATTTTTTGCTACTCTTTGGAAGAAAAAAAAGCAGTTACTAGATTCTTAAACCGTTTGAAATAAAAACAATTAAATTATTAAAACAAAGGTTCGTCCACCCAAACACATGATGTAAATTGGAAAAAAACAGAAAGTTTTCAGAGAATTATCTTAAGTTTTGTTTCTTATTATAGAAGGATCTATGACAATTATGTGTAAAACAAAATATCGGCCAAATGCTCGTCACGGCTTCGCTGGCGTACCTCTATGGACAATCGGATGTCCAAATTTTCAATGACTCGGAGACATAATTGAGGTTCAATGTCGTTAATGTGCCGAATTATCTCATTCTTTTGCTCTTGAATTGTTCTTGGCTTATTGACATTAAATTTTTCTTTTAAATATCCTTAAAGTCAGAAGTCCAGCGGTGTCAAATCACATGATCGTGGCGAGCAATAAACACCGCCACTACGTGAGATAACACGGCCATTGAATTTCTCGCACAAAAAAGCCATTGTTTCGTGGCAAGTGACACTATCCTGTTGGAACCACATATGGTCCAGGTCAATATCCTCATATTTCATCTCGCGATAGCGAACACCATTCACGGTAACTGCTTGGCCGACCTCAATTTCAAAGAAAGATGACCCCGCCAGCCAATAAGCCGCACCAAACATGCGTTTTCACATTTCCCGCAGACACGGTATACGGATATTTCTCCCGATTGTGGACACAATTGGTCGATTATGCTGACCTTAAAAAATCACGAAGTGTATGAAATGCATTTTGATTTAAACGCCCATTTTCGTAAAAGGCTTCAGAAATGTCAAATTAAGTTGGGCAAAAAACTTGACATTAAGATGTGACTTACAATTTACATCGTGCATTATGCATTAAAAAAAGTAGTAAACAATTTAACACTTTTTTTTAATTTTTAAATTAAAATACTATACCTTAAAAGTAGATACCATTAAAATTCAGATTCTGTAACAAAAAGCTGCAAAAATAATGCTTTAGGAAAAAAGTAGTATTTCTACTACTATTTAAAAAAACTTTTTTTAATTCAACCAAATTCATATAAAATTAAAAGAAAATACCATAAAGTATATTTTCCTACCTTTTTTTTTTAAAAAGAAGTAGAAAAATAACTACTACTTTTTTAAATTTCAAGGAAAAATATAACAGTGTAGCCTCGTTTAACGCATCCCTCGATATTCGCAACCCCTAGCTTAACGCAACACCCAAGTTCGTAACATTGGTGACTCTGTAAACGCATCTTTTCAAAAAACAAAGCCTCAATTAACGCAACTTTGCAAAAGCAAAACAAGTAATCTAATGCTTAAGTGCAATAGTCTTTTTGATTTACCGTTATTCTAAGAATGACATATATTTTGTGCGTTTAATGTACTTCTGTTTTTGAAATCAATTTAGTTTAGAAACTTCTTGATTGGTTGAAATAAGCTTTTAAATACAAAAATATGACTAGAAATTTGTGACTGGGTTTGCGCAAAAACTCAGTTATCGCAACAGCCCAAAATTTATATTTGTTGCGTTCACCGAGGTAACACTGTATATGTATAATTGGAATACATAAAGGCTCTAATTGTGTAAAACGCAGCGCCAAAAATTTAATTGAAAGCAAAAACATAATCAAAAATATTTTTTAATTTTGT
Source organism: Pollenia angustigena (assembly GCA_930367215.1). NCBI lineage: Eukaryota > Metazoa > Arthropoda > Insecta > Diptera > Polleniidae > Pollenia > Pollenia angustigena. The sequence continues at coordinate 4,840,153 of OV884059.1, forward strand.
TGTTGCTTTCTACAGAAATTTGTATTAAATTTTTATACCCACACCACAATGGTGTAGAGGGTATTATGCATTTGTGCTGATGTGTGTAACACCTTAAAATATTGGTCCTGCACCAACCTTAAAGTATACCGATCGACTAAGAATCACTTTCTGAGTTGATCTTACGATGTCCGTCCGGCTGTCTAGCTGGCTGGCTGGCTGTCCATGTAACCTTGTGCGCTGCGACAACTACTAAATTGGAAATAATTTAATAAAATCTGGCACATAGGTTCTTATTGTGACACTGATTAAGCCAATCGAATCGTAGTGCCACGAGGGGAGATAGGGGGCAATTTCCACCTCTCAGAAACTATCAAACCGATTTTAATAAAATTAAAAACATAGATAGATCCCCATTCATATAGCCATACACTCTCGAAAATTTGTTTTTAAATACTGTGGTGTAGGGTATCATATAGTCGGGCTTGACCGACTTTACTTTCTTACTTGTTTTATTTAAAACGCTGCATATCTTGTGCCGCTGAAAATTTTAAAACGCAGTATGAATTTCTGTAGAAAGCAACAACTAAATTGTGAAATATGTTTGACTTTATTTGTGCTTTCAATGTAATTTTTGGAGTTGCCTAGCGTTTTACACAATTAGGTCCTAAGCGTTGAGACTTTTTAACAAAAATTTTTAAATTAACAATATATTTAAAAAAATATATTAAGTCTTAACAACTTTTACTAGTTAAACATTCATTAATTTAGCCACGGGTTTTCTTCCTTACAACTTTTCTTTCCCATATTGTTCTCAATAGTTAAAGAAAATATTTAAAAACAAAAACTTTAGCAATACAAATTTGTGTTAATTATTATTCCTAATGAGAACAGAAATTTCAAATTAAACTCCTCAGCATTTTGCTCTCATTGTCTACCTAGTGTTGATGCTGATTTTCTGGAAAAAACAAGAGATTCTGATTTTCTCTTTTACACTTTTAATAATTGTAATACTTATGCGCCAAGATGCACATTCAATTAGTAGAAGAAAAACGGAAATAATTTGTAAAATTACAAGAAATTAAAAATGAACTTCAAACGCTTTAATATCAGCTATCAAAAGCTATTTGTTCCTGGTTAAAAGTGAGATTAAATCAATCATGATGTTTGAAAGTAGAAAAGAAGAAGACATCATTTTCAGTTAAACAGACACCAAAAACATGTGGTGGCAATTAAGGCCATTAAAAAGCAGGTGATTAAAAGAACAATTCCAATTAAGGGGGTGTTAGTAAAAGTTATTTAAATTTTATGTGGTTTTATTGTTCTTTAAGAAAATTGTTTAAAAAATTTTCTTCTAAATAAATACTTTGTTCATACAAAATTTATATGAAATAAAATATAAAAAACTCTCTCCTGTAAAATTTGATTTTTGGCGCTTACGTTATTTATTATATATTCGCGTTACTCAAAAACGGTTAAGTTTATTGAAATTGCTAAAAAAAATCCGCAAAACCGCAATAAAATTACCTTAAAGTAAAGTTAAACTTGTTTCCAATAGGCGCAGTCGTTTAAGAAACATAATTTTTTTGGCAAAAAAAATAGTTTTTTAGCAAAATTTCAAAATTATGGTTCTTCAAAAAATCATAAAAATTGGAAAATGCAGCATCTATGCTGCATGGAGATAAAGGGCAAGTATGTTTTGAGAAAATGTTAAGAACAAAAAACTAATTGAGGTCGGTCGTACATTTTATCCTCCTAGGGTCGACTCCTGGGCAGTTGTGGGTCTTTGTCTTCAATATAATCCACCCCCTTAAATAATAGAGATATTATTATATAAATGATATGCGTTAGACTATTTTTTTTTTCGTAAGCAAACGCACGCAAGCACAAATATTGAAGCCTTATTGACGTGTCTAAGAAAAAATTTTGTTAAAAAGGAGATAAAGAGAAAACTTTTTAAGGCAAAAGTGGTTGGAAACTTCACTAATGACAACTTCTTAGTAACCGATTTTTATGTAAAATTAATATTTTCCAAGTTATGAGGCATACAATTTATACTATAAGATATTTCTAAAACTTTGGCGGACGTGAGGGACGTCTTAGCCTTCGCCGACTGTCCTAAAATTTGATGGTGTCGTTTTTTATCAATACCCACCGAATTGGGGGGTGAGAACATGGGAAAATAGAAAATAAATATACCCTGGCAGTTAACGACACCCTAATGTATTTACTGGATCCCTATGAGAAGACGTCCGTCCGTCTGTTGAAATGGGTTTTCCGAAGACCTTAGGAGCAATGGGATAAGGTTGTTATATTTTAATGTCAGCTGTGCTCTTTTGAATTTTGCTATTGAAATTCAGCCTGATCGGTCCATAAATGGCTGAGAAATGAGCAAATAACCACCACATAGCCATAAATCCCTTGTTGTTGTTGCTGTTTTTTTTATTTTTTTTCTGTATATCTTGAGAACAGCAAGAGCCAGTGTCCAAATTAGATACAATCATCTTGGTTAGCAATACACATTTCACAAAGTGTGGGCGGAATAGGAGAAATGGGCGTGGCACAGATTTGATTTAATTATATCCAAAGAACGGTATTTATAAAACTTTCTTTTCTTATCGTACCATGGTAAAGGGTATATAAGATTCGGCATAGCCGACTATAGCACTTTCTTGTTTGTTTTTTTAATATTAAAAAAGAAATTTATAAATTTACAAACTTAACAGTACATACATATGTATACTAGTGTGTCCCAAAAAAAAATTTTTTTTGGATTTTCATGGGTGCTAAAGCATAATTTAAGAGCTTATAGGGTAAAGAATTTTTGAGATTTTTTTCAGATTTTTCGAAAGAGGTTTATAGGTCGCCCAAAAATCGTGTCTGCCGGCCTTTCTTTAAGTTTTCTTTATTACTTTGTCAAAAACCACGATTTTCTTCACTTTTCAGGAAATAATTTAAAAGAAAAATGTCCAAGCTTTATTTTGGTGTACAAAGACTATAAGTTTTTGCAATGCATTTGCTCTTAAGGCACCCTACATTAAAATTTTTTTGTTATTTTTCCAAAAAAATTTGTGAATAACGCTTTATAACTTTTAAAATTTTTTATGAAAATGAAAAACCAACAATTGAAAGATCAATTTATTATAAACAACCTAGAAACAAATATTTTTGAATTCGCTTATACCGTTCCTGAGTTATACCGGTTTTCAGATATGTACCCAGTTTATGTTATTATTACTCATACCCAACAAACAAATTAATATCAAACGTTTTATTTTGCTTTGTTTAAAAATCATTTATTGGGGTCCTGAAACCCTGTTTCAGAAGCTGTGACATTGAAGTAAGTGTAAGCCAAAGCCACACCACGTTCTGCCACATCATTTACTACTTCTTAATTTTGAACTTTGTTCTTTGCATCTTGAAATGATTTGTTGGCTTCCCAATTTTCTGGATGTGTTTTTAAAAGATCAATTGAAATATCGCAAGCTTCAAAAACAAATAAGACTGGTTTGGGAAATAAATGCGTGAATTTCTTTATTTTTAAGGTTTTCCTCTGTTAAAATTTACTACTTCGTTCTCGCTACTTGGCGTATGTAGATTTTCTGCCATTCAACTCAAAGCTCTGGTGTCGGTACGCTTTTAAAAAAAACGCTAAGGTAGCCAATTTTAGGATAAAGTACCACTGAGGACGTAAAAAAGTTTTTAACGTGGCGCCTTAAACTGCTTCATTATTAATTTTCTGCTTTATAAGACTAATGGCCATTTTCTCATTAGGCCATTATCTTTTTTCCCAACGAAAAACTGCACTTTAAAGAAATTTGGTTTTCTCAATGTCTCATTTGCATCAAATCAATCGCAAAGCTAACCGGCACTCATCTGCCAATTATTTATTTTCCTTTTATTTGCCGTACAGATAAATTCAATCAGCTGACTCCCATCTTTTACATGTATTTTGAGTGGCGTTGCCAGCTGAAAACTTTGTTTTTTGTCGGTATATTGAGAAACCCAAAATCGTTAACGGACAGTTTATCGGTCCAATAAATTTATGTTGACATTAAGTAACAGACAGTTTGTCGATACATTGAGAAAATGGCCATAAGATAATTGAGAGCAGCGTATCGAGGGCATTGACAAAGAGGGCAAATTCTTAAAATAAATCAACTAAATTCTAGCAAGGCATCGAGTTTTGAATTGTCCTTGCAAGATTGCAACGATTTCAAAAAGTGCATAAGTTAAAAAAATATATAATTTTTTTCATCCAGCGGGCCCTATTAATAGCTTCTAAAGCTTTTACTGTTGGATAGGGCTTAGATCTATCACTCAAAAAATAAGAATAAGAATGAAGCAATTATTAACAATCTGCTCTCGGTTGCATGTCTTTAAGCTGGCCTTTAATAAAAACCTCTAAGCGTCATGTATTGATGTCACTACATCTGAAACTGAGTTTAGGAATTTATTTCAGGGCAAAGAACTACATCGTAAGAACTGTAATTAATGATTTGTAAACAAAGGAAAAGCAAAACGTTTGTTTTTTTTTTTTTTTTTTTGTTTGTTGGGTAAGAGAAATAATATAATAAACTGGGTACAAAGCTGAAAACCTGTATAACTCAGGAACGGTATAAGCGAATTCAAAAATATTTGTTTCTAGGTTGTTTAGAATAAATTGATCTTTCAAACTGCATTGTTGGTTTTTTTTCATTTTTATAAAAATTTTAAAAGTTATAAAGCGTTATTTACAAATTTTTTGGAAAAATTACGAAAAATGTTAATGTAGGGTGCATAAATGAGCAAATGCATTGCAAAAACTTATAGTCTTTGTACACCAAAATAAAGCTTGGACATTTTACTTTAAAATTATTTCCTTAAAAGTGAAAAAAATCGTGATTTTTGATAAAGTTGTTAAGAAAACTTAAAAAAAGGTCGGCAGACACGATTTTTGGCAAAAATTCGACTTGATCGACCTTTAAACCTCTTCCGAAAAATCTGAAAAAAATCTCAAAACTACTTTACCCTATAAGCTTTTAAATTATGCTTGAACCCCAAAAAAAAAATTTGTTTTTTTGGACACACTAATGTATATGTATGTATGTACATACTTTTTTTGTAAATGTTTAAAAGTTAAGCAGTAAATTGTTAACTACTTAACTACTTTTTTCAAAATGGCAGCAAGGAGTAAATTTTTTGTTGTTATTCTTTTACTGTACATGAAACAAGTTTCAGATTTCGTAAAAATGTATTTAATATTAAAAAAAGTGTTGGAAATACTTCCTTTTTAATATTAAATTTTACAGTTTTTGCCATAATTATAAAAAAAAAATTGGTGATAGAACAAAATACACTGCTATACCAATTTAGTATTTCTCTAAAAATAAAATTGGTTAAAATTTTTATTTTTATTTTACTTAAACATTTACATTAGAAAAGTTCTCTTCATTAGTAAAAAAGAGTAGTAAATCACCATCTTTAAATAAGTAGTAGAAATATGTACTATATTTTTATAAAGTACCAAATTTAAAACAACTTAAATGTTAAGAATTAAAAAGTTGTATTATTTTTACCATTTAAGCAGTAAAAATACTGCATTTTTAAAAAAGTACTATATTTTAATAATTTTAATATTTAAGGAATTTTCCTTATAAAGCCTGGGGGTCTACTCTCTATTGCGATGCGAAACAATTTCGATGCGAAAGCTAAATGCCAACTTCCCAGTAAAAACTTCGCCTACAAAATAATGTGTTGAGTAATCAGAAAAACATAAGAGCACTACTTACAATTCTACTGAAAGAACCAATGAATTTTACAAGCGATGTCCCAAAATGAACGCATTAAAAAGTAAGTCATTATTTTTTTTACCTGCGTACATTCAGAAAAAAGTAGTTATAGAAGTTGTTATAGATGTAGTTATAGAAGAAAGCTACAAAATAATGAGTTAAAGAAGCTATTCATTTTGAAAAAGTAGGCGAAGTTTTTACTGGGTTGGTACTCTCTATAACTTTCGCAAAATGTTCAGAAAATTAAGTAATAGTGGCAATTAAAATTAAAGATGGCTCGGACTTAGAGTAATGAAATGCCAAAGTGTGTAAAAATATTTGAAATTAGAGAATTTAAATAAAATAAAGTGATGATTTACGAAAAGAAAAAAAATTAAAAGATGCGAAAGACACATGCGCAAACGTATTGAAGAGTACCAATCGCTAGATTTGCTACAATTTTCTTTCGCATCGCAATAGAGAGTAGCCCTTCTGGTACTCTGTTCAACATTTCACGTGAAATGCTGTCAAAATGCATATGAAAAAAACTTGTGCGGAATGTCTATGAAATAATGTTGATGAAGTTGTACTCTGTTTATTTTGTGAAAAAGTTCCGAAATGGCAACATTTTTTTTACAACTGCGAAATAATGTAAGCTGCCTTTATTTCACGTGGAATTTTAAGCAAAAGCAAAAAAGTATGAACTTAATATTAAAAAAGAAATAAAAAATTAAAATAACACAACCGGTAACAGTTTTTTATCCATATTAACTTTTTTTTTATTAAATTTTTTATTAAAAAACAATAATTTTAGTAAAATACATGTGGCGTTTGTTTACACACACGAAACAATGTAGCATACTTTGAAGGAATAAAAACGACAAATTGTACAAACTCGCAAGATTGGTAACATTGATAAATGCCAAAATTTTCGTGTGGAATAATCAATGTTGCTTAACATTTTTCACAAATTTGAACAGAGTACTAGGCTTAAGTTAAAAAAAAGTTTTCAATTCCCATTTTCAAAAATGTAGTAAAAATACAAAATTTTCAAAAAATACCAAATTTAAGCAACTTAAAAAAATTTTACTTTTTAAAAATTTTTATTCATTAGTTAAAAAAAAAATTATAAAAAAACCCTTTTTCCAACCCTGTCTTTGTATTTTCAAGAGTTGTTAGTGAAAACATTTAAACAGAAAAATGTTCCTTTATTATGGGTTCTACATTGTTTACATTAAATCATTGACCCAAATCTTTTTTACCCTACTTTTTTTTAATGAATTAAAAATTCTTTACAAATTTTATAATTTAGTTTCTCAATAAATTTAAGAGAAATCGTAATTTAATCTCTCGTTATTTAAATCTTTCATTTCTTTTTTACTTTTAACATTATTTCATGAAATGATTGTGATTACTTAAAATCAATCTCATTAAACCAATGAAATTAAACATTTTATTTGATTTAATTGTCATTAAAAAAAATGTAATCTTATTTTCTGCTTAAAATTGTTAGGATTAATTTATTTTTAATTTTTTTATCTTTCCATTTAATAAAAACGAACGAAAAAACGCAGGTTTATTTTGCAACTGGGTTTGGGATAAATATTTGTGTTGGCCTCCTACGCCGGCTGGTGTTTTGGCGCTTATGAATTGTCCTTCAGGATTTCACGGTGTTGATGCTAAAAGTAAGTGTTATTTTTATATACTTATGTATGTAGTAGGTAAATATGTATATGTATGAATGTTTTTTTTTTATCTTCAATAAAAATAGTTACACTTTATGAAAGTTTAGAGAACTTTGCCAACTTTCTTAATAATTTTAGTTGTTTACATGGTGTAAATGAGGCCAGCAATTATACAAATTTAAACTCAAACTAATTCTTTACAAAGAAATATTAAACAATAACAAAATTTTCAGTCGTTTACATGGTGTAAAAAATTTATAAACCTGAAATATACAAAATTTTTGAAAATTATGAATTGTCTACATAATGTAAATACATATGTAATACAAAACATTATTTAAGGCAATTGCATACTTTAAATTTAATCATAAAAAATAATGGAAACTATTCAAAAAGATAAAAAAAAATGTTTAAAACATGTAATTTTTTACATTATGTAAACAATAAAAAATTAAAAACATTTTTAAAACTTAATTATTTACACTATGTAAACAATAAAAACAGTCAAAAATTAGAATAATTTAAAAGATTTTAAATTGTTTACACAATGTTAATTATGTAAACCATACAAATACAAAACACTTAGAAAAATTTATTTGTTTACATGATGCTAAAAAGGTAAACAATTGGAATTTCTAATATTTTTTATTTATATTGTTTACAAGATGTAAACTTTTTTAAGCACTTATTGATTTTTCAACACAAAATCTCTTGAAAGCAATCAGTTTTGCACGATTTTGAATTGTTTACATGATGTAAATAGTGTTTGCCTCTAAATGCTTTAAATTTTTTAATTATTCTAAAAAAATATATATCCAAAATAAAATTTCTTTAGTAATCCTTAATTGTTTACGTTATGCAAACAATGTAAAAAATTAAATTGTAGAGTCATTTAAAACAATATTCTTAAACATCTTAACAAATTGAATTTTTTGGATCATTTTGAATTGTTTACATGATGTAAACAATGTTAAATATTTGATTATTAATAAACCATTCTAAACATATACATATAACCTTTTTTTAAAAAATTACATCATGTCAACAATGTGAACAATTAAGTTTTTATTTATTTTGAAAAATGTAATTGTTTTGGTTGTCTTAGGCCCGTTTTCACAACTTGCCTGTAGCTTAAAGAAGACTTTACCCGGCCTTATAAAAAGTTTTCCATTATTAAAACTTCACTTTAACCTAAATTGAGCGATAAATTAAATTAAGGTTTATCCTACCTGGTATGTTAAAGTAAAGTTGTAATAATGGAACACTTTTTATACGGCCGATAAAATCCTACCTTTAGCTATCGGTAAGTTGTGAAAACGGGCCTTAATCTTTCACTTTATGTAAATAGTGTATGTAATTTCAAAACTCTCCTTTACATATATTTCGCTTCCCCTTAGAATTTGCCCATCGCCAGTGTGAATTAAATGGCCATTGGGGTAGTAAACCGAATGATACTTACAATCCCATTGGCTGGACTGATTATAATCCCTGTTGGAAACAGGAAGTTAAAACATTAATGGATAAAGTATCCAATTTAGAGGTAAGTAGTGGCATCAAGCAACTGAACTAACTACCCTACTAAATCCATAAATTAGTTTTCCACTTTTTTTTATCGCATAATCTGATAATATTTCTTTCTTTCATTCGTTAGCTCGTTCTTGAAATAGCAAGACGTACACGTACCTTGGAAATCGTTGGCCTTATATTGTCTCTGGTGGCTTTAATTATCTCGTTAATTATTTTTTGTAATTTTCGTTCATTACGCAATAATCGTACTAAAATTCATAAAAATCTGTTTATGGCCATGGTCCTGCAAGTGGTAATACGTTTGACCTTGTATTTGGATCAAGCATATCGGCGCAATAGTCAAGAGACCACTAGCAACAATAGTATTTCAGGCATTGAGAATACGGTAAGTAGAGAGAAAAAGATAAGAGGAGTGATGAGTAGAAATACTTTTCTTTTAAATACCTGGTTCTGTATCAATCAATTGACTTCTTATCCTTTCCACAGACTTTTTAACCTTTTCTCCACTTGAACTGTTTTCATACGCACTACCAAGGAAAAGAATGTGTTTAGTTTGTCCTAGATTTTGTAACACATCAAGATAATTGTTTCAAAAAGACTTGACACTAAACTATACACTATAATCTACACTATATTTATCGCTATACGATGGACTTGTAATAAGACTATTGTATGCGATTAGACTAGATTATCGTAGACTTTATGCAAGACTATTATGTAAACAATAGACAAGACTAAACTTTAGATGAAAGTTTCAAATAATTTAAAGAGTAGAGTATAATGTGGACAATAATGTAAAATATAGTGTAAAATAAGACTAGTGTAACCTTTAACATAAACTATACATATTATACACCAATCTATAGAATACACTATAGTGTATACTAAAGACAAGACAATAAATAAGTAGTAGTGTTCGTTATAAAAAAAATTCGTTACGTCCAAAAATTGCACTATCTGTAATTGAATATTTTTTTGTTTAATTTTTAATTAGCCGTACTGGTGTGAAGCCTCTTATGTTTGGCTTGAGTATGCCAAAACTGCCATGTTTATGTGGATGTTTATTGAGGGTTGGTACCTGCACAATATGGTCACTGTTACTGTTTTTCAAGGCCGTTTTCCCTACAAACTATTCTTTCTGGTGGGCTGGGGTATGCCAGTACTAATGACAGCGATTTGGGCAACTTGTACGGCCATTTATTATGCACCCAGTACCCATGACTGTTGGTGGAATTACAATTTAACGCCATACTATTGGATACTCGAAGGACCACGTATAATTGTGATAACGGTAAGTTTGCAAAAATGATTGTGGGGTTGGGGTGCATGTAATCGGTAGATTTCTTTTTTTTCTCTTTTATTATTTCAGATAAACTTTGGTTTTCTTTTGAATATTATACGGGTATTGGTAATGAAATTGCGTGAAAGTCAGGCTAGTGATATTGAACAGACACGTAAAGCGGTGAGGGCAGCCATTGTATTGCTGCCCTTGTTGGGCACCATTAATGTTTTGTATTTAATACCCGCTTTAGAGACACCCTGGAAATTTGCCTTGTGGTCGTACGTGACACATTTCCTAACTACGTTTCAGGGGTTTTTTATAGCACTACTATATTGCTTCCTTAATGGGGAGGTAAGTTGGGGAATCATTTAGAGAGAAATTAAAGATAAAGAAAAAAATTTATTTTAAAATCTGTTTAGGTTCGGGCCGTTTTACTTAAAAGTTTAGCCGTCTTCATGTCTTTGCGTGGCCATCCTGAGTGGGTTCCTAAAAGAGCTTCTATGTACTCTGCTGCCTATAATACCGCACCGGATACAGATAACCATCCCACGGATAATAAAAGGTAAACAATGTGTGTTCCTTACGAGAAAATAAAGTGAAATTTTTGCGTTTTAATTTCAGAAACGAATCACCCGCTTCTAAACGTCTTAATGGTCGCAAAGCCAGCTGTTCAACTGTGATTCATCAAACGGCCAACAAAAATAATCCAAAAATCCAAATAAGTCCTAGACTTTCGCACAGTAATGAAAGTGGCCAATCTGCTCTAAATCATCATAATCACCGCCTGGGCAGTTTACAGAGCAACAACAATAATCCCATAGGCAGTCTTACGAATTTGCATACAATAGGACGCAGATCTTCTCTACAGCAGCAGCATCACCATCGTCATGCACGCCGTCACAATTGGATGTTGTCTTTGTGTTTTCGCGGCCAAAAGGTACTGAGGGTACCGCCGGCCTCATCTGAACCTCCTGAGTCAGTTGTATTTGAGTTGTCAGAGCAGTAGTTAGTTAGATTGCGCTTATGTTTGTTAGTTTCTTCTTCTTTTTTATTTATTAATTCAATTGTTCTGTTTTGAATTTACAAAATCTTTTATTTCTTTTTAGCTCTCTCTCTCTCTTTCTCTCTCTTAAATTCTAGCCGATGCTTAAATAATCTTAAAACTTAAAAAAACTCTTAATGTTTCAAAATCTTTTTTGTTTTTTTTTTTCTTAGTTTCTTTAGTTTAGACAGCACTTTCAATTATATTCATTACGAAACTTTCACCTCATTAAGCACAATATAAGAAAACAGAAAAATATTTAACCTCAAAACAACATTTTCTCAAATTATTAATATAATTGGCAACACTTCAAGGATTATTCAAAACTTTAAACTTAGTAAAATTGAAAGGAACATAAAAATTTCATCGAAATTACAATTATTTTTAATTTTGAAGCAAAAAATTTTTTGTTTTGCGTTGCCAAGTGTACAATTTCTACAAATTGCCTTAGGTTTACTTAAAAATCGACTTGAAAATTTAGTTTTTTGCTATAAATCAAACTCGCATTGCCAACATTTCAAAATGTTTGTTAATATATTATATTTTTACCCAATATTTTCATCTTTATAACTTAAAAACTTATTTTGTATATAATTTTTTGTAAAAATATTGCAAAAAATTATTAAACAGTAAATCAAACGGTTTTTTGTAGCAGGATTTCTAAAAAAATTTGATTTTTTAATTTTTTGCATTGCCAACTTTGTAACAAAAACCATTTTTATTAAATTTTTCTCCAAAGTTATTAAACTTTATGAATTTTAAAAGAAACAAATTTTTAATTTTGATTTTTCAAACATTTTTCCTTTGCGTTGCCAACTTTGTTATATTTTGGAAAGCGCTTTGAATTTTTTTCTCCATAATTGTTTTATTGTGCATTTTATTATAAAGTTGACTAATAATTCTTATTATTAGATTTTTTTTTAAATCGCATTGCCATTTTTTTTAAAGAAATAATATCTTTAACATTTTCACTGTTTACTTAAAATCTTTCATTAATTTAAGTAAATTGAGTATATGTGCCTTTAAATGTAAAGATTTTTTCTTGGCGTTGCCAATTTATGATTATATTCTAGTTCAAATGTTTTTAATTTTAAATCGAATTTAGTTTATTTTTAATTAATTTCACTTAATTTGTATTAAATCTCATTCATTCATTAACCAGGTAGGCTCTGGCATAGTTTTGAAGTCCTAAAACTTAAATTCTTTCAAGGAAATTAAAAATATTCACAAGTAGTTGTTAAGTTGCTGCATTTTTTCCTTTAAATTTGCTTAGCATGTCTCTCTTTAGCTAAAAATTGCTAAAAAAAAATTTAAAAATTTATAAAAAAAACATGTATGTATAATTTATTTACCAATAAATCTTTTGTCTTTTTTTTCTTTTTTTGTCTACTTTTTTTATTCTTGTAAATCTTTTTTTTTCGTTTAATTCTCTTCTTTTGTGATTGCAGAACAAATGTGTGATGTCAAATACTGAAAAGCCACCAAATATTTTTATGACAACTAAAATGGAAACTTTCACTTAATTATGTTTTAAAATAAGTGCAAAAAATTTTTATAAAAAAGAATCTATTAATTCATACAAATAATTTAAGTTTTTTTTCATTTTTTAAAAAAAAGTTTTCAAAGAGAATTTAAACAGGGATTGTCTTAAAAAATCGCTAACTAAAAAAAATATTGAAGTTAAATTTAAAAAAAAAGTATTTAAAAAATCAATAAATAAATTGGAAATCAAAATTTTATTTACACTTATCAGAAATAATTATTCATATACATCAACATTAAAAACTATTTACATTTAAAAGAATTAAGATAAAACTTGTTAAGTTTTAAGAAATTAAAAAAAAAAAACAAAATAGAAGAAAATAATTAAAACCCAAAAAAGGTAATCAAAACGAATTTAAACACTTTTAATAAAAAAAAGCTTAACTAATAAAAAAAAAAAAAAAATACAGAGACCAAAAATTTATAAAAAAAAAAAACAAAAAAAAAATTGTTTAAGGAAATGAAATTGGCAACTCCTTTTACTAAAGAATCTTAACAACAAAACAAAAACCCATAATATAGAGTCCTTTTTAAGTTATAGAACAGTGATAACCACTCCATAGACTCGCGAGCAAGTCAATAATCGTATTTTTCACACAGACACGGTCGGCAATTCACATGTATATTACAACTTTGTTCGTTTCAAAGCATCAGACTATCATCAGTCTCTGCGACCGCACACAAGCCCATAATTTCTTTGTGTGCGTGCGTTCGGGGCTTTCTTAGTTCGGGGCTTGGTTATCACTGTTATGGAATAAAATTTCCAGTTTAGATTAAAATGCTTTTTAGATTTTAATTTTATTACACCAAGCGTTGCCAACTAAGACACTCATAGGCATAAAAAATTATTTCCATCATATTTATAACACAATTCTAGAATCTATTGAATAACTCTTTACAAATTTATAAAAATTGAGTTGCCAACTTTTGTACCTCAACAATTTAATTGGGTTAAACTATTGTAACCTATCAACATTTTAATAACGTTGCGAAAACAAATTTTGAAATGAAAAAATTTTCATTAAAATTTCGCATTGCCAACAATTTCTAAAAATAATACTTTTCTAACATTTAAAAAAAATTATATTGTTATGCATAGAAATGATGAAACTTAAGAAATTTTAACACATTTCGCATTGCCGAATTAATTAAACTTTTTAAAAACAATAACTTTTTGAATATTCAAAAGAATTCCGTAACTTTTTTCAAAAACAATTAACTTTATTTTAGGTGATAAAAAGAATTTCGAAAGTAGAGTTGCCAAAATTTAAATAAAAAAGGGTTTTGTTTTCTTTAATTAATTTAATACAGAAAGTTGTACATAATTTTCAAAACTTGGAACTTCCTATACATAAAACTTATAAAAATACACATATTATAAACTTTTTGCATTACCAACTGGATTTATGCTTAAATATTTCTATACCATACCTTTTTTTAAAAAATTATATAGATTTTTAGATAAATTCTAAACTGAATTAAAAGATTTATCAAAAATTATAAATTTACAAGGATTTGCATTGCCAATATTTTATATAGAACATAATTTTTGTTCCGTTTAGTTATTTTTGAATTTATTTTAAATAAACTTAAAGTCGTTCCTAACTTTTTTGAAAGATTTGCAACTGTACATAATTATATTTTAAAATTCGCATTGCCAAACTTTTTAAGAATTCGATAAATCACAGTTTTGATAATGCTTAACAGAAATCTTCTACATTTGGAAAAAAAGTTAAGCTTAGTTCAATATAACATTGCCAATATTAAACAAAAAAAAAAAAAAATAAAGCAATCAGACACACAAGTTTTATTCAAATTGTTAAAAACTTTTAATTTTAAACTTTTCCCAATTTAAAATAACAAAAAAAAATGTTGCCAACTGTTATTTTCTTAACCAATCTTCTAGAAGAAATTTAAGAAAAGAGTTTTTAGAATTGTATTATAAATTACATTGAGCTAGAAATCGAACCTCTTTCTTTATTTAAACTATTTTAATAAAATCTTTGTGAATAATTTAACGATTTTTCATTGAAAATTTACT